>CM066034.1:501827087-502429274 GCA_033557465.1 Ichthyophis bannanicus | reverse complement strand
CTGAGGCGTCCATCTGCCGACCAGACTTGATGTCCAGAGAGGTATGCTGTCTGCCTGGTGCCAAGATCCAAAATGTTACGGAGAATTTGCCGAGACTCATCAAGCCCACTGACTATTACCCAATGTTGCTAATCCATGTTGGAACAAATGATACTGCCAGGTATACCTCGGAACGTATCAAAAGTGACTTCATGGCTCTGGGACAGAGGGTGAAGCAGGTAGGTGCACAGGTGGTGTTCTCTTCAATCCTCCCTGTTGAGGGTAAAGGCCAAGGCAGAGAGGCTCGCATCCTGGAGATTAATGCATGGCTGCGTGGATGGTGTCTTCGAGAGCGTTTTGGTTTCCTAGACCATGGGATGCTGTTCCAAGGGTTGCAGAGCAGAGATGGCATCCATCTGTCCAAGAAAGGTTAACACATCTTTGGTAGTAGACTGGCTAATCTACTGAAGAGGGCTTTAAACTAGATTCGTTGGGGATGGGTGAAGAAAGCCCCCAGGTAAGTGAAAGCCCCCAGGTAAGTGATACATTAAATACCTTTATGGAAATGGGTAACAGGGGTAACATATGGAAAGCAGTGTGTATTAATGCCCGTAGCATGGGAAATAAGATCTCTGAAGTTGAAGCTTTGGTGGGAGTGGCTGACTTAGATTTAGTGGCAGTTACAGAAACATGGTTCACAGAAAACCATGACTGGGATGTAACTATACCTGGCTATACTTTATTCAGAAAGGACAGGGTAGGAAGAAGGGGAGGAGGAGTAGCACTATATGTAAAAACTACTATTAAAGCTTTGGAATTACAGAGCTTAAAAGGGAGAGAGGAGGCATTGTGGGTTAAACTAGAAAGAGGGAAAGAGAAATCTATTTGCATTGGTGTGATATACAGACCTCCCTCACAAGAGGAAGAGGTGGACAGAGAGTTAATTGAAGACATACGCAGCATTGCTAGGAAAGGGGAAGTGCTACTGCTAGGAGATTTCAATATGCCAGATGTTGATTGGCACTTTCCTGCTGCAGTATCATCTAGGAGTAAGGAGATCCTGGATTCTCTACAGGGAGAACTATTCAGGCAATTGGTAACAGACCCCACACGTGAAGGGGCCATACTGGACTTGGTGCTTACCAATGGTGAAAGTGTTTCTGATGTTGTAGTGGGAGATCATTTTGCATCCAGTGATCACCAGATGGTGTGGTTCAGTATTAGGACTAGGGCTGTTAGAATCCATTCCAAGGTGAAGATCTTAGACTTTAGGAAGACTAACTTTGCGAAGATGGGCCAATACCTCAGGGAGTCGTTAGTGGGATGGGAACAGCTGGGGGATGTAGAACAACAGTGGGCAAAACTGAAAGGGGGTATTTTAAAGGCAACCAACCTTTTTGTTAAAATGGTAAATAAAGGCAAAAGGAACAGGAGACCGCTATGGTTTTCGAAGGAAGTAGCTGAAAAAGTGAAGAAAAAGAGGGAGGCCTTCATGAAATACAAGAGATCACAGAGAAAGGAAGACAGGCATCTGTATTTGGAACAACTTAGAGAAGCTAGCAAAGTAGTCAAGAAGGCAAAGATTCAAAAGGAGGAGGAAATAGCCAATGCAATAAAATGGGGAGATAAGACATTTTTCAGATATATTAGTGAGAAGAGGAAGGGCAAAAGTGGTATTGTCAGACTCAAGGGTACAGGGGGGGAATATGTAGAAGCTGATAAGGATAAAGCGGAATTGCTTAACAAATATTTTTGTTCTGTGTTCACAGATGAAGAACCAGGAGCAGGACCTCAGAAAACACCCACAAATAAGAACAGAAGCGAGGGACATCTTGAACAATTTTCAGAAGACTGTGTTCGTGAGAAACTAGCTCAACTTAAAGTAGACAAAGCGATGGGACCGGATGGGATACACCCTAGAATACTGAGGGAACTTGGGGACGTTCTAGCAACTCCACTGACTGACCTTTTCAATGCCTCGTTGGAGTCGGGAGTGGTGCCAAAGGACTGGAGAGAGGCTCATGTGGTGCCTTTACACAAAAGCGGAAGTAAGGATGTGGTTGAAAACTACAGGCCGGTTAGTTTAACTTCGGTGGTGAGTAAATTAATGGAAACGCTGTTGAAAGAGAAAATAGTGAGTTTTCTGGAGTCCAGCGGATTACAGGATCCGAGGCAGCATGGATTCACCAGAGGCAGGTCTTGTCAGACAAATCTGATTGATTTCTTTGACTGGGTGACCAGGGAGTTGGACCGAGGGAGAGCTCTAGATGTGGTGTATTTAGATTTCAGTAAAGCCTTTGACACTGTTCCTCACAGGCGACTTATAAACAAACTGAGCACCCTAGGGATGGACCCTAAAGTTACTGCTTGGGTTAGAAATTGGTTGGGTGGGAGGCGACAAAGAGTACAAGTAAATGGAGCTCACTCTGAGGAGAAGGATGTTACCAGTGGTGTGCCCCAGGGATCTGTCCTTGGTCCGATTCTTTTTAACATCTTTGTTAGTGATATAGCGGAAGGGCTGTCTGGTAAGGTTTGCCTCTTTGCGGATGATACCAAAATCTGCAATAAAGTAGACACCCAGGAAGGTGTAGATAACATGAGGAGGGATCTAGCTAAGCTTGAAGAATGGTCTAGAATTTGGCAGCTGGGATTTAATGTTAAAAAATGTAAGGTCATGCATTTGGGCTGCAGCAATCCAAGGGAGCAATACAGCATAGGAGGTGAAGTACTTTTGTCCACTAAAGAAGAGCGGGACCTAGGCGTAGTTGTGTCCGATGATCTTAAAGTAGCTAAACAGGTAGAAAAGGCGACGGCAAAAGCTAGAAGGATGCTTGGGTGCATACGGAGAGGAATGGCTAGCAGAAAAAAGGAGGTGATAATGCCTCTGTATAAGTCTTTGGTGCGACCTCATTTGGAGTATGGTGTGCAATTCTGGAGACCGCACCTTCAAAAGGATGTGAACAGGATGGAGTCGGTGCAGAGGGTTGCTACTAAGATGATTAGTAGTCTTCATTATAAAGCATATGAGGACAGACTTAAGGATCTTAATATGTACACCTTAGAGGAAAGGCGGGATAGAGGTGATATGATTGAGATGTTTAAATACCTCCGTGGCATAAATGTTCAGGGAGAGAGCCTCTTTCAATTGAAAGCAAGTTCTGCGACGAGGGGACATGGGATGAGGGTGAAGGGAGATAGATTCAGGAGTGATATGCGGAAATATTTCTTTACGGAAAGAGTAGTGGATCCGTGGAATAGTCTCCCAGTGGAGGTGGTAGAGATGAGGACAGTAACTGAATTCAAAAAAGCATGGGACCAACACAGAGGATCTCTAAAGGTAAAAAGTGGACTGTTGTAGTTGTTGTTATGGAAGGACAGACTAGATGGGCTTTGTGGTCTTTTTCTGTCATCATGTTTCTATGTTTCTATGTACCCTAGAAGAAGGTGTGTTTAATTGCAGCTAATTCTTCCCTTAGTAGAGTCAATTCTTTATGCATAGCAGTTAACTTAAAAGGCATATAGGGCAAACTCTTAGGTTCCAAATGATTCTTCTCAGAATGAAAGCACCACAGTCATTGCATTGAATGTACAACATTCTGACTCAGCTGTCCTAGGAGGAGAAAAGGAGAAAAAGTGGGTGTAACATCTAATTAAAGGACAGATGTCAATGTATATGATGACTGTATAGGCAATGCAACCCAGGAGTGGGTGAGATGAGGGGAAGGCTGGGTGGGAACTTGTGTCCCTGGCCGGTATGCCTTCTATGAATTGAGGGCACACTCAGATATCTGATTTAAGGGCTATACAAGGAACGTAGGCAGGCTGAAGATACTCAAAAACCTATATTCAACAGGTAAAGTTTATCAAAAATCAGGCAATGGTAAAGTTTGAAAGCCTTAGCTGAGTGTGTAGTCTCTTGAAGTTCTGATGAGCAGACTGGTTCAGGTATTTGGTCAGTAGCAGAGCAGCTTCAAAATTCATTTAGGCCCCACCCTGTGACACAGGCTTGCAACAGATAAAGGAAACTGTAGTATTCAAACTGAAATCTTACTGCTATGTATCAGCCTATTAAGTAAAGGTCCCTGTAACCTTAAAATTATACCCTTGCTGCAAAATTAAGTAGGACTTTCAGAAAGCCTTTGGCAAGGTCCCTCATCAGAGACTTTTGGCAAAACTAAAGAGTCATGGGATAGGAGGCAGTGTACTATTGTGGATCATGAACTGGTTAAAAGATAGAAAGCAGAGGGTAGGGCTAAATGGCCAATTTTCCCAATGGAGAAAGGTGAATAGTGGTGTACCCCAGGGGTCGGTGCTGGGTCCGCTGCTTTTTGACATATTCATAAATGACCTGGAAAAGGGAATAACGAGTGAGGTTATCAAATTTGCAGATGACACAAAACTATTTAAAGTTGTTAAAACCCAAGAGGATTGTGGAAAATTGCAAGAGAATCTTGATAAATTGGAAGACTGGGCATCAAAATGGCAGATGAAATTAAATGTGGACAAGTGCAAAGTTATGCACCTAGGGAAGAACAACCCAAACTATGGTTACAAGATGCAAGGTTTCACATTAGGAACCACCACCCAGGAAAAAGATTTAGGCATCATTGTGGATAACATGTTAAAACCCTCGGCCCAGTGTGCAGCGGCAGCCAAGAGAGCAAATAGAATGCTAGGTATCATAAGGAAAGGAATGGAAAATAAAACAAAAGATATTATAATACCTCTATATCGTTCCATGGTGAGACTGCACCTTGAATATTGTGTGCAATTCTGGTCACCGTATCTTAAAAAGGATATAGCATTATTAGAAAAGGTTCAGAGAAGAGCCACCAAAATGGTAAAGGGGATGGAAGGATACTCCTATGAAGAAAGGCTAAAAAGGTTAGGGCTCTTTAACCTGGAAAAGAGACGGCTGAGGGGAGATATGATAGAAGTATATAAATTAATGAATGGAGTGGAACGGGTAAACGTAGATCGATTGTTTACCTTATCAGAATATAGAAAGACTAGGGGACATGCAATGAAGCTACAGGGTAAACTATTTAAGACTAATAAAAGAAAATATTTTTTCACTCAACGTGTAATCAAACTCTGGAATTTGTTACCGGAGGATGTAGTAAAGGCCAGGGCCGGATTTACCTTGAGTGAGGCCCTACGCCAACAAAAATTGTGGGCCCCCAGCAGGGGCGGCCCAAGGGGGGTGCGGACCTCATTTGCATAAGGGGCCTCATTTGCATAAATATTTGCATAATGTTACCATATACTAACTTTTAGTAAACGTGCCTCTTAATGAGTGTATGGATAAAGAAAGACTAAAAGATTTCTACATTACTATAATCCAGTGCCAACTGCCAGACACATTAGGAACTACTACAAACACTGCCCATAGTAAACCCGCCGTATCCTAACAGCACTACCAGGACTCACAAAGCACCATACTCTACCAATCAAAAGGCAACACTGCAAATATTAAACCAATACATTTCAGAGAACAACAATACATGACCTACTGGGGAAAGAGAACAAGTGGCAATGTCAAATAGGAATTATATAAACAGAACACCTCAGCTCAGTTACACATGCAGAACATAGACCATCACCAAACAAGTAATCACAATTTAGAAATAGGAAGACAATAATTAAACTGGGAATCCCAAAAGCCAAACTTGGAATGTACAACACTGTAGAAATAAAACTATACATTAATTTGCTCTTGTACTAAACAAAGCGCAGATGTTAATGATGCACATTTACCAGAGCTGACATATTCCAATTAATAAATTCAAAATAAAGAGATATTTTTCTACCTTTTGTGCATTTTTTTCAGCTGCAATTGCTCCAGCCACTTTATTCTGGTTTCTTCGTGTCTTCTGCTAACTCTCCATCGTCTGCTGTCCATTTGTCCTTTCTTCTCTCTTCTAGATTTTTTTCCATTCTCTCTCTACATCTGCTTTAACATACTAATCTTTCTCCTTTTGCTCTTTCCTCATTCCTATTTCATCCACTCAAATTTTACCCCTCCATCCTCAATCCCCACTTACTCTCCCAATACCCGGCCAATTGTAGATTTTTTATCCCTCCCACACAAAATATTTTTCCCTTCTCCATTTTACTCTTCCAGCCCCATCCCATTCTAATCCTCCCCCAACATCAGCTCCCTTCTAGTTCCAGCCTCACCCAGCATCCATTCCCTTCTAGTCCCTGCATCAGCCCATTTCCAGTCCTAGCCATCCATCAGCCCATTTCCAGTCCTAGCAACCCCCCAACCCAATACCAGTCCTAGCCCCCCCATCACCCCACTTACAGTCCTTAACCCCCCATCACCCCATTTTCAGTCCTTAACCCCCCATCACCCCATTTTCAGTTTAAGCCCCCCCTATAACCCATTACCAGTCCTAACCCCCCATCAGCCCACTTCCAGTCCTAACCCCATCAACCCATTTCCAGTCAGCCCCCCATAGCCCATTGCCAGTCCTACCCCCCCCCCATCAGCCCATTACCAGTCCTAATCCCATCATCCCACCTCCAGTTTTAACCCCCCAGCCCATTTCCAGTCCTAGCCCCCCATAGCCCATTACCAGACAACCCCCATCAGCCCACAGCCCATTACCAGTCTTAACCCCCCCAAAGCCCATTACCAGTTCTAACCCCCCCCAACAGCCCATTACCAGTCCTAACCCCATCAGCCCACCTCCAGTCTTAACCCCCCAGCCCATTTCCAGTCCTAGCCCCCCCCATAGCCCATTACCAGACAGCCCCATCAGCCCACAGCCCATTACCAGTCTTAACCCCCCCCTAAAGCCCATTGCCAGTTCTAAGCCCCCCCCAACAGCCCACAGTCCATTACCAGTCCTAACCCCATCAGCCCACCTCTAGCCTTAACCCCCCCCAGCCCAGCCCAGCCCAGCCCAGCCCCGCCGTTTTCCTGCCCCAGGCCCCCATTAGCTCATTACCCCCCCCACCCCCCCCAGTCCATTTCCAGCCCCAGCCCCCCCAATTGCCCATTACCACTCCCACCCCCCCCACAGCCCATTAACATTCCTTCCCCCCCCCCCCCCGGCCTAAAGAAAAATGTAATTTAAAAAAAACCTGGTGGCTGCCGCCGCGGGGCCCCCTCTGCTGCCGCGGGGGCCCCGTCTACAAGCTGAAGCGGTGCGGTGCGGTCGGGTCGGGTCCGGTCGGGTCTCTCCCTCCCTCCTTCCCTCCCTGCAGGCTGCGAGAGACGCGAAGATAGAGCGTCTCCTCGCGTCTGTGTTAAGCCGGCAGGGGCTGATGGGAAATCCCATCAGCCCCTGCGGGCTTAACACAGACGCGAGGAGACGCTCTATCTTCGCGTCTCTCGCAGCCTGCAGGGAGGGAAGGAGGGAGGGAGAGACCCGACCCGACCGCACCGCTTCACCTTGTAGACGGGGCCCCCGCGGCAGCAGAGGGGGCCCCGCGGCGGCAGCCACCAGGTTTTTTTTTTAATTGAGTTAAAAAAAAATTACCTGGTTCTTTTTTTGTGGGCCCCTGCCGGCTGTGGGCCCTACGCCATGGCGTACATGGCGTATAGGTAAATCCGGCCCTGGTAAAGGCTGTTAGTGTAGCTGGGTTTAAAAAGGTTTTGGACAAGTTCCTGGAGGAAAGGTCCATAAACCATTATTAAGAAGGGACCCAGGATATCAATGCTTGACCCAGTACAAGCATTGTGGAACCTGTGTCTTTTGGGGAAACTGCTAGGTGTGTATGACCTAGATTGGCCACTGTTGGAAACAGGATACTGGGCTTGATGGACCTTGGTCTGACCCAGTATGGCATATCTTATGTTCTTATGAGACCTAAGTAGAAGACCAGGTCTAGCTGCAAGTCTAAAAGCAATGCATATTTCTGTTCCAAGTAGCTATGTATCACAATTGTTCCTGGCCAGTTGGCCTTCTATGAAGTGAGGGCGCACTCAGATATCTGATTTAAGGGCTATACAAGGAACGTAGGCAGGCTGAAGATCCCGAAAAACCTATATTCAACAGGTAAATTTTATTCAAGGGTATTTTAGTATAGGCCAAATTGACATAAGCTTAAAGTCTGTAGGTATGTAACCCACGGATAATGATAATTGTATTATCTAGAGGAGAAAGGTGATAGGAAAAGAAAAACCTTTCTACAGTTAAATATGGTGGAGGTTCCATAATGTTATGGGGCTATTTTGCTACCTCAGGAACTGGGGGCCTGGAACGTATTAAAGGAATCATTTAGTCAGAAGACCACCAAAGTATTTTTGAGCGAAATGTGCTGCCTAGTTTCAGAAAGCTCAGTCTGGGTCAAAGGTCAAGGGTCTTCCAGCAGGGCAATGACCCAAAACATACATCCAAAAATACAAAAGAATGGTTAATAAAGAATAAATGGACTGTTTTAAACTGGCCAGCAATGAGTCCTGATCCCAATCCAATCAAGAACCTTTGAAAAGAGATGAAATCTGCCACTGGTAAATGGAATTCTGGAAACATTCCTGAGCTGGAACAAATCGCAGTTGAAGAGTGGGAGAAACTACCAGCAGATGGATGGATGAAACTTATAGATGACCACAGGAAACCTTTGGAGGCTGTCATCACTGCCAAGGGTTGTACAACCAAATATTAGTGAAAGGTGCCATTAATCCTGTCCAGGTCATGTTTTTTTTTCTCATTAATTACTAAGTCTAAGTTGCAGAGACATTTTTTTTGTAGTTGTATTCCTTTGAATATAGTATTAAAATATTATGTTGACATACGGTTGGAATATTTCCAATTATTTTTCAAGATATTGTATACAACATAAAATGCCAGGGTGCCAATAATGCAGGCCACAACTGTATCTAAGAAATTAGATCAGTCTGTTAAGATATAGTAAGCATGTAGAAATGGTAAGAATATAGATTAAAAAATATTAAAATAAGTAATATATTTAAGAAACTCAAAATAATGAAAATAAATATAAAGATTGTTGAGTCTTTATTTTTTAATTTTTTTTGTTTGTAATATATACACTTTGTTATATCGCTGATGTAGGCACTGTGCTAAAATATAACCGCGTAGATCATTTTAATTGTAATGTATTTACCTTTTTTCTTTTATTTGGCTTTACATGTTTGCTGGTCTTGTTTCATAGCTCAACTTTATAACATGAAAAAAAATATTTAAGATTTTCTTTTAAAGCTTTTATGTACTGTATGCATTTTCATATAATTAATAGCGTTTTCTATCATATGCATGCAGCTTCATCTGTTGCTTCCATATATCACTTCTCCTCTGCTGCTTGAATGTTTTTTTGTCCTGGAACTGCAGTGTTTATTAAACATTTTGGAGATGTCAGGCTTATAGACACATTCTGACATGCTTCTATCACATTTTCATTGGCGTTTTAGGCATTCATATGGGTGGATCCGCTGCCTATTCTTTTCATTTTTCTATGTTTCTAGATATATCCATGGATAAAAATGTATTCTTGCGCATTAAGGACATTAAATTCTCTTCTTCGTTGACAACACCACACTACTTGAAAACTAGAAGCTCAAAGTAAGTGCCAAAGAACAGGATATAAAAAATCTTGGGTCTTCATAGCTCAGGATACTGAATGTATCATTGGTAAGTGGAAATGATTGAAAATTTGTACTCAAGCAGAGTAATAGATGTGTTACAAATTAGACATGCTTGAGCTTAAGGGGAAAAGAGGTGGCAAGGAACAGGGCACTTTGTTTTTTATTGCTGGACACTCAGCATTATTACTTGTGAAAATTGCATCATAAGGTTGAGGCCAGCCTATATTGACCTCAAAGAAAATATTTAGTAGTACTGTTAGCCACAAAAATTAAATTTTCTAAAAGAAAAACAACAAATTAGTCGATAAAGTGATATTACTTTTCTTAACCATCAGGTTCTGTGAAATACAGGATGAATTGGCCATAATAGTGGGTCATGTCATCTGAGCATTGTTTTAGAGCTCAGGAAAACCTAAATGTTTTAACTGAGCATGTATAGGAGTTTGTCAAATTGCAGGGAGAGGTCTTTATTGTCTGCGATTTGACTCTGCACTATTTTTATTTTGTTGTTTGTTTTATCAATTATGGGTTGCCATTTCCAAACATCCATGTGAGATTTTTTTTTTTTTTTAACACCAACCTAATTACCCCTTTCTCCAGGAACAAGCAGGAAGTCAGTCCTCACTTATGGGTGACGTCGGCACCGGCGGAGCCTGCGCGGAGCAATTCCCCAGCTTTCAAGGAAAGCCTTTGGGATTGCTGCCACGCATGCGTGGTCCTCTTCCCGCCCAAAGGTGCCATCTTGCTCAGTCTCCCTTTTTCCGTGGAGCCCTTTGGATGCATGTCCTTGTCCCTCGGAAAAAGTATTTTGTTATCTCCAGGAACAAGCAGGAATGAGTCCTCACATATGGGTACGTCGGTACCGACGGAGCCTGCGCGGGAATGCTCCCCAGCTTCCCAAAAAGGAAAGCTTTTGGGAGCATCCCACAGCGCCTGCGCGCTACCTTCCCGCCTTTCCTAACCAACTCTCCTCAGTTCTTCTTTTCCGCGGAGCCAGCAGGTCGTGTTCCTGTCACCGCTGAAGAAGTTCTTTATTTTAATTTATTTCTTTGGTCGCGTGTCTGCCTTCCCCGACGCCGGACCGGTCCCGCCGGTCTTTTCTTTTCTTTTCTTTTCTTTTCTTTTCTTTCTAAAAAAAAAAAATATATATATATATTTTTTCCTCACTTGGTGTATTTTTCTTCTTAGGCCTCCAGGCCCATAAGAAAATTTTCCCTCATGGAAAAACCAGCCTCCGGGTTCAAAAAAGGCACTAAGTGTAGCGGTACGATTTCTGTTACAGATACCCATGAATGGTGTCTTAAATGTTTGGGTCCTGAACACTCCATTCCGGATTGCCAGTCCTGCTCTCTTATGTCTAAACGAGGGTTACAGAACCGAGCAGCCAAGCTCCATGTGCTGTTTCCCACGGATGCACCGGCGGTGGCATCGACATCTTCCAGGTCTTCCTCTCCTGATGGGTCTCAGGTAACCAAACATAATCCCAGCAGGTCCTTGAAGGGCAAATCTCCCTCTAAGCATCGAGATGCCTCCGGGCTTGTCCTCGAGGATCCTGCCCCAGCCAAACAACCCCGGCGGGAAGCTCCGGCTTCCAAAGCTCCTCCTATGGGGTTACAGGTTGACATCGATGGCACGGCCTCGACCGATCACCTGTTAGACTGCTCTGGGGTACCGGCGCTTTCTCCCGGTACCGACATCCAGGCAGTCGTGGCGTCCATGGATCACACTGTTCAATCCATGCAGCAGGCTATAATGGCTTTTATTAAAGCTGCGACGCCGACGGTACCGCAACGAGTTCTGTTGTCGGTACCGGTACCAGCGCCGATACCGGTACCGAGTGCATCAACATCGGCCAGGATACCGACTCCAGTTCCTTGTCCAGGGCTATTTCTCGGTACTGATCCGGTACCGGGGACACGCCCAATGTCGGTACCGATCGATACGCGTATCGATCGTTGGAAGGGGACAGACGATACTTCGATTCCTCTGATGATTCTGATTCATCAGATGAGTCTCCTGAAGTATCCATTACCCTTCCTGAGGAGCCGCCTTCTCCAAAAAGGAGAATGTCTCCTCCAGAGGATTTGTCGTTTCAAGACTTCATAATAGCAGTGGCTAAAGGACTTTCTATTTCAGTAACCTCTGAAACAGAGCCTAGAGCAAAAAAATTAGATATTTTAGGATACTCTAAGGCTCCCAGAGAGGCAGTCACCTTGCCAATTCATGAAATTCTTCATGAACACATGATTGACTTATGGGAGACTCCTCTCACCCTTTCTCCTCGTTCTCGCAGATTGGACACTATGTACCGTGTCCCCTCCTTGTCCTGGATTTCAGAAAACTCAGCTTCCTCACCACTCCATTGTGGTGCAGTCAGCTATGAAAAGGATAAAGAGTACCAAAAGACACTCTTCTGCTCCTCCAGGAAGAGAATGCAGGACCTTGGATGCTTTTGGTAGGAAAATCTTCCAAGCCAGCATGCTTATTGCCAGAATCAACTCATATAGTCTTTATATGGGTATGTTTCTAAAGGAAGTTGCACAAAAGCTGCACAACTTTCTCCCTTTTCTTCCAGAGGATAAAAGGGATGAGTTCCTCCTTTGGCTTAAGACATTTCAAAGTTTTCCAACAGGGCAGCCTTTGACTCCTTTGAAGGTGCCAGCAGAGCCTCAGGCATTGCCATAGCTGCTCGCAGAATTGCTTGGCTCCAGGCTTCTGATCTAGAGCCCTGGGTTCAGGATGGCTTAGGAAATCTGCCCTGTACGGGTGAAAATCTCTTTGGCAAAGAGTGGCAAATAAAAGCCACTCAAATGGATGCAGAGAATTCTGCTCTAGATAGACTTTCCAAGTCAACCTCCATTCCAGCCAAGAAAAAACCTTTCAAAAGGCCTTTTTACAAAAGGAGCAGATTTCCTTCCACTTCTGGCCAACAATCTTCTACAGGTCGCTTTGCTACTAAGCGTCCGCAACCTAAACAGGCCAGGCCTAAACCTGCAGGGACTGCTACAACCCAGCAGTCCCAACCCCCTCAGGGTTTTTGACTTGATACTAGAGAACTTAACCTTTCTGGCTCTACAACAGCCAGAACCTCTCACCATTCCAGGAAGGTTAGCTCATTTTGCTCCCAGATGGGAGCAAATCACATCAGAGCAGTGGACCCTCTCCATCATAAGAGAGGGCTACAAACTTCATTTCTCAGACCTTCCTCCCTACACCATGGTGAGACATTTCAATTCTCCCACATCTCTCCTCGACCTTCTGGATCAGGAGGTGACTACCCTTCTGGCCCAGAGGGCCATAGAAGTTCCTCTTCTTCAACAGGGGTCAGGGTTTTACTCCCCCTATTTTCTCATTCCAAAGAAAACAGGGGGATACAGACCCATTCTAGATCTCAGAGAATTGAACAAATTCCTATGCAAGGAGAAGTTCAAGATGCTTTCTCTAGACACTCTCCTTCCATACCTGCAGAGTCAGGATTGGCTTTGTTCTCTAGATCTCAAGGATGCGTACACTCATGTCCTCATCCATCCATCTCACAGAAAATTCCTACGTTTTCTGTTCCAGGGAAAACATTACCAATACAGAGTGCTTCCTTTCGGTCTAGCCTCTGCTCCAAGAGTGTTCACCAAATGCATGGCAATAGTTGCTGCATTTCTACGCACTCTGGGAATATTTGTCTTCCCATATCTGGACGACTGGCTCATCCGAGCTCCAACCCAGTCGGAGGCTCAGATCTCCCGCACCAGGCGCATTCTGCAATACCTGGGACTTGTGGTAAACCTCCCAAAGTCCCAGCTCACCCCTACTCAGTCCCTGGAATTCATAGGGGCCTGGTTGGACACCACTTCTGCAAGGGCCTACCTTCCTCAGGCCCGTTGTCAACGTCTAGTGCAGTTAGCCTCCCAGATTCAGTCAAAGAGCCACTTAACTGCCAGGGAGATGCTACAGCTGCTAGGCCATATGGCTTCCACACCAAATCGGAACAACTTCCATATTGGTCATTATTCTCCACACAATCAGACTAAAATAAACTACCACAGACTCATCCAAATAAAACAAATTAATCTACAACATACCACACAGCTTAACCACCATCACAAGTCTACATCTTTATCATGCACCCTTATAAATGCCCGATCATTGAAAAATAAAATCCCTATAATTAATGATCTACTCACTGACTCAAAACCAGATATTCTATGCATAACAGAGACTTGGCTCACAGATACAGATACAGTTCTCCTAAATCAACTGCACAACTCAAACTATGATATCTCCTACTCACATAGAACCAACAAAAAAGGAGGTGGCGTATTGATTATGACAAATAAAAACCTAAAAGCCAAAAAAATACTAGCTAATTCAAACAACAACATGGACACGCTCATAATAAAAATAGATCACCTCAGAATCTGTTTAATTTATAGACCCCCCAACCAAAATGCTGATAGCCTCCAATCATTATTTGAACTCCTCAACTTATCTTCAGAACAGAGTCCTCTAATTGTCCTAGGTGATTTCAACCTTCCCTCACTACCAACGAATGACTCTAACCTCTTTCTTGAAACAATTCAAGATCTCGAATACCATCAAGTAATAAACACACCAAGGGTGGTACCCTTGATCTAGTACTACTACCTAACTTATGCTTTAAACTGTTTAATCCAGACTCTATAGAATGCTCTCAAATACCGTGGTCTGATCATCACCTTATCAAACTAAATCTCAATTACAATACCATCGACACCATAAAACACAAAAGAAATGACCATACAATTAAATTTAAAAAATTTAACGAAACTGAATTTCTGGATGCCACAATCCCTCTCCTTGATCCTTCTCCAACAACCCTGGATGAAGCAGTCAAAAACTGGCATACTACCATAAACAATGCAGCCCAAATACATCAAACTAATAAAAAATCAACCCACTCAAAAACCAACGGCACCCCATGGTTTAATAGCACTTTAAAACAAATGAAAAGAGAGCTAAGAAAACTAGAACATAAATGGCGCAAAACCAAATCCACTATTGAGAAAGAAATATACTACAACCACCTCAAAAACTATAAAGATGCCATAGATAACTCAAAGAAAAATTACTATGCTACAATCCTATCAAAATCATATAACAGACCAAGAGAACTATTTTCCATAATTACCAACCTAACAACCAACCCTCAAGATTCTAACAAGGAAATCACTGACATCTCTGCACAAACTCTAGCCAATTATTATCAAAATAAATCAAAACACTCACCAATGACCTTAGATCCTATCTACAAACCTCTCTATATGCTAAATGAATGGCCAGAATTTTACCCTTTATCCAAAATATCATTAAAGAATATCATTATCAATCTTAACACCACAACATCCTATCTAGACCCTTGTCCAG
Source organism: Ichthyophis bannanicus (assembly GCA_033557465.1). Taxonomy (NCBI): domain Eukaryota; kingdom Metazoa; phylum Chordata; class Amphibia; order Gymnophiona; family Ichthyophiidae; genus Ichthyophis; species Ichthyophis bannanicus. Next base: position 502,414,342 of record CM066034.1, on the reverse strand, counting down.
TAACCTGGATAAAAAACACACTACCAACACTTCTTTCATTCATACTTCCTATGGTCAATTTATCACTACTCCAAGGTTACCTCCCACCCACCCTTAAACAAGTACAAATCAGACCAATCCTGAAGAATAATACACTTGACAAAACCTCCCCAAAATCTTACCGACCTATCTCATCGAAAAAACTGTACAAATACAAACACAAGAATTTCTTGACTCATCCTACCCGCTAGATGACCAACAATATGGATTTCGCCCCAAGCATGGAGTTGAAACACTCCTGACTGTTTTTACCGATACACTACTAAGAGGAATAGACAACCACAAAAAAGCTTTTATCCTCTTATTTATTGACATATCAGCCGCTTTCGATAGTGTTAACCATTCAATAATGCTTAACTACTTAAGACACATAGGAATATACTCTACAGTTCACAAATGGTTCACCTCTTATCTGAGCAATAGAACGCAAAATGTTAGAATAAGCAATCAAACTTCTGAATCATATAAATTTGAAACAGGATTACCACAAGGCTCAGCGCTTTCAGCTCTACTATTTAATATATACATAAAACCAGTTTGCAATATCTTTAAGAAATATGGTGTACTCTATCATCTATATGCAGATGATATTATGATGTACATCCCATTCACTATCCCTAACATACCGTTGCAACTCTTTTCGGATTGTTTTAATGAAATAACATTATGGCTAAATGCCCACAATCTCCTAATAAACCATTCAAAAACTGAAGTGCTAATAGTCACCAAAAACCAAGATTATACCCCACCAACACATATAACACTTCAAAACCAAGAAATTAAAATAAAGAATGAAGTGAGATACTTAGGAGTCATTTTAGACAAACATCTCACTCTAGATACCCATATCAGAAATACCACAAAGAAAATTTACTACAAACTTAAAATACTTAAACAACTTAGACCTCTTGTTTACATACATGATTTTATCAGTATAATCCAAGCCACTATAACCCCCCACTTTGATTTTGCGAACCTTATATTATTAGGTACATCAAAACAAAACATCAAAAGACTGCAACTCGCACAAAACTCAGCACTAGGATAATAACAAAAACACACTCTCATCAACATATAACACCAATTCTAGCATCCCTTCACTGGCTTCCAATTCAAAACCGAATAACATATAAAACACTAATAACAGTATTTAAATCACTATTTGATTTGACACCATCTACTTTAAGTAACTTAATTACCAAAGAACATCCAAAATCTACTCAAAGAAAAATCAACTAAACAAACTTAAAACCCCCATAGATTTCATAAAAACAAATAAATCAACAAACAGAGCGTTCTCACATGCAGCCCCAACAGCCTGGAATTCCCTCCCTGTTGAACTAAGAATATTAACAGAGATTAATGAATTCCGAAAAAAACTGAAAACACACCTCTTTACAATGCACTACAACACTATAGAACAGCCATCAAAAGAATTAGACAAAGGCTAAACAGTTTTATCTACATCTCACTATAACAGAAAAGAAAACCTGCCCTATCTGCATCTGTACTACTCATAATGATTATATCCCACATAACTTGTATATGTATTTAATAATATAATGTTAATGTACATAATGTATATAGTGTTGCACTGTTCAGTGCTATCTGTTCAACATTTCTGTTTACTGTACATTGGTTATAGTTATATGACGTTATATGTAAAACAAATCCATGATTTGTTGCCTGTTGTTATTTGTGAACCGCAGCTGATCTTAGGAAGCTGCGGTATATAAGAGATTGTTAAATAAATAAAATAAAATAAATACATGTGGTACCCTATGCTCGCCTACACATGAGAGCAGCTCAATGGACTTTGTCCACCCAGTGGACTCAAGCTTCAGGAGCTCTCTCAGACCAAATAGCAACCTCCAAACGTCTCTTTTGGTCTCTTCAATGGTGGATGTCCACTCAAAATCTGTTGCTGGGGTCCCCCTTCCAACCTTTGTTACCCCAAGCAACCCTCACAACAGATGCCTCCCAAACAGGTTGGGGAGCTCATCTACAAGACCTCTCCACCCAAGGCACTTGGTCCCCACAGGAGACCTCTCTTCATATCAACCACTTGGAACTTCGAGCAGTGTTCCTAGCTCTCAAGGTCTTTCATACCCTCCTCAGCTACAAGACAGTCCTCATTCATACGGACAATCAAGTAGCCATGTTTTACATAAACAAGCAAGGAGGAACTGGCTCTCTGTCGCTTTGCAACGAAGCTCTAAGATTATGGGCCTTCGCCAGAGAGCATCAAATCCATCTCCTGGCAGTATACCTCCCAGGAATCCAAAACTCTTGGGCAGACAGACTCAGTCGAGTTCTGCTTCCACACGAATGGTCCCTGCACATGGATCAGGTACTCAGAATCTTCCAAGAATGGGGAACCCCGGACATAGACCTCTTTGCAAGTCCGTGGAATGCCAAACTTCCCTGGTTCTGTTCAAGAATTCTGTGTCAGGGAGTTCAGGCCAAGGATGCCTTCCTCCTTCATTGGGGTCAAGGCTTCCTGTATGCCTTTCCACCCATTCCTTTGATTCCCAAGACTCTGTTCAAGCTCCAGAGGGATCAAGGATCTATGATCCTCATAGCTCCACGCTGGCCACGCCAAGTGTGGTACCCTCTATTTCTGCATCTCTCCCAAGCCCCCTCCCTGGACTTGGGAGCTGCGCCAGACCTTCTGTCCCAGGAGGAAGGGACTTTGTGGCATCCAAACCCCAAGTCCCTTCACCTCAGAACTTGGTTACTGAAGGCCTAGACCTTCAAGACTTCAGTCTTTCTCAGCAGGTGAAGGATATCCTCCATGCTTCCAGAAAACCTTCCACTAGGCGTTCCTATGCTTTTAAGTGGAAAAGATTTTCCATTTGGTGTGCTCAAAAGGGTCTTGACCCTCTGGCACTTCCTGTGAATTCTCTATTGGAATATCTCCTGCATCTCTCCAATACAGGCCTTAAAACAAATTCAGTAAGGGTCCATTTGAGTGCTATTGCAGCATCCCTTAAGCCTCTCAGTGGACAACCTATTTCCTCTCATCCTCTTATTGCAAGATTCATGAGAGGCCTAACTTTAACTAAACCTCCCATTCGACCTCCTCCGGTGGCATGGGACTTAAACTTGGTTCTTTGTCAGCTTATTAAGCCACCTTTTGAACCCTTAGCCACTACCTCCTTGAAATTTCTTTCCTGGAAGGTTATTTTCCTTATTGCAATCACTTCTGCTCGCCGCATCAGTGAACTGCAGGCCTTAGTGGCTAATCCACCTTATACAAGGTTCCATCATGATAAGGTAGTCCTTAGGACAAATCCTCACTTTATGCCTAAAGTGGTCTCACCTTTTCATCTTAATCAAGAGGTATATTTACCTGTCTTTTTTCCAGCTCCTCATGCATCCAGTGCAGAGAGGAACCTTCATACTCTAGATTGTAAAAGAGCTCTTGCTTTTTACTTACACAGGACACAGCAACATAGAAAGTCTTCCCAGCTTTTTGTTGCTTTTGATCCTTCTCATTTAGGACTTCCAGTCTCTAAAAGAACACTGTCCAATAAGATTGCTCAGTGTATTTCTTTTGCTTACCAGAGTAAGAACCTTTCTCTGGAGGGCCATGTCACAGCTCACAATGTGAGGGCCATGGCCACCTCTATGGCTCATCTTCATTCTGTGTCCATCGACCAGATCTGTCGAGCAGCCACCTGGGCCTCGGTTCATACCTTCACAGCCCATTACTGTTTGGACAAGGACTCCCGCCGGGATGCCTTGTTTGGTCAGGCTGTCCTCAGACACCTGTTCCATTCTTGAACAACTCCTGCCCTCCTTCCCTGAATGGATGCCTGAGATCCATAGGAAGACGAGGAACCCTTCAGGGTCTCATACCCTTGGGGATCTCCCAGGCATCTTAGCTAGGGAGTCCCATATGTGAGGACTCATTCCTGCTTGTTCCTGGAGATAGCACAGTTACTTACCTGTAACAGGTGATCTCTGGGAATAGCAGGAATTAGTCCTCACAACCCTCACACCTCCCCTAGGTGGTGTATCTCTCTCTATTCTTTCCTTTCCTCTCTCTCTCTATTGTCTCAGCTTTAAACTCGAACTGAGGAGAGTTGGTTAGGAAAGGCGGGAAGGCAGCACGCAGGCGCTGTGGGATGCTCCCAAAAGCTTTCCTTTTTGGGAAGCTGGGGAGCGTTCCCGCGCAGGCTCCGTCGGTACCGACGTACCCATATGTGAGGACTAATTCCTGCTGTTCCCAGAGATCACCTGTTACAGGTAAGTAACTGTGCTTTCTGCCTCTGGCCGTGTTTTTTTCCGTTTGCGCCGGTCCTCTTCCCCAGCTCTTCCTTTTTTTCCTCGAGCGAGGGGATATCCTTCCTTTAATTTTTTTTTCCCTGTTGCGGGCTTTGTGCCCTTTTTTTCTTTCCTAGCCACTGGCCACAAAGGTCTTTGATCTAGTGGGGGTCCTTTTTGCCCCCATGGCCACCGGTTTTAAAAAATGCGACAGATGCTCCAAAAACATGTCGCTCACGGACACCCATGACTGTTGTCTTCGGTGTCTTGGGGCCGACCATGACCCGGAACTCTGCTCTCTTTTCAAGAAAATGTCCTCCAAAGCCCTCCTTAGTCATAAGCAGAAGTCCGATTATATTTTCAGGAATGTGGCCCCGGACTTCTCAGAGGCATCCTCGGTCGTCCCTCCGCTGGTGGGATCCCCCACTTCGGTTCCGTGTTCTCGGCGGTACTCTGACCAGGGGTCCCCTGAAGTGGAGCGGCGTAAGAAGGCAGCCTCGAAGTCACTGTCGGGGGCTCCGGATAATCGCGAGCGCTCCCGCGCTCAGTCACTCAGCCCCCCCCATGGCATTCCCGAAAGCTGGACAAGAAGCAGCCTCAAAAGGTACCTCGTACAGATAGAGGCCTCTAGCGATGGCGCCCTGTCTCCTGAGGGTCGTCCCGGTGAGGATCCCCTCTCCTTCTCCATGCCAGACCTGGTTAACCCAGTGTTGGTGTTGCAAGGTCATACGTCCGCGTGGGAGTCTCGAATGCTGTCACTGGAGTGCAGCGTTTCTGCCTTCTTAGCTGCCCAGCAGGTGCTCATGCCCAGCATGACTGGCCTGCGCCTCGATACAGAGGTTCCCTTGAGAGGGACACCAAAAACTGCCCTGGAAACCCCTGAGAGCCATGGGCTTCATGAAGGTCCTCGGCGTGGTCTCACTCGCCTTCCCAGTACTCGGGAGTGCGATCCATCAAGGCCTCTGGAAAGGGCGACCTGTCCGAGTCCGACTTCTTCGGGGACCTCTTGGGCTGGGAGTCAAATGGGGATACTTCCCCGGAGACCCGTGCCCACAGGGAACTCCCTTCAGACCCAATGTCTCTGAATGTACATTTTGCAAACCATATCCAGCACAATATAGTGCTTGTGAGGGTGGATGGTGAACATAGAGTAAGGTCCAGGACATAGGAGGATAAGACTTGTTCTCCAGGACCAAGCAGGAAGTCAGTCCTCACATATGGGTGACATTGGCGCCGACGGAGCCCTCGCGGAGCAATTTTCCCCAGCTTTCAAAGAAAGCCTTTGGGAATTGCAGCGCGCATGCGCGGTCGCCTTCCCGCCCAAGGGTGCCATCTTAGCCAGTCTTCTTTTTTCCACGGAGCCCTACAGACGTACCCGTCGTGTCCCCGCGAAAAAGTTGATTTTATTCGTAATATTCTCTTTTTCCTTCGGTTCGACGCCGGTTTTCTTCCCGCCCGGACTCGCGACGCCGGTCACGAGTCCTCTTCTTCTTTTTCGGTTTTTCTGATTTAGTCAGTTTCGTTTTCGGTTTTTTCACTGGCAGCCCGGTCTTTTGACCTCGCAGGGGCCCTTTTTCCCCCGATGGCTGCCAGTGGTTTCAAGCGGTGTGGTCAGTGTGACCGAAATATGTCACTAACTGACACACACGATAATTGCCTCCGCTGCCTGGGCCCGGATCATGAAGAAATGATCTGTGGGGCCTGTGGCAAAATGTCCTCCAAAGCGTTGAGAAGTCGGCGGCATCAGCGGGATAGGATCTTCGCTGACCCCAGCCGTACCCGGACCTCGTCGGAGGCCTCGGCGTCCAGAGGTTCCAGCTCTGACCGTCGCCGGAGTTCCTCCGACAGGGGTTCTCCCTCCGGGGACCATCGACGGAAGGTGAAACCCGCGAGGGCGGCGTCGGTGGACGCTCCTGGCTCCGCGAGGGCCAGGTCGCATAGCCCCGATAGCCGTCCCGGGTCCTTGCAGAAGGAGCACCTCTCGAAGCGACCTCGCATGGAGTCGGAGCTGCCTGCTCGGGTAAGTCCTGTGGTCCTCCTGGACTCGCCTCCGAGACCGCCGACGTCGGGCCCGACGCCGTCGGGTCCCGAGTCGGGGGCTGCTGGGTCACCTGAGGTCAGACTCAGGTTGACGGCCTTGGAGAGCAGACTGTCTGCCTTCATGGACCAGCAGCGGGCACTGCTCGCTAGCCTCGCTGGCGCCGCTGCCCCGACCGCCGGGACGTCGACGTCTAAGTCGACCCCGGAGACCGAGCCGATCCTCGAGTCCATGCGAACTCGAGTCGATCCTCGGTCGAGGTCACCCTCGGCCTCCCGTTCGGGACCGAGGTCGTCGACGCCGACTCCCTCGGCGTCGGGGCGGCCGGCGCCGCAGCCTGCCCGGGCCGACCCCACCGATTCCTTTCGGACTCGGTGTGTCCCCTCGGACTCGCCTGAGTCCGAACCTCGGAAGCAGTCCCTTCCGGAGGATGCCCGGTTCTCGGACTTCGTCAGGGATATGGCCAAGGCTTTGGCCTTCCCTGCGGATCCCGAGGAGGAGCCTCGAGCCGAAGAGCTCGACGCCCTCCAGTATGACTCTCCCGCCAGGGAACACTTTACTGTACCGGTTCCTCCCATGCTGGAACGACTACTCTTCCGCATGTGGGAGAGTCCGGCCTCCTCGCCGGTCCTGAGCAAGCGGGTCGATTCTATCTATCGAGTCCGCAAGAGCCCTGTCTTCCAAAAAGCACAGCTACCACACCATTCCATGGTAGTGGAATCGGCCATGCATCGTCTTAAGAGCCAGAAGATGCACTCCTCGGTGCCTCCTGGCAGGGAGGCCCGTAACCTGGATGGCCTTGTTAAGAAGTGTTTCCAGGGCTCTATGCTTGCGTGTCGTGTCCAGACCTACCAGCTATACATGGGCATGTATCTCCGAGACCTGGCTAAAGAGCTAGCCGGTTTCTCCGCTGGATTGTCCGAGGAACCTTTGCGGAGGTTCCTAGCCTTGTCCACTGGCATTCGGGAATGCTCAAAATTCATATCCCGGCAGCCTATGATGGCTTTGAAGCATCGGCTCGAGTGGCCGCAGCCGGCATCGGTGCCCGCCGACGGCATCGGTGCCCGCCGACAGGCTTGGCTTCAGTCGTCTGACCTTGAGCCCTGGGTGCAGGACAAGTTGGTCGAAGTCCCCTGCCGAGGTGAAAACCTCTTTGGCAAACCTATGGACGAGAAGGCTGCACAACTAGAGACAGAGACTCTCACCAGGACTAGGCTTTCTAGGAAGACCTCCGCCCCTTCCCAGAAAAAGAAGGGCTCGGGAAAGAAGTCCTTTTACCCGAGAAAGGCAGCTGCCTATAAACACTACCCCCAATATCAGGCCCCCGCAGCTCCCCAACAGGGCCAGCAGGCCAAGGGACGGGGTAACGGGTCCCGTAGGCAGCAAGCCCCCAAGCCTGCACCACCAGCCCCTGCTCAGCAGGGTGGGGGCTTTTGACTCCTTTAGCATAGCCTCTCCCCCTCCGCTGGCTCCTCCCAGCACCGGAGGCCGGCTGGTTCACTTCGCCCACAGGTGGTCCAACATCACTTCAGATGCCTGGGTGCTTCAAGTCGTAAGAGAAGGCTATCTTCTCTACTTCCACCAGGTCCCTCCCTCCTATTTCCCGGGAGAACCTCCACGACTCCCTCTGCACAGGGACTTACTCCTTCAGGAGTTAGCAGGTCTTCTACAGGAACAGGCGATGGAACCGGTGCCCCACGACCTGAGAGGTCAAGGCTTTTATTCCAGGTATTTTCTAATACCAAAAAGGACAGGAGGCCTCAGACCCATCCTGGACTTGCACAACCTCAACAGGTTCCTCGTGCGGGAAAAGTTCAAAATGCTTACCCTTGGAATCCTTCTGCCCTACCTCCAGCAGGGAGATTGGCTATGCTCCTTGGATCTAAAGGATGCCTACACGCACATCCTCATCCACCCAAGCCACCGCCAATACCTAAGGTTTGTGGTGGCAGGAAATCATTACCAGTACAGAGTACTGCCCTTTGGCCTGTCCTCCGCACCGCGAGTCTTCACAAAATGTCTCGCGGTGGTGGCGGCCCATCTCCGGCTTCACGGCCTCTATGTCTTTCCGTACCTCGACGACTGGCTCATCAGAGCAGCGTCCGCTCTGGAGGTCACCAACGCCACACACCGCACGGTGACTCTTCTGCAGTACTTGGGCTTTGTCATAAACTTCGCAAAGTCCACTTTATTTATTTATTTTTATTTTAGCTGTATTTATATCCCGCTTTTCACCGGGTCAAAGCGGTCAATTGGGAGATACATTTAACACGAGGGGATATGACACACATACACTAATACTTACAGGGAACATGGGCAATGGAGGGTTAAGTGGCTTGCCCAAGACCACAAGGAGTGCCTATAGGACTAGAAATCCCAGTCCCTCCGGCCTGAGATTGCTGTCCCCAGGTGGGACTTGAACCCCCGGCCCTCCGGCCCGAAGTACCTTGTCTTAACCACTAGGCCACTGCTCCCCTCACAGGATCTCGAGTTCATCGGCGCAAGACTGCACACTCCTCAGGCACGAGCTTTCCTGCCTCTCGACAGGGCTCAACGGCTCATGGACCTAGCCGACCGTTTTCGCAGCCAGCCCCTGGTCTCCGCCAGGCGCTTCCTGAGACTGCTCGGCCATATGGCTTCCACCGTCCATGTGACCCCCAATGCCCGCCTGAATATGCGGCCTGCTCAATTGTGTCTTCGCAAGCAGTGGCAACAAGCCACAGGCGGCCTAGCAGACCTAGTGCGCGTCTCCGAGCCGCTGGCCTCGTCTCTCCAGTGGTGGCTTCATCGGCCGAACCTGGTACTCGGCATGCCTTTTCAGTCACCTCAGCCGGCCCAGGTGCTGACGACAGATGCGTCCCTCCTGGGTTGGGGAGCACATTGCCAAGGGGCACGTACTCAGGGCCTCTGGACCACGTGGGAGTCTGCTCAGCAGATCAACTTCCTGGAGCTCAGAGCGATCCGCCTGGCTCTCAAGGCTTTCTCCCACCTGACCTCTCACCAGCCCGTCCTTGTCCAGACGGACAATCAAGTTGCCATGTTCTACGTGAACAAGCAGGGGGGCACGGGCTCCTTCCTTCTCTGTCGGGAAGCACAGAAGCTCTGCTCTTGGGCCGTCAGTCACGGCGTTCTTCTCAAGGCAGTTTATCTCCCAGGCCAAGAAAATTGCCTGGCGGACAAACTCAGCAGGATCCTCCAGCCGCACGAGTGGTGCCTGGATCCCTTGGTAGTTCAGAAGCTCTTTCTAAAGTGGGGCCTCCCCACGATGGATCTCTTTGCCAGTCCTCTCAACCGGCAACTTCCTCGCTTCTGCTCTCGTCAGCCACATCCCCTTCGAGTTGCGGCAGACGCTTTTCTACTCTCATGGTCGGAGAGCCTCCTGTATGCTTTTCCTCCCATCCCGCTAGTCTCTCGAACTCTTTTCAAGGTTCTCCAAGACAAAGCTTCCATGATCCTGGTGGCCCCTCGCTGGCCCAGACAGCCGTGGTTTCCACTCCTGCTGCAATTAGCGGTAGAGGATCCATTCCCTCTGGGGTTTCAACCGGATTTCCTCACTCAGGATCAGGGGTCTCTGCTACACCCCAACCTCAGATCTCTCAATCTAATGGCCTGGCTGCTGAGAGGGTAGTCCTTGCTCCCCTTCTCCTGCCGGGAGAGGTGGAGGAGGTCGTCCTAGCTTCTCGGCGACCTTCTATCCGCAAATGCTAAGCCCTTAAATGGCGTCGCTTTTCCGTTTGGTGTACCCAACAGTCTCAGGATCCCTTCTCCTGCTCGGTGTCGGTGATCTTGCAGTACTTGCTATACCTCTCTAATCTGGGACTTAAGTCCAACTCCGTCAAAGTTCACCTCAGTGTTCTTTCAGCACATCATGTGCCGGTGGACGGCAGACCTCTTTCCAGCGACCCTCTCGTAGCGAGGTTTCTCCGAGGTCTCCTTCTACTTAAACCACCTCTGCGCCCGCCAGCGCCTGACTGGGATCTGAATGTGGTTTTACAGCGGATCACCTGTCCGCCTTTTGAACCTATGGCTACCTGTTCTCTCCGTTTTCTTTCTTGGAAAACATTGTTCTTGATAGCCCTCACTTCCGCTAGGCGCGTAAGTGAATTGCAGGCCCTCGTGTCTGATCCCCCTTACACTCGGTTCTACAAAAATAGGGTAGTCCTACGGACTCACCCAAAATTTCTTCCAAAAGTGGTCTCCCCTTTTCACATCAATCAGGAGGTGGTACTTCCGACCTTCTTTCCCAGACCACACTCCAGCCGAGCTGAAATGGTCCTCCATACCCTGGACTGTAGAAGGGCATTGAACTTCTACCTTGACCGTACGCGGGAGCACCGTAAAGCTGCTCAGCTTTTTGTGTCTTTTGATCCCAATAAATTGGGGCTCCCGGTCTCCAAGCGTACTCTGTCCATCTGGGTTGCGGACTGTATCACTTGGGCTTATGGGGCAGCCGGACTCTCCTTGGATGGTCGAGTCACGGCTCATTGTGTTCGGGCAAAGGCTACGTCAGTGGCTTACCTCCGCTCTGTTCCGCTGGCAGACATCTGCCGGGCCGCTACTTGGTCTTCGAGCCAGACTTTTGCGGTCCATTACTGTCTCGAGAGGGAGTCCCGCAGGGACAGTGCTTTCGGACAGGCAGTCCTCCGTAATCTCTTTGAGGTTTGAGCAACTCCTACCCTCCATCCCGGATGTGGGCTACCGGTGGGTAATAATTCAGCGAAGATTCTTTCCTTCTGTGCTGCTGAGCTAGAGGGAGCTCATTTTTGTGCTTAGGGTCTCCGGTAGCCTTAAGCTTGGGAGTCCCATATGTGAGGACTGACTTCCTGCTTGGTCCTGGAGAAAGCGTAGTTACTCACCTGTAACAGGTGTTCTCCAGGAGCAGCAGGAATCAGTCCTCACAACCCTCCCTCCTCCCCTTGGAGTTGCAATCATCTGCTTAAGTTTTTTTTTTGCAAATTTCTATGCTGTCTTTTTTAGCTATGTCATCTGACTGGCTAAGATGGCACCCTTGGGCGGGAAGGCGACCGCGCATGCGCGCTGCAATTCCCAAAGGCTTTCTTTGAAAGCTGGGGAAAATTGCTCCGCGAGGGCTCCGTTGGCGCCGACGTCACCCATATGTGAGGACTGATTCCTGCTGCTCCTGGAGAACACCTGTTACAGGTGAGTAACTACGCTATATGTAAGCTTCATGCAACATGGCCAGCACTATAACATCTATCAGAAACCAGGGAGACAGGGTAACAACAACATGTATATGTGCAAACTCTTCCTATGTAGACCGTGTCACCCTCCCACCAAATGCACAGTGCATTTTCCATTGGGCAGTTTCCAGGGGCTGCATGCTATTGGTCCTATTGAGATGGGAACATATATTTATTTTATTTATTTATTTATTTAACATTTCTTATATACCGCCTTTCATGATATCAAGGCGATTTACATTGAACAGGGCATTATAACTTGGAGATAACTATTTTACAGGGAACATGGGCAATGGAGGGTTAAGTGGCTTGCCCAATACCAAAGCTGACGTATGGCCTGACAGAGATGGTGTTTAGGTTCTGAAAGACCCATGGCCTGCATATATTTATAATAGATATGGTACCCAACAGGGCTGTGGTTACACAAAATTATTCTTTTTTTTTGTGGGTCATCATCAGAATAGTGTGTTACAGGGCACTTAGGGTCATGAGAGGTAACTGTGGCTGCTGACCAAATGAAATATGTACAGGAAAGAGTACTAGAGATTTCAATAAATAAAAAACGTACTGCCTTCAATTCTCACTGTCAGAGGCAAGCCTTGAACCTTGTGACCTTAGATTACAAGATGAGCTTGTTGCTGAAAAGCTGTTGTCTCTCCATGGGGGGCTGACTTAGGCAACTTGCTCCCTACTGTAGCAGATGGCTGGTGTCCTTCCTTTCTGTTCCATGAGTTGCCCTGGGTTTGCCTGATATGGAACTCTATGGAACAGACAACATGCCTCTAATGCCCTCAGGATCCATGGACTCCTGCTGTTGAGGACTACTCCAGAGATGTTCCAATTGCCAAGTATGCGTTTCTGATAGTGATCTTGGTTATTCTATTAGTGATGAGCAACCAGGATCTGTATTAGGCTGGAGACATGTCACTGATAGTGTACCTAAACAAGCTTTCACTGAATTTGTGGCTCATGCACATGGCCACATACATATCTTGTGAACAGCAAACATAAAGACCCATTGTGTGAGGTCTGTTGAAAAAGAAACCAAATTTGCTAAAGAGGGCGCCAGCGAGCTAACACAGCAGACTCATGATAATGGTGATGTGTGGTGATGACCTTGAGCTTTAGCCTCCCACTTGCTCGATCACGCCACATGAATTAGTTATGGACTACATGCAGTAAATTAAACTCGTCTCATGTGTCTTTTGCTATTTTTTTGCAAGTTGAAATATGAAGGATCTTGAGCAACGCATTTGGTGAAATTCTGTGTGAAATTGACTTTTACCAAGATTTTTCAGACATTGCAGCAAGCTTATGGAGAGTATTGTTTAAGCCACAAACAATGTTACAAATAGTACAGACGTTTCAAATCGGGCAGAACGTCCTCTGAAGATGATCCCAAAACTGGATGATCTTCTGTGTGAATGAACGATGATCGCGTTGAGAGAGTGTGTGCTTTGATTCTTAAAAATCATCACCTAACTGTCTGTGAAGTTGCCGAAGGAAAAAGGCATCGGTAAACGTTTGTGTTGCACAATTGTGACTGAAAAACATCAGATGCATTGTGTTGCTGCAAAATTTGTCCCACGTCTCTGGACAGATGAGCAAAAAGTGAATCGTGTTAAAATCACTCATCATTCCTTATCCGTGAATTTTTGGCGAAGCATGAGATGTCTAGTCCTGCAGCCTTTTCCTGTTGCATTTGATCTGTTAAGTGAGATTTAAACCAGAGTAGAACAGTTCCATTGATGCTGATTTGCTAGAGTCTTGTTATGAAGAGCTTGTGGTTGAGAGAGTCAAAGGCGACAATATCCAGGAATATGAAAACTTGCTTTGGTTTTTGAAGTCCTTTTATTAAATTATCTAATAAAGATATCATGAGGGTCTCAACTCTGTGGTAAGGCTTAAATCTATGCTGCTGCTGCTGATCTAAGGGTGTATGAGTATACAAGAGATCCTGTAACTGTTTTTGTATCACCTTTTAATTCTTTTTCTTTTTGTTCCTGAAGTTGAAATACACTCTGAAAGATCGCCTATTTATGACATGTTTCAGAAATAGCAAAAGACACATGAGACGAGTTCACTCTACTGCACGTAGTCCATAACTAATTCACGTGGTGTGATCGAGCAAGTGGGAGGCTAAAGCTCAAAGTCATGGTCACCACTGCACCTCACCATTATCGCATCTGCTGTGTTGGCTCGCTGGTGCCCTCGTACACGGTCAAAAGCCTTCTCTGCAACCACTGTTGACAGCATTGCAGAATCACTTTCAGCCTTGGCACACCAAATCATATTTAAGAGTCTTCTAATATTATCACTTGCATGCTGCCTTTAGAGTAAAGCTTGCTTGATCCTCATGCCTCAACTTCATATTTACATCCTTCAGGCACTCTGCCAAATGGCAAGCAATTTAGTATTTGCATCAGTTAAAAATATCGGTCAGTAGGAGTTACAAATTGTCATCCTTGCTTGGCTTTGGAATGAGGGTGATCCCTGTCATAGTCATTGAGAGTGGAAACGACTCTTCCTGCAAAAAGCAACTAAAAATCCGCACCAGTGGTGCAACCAAATGTCATAACATGGCAACATAGTATATAACGGTAGATAAAGACCAGTATAGTCCTTCTAGTCTGCCCAATAATGTGGCTAGAGTGGTTGTAACCGCTGCTCCATGCAAGTCACCCCCTCCATGTTTTCATTTAGGGTTGTACCCACCGCTCTCTGCAGATCTCACCCCCCATGCCTTTGTTTAGGGTTTTACCCACCGTTCAGTGCAGGTTCCCGCCTTCTATGCCTGTGTTTAGGATTGTAGCCGTTGCTCTGTGCAGGTCACTCGCCCTGTATTTATTGAAGTATAAAAGATATTTGTTTGCTTTGATTTCAGCCTCTTGCTATAAAAGGGATCCACTGTGTTTGTCTCTAAATTTTTTTTATAAAACAGAGCTGTTAAGCCATCAAGTCCTGGCGTGTTATCCTCTGGCCCCATAATCTCATTGCTTCATCTGCTGTTAACTAAGGAAAAGAGCACCGGTCTAGAAAGGCCTCTACCTCTGCTTTCCTGCCCATCTTATTTCCTGAAAAGTCAAAAAGAAATCCGATCCAAACTCCTTATTATGCCAACTAGGCGAGGTAATATGAGAGGAAAAGACCTCAGTTATCCTCTGATTCAAAACAGCTCAACTCATGAAAACAGGGGGAAGTCAAACAGAACACAACTCAGCTGACTCCTTACATCAGCGGTCTAAAAAACATCTCAATAATGAACTAACAAGCTGGTGGGTAGGACCCAAATATATGCAAAATAGCAATAGCATCCATTGCTAATGCATAAATAAACAGCTTTCAACAGGGGTGCACAAACTCAGTCTTATAGTCTGCTTCATCCCGATTAAGTTTAGTTATCTTAAATTTCTTAAGCTCCAACTTAAACAATTCCATTTGGAAATGAAGATTTTATAACTGCTGGTTATAAACTTCGACCTCTTCCAAAACCTTAAGTGCTGGTTTGTTTGTTTTTCCCCAATTCTTTTGAAACCCTAACTGAAAATGCTTTCATAGCATTTACAGTCAACACCATAATGTCTAGTGCTCTTCTATATGGCAAGCAACATTGACTTTTACAGAAGAACAGGTACAGGAATTGCTCCAAGAACCTAACATTTTTGTTACCATGGACCAAGCCAGTGATAGTTCATCTTGGTCCTCCTTGAGCAAGCTATGGAAACGTTATATTTAAGCAGACTTACGGTACACCGAACAGAATATATACGGAAACAGCACATCCCATGAGGATTCCGTATCAAGAAGGAGCCACAATTATTTTCTGAGGACGATGCCTTTGTCAATGATTGGAATAAAATACTGAACAAATGTGCACTAGACCTTTCATTCAGGCTCAGTCAAACAGCCAACAGGCACACAACCCCCATTCTCTTCCCCTCTCCCCCTTGTCACTTATTGGCCAACTCAAACCCCAAACACCTCCCAGTCTCCTATGTACACTCTCAGGATTCACATACTTGCTACCTGCTCGACCGGAGGAGTTGACCCTCTTGGCCAGACCCAGCCACTTACAAATGGAGGAGTGGAGAAGTAGCCTAAAGGTTAGGACGCTGGCTTGGGAACCAAAATATCAGGGTTTGATTCCCACTAGCAGTCCTTGTGGCCTTGGGCAAGTCACTTAACCCTCCATTGCCTTGGAAAAATCCAAGTTAACAATGTCCCTGTTTAATGTACATTACCGAGTTTAGGGTATAATGTAAACCACTTTGACTAAAAATTATAATGCAGTATTAAAAAAAGCAGATGCTTTTCTCATCTCGAGGTCAGAAAGTCTTCTGTATGCCTTTCCACCCATGCCACTGGTCGCCAAGACCCTATTCAAGGCACTTCAGGACAGGGCGTCGCTAATCCTGATAGCCCCCCATGGTGGCCCAGGCAGCCCCCCCCGGTGGCCAAGGCAGCCGTGGTTCCCATGGCTGCTCCGCCTAGTGACAGAATCCCTGGTCCCTCTCGGGAACTCCCCCAGGACTGTTGACTCAGGAGGAGGGCTCCTTCCTTCATCCCAACCTGGGTTCTCTGGCATTAACAGCGTGGCTGCTGAACGGGTAGCCTTGGCTCCCTTTAACTCTTCTGTGGAGGTGGAGGAGGTTCTGCTGGCTTCCCACAAGACGAGCTTATGCCTTCAATTGGCAGAGATTCTCCATGTGGTGCTCGGAGAAACGGGCAGACCCCTTCTTCTGCACGCTGCAGCTAAGCCTGCAATACCTACTGCACCTCTCCCATGCCAGACTCAAGTCCAGCTCAGTCAGAGTGCACCTGTGTGCCCTTTCAGCACATCACCACCCTGTCGAGGGCAAACCTCTCTTGGCTCAGTCCCTTGTCACCCACTTCCTGCAGGATCTACTGCTCTCCAAGCCCCCAATCCGCTTGCCCCCGATGGAATGGAACCTTAAGGTAGTGCTGACATGGCTCACTTGACTGCCCTTTGAGCCCCTAGTCACCTGCCACCTGCGGTACCTCTCCTGGAAGGTCACCTTACTGGTGGCACTCACTTCCATTCCACAGGGTCAGCAGGCTCCAGGCTCTGGTGGCAGAGCCACCATTTACAAGGTTCTATTAGAACAGGGTCGTGTGTCACATGCACCTCAAATTTCTGCCGAAGGTGGTCTCCTTCCACCTCATTTAGGAGGTGGTGCTCCCCACCTTCTTCCCACGGCCTCACGCCAGGCTATACTTCATACTCTGGACAGTAAGAGGGCCCTGTCCTCCTACCTGCAGCATAGCCAGGGCCACTGCAAAGCCTCTCAGCTTTTCGTCTCCTATGACCCCAGCCAGCTGAGGGAGGCGGTGACCAACCGACTCTGTCCATCTGGGTCACGGACTGCATTACCCTCGCCTTCGAATAGGCAGAGCTTCCACTGGAGCGCCGGGTCACGGCTCACAGTGGCTGGGCTATGACGACCTCTGTTGCAAACTTGTGCTCTGTCCAGATGACAAAAACTAAATCACCAAGCATGAACACTTGAACTAAATCACCAAGCATGAACACTTGAAACAGGGCCTAGGGCCCGAAACGTACGTCGTGGTTGCTATCTGGCCGCTTATAAGAAGCTAAATTTTCTGGAGTGCACAAACTTCACTGGACATTTCTAAAGCTAAGTACAGCGTTTTTGCTTACATAATTAAAATGGAACGGGTTGTCTGGTGTGACTGGGTTTCCATTCCAGTCGCCTCCAGCCTCTTCCGACAAAAAAATGGGATTTTAAGTAAGGGGTTTATTTTTAGGTTTGGTTCTATACAGATTGGCTGTCCAGATGACAGGCATCTGCCAGGCCGCCACCTGGTCTTCAGTCCACACCTTCACAGCTCACTACTGCCTGAAATGGAGTCCCAATGGGACAGCGCCTTCTGCCAGGCTGTACACCACAATCTTTTCGGGGTTTAGGCTCCTCCAACCCTTCTGTGTTCAGGCTACCAGAGTGATGGTTCTCCAGGACCAAGCAGGAAGTCAGTCCTCACATATGAGTGACATCGATGTCGATGGAGCCCTTGCGGAGCATTTCCCCAGCTTTCCATGAAAGCCTTTGGGAATGCAGGCACGCATGCGCGGTTCCCTTCCCGCCTAAAGGTGCCATCTTGCTTCAGTCTCTCTTTTTCCGTGAAGCCCACCGGATGTGTGTCCTAGTCCTCCCGGAAAATAGTTAGATTTTTTGGCAATCCTTCGCTATTTTTTACTCCAGTTCGACGCTGGTTCCCCTCCCGCCGGGTTCGGTACACCGGTATCGAGCCCGATCTTATTTTTTCGTTTTTTGCCCTTCGTGGCTGGCGTTCGCACCCTTTTTTTCTTTTTCCCTGGAAGGCCGGTCCTTTGACCTCGCGGGGACTCTTTTTTCCCCAATGGCTTCCAGTGGCTTTAAAAAGTGTGATTGGTGCAAGAAGCTGATGTCTCTCACCGACACACACGACTGCTGCTTTTGGTGCCTCGGTCCTGACCACGGGTCCCCTGACCGGGAACGAAAGAGGAAGAAGAGGCCTGCGAGGGTGTCGTCGGAAGAGGTCCCTGGCTCCTCGAGGGCTAGGTCTTAGACCCCCGACCGTCGCCCCGGGCCCGTGGAACAGGAGAAGCCTTCCAAAGTTCCTTGAGTGGAGCTGGAGTCTGCTGGACACGTAAGTCCTGTAGTCCTCGTGGACTCTCCTCCCAGAGAACCGACGTCGGGCCCGGGTGCTCACAGGCCCCAAGCAGTCGGACCCCGATTCCTCATCGGACGAGTCCGCCTGGGAGACGGAGGACGAGGAGTCCCCCGACACCTTCAGGACTCGGTACGTCCCATCGGACTCACCGCAGTCTGAACCCCGGAGTAGATCCCTTCCGGAGGATACCCGGTTCTCGGAGTTCGTCCGGGATATGGCCACCGTGTTGGCTATCCCTACGGACCCGGAGGAGGAGCGTCGAGCCGAGGAGCTCGAGGCCCTGCAGTACGACTCTCCTCCGAAGGAGGCCTTTACTGTTCCGTTTCCTCCGATGCTGGAACGGCTCCTCTTCCGGATGTGGGAGGCACCGGCCTCGGCGCCGGTTCTAAGCAAGCGGGTCGATTCGATCTATCGACTCCGGAAGAGTCCTGGCTTTCAAAAGGCGCAGCTACCACACCATTCCATGGTGGTGGAATCGACCATGCATCGCCTGAAAAGTCAGAAGATGCACTCCGCGGTGCCCCCTGGCAGGGAGGCCCGAAACCTCGATGGTTTTGGTAGAAAGTGCTTCCAGGGCTCGATGCTTGCTTGCCGTGTCCAGTCTTACCAGCTGTACATGGGCGGCATGTACTTGCGAGACCTGGCCAAGGAGCTGGCCGGGTTCTCTATGGTCTCTCCGGGGAACCCTTACAGAGGTTCAAGTCCTTGTCCTTGGGGATCCGGGAATGCTCCAAGTTTATGTCCCACGCTGCCTACGAGGCTTCAGCCCGTGTTGCGGCAGCCGGCATCACGGCTCGACGCCAGGCATGGCTGCAGTCATCGGACCTCGAGCCATGGGTTCAGGACAAGTTGGTCGATGTCCCTTGCCGAGGTGAGAACCTTTTTGGCAAGCCCATGACCGAGAAGGCCGCACAGCTCGAGACCGAGCACCTCACAAGAGCAAGGCTGTCTAGAAAGACCTGCCCCTTCTCACAAGAAGAAGGGCTCGGGTAAAAAGCCCTTTTACCCGAGGAAGGGCACTGCCTACAAACAGTACCCACAGTACCAGGCTGCCCAAGCTGCCCCTCAGGGTCAGCAAGCCAAGGGGTAGGGTAATGGGCCCCGTAGGCGGAGGACCCCCAAGCCTCCGGCCCCTGCTCCCACTCAGCAGGGTGGGGGATTTTGACTCCTTAGGCATAGCCTCTCCATCCCTGCTCTCCCAACCCTGCACAGGAGGTCACCTCGCCCTGTTTGCCCACAAGTGGCCACTCATCACTGGAAACAGTTGGGTGTTAAGCATAGTCCACAATGGCTATGCACTACACTTCCAACAACTGCCTCCTCCATACTTCCCAGGGGAGCCTCCAAGGCCTCCCCTGCACACAGATCTTCTCCTTCAGGAGCTCCAAGGTCTGTTGGTGGACAGGGCGGTGGAGCCTGTGCTTCCGCACTTGCACGGTCAAGGGTTCTACTCCAGGTATTTCCTGGTACCCAAAAGAACCGGTTGCCTTCAACCTATTCTAGATCTCAGAAACCTCAACAAGTTCCTGAAGAAGGAAAAGTTCAAGATGCTTACTCTTGGAACACTTCTGCCCTACCTCCAGCAGGGAGATTGGCTGTGCTCATTAGATCTAAAGGATGCGTATACTCACATCCTCATTCATCCAGACCACAGAAAGTACCTCAGGTTCATTGTGGGAGGAAACCATTATCAGTACAGAGTACTACCTTTTGGCCTCACCTCCGCTCCCAGGGTCTTTACCAAGTGCCTGGCAGTGGTAGTGGCCTACCTGCGAAATCAGGGAGTCTTTGTCTTCCCATATCTGGATGACTGGCTCATAAGAGGTCAGACATGCCAGGAAGCCCGACAGACTACTCTCAGAACTATTGCTCTTCTTCAAAGCTTGGGGTTCGTCATAAACTTCGCAAAGTCTACTTTGCTCCCCTCCCAGAACTTGGAGTTCATAGGGGCGAGGTTGGACTCTCTGCTGGCAAAGGCATTCTTGCCATAAGACAGAGCCCAAAGGCTGATAAACTTAGCAAACCAGTTTCTCAGCAGGTCACTGGTGTCCGCCAGACTCTGCCTGAGGCTCCTTGGCCACATGGCTTCGACAGTGCATGTGACCCCCAATGCCAGGCTACATATGCAGCTTGCACAGTGTGCCTTCGGACTCAGTGGTCACAGGCCACAGGCAGCCTCAGAGACAGGATAAGGGTGTCCAGACCATTTCTAAACTCCCTCAGCTGGTGGCTGCATCCACCCAATCTACTACAAGGGGTACCTTTTCAGATTCCTGGGTTCACAGTGGTGTTGACCACGGATGCCTCCCTGCAGGGCTGGGGAGCTCATTGTCTAGGCAAGTGCACCCAGGGTCTGTGGTCTCCCTGGGAAGCCACACAGCAAATCAATCTCCTGGAACTCAGGGCTATTCGGTTAGCCCTCAAGACGTTTTCTCAGACCCTGGCTTATCAGTCTGTACTAGTTCAAACAGACAACCAGGTAGCCATGTTTTATGTGAACAAGCAGGGCGGAACTGGGTCCAGGCTCCTTTGTCGGGAGGCACGGGACCTTTGCTTGTTTGCTCTCAGACACAACATGCTCCTCAAGGCAGTGTATCTACCTGGCCAGGAGAACTACCTCGCAGACAGGTTGAGCAGAATTCTGCAGCCCCACGAGTGGCAGCTCAATCCTTTGGTAGTTCAGAAATTTTTCCTGAAATGACCTGTTTGCCAGTCCTCTGAACAAACAGCTGCCAAAATTCTGCTCCAGGCAACCTCATCCTCTGCGGATAGCAGCAGATGCTTTTCTGATTCCCTGGTCTCAGGGCCTCCTGTATGCGTTTCCTCCCATGCCCTCGGTGGCCCGAACTCTCTTCAAGATTCTTCAGGACAAGGCCTCAGTCCTGCTGGTGGCTCCCAGATGGCCCAGACAACCTTGGTTTTCACTTCTGCTTCAGTTGGCAGTGGATCCCCCACTGCCTCTGGGGTTGCAACCCGACCTTCTCTCTCCTAGCCTCTAGGAAACAGTCTACTAGAAAAACCTATGCTCTTAAATGGAAAAGGTTTTCCGTGTGGTGTCAGCTACGTACAGAGGATCCTTTCTCCTGTACTGTGCCAGTAGTGCTTCAGTACGCACTGATCAAATCAAGGACTTAAGTCCAATTCTGTTCGGGTCCACCTCAGCTCTAGCAGCTCACCACTCACTGGTGGAAGGACATTCTCTGTCGATTCACCCCTTGGTGTCCCGGTTTCTCAGAGGCTTGCTCTTGCTCAAGCCTCCAGTCCGTCCTCCTGCTCCTGAGTGGGAGTTGAATGTGGTCTTGCAGCAACTGACTCGCCCACCTTTTGAGCCTATGGCTACTTGTCCACTACGCTTCCTGTCCTGGAAGACACTCTTCTTGGTAGCCCTTACCTCGGCTAGGCGAGTGAGTGAGCTTCAGGCCCTGGTCTGTGACAGGCCTTACACAAGATTTTATAGGAACAGGGTAGTCCTCAGGACTCATCCAAAGTTCCTCCCCAAGGTTGTCTCCTCTTTCCACCTCAACCAGGAGGTGGTTCTTCCAACATTCTTCCCTAGGCCTCATGCAGGCCAGGCTGAAGCAGTTCTGCATACCCTGGACTGTAGGAGGGCCTTATCCTTCTACCTTGACCGTACGCAGGGACATAGAAGGGCTACTCAGCTCTTCATCTCTTTTGACCCTAATAATTTGGGGTTAGCTGTGTCCAAGCGTACCTTGTCCACCTGGGTGGCTGACTGTATCATCTGGGCTTACAGGGCGGCTGACCTTCCTTTGCAGGGTCAGGTCATGGCCCATCGTGTCAGGGCAATGGCTGCCTCAGTGGCTCATCTCCGCTCTGTACCGTTGGTTGACATCTGCAGGGCTGCAACTTGGTCTTCAAGTCAGACTTTTGCAGCCCATTACTGTCTGGAGAGGGAGTCCCGTAGGGACAGTGCTTTTGGCCAGGCAGTACTCCGGAATCTCTTTGAGGTTTAGGCAACTCCAGCCCTCCGTTGGGCTACCGGTGGAGGTTCTGTCAGTGAAAAGCCTTTCTTTGATGCTGGGACTAGAGGGAGTTCTCTTGTTCAGCCTGGGTTCCTGGTAGCCCAGAGCTAGGGAGTCACCCATATGTGAGGACTGACTTCCTGCTTGGTCCTGGAGAAAGAGTAGTTACTCACCTGTAACAGGTGTTCTCCAGGAACAGCAGGAATCAATCCTCACAACCCTCCCTCCTCCCCTGGGAGTTGCAGTTATACATAGTTCATTTTTTCATTTTTGTGTGCTGTTTTTAGCTATGTCATTTGACTGAAGCAAGATGGCACCTTTAGGCGGGAAGGGAACCGCGCATGCGTGCCTGCATTCCCAAAGGCTTTCATGGAAAGCTGGGGAAATGCTCCGCAAGAGCTCCATCGACGTCGATGTCACCCATATGTTCCTGGAGAACACCTGTTACTGGTGAGTAACTACTCTTTCTCCTTGGACACTGGGGTCCTTTCAGAGTCTGTCCTTCAGTCTCACCAGCTGCTACTCATGGCTTGACCATGTTTTTTCTGCAGTTTCTTGGTAGCCTGTAGCTAGGGAGTCCCATATGTGAGGACTTACTTCCTGCTTGTTACTGGAGAAAGCGTAGTTACTCACCTGTAACAGGTGTTCTCCAGGGACAACAGGAATCAGTCCTCACAACCCTCCCTCCTCCCCCTAGAGTTGCCTTAAGTATATCAGTTTGTGTTTTGCTGTCTTAGCTATGTCATATGACTGAGCAAGATGGCTCCATTGGGCGGGAAAGGGACCGCGCATGCGTGGTGGCATGCTGGGGAGATGCTTCCGCAGGGGCTCCATCGGCACCAACATCACCCATCTGTGAGGACTGATTCCTGCTGTCCCTGGAGAACACCTATTACAGGTGAGAAACTACGCTTTTTTCCTGGTTGGCATTGCTCTATTGGCCTCACAACAACTTGGTACCCCTCCAAACTGCAGGCTAATTATATACATGTGGTTATAACTAAATTATAAGCTGGCATGATATGGCTTAAAAGTTTTGTCTATCTGACCTCGTGATGTCACTTCCCTACTACTAATCTACTAGTGCTAATCATTTGTATAGTACTAAAGGCATGCACAGCACTGTATGGAGACATATAATACTCAGCCCCTGCTCAGCAGTGCTTAAAATCTAGTGAAGATGGACAACACAGCAACTGAGGACTAGGATATGTTTAGGGGAATAGTAACGAAAGCATAATTGCCGAGCAGGATACTAAGTGGATTAAGATCAGGATCCAAAAGCAGCCTCGAAGAGGTGAGTTTTTATCCTGGATTTGCAAAGGGCCAGAAATGGAGCCTGATGGTACTGACTTAGGTAGTTTGTTCCAGGCATAAAGAGCAGCAAGGTGGAAATATAGAAGCCTGCAGTTAGCAATGGAAGAGAAGGTCCCATCAAACAGAAATAGGAGACAGGCAGCATTAAACTCACTAACAACCCCAAAGGCTCTAACAACGTGCAGCCTATCAACGTCAAACAGAGCTTTCATGTTTAGCGCACCAAAATGCTGGAATTCTCTCCCACCTGTTCTCCGCGCCATAACCAACCTAACCCAGTTCAGAAAGGCCCTTAAACTGCACCTTTTCATCAAATACTACCCCACATGAAGCGTAACATAATAGCCCCACCCTAATACAACCCACAAATCCACAGCCTCTCTCCTTTTTCCAAGTATTCCTGCTAATTTTATGTAAATAGTTCGAGCATGTTATCTAGTTAATAGATGATATACTCCATGTAAATAGTTCTCCCATGTTATCCAAGTTGATACTCCTGTTATATGTAATACCAAACAGCCTGTTGTTCTGGTTTCTTCATGTTATCTGTAAACCGCGCTGATGTCGAAGAGTGCGGTATATAAGAAGTTGAAATAAATAAATAAAATAAATAAGGGCACAGATAGAAGCGATCTGCCGGAAGGGTGGAGTTCTTAAAAGGGATGTAGCAATAGATAAGAGAGAAAAGGTATTGAGGAGCTGCAAAATAAATTCACTTATAGTCATAAGGAGAAGGTTGACCTATAAATGCATTCATTCGGTTGCTTCAATGTTCCTCCCTGATTGACCTTATCCTGACAGACCTCCATATTTCTACAGGACATCCAGGAAGGCTGGGATAGAAGTTTCCCAGTCTGTCATGTGTAGTAGCACATTGTCTACATATAAGGCAATTTTTTTTGTTCCAACTCCCCTCCCCCTCAACGCTCATCCCCTTGTCCATTCACCCACCTCAATTTGCTCCACCAGCCCCTCACGTACTAGAGGGGAGAGGGGGTATCCCTGCCATGTGCCTTGTTCTAGAGATAAACAGCGCTGACAGGCATCCGTGCACTCTCACAACAGCCACTGATTCACAGTATAGCACCATAACCCAACTAGAGAACATCTACCCAAGTTTACATTACTTCAAAATAGCTTCTATAAAGTCCCACTCCGCCCTGTCAAACACTTTCCTTGATACAGGGTTTGAATACTATCACTTTCGTCTCCTGCTCAGCGTCCTCCTCTTGTTGACACTAGACCTTCTGCACTTAACAAAACCCACTTGGCACTGATTTACCAATATCAGCACTACACTTTCCAATATGCTAACCAACACCGTAGTTTAAATTTTCACATCTGTATTCAGTAGGGTTATGGTCCTATAAAAAGTAAAGCTCTCAGCAGGTCTGCCTATTTTATGGACAGCCATTATATGAACCTTATAGAAGAACTGAGGGAATTCTGATTCTCCCAGCACCCTCAGGAACACATGCACAAACACTGATGCCAGGGTCACCCTTAGCACCTTAAAGAAACTAATCCCAAGCCCATCCAGCCCACAGGCCTTCTCCGCTTTCCACTGTAGAATAGCTCTCAGAATTTCCAATTTCCCCACTGGATTTATTTTTTTTCCAGTAGTAGTTTATTAACAGCAGCTGAGCATTAGGCATTCTCATCTATTATTCACTTTCCATCATAACCATAGCATCCATTTACAACAAACGCATAATTATAAATCCCAATCAAAATCGTAATATAATCTGATGCCTATACATTCATTGTTTAATGCACAGCATCATTACCCCCAAGTAATTATCCATGAATCTACTAAACATTACTGGTGGTGTTTAACATTTTTTGATACAGTAATCTAACAAAACACAGATCCCTTCTTCCCAGCTCCCCTTTTTCTTCCCTTTTCTCTGTTTACCTATTCCCTTCCTACATATGGCCTTATTCCTATTCCATGCTGGCTGGGAGCCAAGATACTCCAACATCATAGCAGCCTTCCATCTGTACATAAGCTAAACATCTCATCTTCTTTTCTTATATCCCCTTCAGCTTTGTAAAAGGGCTTCTGGATCTCCACAAACTGCTCTAGGCGACCCAGCTGCAAAGCAGTCAAATGGGACATGTACACATGCCCCATATATTCCCACCACATTGCACACGATGGTAACAGTAGATTTCCAGTATCTGGCTGTCACCTTCTCATTCTCACCAACTGGATGTCTTCCTTTTTCAGGCCTGCTGGTTTCCCATTTAACAGAGCCTACATGTATTTCTCCAGGACCAAGCAGGAAGTCAGTCCTCAAATATGGGTGACGTCACCGCCGACGGAACCCTCGTGCGTAGCGTTTCCCCAGCTTTCAAAGAAAGCCTTTGGAAATGCAGCACGCATGCGTGGTCCCCTTCCTGCCCAAGGGTGCCATCTTGCTCAGTCTTTTTCCGCAGAGCCCAACGGACCTAGTTCGTGTCACCCGGGAAAAAGTTGATTTTTCTGCGATTTTCGCATCTCTTTATCCGGTTCGACGCCGGTTCCCCTTTCTGCCTGGGCTCGGTATACCGGTATCGAGTCTGGAACTTCTTTTTTCGTTTTTTGTCCTTTGTGATTAGCGTTCACGCTTTTTCTGCTATTTTCACTGGCAGCCCGGACTTTTGACCTTGCAGGGGCCCTTTTTCCCCCGATGGCTGCCAACAGGTTCAAAAAATGTGATCGGTGTAAGAAACTTATGTCTCTCACTGACACACACGACTGCTGCCTCCGATGCCTTGGGCCCGACCATGACACGCTGGTCTGTGGCCCGTGCGGCAAGATGTCGTCGAAGGCTCTTCGGCGCCGTCAGCATCAACGTGAAAGAATTTTTTCGGAGTCTGCATCCGGCCGGGCCCGGACTTCGTCAGAGGCCTCAACATCTCGGGTGTCTGACCCCGAGCGGCGGCGTGGGTCCTCTGAGAGGGGGATCTCCCACTCGGGAGCACAAAAGGAAGAAGAAGCTTGTGAGGGTGGCGTCAGTGGAGGCACCTGGATCCTTGAGGGCCAGGTCGCGCAGCCCTGACCGCCATCCCTGGCTCTCGGAGTCGGAGCGGCCGACCAAGCAACCTCGCCTGGAGCCGGAGTCCCTGAGTCAGGTAACTTCTGTTGTCCTCGTGGACTCTCCCCTGGGAGAATCGACGTCGGGGGCTGCAGAGTCTCCTGAGCTCGGACTCAGGCTGACGGCCCTGGAGAGCAGCCTGACTGCCTTCATGAAGCAGCAGTGGGTACTGATCGCTGGTCTGACCGATGCATCTGCCCCGACCACCGGGACCTCGACGTCTAAGTCGATCCCGGAGGCCGAGCCGATCCTCGAGTCAGTCAAGTCTCGAGACGATCCTCGGTCATGGTCTCCCTCGATCTCCTGTTCGGGGCCGAGGTCGTCGACGCTGGTGACCCCGGTGTCGGGGTGGGTGGCATCGAGGCCCACATGGCCGGAGCCACTCGACTCCTCCTCAGAGGAGTTGGCATGGGAGACAGAGGACGAGGAGTCTCCTGACACCTTCCGGACCCGATGCGTCCCGTCGGACTCCCCGACGTCCGAGCCTCGGAGAAGGCCCCCCCCCCGTAGGATACCCGGTTCTTGGATTTCGTCAGGGACATGGCCAAGGCGTGGCATTCCCAGTGGACACCGAGGAGGAGCCTCGAGCCAAAGTGCTCGATGCCCTCTGGTATGATTTTCCTCCGAAGAAAGCCTTTACTGTTCCAGTTCCTCCGATGCTGGAAAGGCTGCTCTTCCGTATGTGGGAAGCACCGGCCTCGGTGCCGGTTCTGAGCAAGCGGGTCGATTCCATTTATTGAGTCTGTAAGAGCCCTGGGTTCCAAAAAGCGCAGCTATCGCACAACTCCATGGTTGTGGAATCGGCCATGCACAGGCTGAAAAGTCAGAAGATGCACTCCTCGGTGCCTCCTGGCCAGGATTCCCGGAACCTGGATGCCCTCGGTAGAAAGTGCTTCCAGGGCTCTATGCTCTCTTGCCATATCCAGACTTACCAGCTGTAAATGGGCATGTACTTATGGGACCTGGCAAAGGAGATTGCCGAGTTCTCAGCTGACCTCTCCGAGGAGCCCTTGCAGAGGTTCAAAGCCTTGTCTTCAGGGATCCGGGAGTACTCGAAGTTTATATCTCAAGCAGCCTATGACGTCTTCAAGGCTTCGGCCCGGTTAGCCGCGGCCGGCATCGGTGCATGCCGTCAGGCCTGGCTACAGTCGTTGGACCTGGAGTCATGGGTACAGGACAAGTTGGTCGATGTCCCCTGCCGAGGTGACAGCCTATTCGGCAAACCCATGACTGAGAAGGCTGCAGAAATCGAGACCGAGACTCTCACCAGGACAAGACTGTCCAGAAAGACTTCTGCCCCTTCTCATAAAAAGAAGGGCTTGGGAAAGAAGCCCTTTTTCCCTTCAGTATCAGGCCTCTCCAGCTCCCCAGCAGGCCAAGGGGCAGGGGCATAGGCCCCGTAGGCAGAAAACCCCCAAGCCACCAGCTCCGGCTCCTGCACAGCTGGGAGCGGGGTTTTGACTTCCACAGCGTAGCCTCTCCTCTGTCGTTGGCTTCAATCAGCACAGGGGATCAGCTGACCATGTACGCCTACAGGTGGCCAGCCATCACAGGGGACACCTGGGTACTGAGCATAGTCTAGAAGGGCTATATGCTCCATTTCCACCAACTACCCCCTTCCTACTATCCAGGGGAGCCTCCAAGACTCCCTCTACACAGGAACCTCCTCCTTCAGGAGTTGGCAAGTCTTTTAAAGGAACAGGCGGTGGAACCGGTGCCACACCACCTGGAAGGGCAAGGCTTCTACTCCAGGTACTTCCTAGTTCCAAAGAGAACAGGAGGCCTCAGACCTATCCTAGACTTGTGAAAACTGAGCAAGTTTTTGGAGAGGGAAAAGTTCAAGATGCTTACCCTTGGGATATTGCTGCCCTACCTCCAGCAGGGAGACTGGCTATGCTCCCTTAGACCTAAAGGATGCTTATACTCACATCCTCATCCATCCAGACCACAGACAATATCTCAGATTTGTGGTGGGAGGAAACCATTTTCAGTACAGGGTACTTCCCTTTGGGCTGACCTCTGTCCCCAGGGTTTTCACCAAATGCCTGGTGGTGGTGGCGGCTTTTCTCAGAAATCAGGGGATTTTTGTCTTCCCATACCTGGAGGACTGGCTCATCAGGGGCCAGTCATTCCAGGAGGTCCGACAGGCCATTCTTCGTACTACACAAAGTCCACTTTGCTCCCCTCTCAGAACCTAGAGTTTATAGGGGCGAGACTAGACACCCTTCAGGCAAGAGCTTACTTGCCCAAGGACAGGGCCCACAGATTGATGGACTTGGCCTACCAGTTCCAAAGCAATTCTCAAGTTTCCGCCAGGCACTTCCTGCGGCTTCTGGGCCACATGGCATCCACTGTACATGTGACCCCGAATGCCTGTCTGCACATTTGGGCTGCTCAATGGTGCCTCAGAGATCAGTGGACGCAGGCCACAGGCGACCTCCGAGACAGAGTAAAGGTGTCCAAACCACTTTTGGACTCCTTACAGTGGTGGCTACATCTACCAAACCTTCTCAAAGGGGTACCTTTTCAGGCTCCAGCACACACCAGGGTGCTGACGACAGATGCATCCTTAAAGGGCTGGGGTGCACATTGCCAGGGCACTTGCACTCAAGGCCTGTGGTCCCCTTAGGAGGCCACACAGCAGATCAACCTTTTAGAGCTGCGAGCAATTCGCTTAGCTCTACAAACCTTCTGCCATGCTCTTTCTCAACAGTCTGTCCTAGGTCAGATGGACAATCAGGTAGCATTGTTCTACGTGAACAAACCAGGAGGCACAGGGTCCAGGCTCCTATGTCAGGAGGCACGGGACCTTTGCTCCTTTGCAGTCAAACAAGGCATGTTTCTCAAAATAGTTTATCTGCCTGGTCAGGAAAACATCCTAGCAGAAAAGCTAAACAGGATTCTCCAGCCCCACGAATGGCAGTTGAATCCATTGGTGGTCCAGCAGATCTTCCTCTGATGGGGATTTCCATCCATCGATCTCTTTGCAAATCCACTAAACTGTCAAGTGCCCAGGTTGTGCTCCAGACAACCACATCCCCTG
This sequence comes from Ichthyophis bannanicus, assembly GCA_033557465.1. NCBI lineage: Eukaryota > Metazoa > Chordata > Amphibia > Gymnophiona > Ichthyophiidae > Ichthyophis > Ichthyophis bannanicus. The sequence goes on along the minus strand of CM066034.1, from coordinate 502,384,679 downwards.
AGGATGGCAGCAGATTCTTTTCTAATCTCTTGGTCTACGGGCCTCCTGTATGTATTTCCTCCCACACCCCTGGTGGCCCGAACTCTGTTCAAGATCCGCTGGGACAAGGCCTTGGTGATTCTGGTAGCCCCCAGATGGCCGAGGCAGCCGTGGTTTCCACTACTTCTGCAGTTGGCGGTAGAAGCTCCGTTCCCTCTGGGGCTGCAACACAATCTCCTGTCTCAAGAGCAGGGTTCCCTTCTGCACTCCAATCTCAGGTCCCTCAATCTGATGGCCTGGCTGCTGAAAGGATAGTTCTAGCTCCCTTATGTCTACCTAAGGAGGTGCAGGAGGTAATCTTGGTCTCTAGGAGGCAGTCTACCAGGAAGTCCTATGCCCTCAAGTGGCATAGGTTTATGATATGGTGTGATCAGTGCAATGAAGATCCTTTCTCTTGCCTTGTGCCAGTAGTACTGCAGTATCTACTTCACCTTTCAGACCTAGGCCTTAAGTCTAACTCTGTTCGGGGCCACCTCAGTGCTTAGTCAGCGCACCACTCACCGGTGGAGGGACAGTCTGTCTGTTCACCCCTTAGTGTCCAGATTTCTCAGAGGTCTGCTTCTACTCAAGCCTCCGGTTCGTCCACCGGCGACTGAGTGGGATTTGAATGTGGTCTTGCAATAACTTACTCGTCCACCGTTTGAGCCGATGGCTACTTGCCATTTGCGCTTCCAGTCTTGGAAAGCACTCCTTCTGGTGGCTCTTACATCAGTCAGACATGTGAGTGAGCTACAAGCTCTGGTTTCTGATAGACCGTACACACGGTTTTATAGGAAGAGGGTGGTCCTACGGACCCATCCCAAGTTCCTCCCAAAAGTGGTCTCCTCTTTCCACCTCAATCAGGAGGTGGTCCTTCCGACCTTCTTTCCCAGGCCGCATTCCAGCCGGGCTGAGACAGTCTTGCATACTCTGGACTGTAAGAGGGCATTGTCCTTTTACATAGAACGTACACGGGAGTATCGAAGGGCTACTCAGCTCTTTGTCTCCTTTGATCCTATTAGGATGGGATTACCTGTCTCCAAGCGTACATTGTCCACTTGGGTAGCAGATTGCATCACCTGGGTGTACAGGGCAGCCGACCTCCCCCTACAGGGTCGGGTCACAGTCCACCTTGTCAGGGCGAAGGCCGCGTCAGTAGCTCATCTCTGTTCTGTTCCGTTGGCAGACATCTGCCGGGCCGCAACTTGGTCTTCAAGCCAGACTTTTGCAGCCCATTACTGCTTGGAGAGAGAGTCCGGCAGGATAGTGTTTTTGGCCAGGCTGTTCTCCGTAATCATTTTGAGATTTAGGCAACTCCTACCCTCCGGCCCTTGTGTTGGGCTACCGTACAGGGTGCGTTCTCAGAGAAAATTCTTATCACAGATGCTGAGGCTCTTCAGAGGGAGCCATTTTTTCAGCTCTACGTTCACGGTAGCCTAGAGCTGGGGAGTCCCATATGTGAGGACTGACTTCCTGCTTGGTCCTGGAGAAAGCGTAGTTACTCACCTGTAACAGGTGTTCTCCAGGAGCAGCAGGAATCAGTCCTCACGACCCTTCCTCCTCCCCTGGAGTTGCAGTCCTATCCTTCATTTTGATTTTTTGCTGTCTTTAGCTATGTCGTCAGACTGAGCAAGATGGCACCCTTGGGCGGGAAGGGGACTGCGCATGCGCGCTGCATTCCCAAAGGCTTTCTTTGAAAGCTGAGGAACTGCTCCGCACGAGGGCTGCGTCGGCGCCGACGTCACCCATATGTGAGGACTGATTCCTGCTGCTCTTGGAGAACACCTGTTACAGGTGAGTAACTTCGCTTTATGGGGCAATCCTCTGACCCACCATCTGCCTGCAAGCTGTGAAGACCTCCTCCCATAGACTGTTTATGCTTGGGCATGATCACCAGATGTAAACATAGGGCCCTTCTGCTCCACAATCCCTCCAATAATTTTTTGTTTCTTTCCCATAGGCCCTAACCAAAAACAGGGTGTAGTGTCACTAGTACAGCATTTTACAATTGTTTTCCAACACATTACTGGCCACCCTCTCCCTCCCCAAAATCTTAGCATATAGGTGGGTCCACCCATCCTTCATCTAGGCATTTTTTCAAGTCCTATTCCCAGTATTTCTGGAAGGGAAGTTTAGTTTCATTACTGGTGTCCATAAGTCCAGTTTTCGGTAAAACTTAGCTATTGCTCTCTTTGTTTCTTGTCCCCTAACATCACATCCACTAGTTTGGATTCAGCCCCTACAGCTGTTTTTATTCATTTCTTTAGATAGTCTGTGATCTGACAGTACCTATAAAAGTCTTTGTTTGGTTCACATCATATTGGTTCCTCAACATTTCAAAACTCACTGTACCCACTTCTTCAATGAACTGCCCCAGACTGGATAATCCCAGTATCTCCCAACAGACAAATGCACTATCTACATCACCTGGGGGGAAACTCCCCATTATGACATAGGATGTAGTGTACTTGGAGTACCCACTCACCCGCATAGAAATCAGACAGTACTGTAGAAAGGTTCACCACCTCCTTCAAACTACACCTAATCGCTGACTGCCAGATCCTTGCCCACAGAGAAGAATCCCACCCATGTCGTCCTATTGCTCAATTTGTATTCACTCCTGGAATTGTCTCTATCTCTTCAACCCAAGAGGGCCTTCAACTGGGCAGCTTCATAGTACCATTCAAATTTGGTACTCCCAAGCCACCCTGTTCCCTAGACCAATATAGGATTCTCTTGGCAACCCATGGTTTCTTCCTGTCCCAAATATAAGTAAAGATTTTTTATCTGTAACCTTGCAAAAAAGAGCCCGGGAATATGCATTGGAAGGGCACAAACAAGTATATAAACTAAGAAAACCATCATTTTAACCCCTATAATCCTCCCCACCCAGGAGAAGTGCATATCGGACTACACCTCAGGATCATCAATCATGTTCTTTAGAAGGGGTTCACTTCTTTTAAAATTTCTATCTGGATCTGCTATCAAATTAATTTCCTGATATTTTATGTGACCCTTCACCCATTGAAACGGAAAGACCTTCTTTAAACACCCTACCAGCTAGGCATGAGATTTAATATTTCCGATTTAGAGGTATTTACTTTGAACCCATATACTTTTCTGTACTTTCCTAGCTCATTCACTAATTCCCCTGGTGATTCCTTTGGCTCCATCACAAAAGATGTGGTGATATCTGCCAGAAGTGATATTTTTTGTTTCTCCCCTTTTTAATTCCCGACATCCATTGGTTCTCCTGTATTCTCCGTGTCTCCATGGCCGGCACAAACAATAGGGGAGATAGGGGACACCCTTGTCTAGCCTCTGTGGCATTCAAATTGTTCCGTATAGCCTGAATTTATCTTTAACCATGAAAGAGTGTCCTTAATAAATAGTTTTAACACACCGTAAGAAATTATCTCCAGGAACAAGCAGGAATGAGTCTTTACATATGGGGTTCGTCGGCGCCGACGGAGCCCGCACGGGAATGCTCCCCAGCATCCAATCAGAAGGCTTTTGGGAGCATCCCTCGCGCCTGCACGGTAGCTTCCCGCCCTTCCCACTGCCTCTCCCCAGTTTTCGTTTTTCCGCGGAGCCGACAGGACGTACCTCCTGTCACCGCAGAAACTTTTTCTTCTTTTCTTTTCTTGAGTAACCTGGGTGGGCGCTCCCGGGCCCACCTATAGCCCGATATACATCTATACCTGTTATTGGATATATATCGGTACAGGCGGGCGCTTTTTGGGAAATGTTATAGCGCCCTGTGTCTTACCGACTATCCCCAATTGTCGGTACTGACGTTTTGTTATTTCTTACGGGGTCCGGCCGGCCCGCTTGCCTGCGTTCTGCGGCTCGGGTGCTCAGACCGGTTATGCTTAAACTTGCTGTGATGTCAACAGCCCCTTGGTTTTCAAACCCATTGTCTTCCTATCCCTTGCAGGCTCGGGTAGACAGTGTACCCCTCGATATCCCGGGGTACACTTCTGTTCTTCTCCGGGCTGGGTTCTCCCAGATTGGTCAGTCTTCTGATTAGTCCTCCGGATCGGGGACTCTGCTCCTCCTGGAGTTCTCAGCTTCTTAGAGCTCCTCGTGAAGACCTGCCGTCTTTCCAGTGCCGGTTGACATCTGCGTCTCCAGCCCACCCGGACTAGGAACTTCGTCCTCTCTGCGGTGAAGTTCCCTTGAAGACTTTGCTACTGCATCTACGGTACCCGTCGCAGCTCTGCCTTCTACAATCCAGTAGGTAAGCTCTAGATTGTGCTAGATCATTAACGGTTTAATGATAATTGACGTGATTGAAGACTCCCCTGTAGTCTTTGGTTGCTGTGCCTTGGCAACTCTTCTCAACTCCTACCCTCCATCCCTCCGGGGATGCCGGGGATCCAGGTTGGGCGATGCCGCCCTGTCCAGGGGTGCGCATTCTGGGATCTCCTCTGGCACCCTCAGCTAGGGAGTCCCCATATGTGAAGACTCATTCCTGCTTGTTCCTGGAGATAGCACAGTTACTTAACTGTAACAGGTGATCTCCGGAACAGCAGGAATTAGTCTTCACAACCCACCCACCTCCCCTAGGAGTTGTAACTCTCTCTCTCTCTTCCTTCCTCTCCTCTCCTTCTGTCTCAGCTATTAAACGCAACTGGGGAGAGGCAGTGGGAAGGGCGGGAAGCTACCGCGCAGGCGCGAGGGATGCTCCCAAAAGCCTTCTGATTGGATGCTGGGGGGCATTCCCGTGCGGGCTCCGTCGGCGCCGATGAACCCCATATGTGAAGACTAATTCCTGCTGTTCCGGAGATCACCTGTTACAGGTAAGTAACTGTGCTATCCCCGTACCCTTTCCCTGTAAGAGCTTAAATCCCATGCTATCACCACTAATTTGCAAACAAACAACACATATCCAAAATACACAATGCAAATAAACTTATAAATAATATAATGAACATACTAATCTTCTTATAATATGTAAACATATGTAATAAAACAATTCACTCGATAGTGTGTATTAATTCGTTACTATATTCATTAATATTAAACAGACCATTTATTATTGATTATCATTTTTTTAAAAACCTCATATAGAATCATATTCTCATTACAAAAATACATATTACAAAATTCTTACACATCACTCAATTCTTAATATAAACTTTAACAAAAGCCCTCATAAACACACATTACAAAATTCATACACACCCTATTCACAATATCAAAAATATTGTAGAATTAATATCATCATATCAATAACTTCATATTGTTCATATACATCTCCCAATAACCTGTTTAATGTTATCCTACACATTCATCTCATTGAATGCCATTTACCACATTAAACAGGAACTATGAAACAACAAACCTTCATAATACATATATCATTTCATATCATGTTATGTTACCACTCATATACCATATACCACCATTTGTATATCATTTCATATTATAAATTATATTCCAATTCATATTCCAACTGTTGATCATGGTAAGTTGTAAAAGATTATTCCTATCACCATCACCCGATCGTCTTGGCCACCAAAAGCGTTCCGTTGTACAAATGTTCCACACCGTAGATCCTAAGAAATCACCGTTTATAAATGACTCCACGAACAGTCCCACAATAACGTCTCACAGATCAGATGTTGAGATCTAATCCAAAAAGAATACATAGCCCTAGTAGAATTCACTTACCTCAAAACTTACTTCAAAAAACACACTGACTGTAGTTTTGTTGTACCTTTATTTGCACCATGCATAGAACCTCCGCAAAGTACATCCAAGGCTGTAAATTCGTGAATTATAATTAAACGAACATCGGCAGGAAAACCCCTAATGGTAGCACATAGACCACACTCCAGTCAATCACAAGTGATTATGAATCATGGTTTTTCAGGAAACGCCATAGATCACAGTTTCGCCCAATGCCCGGCTTCTTCAGGGACACTTTTTAAACTTAATAATCAAACAACACAAAAAGGAACACACATCAGCTGCCGATTTAATACAAAATATCAACAGAATTACACACTAAAACAAATCAGACCTTTACGAAGCCATCCTGCACACATAACATCCAAGTCTTCTTGACAGTAGAGAATCGCCAAAAAACACCCACGCATGCGCTTTTATATCAACGTTACACAGGATCACCAATCAATAGAACCAATGCCATTCCACATGGGAATTTAACCCATATGGTTCCACACTCCTCCAACAGAAAATAAATTGTTCTTTACGGCATAATAGCCATTGAAAATTAACGCCCTCACCACCCCTAACTTGTATTAAAACAAAGCAGCGAAAATCTTCTAAAGTATGTTGTTTCAATCTCCAATGTGTCACTAAAGGTGCAGATTCCACCCTATGCCGCATAGCCGATAGGTGCTCAATAATACGCATCTTAAATGGACGAGACGTCTGACCAATATATAATAATGAACAAGGACATAAAACTACATATACGACTCCACTAGTTTGACAATTGGTGTCACCACGTAGTTCATAGGTGAATCCCAAAAAAGGATGTGTAAAAGATTGTATCTCTAACGTCACTGCACACACTACACATCGGTTACATTTTCTATGTCCACAATACTGTGGTATGATATTAAATTCATGCCTTGAGCGGGAGTGTACCAACATGTCCCTTCGAAATGAAAAAATTGGGGGCATTGCAAAAGTGGAATGAACACCCAATATGTCCCAATGGGATAGAATCAAATCTCTCACATGACAAGCCTGAGTAGAAAAAGGTAGAACACAAGTCAAAATGGGTTCCGATTTCTTTTGAGATCGAAAAGAGAACCATTCCCGATGTACATTAAATGCCCGTTTATAAGCCCTATTAATGACCCTAGATCAGGGGTCTGCAACCTTTAAGACATAAAGAGCCACTTGGACCCGTTTCCGAAGGGAAAAAAAAACCTGGGAGCCGCAAAACCATTGCGACATTTAAAACAAATCTAACACTGCATATATTGTTTCTTACCTTAATTCTATATACAACCCCCTACTTTTCCTGTTAAAATATAGGTGTTTGGCCTATACTCGCCATATAAGACTACCCCTCTTCCTTCGCACACCAAAAAAAATACGCCAGAAAATATCACAACAACAAGTAACAATATTTGATTTCAAAATTATGATGATTTTGTAGTCAAATCACTAATATGAAATAAAATTATTTTTTCTACCTTTGTTGTCTGACCAATTTATTCTTTGATCATGCTGGTCCCGATCTGAGGCTTCTGCTTTCCTGTCTTCTCTTAGCTCTCTTTCTGTGGTCTATGGTCCATCTGCCATTTCTTATCTCTTCTTTCGTTTTCTTCACTTCTTTCCATCAGCCTATTTCCAGTCCCAGTAACCCTCCCCAATATCAGCCCCTTTCCAGTCCTCACTCCCAGTACCTTCCAATGTCAACTTGCATTCCCATGATTGCCACTGGTGTCCATTTCCTTCCAGTCCCCCTCCTTCCCCACTGACCAGTCCCTTCTAGTACAAATACCATGGCAGCCCCTCTCAGATCCAGTTCCATTCTCCCATCCCCTCATATCAGCCCATTTGTAGCCTTAGCCCCCAGTTATCTTCCAGGGCCAGCAGCTCTATCCTCCCCTCCCCACAATCAGCCCATGCCCAATCAAAGCCCCCCAATCAGCTCGCTTCCAGTGCTAATCCCCCCTCAACCCCATTACCAGTGCTAGCCTCCCCTAATCAGCCCAATACCAGTCCTACCCCCCATCAGCTCATTACCAGTCCTAGCCTCCCCTAATCAGCTCATTTCCAGTGCTAGTCACCTCAACCCCATTACCAGTGCTCCATCCCTCCATGTCAGCCCCCTCCCTCCCTCCCTCCATCCATATCAGCTCCCTCCCTCCATGTCAGCCCGCCTCCCCAATCCCTCCATGTCAGCCCCCTCCATCCCTCCATGTCAGCCCCCCTCCCTCCATCCATATCAGCTCCCTCCCTCCATGTCAGCCCCCCTCCATCCCTCCATGTCAGCCCCCCTCCCTCCATCCATATCAGCTCCCTCCCTCCATGTCTGCCCCTTCCATCCCTCCATGTCAGCCCCCTCCCTTCATCCATATCAGCTCCCTCCCTCCATGTCAGCCCCCTCCATCCCTCCATGTCAGCCCCCTCCCTCCATCCATATCAGCTCCCTCCCTCCATGTCAGCCCCCTCCATCCCTCCATGTCAGCCCCCCTCCCTCCCTCCCTCCCTCCATGTCAGCCCCCCTCCCTCCATCCATATCAGCTCCCTCCCTCCATGTCAGCCCCCGCCCTCCCTCCATGTCAGCCCCCTCCCTCCCTCCATGTCAGCCCCCCTCCCTCCGTCCATATCAGCTCCATCACTCCATGTCAGCCCCCCTCCCTCCATCCATATCAGCTCCCTCCCTCCATGTCAGCCCCCTCCATCCCTCCATGTCAGCCCCCCTCCCTCCATGTCAGCCCCCCTCCCTCCATGTCAGCCCCTCCATCCCTCCATGTCAGCCCCCTCCATCCCTCCATGTCAGCCCCCCTCACTCCATCCATGTCAGCCCCCCTCCCTCCATGTCAGCCCCCCTCCCTCCATCCATCCATATCAGCTCCCTCCCTCCATGTCAGCCCCCTCCATCCCTCCATGTCAGCCCCCTCCATCCCTCCATATCAGCCCCCTCCCTCCGTCAGCCCCCCTCCCTCCATCCATATCAGCTCCCTCCCTCCATGTCAGCCCCCTCCCTCCATCCATATCAGCTCCCTCCCTCCATGTCAGCCCCCCACCCACCATGTCAGCTCCCTCCCATCGTCTGCAGCCCCGGCGCCCTGCCGCGTAGGGCACCGCGGCTGTGCTTTTAAAATCATCTCGGCGCCCTTCATGTCTTGACGGGCTCCGTGCAGCATTGTCCCGCCTCCAAAACTTCCTTTAGAGGCGGGACAATGCTGCACGGAGCCCGTCAAGACAGGAAGGGCTCCGAGATGATTTTAAAAGCACAGCCGCGGTTCCCTAAGAGGCAGGGAGCCGCGGCTGCAGAAGAAGGGAGGGAGCTGACATGGAGGGAGCCCATAACGCCACGTTTAAATACATCTTTACAGCACTATTGCCTGTCACCGGGCGGGCAGTGTGCTCCGGAGCCGCGGCAAAGGTGAGAAAGAGCCGCGGGTTGCCGACCCCTGCCCTAGATGGATAACCACGATCATTAAACAGCTACTTCATATTACGTGCCTGAAAAGAATACTCCTCACGAGAGGAACATAACTTGCGCAAATGCAAAAATTGTCCAACTGGTATATTATTCCGTATATGTCGCGGATGAAAACTGCTATAATCCAATAAACTATTTCTATCTGTGATCTTAGAAAAGATAGATGTACAAAAACCAGCACCATCCAGCGTAATCTTAATATCTAAAAAATGAACCTCGGTGTCCGATATCTCTGGAGTAAACTGCAAGTGTAAATCTTGAGCGTTCAACCAACCTAAAAAAACTCTTAAATAATCATCAGAACCTTGCTAGATAAAAAAGATATCATCAATAAATCGTACCCATTTCACCACAGAGGACCAATACAGAGACCGAAACAATTTCTTCCTCAAAATGCCGCACATATAGTCCAGCCACAGAAGGGGCTACCATTGCTCCCATAGAAACTCCCTCTATTTGATGATAATAATTGCCTTGAAATTCAAAATAATTTCTACACAAGATCAATGTCAATAACACAGGTACACTAAAAAAAATTTTTTTTAAACTGCCTCTAATGTTTCGATTGATTTTTACGTTTTTTGGTGCGCTGAATCCAAATCTGGTAACCAATTTGCTCCATCACGTACAGATTTTTTGCTACATTGGGTTAGCAGTTTGAGGTGAACATTTCAGATTGAGTGCGATCGAGATAAAAGTTTCTTGGATGAATTCTTTATACTAATTGTTTAGTAGTTATTCAAATAAGAATAAAGAAAATTGTAACAAGGCAGCACATAAGAATAGAGTAATGTCAACAAAACACACTGTGATGGTAGCAAAATTGTCTGCACTTAAAACAGCCACATACATGTGCACAAACATTGAGCATATAAGAGCGAGGTTAGACACAAAGCAAAGCAAAGAAATGTGCAAAAAATGTTGTACAGGTATGTATGTAAGAATAGAAAACGCAAACCGCACCATTGCAATACATGAAGACAAACACCCGATGGTGTGAAAATAAAATTCTAATAAATGAGATCCGACCCTGTGGTAATAACTAGCAAATTTTTATTTCAAAGTTTAGTAAAAACACGATATTTGTCAACACAGTTTAGATTTTAAAGTCATTCTTGGGTCAATCAATCTCCTGGTGGGCCCGTTTCTTCTTCCCCGAATGCTTCTCTTGGTGCGCTGCTTGGCGTATTTTTCATCTGGGGTTTCCCGCAGCAGCAACCAGCAGAAATCAGCCATCATAGTGGTGTTCCATCTTCCTTGGTACCTTCTCTCTGGGTCCTTGATGTCCTGGTGAAACCTTTCACCTTGTTCTTCACTGTACGCCCTCAAGTTTTCGGGAAAGTAGTTCACATGGGAGTGCAAGAAATGGACTTTCAGGCTCATGTTACAGCCTTGTTCTTTGAAGGCATTGAGCATCCTGGCAACAATATCCTTATAGTTCTCATCCCGCCTGTTCCCCAAGAATTTGAGAATAACATCCTTGAAGGAATCCCAGGCTTCTTTTTCCTTCTCAGACATTGTTTCAGCGAATGCTCCATCTGAAATGAGTTTCCTTATATCAGGGCCAACAAACACTCCTTCCTTTAGCTTTGCTTCAGAAAGTCGGGGGAACTTTGAGCAAAGGTACCGAAAGCACTCACCATCTTTTGGAAGGGACTTGATGAATTGCTTAATGAGACCCAACTTAATGTGGAGAGGTGGTAATAGAATTTTATCACGAGGTACCAAGCTCTCATGAAGAACATTTTTCTCACCGGGTCTCAAATACTCCCGAATTGGCCAGTCTTTTTTCCCCCAGTGTAGGTCGCGGGCCCGGCTATCCCACAAGCAAAGGAAGCAGGGATATTTGGTGAAACCGGAATTGCTGCCCTAATAGCATGGATAGAATTTTAAAGTCTCCACAAATCATCCACTTATGCTCATCATAACGAATCTTCTGAAGAATCAGGGCCAAATTCTCGTATTTTTCTTGGAGAATAACAGAGTGAGCAATAGGAACTGAAGCGAATGTGTTGCCATTATGAAGAAGAACACCTTTTATGCTGTCTTTTGACGAATCAATGAACAGCCGCCATTCAGCAGGATCATACTTGAGTTTAAACTTTTCCATCACTCCGTATATATCGTTGCAAAATACCAAATCTTCCTCTTTGCTGAAATACTTCAAAAATTGTGTCTCGCGGTTGCGGGTACCAATAAAAAGTTGTTCCTGGTGACAATAGATTTTTCTGTTTAAGCCGAGAACCTAGCAGTTGGGCAACATCTTTTGGGAGTCCTAAATCCCGGACTAAATCATTCAATTCAGCTTGAGAGAAAAGTTCAGGTTTCGGATCTGGTTCAGTTTCAAACTCGGAAGTACTGGACTCATCGGGAAAAGCCATCTGATGAGTCTCATCATGATCAGAACCGTCCACACAAATATGATCCAAAGATTTTGGTGGTTCAGGCACAGGTACTTCGTTGCTATGAGGCATAGGCCTAATTGCTGAGGGAAGGTTGGGGTAACTTATTACGTTCTTATTTTTTAAGTTGTATCCCTTCACAATGCAAGAGCAAAAATAGCAGTCACTGCTGTGGTCTCTTTGTTCACGCCACCACATCATAGGTATTCCGAAACGAAATGCTTGTTTTTTACCTTTCATCCATAAGCGTAGATCTTCCTCACATGTCTTGCACACTTTGTGAGGAGCCCACGGTTTGTCTTGATCGCCTAACTTCAAAACCGAAATAGGCGAAATATACTTTTTTAATAAATGCAGAAATGTTCCTCTGCCGCTTTTTCACGGTATATTCCCCACAAATAAAACAAAAACTGTCCGGAGAGTTGACGCAACCTCTGGCTCTGTGAGCCATCACAAATACACAGCACTGCAAACTACAACTGTAGTGAACCACTTCGGAATAAAGCTGGATTACGACTGAGCAAACAAAAGGTAATAATGAACTTGCAAGAAACTGAAATTTGACAGGAACGTTCATGTTGCAACCACCGTGTTTGAGCGAGCGAACGAGGCGAGGCGAACAGGAAAGAACATGCGCCAGCGCGAGTACTGGATTTAGCCCCCCGCCTCCCAATTGTCCTGTTAATGTATAAAATGAATACAAAACACTCTAAAATATCATGAGGGAGTGTTTCTAGTTAGTTAACCATTACAACCTCTATTTTGGGCCAAGAAAATAAACTGCAGTCGGCTAAAAAGAAATTATGTGAACATTCCTTATATGGGTAAGAAATCTAATTTTGCAAGAAAACGTGACGTGATGGAACATTTTGGCTATTTTTCCTGGATTCAGCACCCCAAAATCTATAGGAATCAGTTGCAAAACTGGAGGCAGTTTTTTGGTAGTGTACCTGTGTAATTATAATTATTATAATCTATGAAAAACACTTGTCTTGCAGAGGATAATTGTAAACCCGACAAGTAATGCATTACAATATCAAGACCCCTCATTTGGGGTATATTAGTATTGTCACAAGGCCTACCTTCCATGCTTGTGTGGTTACACTAATTAATAGGTCTAATTCCAGAGGGTATAGATATTAATCAAAATGAAAAATAAGCCCTCAATTTATACTTAGAAGGATATTGATAATTATCACACTATGTTAATTAAGCAAGCATTGCCTCACTCTATCAATTGAATACGAATTAACCAGTGACAAGAGGTCTCAGACTTCCAGCGGCAATGCTCCAATGATTTTTACGAGCAATGTGCCTGATTGCATCAACGACCTCAATACGTCTCTGGGTTTTTCCCTTTTCTTTCTTCTTTTTGTACTTAAAAATTCACTTTCAACGTTATCTATTTATCACTTGCAATGCTTAAATGATATGAATTTTATCCCATGTCTTGGCAGCGTAATGGACTGAGGTAGGTTGGACATAAAAACATAAGAGGTTGGGCTTGGCTAATGTCTTACAGGGCCCAGGGACTTGCAGCCCTGGTAGCTTCCTTTGTTACCAAAATCCCAAAGAATACAAAGGTCTGAGTGGAGGGAAACAAAGGCATTTATTTCCCTTTCTTACAAAAAGGTTCAGATGCTTGGACAAAAACATCAAACACAAGTTCCTTACTTCAGGTTAAAGAAAAAGTAAAACATGACATTAAAGCAAAGCTGTTATCTTCGCAATAAATGGTGTATCAAAACAAACAGTCTCTATTCCCCAAGATAGAGCTTATGTGCTAAGCAGGGACTCCAGGCTTCCTGTCTTACAATAACTAAGTCCATCTTGGTATCTGAAGCAAATTCCACCTGCATCGGTTCCCCTTCTGAAACCAAGTCAGTACTTGCTGGCAAATTGTAATCAGGCTTTTTATATATCCTCTGTACAACCTCCCAATGCTCAGGGTTGAATGTAGGGTGTCGGTCCTGCGCCCTCATATACTGGGAACTGTCTTCCTTTTGCAAGTGTTTTACCTTAGCTTCCTGCAAAGCCTTGTCATTAACAAGTCTCTTATTCGGTACGTGTTTCTTGCACCTTATCTCATAGGCAGCTTCACACGGATAGTATTCCTCTGCTCCCTGTCCTCCCCATACACCAGCAGTCTGCAACCTGCTTTCAGTTAAACATGGGTTACCTTTTCTCCTTGGCTTGTCTACTCCCGGTGAGGTTTGAGGCCTGCTCCGGCTGGGATCCTGCCTGGCCTGAGCAATAGGCCTTAAGTTCTCCAACCGTCCTTCTGTTGGCTTTAGACCGCAGTCACAGCCACGCCTTTGCCTCTCTGTACGAAAAGCACCCACTCTGAATGGAGCTATCCCACCTTCTCCAGGGTTGCTTCTTTCCTCAAGCCACTGCGGCTGCTGCTGCCTCCTGCGAAACCCTTGTCCAGGGGTTACTGCTTCTTCTGGATATCCTGTTCATTCATTCGGATGTCCTGCCCATCCTGCTGGTTCTGCTGGTTCTCCTGGCAGTCCTCCTTCCCCTGGCCGTCCTGCCTGTTCTTCCTTCCAGTCTCTCTTTAAGAGGTACTCCTCTCTTCCTTGATTGGAAGCTGGCTGGCATTACCTCATGACCTAGGAGGTGTGGTTCCTCAGTTCCTCGGAGGTCCCTCTTGCTCCCCCTATCAGGTTCCTCGTAATATTGCAGCTTGTGCTTGACTTTTCCTGCGTTTAAAACATTTTCTTCTCTTCTCAGAGGGTCTGCAGCATCACAGTATATAACGCTGAAATGTCCATAGTGACGAATAAATAAGGTCCATCTTCATTATTCCATGTATCCAAATATGTCAACAAATCACCCAAATCTTTAATATATGAAAATGCCTGTCGTACCAATGGACATAAAAATGAATCCATATATTGAGATAAAAGTTCCAAAACTGATCCTATGCCGGAAACAATCGGGCAACCAAGCGGGTGTGTCAAAGATTTATGAATCTTTGGTACAACATAGAATGATGGAATATGAGGATATTTCACATATAAAAATTTAATTAACCGTTCTATTATCAAGCCTTGTTGTAAGGCCACTTCCAAAACTTCAGATTGTATTGCCTGAGTGGGATCCTCTCCCAAGTCCTTGGTTGCGTAGAACAAGATTGCTTGGAAAAAAAACAATGCAATACGTAGTTTACGTAAAAAAACTTGTAAACTAACTTGTATAGCAAACTCAATAGGGGTGGTGGGAACAAAAGATAAACCATGATTTAATATTGCTACTTCCTCTGTTGATAAATCGCGTTGAGACAAATTAAAAACCAGACCAACTGGATTGTCTCCATCCGTCCTATTAAAACCACCATCATCATTGATCTCCAAATTCACTTCATGGAGTTGCGGGGCCATCTTTGGTATCTGGCACCTCCGTGGAAACAACTGCTTCCTCGAGGTGGTCTGTTGCCTCGTTCTAAAAAAGACTCCTTATCTGAAACATCAGACGGTTCATCCGATGTTCCCTCAAAAGTTACATGATGCTCCTTCGGAAGTGATCATTGATACATCCAAGGATATACCTCCCCACGATGTCTGCTGTATCCCTTTGAAAAATTTTTAACTTACGTTGAATAACCTCTTGGCGATACTGTACCATTTGGTCTTCTGTTTGTTTGATTTTAGCATCAAAACCATCCTGAGACTAGCGTCACAAGGGCACTGTCTAATTCACTATTCAAAGTAGATATTTCAGAAATGGAGGTCTCCACTATATGTAACATTAAATCAAAAGAACAGTTCGATAAGATTGCATTCCATTTTTCCACAAAACTGCTATTCGTAGTTAATAAATGGGGTGCCCTATACATGTGCAAACCCTTGGAATCCGCCTATCTCTAAGAGCTTATACATCAACAGCCAATAAAGGCAATCAAAAGCTTTTCTCTGGGACCAAGCAGGAAGTCAGTCCTCACTTATGGGTGACATCACCGACAGAGCCTGTGCAGTAACCCTCCCCAGCTTTTAAAGAAAACCCTTTGGGAGATCCACCACACATGCATGGTCACCTTACCGCTCAAGGGAGTCATCTTACCTCAATCTTTGTTTTTCCATGGAGCCCTTTAGATGTTTATCTGCGCGCCCCCCCCCCCCCTGAAAAAAGTAGCGTAAAAAGGATATAGCGTTATTAGAAAAGGTACAGAGAAGAGCCACCAAAATAGTAAAGGATACTCCTATGAAGAGAGGCTAAAAAGGTTAGGACTCTTCAACCTGGAAAAGAGACGGCTGAGGGGAGAAATGATAGAGGTCTATAAATTAATGAATGGAATGGAACGGGTAAACGTATTTTGATTGTTTACATCATCAGAATATAAAAAGACTAGGGGACATGCAATGAAGCTACAGGGTAACCTATTTAAGACTAATAAGAGAAAATATTTTTTCACTCAACATGTAATCAAACTCTGGAATTTGTTACCGGAGGATGTAGTAAAAGCTGTTAGTGTTGCTGGGTTTTGAAAAGGTTTGGACAAGTTCCTGGAGGAAAGGTTCATAAACCATTATTAAAAGGGACCCAGGATATCACTGCTTGACGCAATACAAGCATTGAGGAACCTGTGTCTTTTTGGGGAAACTGCTAGGTACTTATGACCTAGATTGGCCACTGTTGGAAACAGGATACTGGGCTTGATGGACCTTGATCTGACCCAGTATGGCATATCTTATGTTCTTAATCTGTAGTATTTTTGCCTTTTTCTTCCTCTTTTTTTTGGTCACGTACAATTTGCCTTCCTGTGATCCCGGAACCCTCGGTGCCTCGGCGGCGCGGTTTTTTTGGGTCCTCTTTATTTCTCTTTGTTTTCTTTGGTGCATGGGTTTTTTTTCTCACGCCCTTCTGGTCGAGACCTTGGAGTTTAATCTCGCTGGACTCATTTTTACGGCTATCCACAGTCGGCGGTTTTAAGAAGTGCAGTAATTGTGGTAGGACCATATCCATCACAGACTGCTATGGTTGCTGCCCTTCAGTTCTTCGGGGCTAACCATGTCACCTCCACTTGTCTGTTCCACCTCCAGATGACGAGCAAAGGGCGTAAGAACCATGAAAGGCAGCGGGAGGTGCTGTTTTGCCACACGTCCTTGGCATCGGCTCCAGTGTCTGCATTGAAATAGATGCCCTGGAAGGCTGCCACAGAGACCTCGACCTCTTGCTGCGACGGGGCTCTCTCGAAGCTTTGGGGTCGTGGAACATTTGACCGGCGACTCTCCATCAAGAACCTTCCCCAGAAGGACGTGACTCCATCCCAGTCATCGTCGGGGGCGATGCTGGTTCCAGGGGCAAGTCCTAAGGACATCGGCACCACAGTCCTTGACGCAAGGACAATGGCTGGGAGCAGCCCTCAAAGTTGCCTCAGCGGGAGGAGTCCTTCATGCTCTCAGAGGGCCAGCGTTGAGATCCCAAACCCATCACCATCTGGGATCTCCGCCAGTGGAACCGGTGTCAGGCTCACTTCCTTTGGTGCCCTGCACCGGACGCTGCGGGGCCTTCTTTCCTAGCCATCCTGGAGTGCAGCCTGGCTGTCTTCCTGGTGCAGCAGAAGACCCAGTTCTGGGTACTTCTGGTTCCTCGGGGCTGGCAACAGCCCCATCCACCACAGGTGCCTCACCTTCAGAGGTACAGCCAATCCTTGAGCAGCATGCCCTCCGGATTGATTCCAGAGTTCACTTCCAGTCCCCATCAGGGCACCAGATGTCTCCCTCGAGCACTTTGGGCCTGGAGCACTGGGAGCCCCGGACCCTGTCGACTCCATCACCTGGGCACTAGTGCAATTCCTGCCAATCCTTGGGCTTCCTTCTTCCCATCCTCAAGTCTCTGGCCTTCATGGCATGGATGTTGAAAGGATAGCTGTTTCCCAGTTCCACCTTCCCAGAGATGTGGAGTATGTTCTCCTCACTTCCTGAAAGTTCAGCAGCCATCAGCTGTGCAGATAACAGGTTTAACCTGTTTTCCTGCTTGTTGCAGATGGTCTTTACCTACCTCCTGCGCTTCCATGCTGGTTTGAAGTCCAATTCTGTCAGAGTGCACCTGAGCATTCCAGCAGCGTACCATCATTAGATAGACTGACGATCCCTGTCCATCCATCCTCTTATAAGCCACTTCATGAGGAGCCGATTTCTCTATTGGCCCCTGATTCGCCCTTGTACGGCGGCTTGGGACCTCAATGTGATCCTTGGGAAGCTCATTGCTCCCCCCTTTGAGCCGCTCACCACTGCTGTCTCAATTTTTTTTCCTAGAATGTCCTTTTCCTGATAGTGCTCACATCAGCACGCAGAGTCAGTGAACCGCAGGTGCTGGTAGCACACACTCCGTATACCAGGTTCCATAGGAATAGGGTGGTTCTCCGCACTCTCACCCTGTTCCTTCCTAAGGTGGTCTTGCCTTTTCATCTCAACCAGTCGATGGTGCTTCCCTCCTTCTTTCCCAGGCCTCATGCTAATAGAGCTGAGGCTTATCTCCATACCTTGGATTGCAAGCGGGCGCTGGCCTTCTACTTTGAGCAGACCAAAAGCCATCACTGTTCGCCCCAACTGTTAGTTTCTTATGACCTGAACAGACTGGGACTGGCTGTCTCTAAGTGCACCCTTTCCACCTGGGTGACTTACTGTATCTCCTTCGTCTATGACCAGGTTTGGCTGCCCTTGGAACGTCATGTTACGGCTCACAATGTACGAGCTTTGGCAGCCTTTGTGGCTAACCTGCGCTCCATTTCCTTACTGGAGATCCGCTGGGCATATATTTACAGCCCATTGCTGCCTGGAGGCAGATTCCTGGCATGGCAGTGCCTTCGGCCAGGCCATACTCCGGCACCTCTTTGGGGATTAGTGCAACTCCTTCCCTCTGGCTTTTCTGTCAGTCCAGGCTACTGGAGAGTCAATTCCTTGGTTGATGCCGGGGCCGCTTGCTGACTCTCGGAACCTTTCAGCGCTGTTCCACTGTCATTCACAATTCACCTTTACAGGTTTCCCGTAGTTTTTGCAGGTTTCAGTAGCCTGTAGCTAGAGAGTCCCATAAGTGAGGACTGACTTCCTTCTTGCTCTTGGAGAAAGCATGGTTACTCACTGTAACAGGTGTTCTCAGGGATCAGCAGGAATCAGTCCTCACTACCCTCCCTCCTCCTTGTGGAGTTAGTTTTCTTTTTGGGCTTGATTAAGCTATGTCATCATACTGGGTTAAAATAGCCCCTTGGGCGGGAAGGCAACTATGCATACATGGTGGATCTCCCAAAGGCTTTCTTTAAAAGCTGGTGAGAGTTGCCACATGGGCTCTGCCACACGGGCTCTGTCGGTGACATTACCCATAAGTAAGGACTGATTCCTACTGCTCCCGGAGAACACCTGTTACAGGTGAGTATCCATGCTATTTGGCATCAGTAGCCAGTAAAGGGCCTGGTAAATTTGTCTTAACTACCTTCACATTAAGTTCAAGGTACTCCTCACATTATCCGATGCTTGTCTTCCAGGTGCAAAATCTGATTGATTTGGGTGAATCAGTCCCAGCAAACAGGACATCAAGCACATCACCAAGATCTTTGTGAGCCACTTAAAATCTATGCCCAGTAAAGAGATTGGACGATAGAGTCACAACTGATTGGATCCTTACCTTCTTTATGTTTAATGTTCACCCATGCCTCTCTTAGCAATCCTGGAAGACAAGCATCCTCCATCACTTTGTTGAACATCTAGTTAATAGATCCACAAGTTGGTCAGCATATGTTTTATAAAAAGTAGCTGTGCTCCCATCTAATCCTAGATTTTTGTCCATGAGTAGGGATTTGATAGCAAGCAAAACGTTGTGATGATATAAGCATCTCTAGGAGAGCCCCCCGCCCCCCTGCAAACTTTCTGCCATTTTTTTTTTATCCCTAATTTTTAGTATGGCATTTCAGGTCTGCAATTTTTTAGTTCAGCAGCCATCAGCTTTGAGGCCTTATTCCTTTGCTCATAGTGAATTTACTTTACTTTTTCCAAGACCAGATTGACCACCTCTATAAGCAAAGCCTGCAGCTGAAACCACACTGCCTCCTTTTTAGCTAGCATTCCTTACTTTTTTAAATTCAAGTTGTGAGATGCGTGATCTCAGATTTGTCCTGTAACTCCCCATAGCTATGAGATCTGCCCTCACCACTGCCTTAAGACACTCCCATACTGTTCCCAGATGGTGTTCTTCCCCATCATTCAACTCAAGGTAGTCAGTGATTTGTTGTCTCACTTGTCCCTTAATATTGGGGTCGTCCAGCAAAGTTAACATTCAGTTCCGAAAACCGAAGCCCTCTCTGTCTTGTCCCTATCTATAAGTTACACCAAACAGGTGCATGCTCTGACCATGTTATAGATTCGTTCCCACATCCCAGAACCTGTGGGTATGAGTTTTATCTATCAAAATATAACCAGTTCTTGCATATGAATCATGGACACTAGAATAGAAGGTGTAATCTTGCCCCATTGGATTTTCATGTCTCCATAGAATTTAAATTGTACAGCATTTTCTTAAGTTTGTCTCTTGAATTGTCTAACACAATAATTATGTTAAAATTCCCTCCCTTCCCACTCCCGCTCTGCCACTTTATTTATTTAGTCAGATTTAATATACCGCTTTATCATTAAATCAAAGCGGTTAGCACATCAAACGATCAGGAGGGGGGCTATAGTGCGAAAACATGCAGTGGAAACATCTGTATGAGTGTGGTGAGAGGGGTGTGAGCGATTCATTTGTGTTATATGCAAGTGATCTATGTACCGGTATGTATACAAGTGAGCTATATACAAGTGCGCTATGTACAGGTCTATATACAGTTCGTATGGGTTGCAGGTTTGGCTAAGGCAGAGTCTGGTTCAGGTGAAGTCCTTGTAGTGATCCATGAAGAGCTTTATTTTGAGCATCTTTCTGAAATCTTTGAGGTCCGTGGCTGATCTCAGATCGTTGGGGAGAGGGTTCCACAGGGTGGGTGCCGCCAAGGACAGAGCTCATCTTGAAGTGTCCTGTCTGGATTTGGTGAATTCTCTTGGGGTGGTGATGGTGTCTGGTTCTCCTTCTTGGTCTGGTGCATAGGTCTGCTTTGATGAGAGGTTGCAGGCTGTCAGCTGAGATGTTCTGTCTTATTTTGAATATGTTTAGGATAACTTTGTATTGTATAAGGGAGCTGATTAGGAGCCAGTAGAGGTGGTACAGGATGGATGTAATGTGGTTGTGACCTGAGCAACCTGTTATGCGTGCGGCAGTGTTCTGTGCCAGCTGCAGTGGTCAGAGGGCCTTTTTTGATAGCCCGAGGTAGATGAGGTTGCAGTAGTCTAGTGTGGGAGTGATGAGCGCTTGACAGACTGTACGGAAGTGGTCCTGTGCGAGAATGGGTTTGAGGCACCTGATGGTTCTCATTTTGAAGTAGGCGTTTCTTGTGGTTCTGGCAATGTGGGCTTGTAGGTTTAGGTCCTTGTCGAGAGTCATTCCGAGGTATCTCACTTCGGGCTTTACTGATATGGTGATGTCGTTTAGTTTGATGGTAGGTGTAATTGAGAAGGTGGGGTTTCTTGAGATGAATAGTGCTTCTGTTTTGTTGTGGTTTATGGATAGATTGTTTTCTAAGAACCAGGTTGTCATTTGCTGGAGACAATTGGCTAGGTTGGAGTAGTCTGGGGTTTCCAAGTTGATTGGGGTGAATATCATGATGTCGTCGGCGTAGATGGTGTATTGAATCTTGTGGTTCTTGATGATGAAGCAGATTGGTTGTAGGTATATATTGAATAGCAGGGCAGAGAGGGAAGAGCATTGTGGGATGCCCTGGATGGCCTTCAGAGGCTGGGAGGTGTCTGAGCCACATTTGACTTGTAGCTGTCAGTCGGTTAGATATGATGTGAACCAGTTCAAGGTGGTGCTGTGTAGTCCAATTTCTTGTAGTCTAGCTAGCAAGGTTGTGTGTCTCACTGTGTCAAATGCTGCAGAGACGTCTATGAATAGGGGGTGAAGTACTTTTGTCCACTAAAGAAGAGCGGGACCTAGGTGTGGTTGTGTCTGATTTTAAAGTAGCTAAACAGGTAGAAAAGGCGACGGCAAAAGCTAGAAGGATGCTTGGGTGCATACGGAGAGGAATGGCTAGCAGAAAAAAGGAGGTGATAATGCCTCTCTATAAGTCTTTGGTGCGACCTCATTTGGAGTATAGTGTGCAATTCTGGAGACCACACCTTCAAAAGGATGTGAACAGGATGGAGTCGGTGCAGAGGGTGGCTACTAAAATGATTAGTGGTCTTCATTATAAAGCATATGAGGACAGACTTAACGATCTTAATATGTACATCTTAGAGGAAAGGCGGGATAGAGGTGATATGATTGAGATGTTTAAATACCTCCGTGGCATAAATGTTCAGGGAGAGAGCCTCTTTCAATTGAAAGCAAGTTCTGCTACGAGGGGACATGGGATGAGGGTGAAGGGAGATAGATTCAGGAGTGATATGCAGAAATATTTCTTTACGGAAAGAGTAGTGGATCCGTGGAATAGTCTCCCAGTGGAGGTGGTAGAGATGAGGACAGTAACTGAATTCAAAAAAGCATGGGACAAACACAGAGGATCTCTAAAGGTAAAAAGGGGACTGTTGTAGTTGTTGATATGGAAGGACAGACTAGATAGGCCATGTGGTCTTTTTCTGTCATCATATTTCTATGTTTCTATGAATATCAGGAGGACTCCCATTTTGATGTTGTCGATAGTCTGGATCAGCTTGTCGAGGAGTTGGATTAGAAGAGTTTCTACCCCGTGGTTTGGTCGGAAGACGTGTTGATTTGGGTCCAGGGGGGCATGGATGTCTATGTGGCCTTGTAGTTGGTATTGGACCGCTTTTTCGATGATCTTGGCTAGGAGGGGGAGACTTGAGATGGGTCTGTTGGCAGCAGGGTCAGTTTTAGCTAGTATGGATTTCTTGTGGATGGGGCGTATTGTAGCTAGTTTGTGTGTGCTTGGCATTATTCCTGTAGCGAGAGAGTTTTTAATTATTTTGCGAATGTCCTGGATCAGATCTTTTTTTGCAGCTTTGATCCATGTTACGGGGCATGGATCGGTGGGGGCGGTGCTGGTGTTGAGGGTGGTGATGATGTTTGAGATCTGTTCCTTAGATGGGATGCTGAATTTGTCCCATCTTTGGTTGGGATGAGGGGCTTGTTTCTGTTGATCTCTGTTGTCCTTGGCGGGGGCTGTGAATTTGGTCTTAAGGTGGTCTGCGAAGGTCTGTGAATCAATTTGCTGTTCGTTTCTGTTGTGGGGTTCGTTGGTGAGAGTCTTTACTAATTCGAAGAGTTTGCGGGGTTTGTTGGTAGACTTCAGGATGAGGTTTGTGTGGTAATCCTTCTGTTGGTTGATGAGTTTGTTATATTCTTCTTGTATAAGTCCTGTATGGAGTTTGATTTGGTGCGTCTCCATCGGTGTTCGAGCCTTCTTAGTGCTCTCTTTGCATTGCGTATTTCCTTGAAGTACCAAGGGGTGGAGCTGGGTCTGTTGCTGTGTGGTTTCTTTGTATTGGGGTTGGTGGGTCTGGCGGCGTTTGAGATGGTGGTGTTCCAGTTTTCTATTTGTTCATTTATGTCCTCTGAGTTGATGTTGAGGAGTGGTAGGGTGTCTTGTAAGAATTGATCCTTGTTGAAACTTTTCAATCTTCTAGTCGTGGGAGGTTTATCTTGAAGGTTATTGTTGTTTACTGATTGTAGCTGGATTTGTAGTAGGTGGTAGTCCGACCAGGGTACTGATGTAATTGAGGGTTGCTTTCTATTAGGTTGTTGGGGGCGAATATGAGGTAGGGGAGGATCCGCATCAAAGAAGGTCCCTTGATCAGTGTTTGGGGCATAAACATTCATCAATGTTAGTTCTCTGGGAACAAGCAGGATGTCAGTCGTCATATATGGGGGATGTCGGAACAGATAGAATCCGTGCAACAGCTTCTACCCAGCTTTCAAAGAAAGCTTTTGGGAGATGCACCACGAATGCGTTCCCCCTTCCCGCACAAGGGGTGCCGTTTTGCTTCAATGCCTCAGTCTCCTTTTTTCTGTGGAGCCCAACAGACGTGTCCGATTTCCCTGGAAAAGTGTTTAGTTTTCTTTCATTTTTTCTTTTTCCAGTCATATACCGGTTCCCTTTCCCGCACCAAACTCGCTTGCCTCAGCATTGCATCTTGGATTCATTCTCTTTTTTTTCCCCCTTTTCCAATAGCTTCTTGACCGGCTTTGCGCTTTTTTTTGTTCCTGGCTGGTTCAGAGATGTTTGACCTCGCAGGGGCCGTTTTCCCCACCATAGTCTCAGCCAATGGCTTTAAAATTTGTGACCGGTGCACAAAACCATGTCGCACACCGACCCCCATGACTGTTCTCCGATGCCTGGGGCTGGACCATGATCCCTCAGACTATGGTCTCTGTAAAAAGATGACCTCCAAGACCATCAAGATCTGTCAGCAGCGGGAGTCCTTCTTCCAAAAGACGGATTCTGTACTGGAGTTTCTCCAGGACCAAGCAGGAAGTCAGTCCTCACTTATGGGTGACGTCGGCGCCGACGGAGCCCTCGCGGAGCAATTTTCCCCAGCTTTCAAAGAAAGCCTTTGGGAATTGCAGCGCGCATGCGCGGTCGTCTTCCCGCCCGAAGGTGCCATCTTAGCCAGTCTTCTTTTTTCCGCGGAGCCCTACAGACGTCCCCGTCTTGTCCCCGCGAAAAAGTTGATTTTCCTCTTCATTTTATACTTTTTTCTTTCGGTTCGACGCCGATCGTTTTCCCGCCCGGACTCGCGACGCCGGTCTCGAGTCCTCTTCCGTTTTTTCGGTTTTTCTGACTTAGTCAGCTTTCGTTTTCGTTTTCCCTGGCAGCCCGGTCCTTTGACCTCGCAGGGGCCCTTTTTCCCCCGATGGCTGCCAGTGGCTTTAAGCGGTGTGGTCGGTGTGACCGAAATATGTCACTAACCGACACACACGACTTTTGCCTCCGCTGCCTGGGCCCGGATCATGAGGAACTGATCTGTGGGCCCTGCAGCAAACTGTCCTCGAAGGCGTTGAGAAGTCGGCGGCATCAGCGCGAGAGAATCTTCGCTGACCCCAGCCGTACCCGGACCTCGTCGGAGGCCTCCGTGTCGAAAGGCTCCAGCTCGGACCGTCGCCGGAGCTCCTCCGACCGGGGTTCTCCCTCCGGGGACCATCGTCGGAAGGAAAAACCCGCGAGGGCGGCGTCGGTGGACGCTCCTGGCTCCGCGAGGGCCAGGTCGCATAGCCCCGACAGCCGCCCCGGGTCCTTGGAGAAGGAACACCTCCCGAAGCGACCTCGCCTGGAGTCGGAGATGCCTGCCCGGGTAAGTCCTGTAGTCCTTCTGGACTCGCCTCCGCGACAGCCGACGTCGGGCCCGACGCCGTCGGGGCCCGAGTCGGGGGCTGCTGGGTCACCTGAGCTCGGACTCAGGTTGACGGCCTTGGAGAGCAGACTGTCTGCCTTCATGGACCAGCAGCGGGCACTGCTCGCTGGCTTCGCTGGCGTCGCTGCCCCGACCGCCGGGACGTCGACGTCCAAGTCGACCCCGGAGACCGAGCCGATCCTCGAGTCGATGAGAACTCGAGTCGATCCTCGGTCGAGGTCGCCCTCGGCCTCCCGTTCGGGACCGAGGTCGCCGACGCCGACTCCCTCGGCGTCGGGGCGGCTGGCGCCACACCCTGCCCGGGCCGACCCCACCGAGTCCTCGTCGGAGTCGGTCTGGGAGTCTGAGGAGGAAGAGTCACCTGATTCTTTCCGGACTCGGTGTGTCCCATCGGACTCTCCGGAGTCCGAGCCTCGGAAGCAGTCCCCCCCGGAGGATGCCCGGTTCTCGGACTTCGTTAGGGATATGGCCAAGGCTTTGGCCTTCCCTGCGGATCCCGAGGAGGAGCCTCGAGCCGAAGAGCTCGACGCCCTCCAGTATGACTCTCCCGCGAGGGAACACTTTACTGTGCCGGTTCCTCCTATGCTGGAACGACTACTCTTCCGCATGTGGGAGAGTCCGGCCTCCTCGCCGGTCCTGAGCAAGCGGGTCGATTCTATCTATCGAGTCCGCAAGAGCCCTGGCTTTCAAAAGGCACAGCTGCCACACCATTCCATGGTAGTGGAATCGGCCATGCATCGTCTTAAGAGCCAGAAGATGCACTCCTCTGTGCCTCCTGGAAGGGAGGCCCGTAACCTGGATGGCCTTGGCAAGAAGTGCTTCCAGGGCTCTATGCTCGCCTGTCGTGTCCAGACTTACCAGCTATACATGGGCATGTATCTCAGGGATCTGGCTAAAGAGCTAGCCGGATTCTCCGCTGGTCTCTCCGAGGAGCCCTTGCGGAGGTTCCTAGCCTTGTCCACGGATATTCGGGAATGCTCAAAGTTCATGTCCCGAGCAGCCTATGATGGCTTTGAAGCCTCGGCTCGAGTAGCCGCAGCCGGCATCGGTGCCCGCCGACAGGCTTGGCTTCAGTCGTCCGACCTTGAGCCCTGGGTACAGGACAAGTTGGTCGATGTCCCCTGCCGAGGCGAAAACCTCTTTGGCAAGCCCATGGCGGAAAAGGCTGCACAAATTGAGACTGAGACTCTCACCAGGACCAGGCTTTCTAGGAAGACCTCCGCCCCTTCCCAGAAAAAGAAGGGCTCGGGAAAAAAGTCCTTTTACCCGAGGAAGGCAGCTGCCTACAAACAATACCCCCATTATCAGGCCCCTGCAGCTCCCCAACAGGGCCAGCAGGCCAAGGGACGGGGTAACGGGTCCCGTAGGCAGCAAGCCCCCAAGCCTGCACCACCAGCCCCTGCTCAGCAGGGTGGGGGTTTTTGACTCGCTCAGCATAGCCTCTCCCCCCCCGCTGGTTCCCCCCAGCACCGGAGGCCGGCTGGTTCACTTCGCCCACAGGTGGTCCAGCATCACCGCAGATGCCTGGGTGCTTCAGGTCGTGCGAGAGGGCTACCTTCTCCACTTCCATCAGGTCCCTCCCTCCTATTTTCCGGGAGAGCCTCCGCGCCCCCCTCTGCACAGGGAGTTGCTCCTTCAGGAGTTAGCAGGTCTTCTGCAGGAACAGGCGGTGGAACCGGTGCCACACCACCTGAGAGGTCAAGGCTTCTATTCAAGGTATTTTCTGATACCAAAGAGAACAGGAGGCCTCAGACCCATCCTGGACTTGCGCAACCTCAACAAGTTCCTTGTGCGGGAGAAGTTCAAAATGCTTACCCTTGGAATCCTTCTGCCCTACCTCCAGCAGGGAGATTGGCTATGCTCCTTGGATCTAAAGGATGCCTACACGCACATCCTCATCCACCCAAGCCACCGCCAATACCTAAGGTTTGTGGTGGCAGGAAATCATTACCAGTACAGAGTACTGCCCTTTGGCCTGTCCTCCGCACCGCGAGTCTTCACAAAATGTCTCGCGGTCATGGCGGCCCATCTCCGGCTTCACGGCCTCTATGTCTTTCCGTACCTCGACGACTGGCTCATCAGAGCAGCGTCCGCTCAGGAGGTCACCAACGCCACGTGCCGCACGGTGACTCTGCTGCAGCACTTGGGCTTTGTCATAAACTTCGCAAAGTCCACTTTGCTCCCCTCACAGGATCTCGAGTTCATCGGCGCAAGGCTGCACACTCCTCAGGCGCGGGCGTACCTACCGCTCGACAGGGCTCAGCGGCTCATGGACCTAGCCGACCGCTTTCGCAGCCAGCCCCTGGTCTCCGCCAGGCGCTTCCTGAGACTGCTCGGCCATATGGCTTCCACCGTCCATGTGACCCCCAATGCCCGCCTGAATATGCGGTCTGCTCAATGGTGTCTCCGCCGGCAGTGGCGACAAGCCACGGGCGGCCTAGCAGACCTTGTGCGCGTCTCCGAGCCGCTGGTCTCGTCTATCCGGTGGTGGCTCCGGCAGCCGAACCTGATATTGGGAATGCCTTTCCAGTCACCTCAGCCGACCCGGGTGCTGACCACCGATGCATCCCTCCTGGGCTGGGGAGCACATTGCCAAGAGGCACGTACTCAGGGCCTCTGGACCAAGTGGGAGTCTGCTCAGCAGATCAACTTCCTGGAGCTCAGGGCGATCCGCCTAGCTCTCAGGGCCTTCTCCCACCTGACCTCCCGACAGTCCGTCCTTGTCCAGACGGACAATCAAGTTGCCATGTTCTACGTGAACAAGCAGGGGGGCACGGGCTCCTTCCTCCTCTGCCGGGAGGCACAGAAGCTCTGCTCTTGGGCCGTCAGTCACGGCATTCTCCTCAAGGCAGTTTATCTCCCGGGCCAAGAAAATTGCCTGGCGGACAAACTCAGCAGGGTCCTCCAGCCGCACGAGTGGCGTCTGGATCCCTTGATCGTTCAGAAGCTCTTCCTCAGTTGGGGCCTCCCCACGGTGGATCTCTTTGCCAGTCCTCACAACCGGCAGCTTCCTCGCTTCTGCTCTCGTCAGCCACACCCCCTTCGGGTTGCGGCGGACGCCTTTCTGATCTCATGGTCGGGGAGCCTTCTGTACGCTTTCCCTCCCATCCCGTTAGTCTCTCGGACTCTTTTCAAGGTTCTCCGAGACAAAGCCTTCATGATCCTGGTGGCCCCTCGCTGGCCCAGGCAGCCGTGGTTTCCGCTCCTGCTGCAACTGGCGGTGGAGGTTCCCATCCCTCTGGGGGTACAACCGGATCTCCTCACTCAGGATCAGGGGTCCCTACTGCACCCCAACCTCAGGTCTCTCAACCTCATGGCCTGGCTGCTGAGAGGGTAGTCCTTGCTCCTCTTCTCTTGCCGGCGGAGGTGGAGGAGGTCGTCTTGGCTTCGCGACGGCCTTCTACCCGCAAATGCTACGCCCTTAAATGGCGTCGCTTTGCAATCTGGTGTTCCCAACAATCTCAGGATCCCTTCTCCTGCCCGGTGTCGGTGATCTTACAGTACTTGCTACACCTCTCTAATCTGGGACTTAAGTCCAACTCCGTCAAAGTTCACCTCAGTGCTCTGTCAGCACATCATGTGCCGGTGGACGGCAGACCTCTCTCCAACGACCCTCTCGTAGCGAGGTTTCTCCGAGGTCTCCTTCTACTTAAACCACCTCTGCGCCCGCCAGCGCCGGACTGGGACCTGAATGTGGTTTTGCAGCGGATCACCTGTCCGCCTTTTGAACCTATGGCTACATGTTCTCTCCGTTTTCTGTCTTGGAAAACACTGTTCTTGATAGCCCTCACTTCCGCTAGGCGCGTAAGTGAATTGCAGGCCCTCGTGTCTGATCCCCCCTACACTCGATTCTACAAGAATAGGGTAGTCCTACGGACTCACCCAAAGTTTCTGCCTAAAGTGGTCTCCCCTTTTCACATGAATCAGGAGGTGGTACTTCCAACCTTCTTTCCCAGACCACACTCCAGCCGAGCTGAGACGGTCCTCCATACCCTGGACTGTAGAAGGGCATTGAACTTCTACCTTGACCGTACGCGGGAGCACCGTAAAGCTGCTCAGCTTTTTGTGTCTTTTGACCCCAATAAATTGGGACTCCCGGTCTCCAAGCGTACTCTGTCCATCTGGGTTGCGGACTGTATCTCTTGGGCTTATGGGGCAGCCGGACTCGCCTTGGAAAGTCGAGTCACGGCTCATTGCGTTCGGGCAAAGGCCACGTCAGTGGCTTACCTCCGCTCTGTTCCGCTGGCAGACATCTGCCGGGCCGCTACTTGGTCTTCGAGCCAGACTTTTGCGGTCCATTACTGTCTCGAGAGGGAGTCCCGTAGGGACAGTGCTTTCGGACAGGCAGTCCTCCGTAATCTCTTTGAGGTCTGAGCAACTCCTACCCTCCATCCCGGATGTGGGCTACCGGTGGGTGATAATTCAGCGAAGATTCTATCCTTCTGTGCTGCTGAGCTAGAGGGAGCTCATTTTTGTGCTTAGGGTCTCCGGTAGCCTTGAGCTTGGGAGTCCCATAAGTGAGGACTGACTTCCTGCTTGGTCCTGGAGAAAGCGTAGTTACTCACCTGTAACAGGTGTTCTCCAGGAGCAGCAGGAATCAGTCCTCACTACCCTCCCTCCTCCCCTTGGAGTTGCAATCGTCTGCTTATGTTCTTTTTGCAAATTTTTATGCTGTCTTTTTTAGCTATGTCATCTGACTGGCTAAGATGGCACCTTCGGGCGGGAAGACGACCGCGCATGCGCGCTGCAATTCCCAAAGGCTTTCTTTGAAAGCTGGGGAAAATTGCTCCGCGAGGGCTCCGTCGGCGCCGACGTCACCCATAAGTGAGGACTGATTCCTGCTGCTCCTGGAGAACACCTGTTACAGGTGAGTAACTACGCTTTCCAGCGACACCGTACTCCAGGGCCCCCTCTGGAACCTTGGGGAAACTGGGCTGCCTCAGAACCCTAAGGCCGTGGGTCCTCCAGCCAGACCCCAGAGGAAGAGCCCAAGAAGAGCCAGAAAACCTCAAAGACCGCGTTAGAGGATAAGTCTGGTAAAGTGGGCAAGTCCCACGGGTCCCAGACCTGCAGTCTTTGCGGTGAGTCAAAGGGGAAGGAGCGGGAGCAGCCAACCAAAATACCCCATTGGGAATCGTCAGCATCTGGTGAATGGCCTCAAACCCCCGAGGCCATCCTGATCAGACTTCCCCCTCGATGGTGCCCATGTCGAAGGCTGCGGAGCCATCTGGCCTTGAGACCAGGATGGCAGCCTTGGAGCGCGGTCTATCTGCCTTCATGGCCCAGCAGTGGGCTCTGATGCCTGGCTGTGCAGTGTCATCACTCCCAACTACCAGGCCCTTGACCTCGAGGAACTCACCGGATGTCGAGCCGATCCTTAAGCACCACCAGCCTTGAGAGATCCCTCGATATCAGTTCCGATCCTTGGGGCCAAGGTCATCCCCAATGAGTGCCCGTGGCTCGGACCACCAGCCATTCATCCCCACCGACTCCTGGGCACTTCAGATGGTGAGGGAGGGTTACCTCCTTCACCTGACATAGGCACCCCCTCAGTTCTTTCCGAGAAAGCTCCCCGGACTCCCTTCCACCAGACCTTACTGCTGTAAGGGCTCACAGGTCTTCTCAAAGACAAGGCAGTAGAACCGGTGCCCGCACACCTCGAGGGCAAGGGGTTCTACTCCCGGTACTTCCTAGTACTCAAGAGCACCGGAGGCTTCCGGCCCATTCTGGATCTGCAGGACCTAAACAGATTCCTGATGAGGGAGAAGTTCAAGATGCTTTCCCTTGGAACACTGCTGCCATACCTCCAGCCGGGAGACTGGCTATGCTCCTTGGAACTAAAGGATGAATACACATCCATCCCAGCCACAGGAAAAAGCTCAGGTTTGTGGTGGGAGGAGGCCACTACCAGTACTGGGTGCTACCCTTCGGGCTGTCCTCCAAACCAAGGTTGTTCACCAAGTGCTTGGCGGTGGTTGCGGCCCACCTGCGTCTCCAAGGGATCTTTGTCTTCCCTTATCTGGACAACTGGCTCAAAAGAGGGGGCTCGGCCACTGAAGTGCAGCAGGCCACAGCCTGCACCATCCACGTCCTCCAATATCTGGGGTTAGTCATAAATCACCCCAAGTCCCATCTCCTCCTGACAGTGTCTGGAGTTTATAGGGGCACGGCTGGACACCGTTCTGGACAGAGCCGATCACTTCAGGGTGTTGGTCGCAGAAGTGCAGCACTGACGTTCAGTGTCTGCTCGCCCTTTGCTTCATCTACTGGGCCACCTTGCATCCACAGTCCATGTTATCCCAAACGCCTACCTTCAGATGAGGCGGCCCAGTGGTGCTTCTGCTCCGAATCGCCACAGGCCAGCTGCAAGACAGTGTGAGGGTGACTTGCTGGCTGGCCAGACTCCCTCGGCTGGTAGCAAGTCCCTTACCATCTTCAGGCCAAGATGTCTTTTCAGGCTCCCGCACCCCTGAAAGTCCTCACCATGGACGCCTCCCTTCTCGACTGGGGGGCCTATTGCGATGACCTTTGCACTCAGGGCAGTTTGTCACAGGTGG
This sequence comes from Ichthyophis bannanicus, assembly GCA_033557465.1. Taxonomy (NCBI): domain Eukaryota; kingdom Metazoa; phylum Chordata; class Amphibia; order Gymnophiona; family Ichthyophiidae; genus Ichthyophis; species Ichthyophis bannanicus. Next base: position 502,353,142 of record CM066034.1, on the reverse strand, counting down.
AAAGCGAACAGCAGATCAACCTCCTAGAGCTACGAGCCATATCCCAGGCCCTCCAAGCCTTCTGCCACAGTCTGCAGTACCAATCGGTGCTAATCCAAACGGACAACCAGATCGCAATGTTTTACATCAACAAGCAGGTGGGCACAGGGTCGTACACCTTCTGCCAGGAGGCAGTAGCCCTCTGCTTGTATGCGAACTGCAATGGGATGTTCTTGTGGGTGGTATATCTGCCGGCCAGGACATTACCCTGGCAGACAAGCTGAGCAGGGTCCTCCAGCCGCACGAGTGGCAGCTGGACCCCAGAGTGGTCTCTCAGCTCTTCCAGCTCTGAGGGACTCCACAGATGGACCTCTTCGCCACCCCGGCCAACACCCAGCTGCCCCGCTTCTGCTTTAGACAGCCACATCCATCCCTGGTAGCAGTGGATGCCTTCCTCATCCCATGGATGGGGGACCTTCTCTATGCCTTCCCACCCATGCTGCTGGTTGTCAAGACCCTGTTCAAGTTCCAATGTGATGGGGCGTCTCTGATATTGGTGAGCCCGTGGTGGCCCAGGCAACCTTGGTTCCCATTGCTCCTTCACATGTCCGTAATGCCCCTGTCCCCCTGGGGAACGACCCGGAGCTACTGTCGCAGGAGGAGGGCTCCTACACCCCAGTCTGGGTCTCTGGTGCTAACAGCTTGGCTGCTGAATGGGTAGCCGTGGCCCCTTTCAACCTTTCAGGGGAAGTGGAAGAGGTCTTGTGGCGCATCATAACCTCATCAAGAGCACGACTCCCTCTGTCCAGCCCCTTGAAACCCACTTCCAGCGGGGCCTCCTGTTATCCAAACCCCCCGCCTGCCCACTAGCAGTGGAGTGGGCCTCAGTGTGGTGTTCTCACGGCTCACTGACCCACCATTCGAGCCCCTGGCTACCTGCCACCTGTGTTCCGCACGTATCCTAAGTTCCTTCCCAAGGATGTGTCTCCTTTCCACCTCATTGAGGGGGCGGTGCTCCGCACCTTCTTTCCGGGCCTCATGCCTGCTGTGCTGAGACTGTACTGCATACCCTGGACTGTAAGAGGGTCCTGTCCTACCTGCAACGTACCCAGGGCCACCACAAAGCATCTCAGCTTTTCATCTCCTATGACCCCAGTTGCTTGGGGGAAGTGGTGACCAAGTGAACTCTGTCCACTTGGGTGGCGGACTGCATTGCCTTCACCTATGAGCAAGCTGGGCTCTTGCTGGAGTGAGTGCCGGGCCATGGCAGCGTCTGTGGCAAACCTTTGTTCCTGTAGCTAGGAAGTCCCATATGTGTGAGGAGTGAGAAAGCATACTTACTCACCTGTAATAGGTGTTCTCCGGGGACAGCAGGAATCAGTCCTCACAACCCTCCCTCCTTCCTGTGGAGTTGCTTCTTGTCATTTTTTGCCATCTTACTTTGCCAGGAGTGAAGAACAGGGGAAAGTTAAAAACGGAGGAGAGTTACCTTGGACCAGGTGCTTACACAGCAAGGGACAATCAATATGCTGTGAAAATAATGAATAATCAATATGCTGTGAAAACAATGTTAAAAATAATAAAACCAAATAAATAAATAAATAAGAAATAAAATGGTGACTCTAAAATGTGAACATAAGATCATAAAAAATGCAATGAAATAGCGCAACGTTTCACAGCATATTGATTGTCCCTTGCTGTGTAAGCACCTGGTCCAAGGTAACTCTCCTCCTGCTTACGTTTCTCATCTTGGTTGCTACGCTTGTCTACGTGGCAGTTGCTGCTTTCTTTCGTGGTAGACTTTCTTTCAGGACTGGCTTGCTTTCTCTACGTTCCCAGGTTTAAAGCTTGGCAAAAGGAATAGTCCATGGGAGTCTCCTCATCATTCAGCTTCACCTCGGGCTCTCCCAGCTGCATAGGTTCTGACTCCCTGTCTTGCTCACAGAGCTCAGCTAACAGCCTCCCGGGGAATCTTGGAGTCTCTCTTGCTCCTGGCTCCAAACTCTCCTGCAGACGTGCTATATGCCAATTAGCACTTTCTTCTCCTGGAAGCTCAGTTCCTCTGCTCTGCTCAGCACCAGTCAAGCTTCCCTTGCTTGCATCTGTGCCTCTGCTCGTGGCAGCCTGGCTTCCTGCTTCTCTCCCCTTTCTCTCATACTCTGGCCTAGGTTTATACTTCCAGGGCTCTAGCTCCAACTCCTCCCTACCCAGGTGATGGCAATCAGCCTGACTTCGGGCACCTGAGTGCTTGGAGCATTCACTGCCTAAGGGGTTCTGGGCCCTGTATCCTCTCCCCTTCATTCCACTAGGGGGAGCATGAAATGTGGACCACCTGGAAGTTTTCTGATTCCTGGAGGTGTTTGTGGCTTTCCTACCCTGACTTGGTAAAAGGGGGCCCTTTACTAGTGTGAATTCCCTGTCTCTTTGTCCTCCCCCAGACTCCGGATGGGCCTCCTTTCCACACTGCCCACCAACCCCCACTATATCAGGAGCATTTTACCAAGTTGTCATCCCTCCCAAGTGGATGAGTTTCCTGAATCATCTCATCTCTCCCTTGCAAACGCAGAAGGTTCTCAGAATAAGAATTGGCACTTCCTATGAGAGTTCAACCCCTTTATATTTAAAGAAATATTTTCACATTAGCCATTATTGCTCATTATCCCTACTCCTTTCTCCCATACATATTTATAATGCAGGCCTCCTAACTCCTTCCTCTTTCTCTCCCCCCCCCCCCCCAATCTCTCCCATCCTACAGCCATTCTAGGCCTTTCATGGTCCGGCGGCTCTGATATCGTTCCAGTCCCTCCACACCACGCATTATCAAACCTTCACCACATACACACCACTGCATTCATTCAACCACTCACTCACTCAGATTTCTTTTAATCACCATATCCTGTTAAGGATATCTATAGAGTCCAGCAACCAGCAAGTCCAAAATTTTCAGGAAGTCCAGTGCCATCACTTCTTCATCCATGGTCACTCGCTGCCATTGGTCTCCATGTTCCCCTTTTCTGATTGGTGTTGCAACCACTTTCTCACCTTGTACCAACCTTTGCTATCTCAGGCCTGGCACTTTAGTACTTAATCTTTGGTCTTCCCCCTTTGCTGCTTTAGCAGATTTTTCCCATCCAGTTTTTTTCAGGCCAAGCAAAACTTCCTTAATATTCTTTGCTCTAGTAATCACACCTCATATTGTATATTGCAAGCCGAAACGGTGTAGCAGGTTATATCTGATAATCTCCAGGAACAAGCAGGAATGAGTCTTCACACGTGGGAGACGTCGCCGACGGAGCCCGCACGGGAATGCTCCCCAGCATCCAATCAGAAAGCCTTTGGGAGCATCCCCCGCGCCTGCGCGGTGGCTTCCCGCCCTTCCTACTGCCTCTCCCCAGTTTTTCGTTTTCCGCGGAGCAGGCAGGACGTCCCTCCTGCCACCGCAGAAATTTTTTCCTTTTGTTCTTGTTTCTGTAGTTGCGTTTTTTTCCCGCCGACGGTGGCAATTCCGTGCCCCTTTCTTTCTTTCTTTTCAATCAATTTTCATTTAAATTTCATTTATTTTTGGTCGCCTGGAGGGACCCTCCCCTCTGGGCGCAGAGGCCTACCGGGCTTACTGCATGGAGTCGTCTTCTCCCCAGAAGTGCCCTCACTGCGGGGACCTAATTTTCCAATTGGACTCCAATGCCTGGTGCCTCTCCTGTTTGGGGCCTGACCCTTCTTTCCCGGATCCCCCGGGCTACAGTGTCGGGAGAAGACCCTCCCTTTTTTGGATATCCCTCGACGACGTCTTCGCGCCCAACGTGCGGTCGTCGGGTTGTTCTTCTCTCCAGGATCAGGTATCCACACAACAGTCTGTTAAGACTAGCCGAGTCTTGAGGGGCGAGTCTCATGCGCGGCATGGCGACAGCTCCAGCCGACCCCTCAAGTCCCCCTTGGCTAATATACCCCGGCGGGAGTCCTCGGGCTCCAAAGCATTTACGGGGTTTTGGGATGTTCCTGAGGTTTGCTCCTCACAGAACATTCCCGAGCCATGCCCGAGAGAGGTAGCCGCTTCGAGCGGTGCCGATTCCCTGGCATCGGCGTCGAGTGTTCCACTCTTCGCCAGGGATCGTCAGCTGGTGTCATTGGTGCCTCCGGCGCCGATCGACTCGACCGGGTCTGACCTCCCTACATCCCAGCCATGCTCGGATGTGGTATCCGCTCCAGGCGGTACTGAGACCCCGGCATCGGTGTCGGTGTCGAGCGTTCCGCTCCTCACCGAGGATCGTCGGCTGCTGTCCTCGGCGCCTCCGGGGCCGATCGACTCGGTCCAGCCTGGCGTTCCTCCATCACTGCTATGCGCGGGGGTGGTACCTGCTACGAGCGGTACCGACCCCTCGATGTCGGCGTCGGTGTCGAGCGTTCCGCTCCTCACCGGGGATTGGCGGCTGCGGTCCTCGGCGCCTCCAGGGCCAACCGACTCGCGCCGGTATGGCGTCCCTATGGGGGTAGTATCCGCTTCGGGCGGTGCCGACCCGTGGGTGTCGAGAACCCGCTCCCCACCGGGGATCGCCAGCCGCTGCCCTCGGCACCTCTGGGGCCGATCGGCTCGACACAGTCTGGCCCTGCGTTCCGGCCATGCGCGGAGGCGGTACCCGCTTCGAGCGCGCCGGCGTCAATGGCTCCACCCCTCGCCGAGGATGATCTCCTGGCAAGGGTGGTACCGGTTTTGAGTGGCGCCACGGCGACAGCAGGGGCGTCGAGCTCAAAGGACCGCCATCAACCTTCCCCGGGGACCTCGGGGTGTGTCGACCAGCACACGGGCGACCCCCCGGCATCGACGCAGCCGTCGAGGGCCCCGCCCTTTCCTAGAAAAGGGGCCTCGGGGTCTTCGATCGCCTCGATCCCGCCGCAGGGGCTTGGCACTTCCCCCCCCCCCCCCCCGCAGGGACTCGTCGTCGGGTGACCTGGGTCCCCTCGGGGACGGGCCGTATGCCCCAGCAGGCTTTCCCTCCGGGTAGGATGGGTTCGAGAGGGGGCAGCGCCTGCCGATCGACATCGGCGCCGGCGTCAGATGACCCCCTCTCCACCGAGCTCCGTCCTCGGGGGCCCTTGATGCTCGTGGCACCGGTCGGCGCAGTTCCGATCCGCGCTCCGGTATCTCCACCACCGGCATGGTCGCTCCCGCCGGGGTCCTCGAGGTGGGAGTCGATCTCCTCGCTCGGTTCGATGCCCAGCCTGGAGTCGTTGTCCTGCCTTGAAAGCCTGGCCACTGCACGTCTCGGGATCGGCCCCTGTCCCCTCCCGCAACGCAAAGCAGTGACCGCTGGCCCCTGCCCTCCGGCGGTCGTGGATTCGCTCCAGTCACGGGAGGAAGCGCCGCCCCCGGGTTCGGGGCCGAGGCCGATTCCTGTGGCGCCGTCGGTGCCATCGACCCCTTCGATGCCTAGCTTGGAATCAATTCCAGGAGCCAACGACGCCATGTTGACTGCCCCGGTCCGGGTCGGTTGGTCCCCTCCTCTGCCCAGCGGGCATCGGCCCAAGCGGCCTCTTAGTGCCCTGGCGGCCTCTCCCGCCATAACTCCTCCGGCAGAGCCACCTTTTCAGGATTTCCTCCTTGACATGGCGGACTTGCTGGCCATCCCTATCCCGGACCCGAGCCCAGGCCCTGCGGAACAGGCAGCCGTGATGCTTCCTCTGCATCCCTCCCTGCAGGATCTCCTGCTGGGGCTTGGCGGTCGCCTTTGAGGGTTCCGGCGCCGTCGACTGCGATGCAGGCTCTCTACCGGGTGCCTCCGTCCCCGGGGTTTCGGCAGCACCAGCTTCCACATCGGTCCATTGTGGTGGAATCGGCGCTGAGGAAGGCCGGAAGCAAGGAGAAGCATGCTTCTCGCCCTCCAGGCTGCGCCTCGAAGACGCTAGATACTCTAGGACGTCAAGCCTTCCAAACGTCTATGCTGGCAGCCAGAAATATTTCATATATATTTTATATGAGTCTGTCGCTTCGGGAGGTCACCGAGAGATTATCTCGGTTATCCCCCTTCGTATCTGCAACCAAGGCCTTTGAATATTCCCTGCTTCTTTATCATTGCAGGAATATCTCCGGATTCCTTTCTCGTGCTTCTCTGGACTCCTTCCGGTCGGTCAGCAGAGCCTCTGCTGTTGCCATTAGAGCACGCCGTACAGCATAGTTGCAGGCGTCCGAGTTGTGTAGACGGGCACAGCACAACCTGGGTACTGCTCCCTGCGACGGAGATCACCTCTTCAGTAGCGAAGCCTTACGTCAGGTCGCACAGTGCTTCGCTAACCTTCCCAGAGTTAGCAGCCAGCCTAGGGCCCGGCTCCCCCCCGGCGGTGGTAAACGCCTCTTCAGACCCCCCTTCCCTAGGAAGAGGAAGTGTTAGACCTCCGCCCACCCTCCAGGCGCGCCCAAGCAAGGGACCTCTCACCCCGGGTTGATGTCCCCGGGCCCGCGCCAGGACTCTCATACTAAGCATTTTTAGGCTCAGGTGGGCGGCTGCCTGCACTTAACCTCCTTACCAGAAGTTTAAAATCGAGCTCTACTCTGGGGCTCATTCAGTTGACAAATGGTTCGGGGACTTATCTAGGGGTTCAGGTATTCTCCTCCGTGGGAAAGGGAGACCACCTTACGCCGTGATAGCTATGGCCCACGGTCACCCTACTTAGTCTTCGGTACGTCCCCGAACCCCTCTCAGCCAGTATTCTCTTGCTGATTGCTTCCGTACCGGAATTCCCCTTCCAGCCGCTATAGTCCCCCAATACTTACCAGGGACTATACCCTCATGTCCCCCGATTGTGCGGGGGACGAGTTCTGCGTGCAGGTCCTGGGGACACATATAGGGCCTCCAAACCCTGCGGCGTTCTACTGGACTGATGCTATCCTCCGTCCCCCACGCTACCGCACTCTTAGTTCGCCGATCTGCCCTTGCCCTCTGGAAAAGATCCCTCCTCTGACGGATCTTGAGGCCACCTCTCCAGGTGGACGTTCTGGGGATTGATGGCAGATCCGCCTTACCAGGGTGCTGCTCATGGAGGTAGGCCCCCCGGCGTACCTGCGTTAGTACCGGAGGGGGCGTCCCCATGTCCACCGGCTTAGATATACAGTCAAACCTCGGTTTTCATTTGCCCCGGTTTTCATACGCTTCGGTTTTCAACGTCTTTTTTGATTGAGATTTTGTCCCGGTTCTCATACATCGCTTCGGTTTTCAACGTCTTTTTTGACTGAGATTTTGTCCCGGTTCTCGTACATCGCCTCGGTTTTCATAAAGTACAGTACTGTAAATACATACACCTTTGCGCTGCACACCGGTCTGTATACACTGCCAGAATGCCCACCCGGTCCCGGCAGCACTGCCCCCCGGACTCACCGATCGCCAGCGTGATGAGAAGCGAAAGCCAGCTGAGCACGTAAATGAAACACATCCTCGAGCCTGGTCAGAGTTAGAGAGGCAAGGATTGCGCAGAGAGGAAGGCCCCGATCTCGTCCACTGCCTGCCCGTTCTCTGGAGCGCCCCCTCAGGCTCGGAGGTAGCAGGGAAGAAAAGCTGTCAACGTAAGCAGGAGATGTTGCATGAATGTGGGAGGCAGTTCTTTCTCTTGCAGGGTATGTCTGAAGCTATATCATTAAGATTTTCTGCCATTCTGAAGCATTGAGCAGATAATGTAAAGGTATTTTAATGGGCTGAATCCAATGTGATTCCGAAGAGTGCTGGGCACAGCAGCTTGTCAGGGGTGGCTAAGGCCAGATGTTAACATACTGTACTGTACTTAGCTTGCTTTCAGTGATGTTAAATGTTCATTTATCCATTTCATTAGTCATTTATATTTATTTCTCATTGTTTTCTGTATGTAAAAATATAGTTATTCTCTATAAAATGTATTTTTTGTGAATATTTTTGGGTGTCTGGAATGGATTAATTGGATTTACATTATTTCTTATGGTAAATATTGCTTCAGTTTTCATACATTTCGGTTTTAGTCAGACTTTTTTGAACGGATTAATCATGAAAACCGAGGTTTGACTGTACTAGATATCACCTGCTTGTTAGGTGCCTGTTGGGGGATGCCACAGTACCTGTGTTCTACCGCCTTTTTCCCCCTATGGCTGGTACTCACCCCCCCCCACCCCCCCGGGGGTCCGGGCAGTCCGCCTGCCTATTCCTCGATCGGCCCGCGGACTGTGGTGGTACCCTACTGCTGTGAAGTCAACAGCTCCTTTTTTCAGTTAGGTCCTCCTCCCAGAGGTCCGGACCCTTGTCTCCCTATCTCTCGCTAGGGCAGACTGTGTACTCCTTCTGCTCCGGGGTACACCTCTACTCTTCTCCGTGATAGGCTCTCTAGTTCGGCCTGTCTTCCACTGTTAGTCCTCTGAGTTATGGACTCTACTCCTAAGGGAGTGCTCAGCTTGCATCAAGCCTCCTGGAAGACCTGCCGTCCTTCTCCTGACCCAGCTGACGCCTGGATCTCATGGCCTTCCGGATTTGGAACTTCCTCCTCGCTGCGGTGAAGTTTCCTTGATGACCTCGCTACTGCGTCTACAGTGCCTTCATCACAGGACTACTTCCGACAACCCGGTGGGTAAGCTATACAGGGTTCTAAACCATTAATTCTTTAAAACTTAATGGCCGGTAAGCTCTATATGGTACTAGGTCATTTACTCATTAAATGCTTAATGATACTCTTCATGCACCCCTCTGACTACTCTCCCGTACCCTGGGGTTTTTTTTGCTGTATCTTAATGGTACCTGTTCTGCACTCTAAAGACTTTCCTCTGTAGTCTTTAGATTCGCTGTTCCTCTACAGCTTCCTCTGTTCAACTCCTGCCCTCCATCCCTCAGGGGATGCCGGGGATTCAGGTTGGGCAAATGCCATCCCGTCCTGGGCTGCGCTTATGGGATCTCCCCGGGCATCCTTAGCTAGGGAGTCCCCACGTGTTAAGACTCATTCCTGCTTGTTCCTGGAGATAGCACAGTTACTTACCTGTAACAGGTGATCTCCGGAGCAGCAGGAATTAGTCTTCACAACCCGCCCACCTCCCCTAGGAGTTGTATCTCTATTTTCTCTATTCCTTCCTCTCCTCTCCTTTTGGCTCAGCTATGAAACTCAACTGGGGAGAGGCAGTAGAAAGGGCGGGAAGCCACCGCGCAGGGGCGGGGGATGCTCCCAAAGGCTTTCTGATTGGATGCTGGGGAGCATTCCTGTGCGGGCTCCGTCGGCGACGTCGTCTCCCACGTGTGAAGACTAATTCCTGCTGTTCCGGAGATCACCTGTTACAGGTAAGTAACTGTGTTTTCTCCGCTCTGAGTCTCTTTGTAATGTCTGAACACTCGTCTCTTCTGTAGTAAAGCGATGAGAAGTCTGAATAAACTTCAGTTGTACAAATCTCCCATTCCTTATCGCTTCTCCGGGCCAGTCCAGGGAAAGGTAGGGTTGTCAATCCCCTATAGTGACTGAGGACTGAAGACTTCAAGCTTTTCATGTGATGTGAAGCCACTCCCCCTGAGGGTAATCCAACAGTCTTTCAGTCCTCAGTGACTAGAGAGGATCGAAATTACCTTCTCCCTCAACAGCACACCTCAGGGTGTTTTAAGTTTCTTATTTGTTTTAAAGAATAATTGGTTGGCTCTAGCAGAGCTGATCTTCTATAGTCCTATGCTAATTACACTAGTTACACAGTGTGAGGTAGAGCCTGCCTCTTACATTGTCTCCGTCTCAGCTACAGAGTGATACTGGGGGCCTCAGTTTTCTCCTCTGTCCCTAACGTTGTGATTTTGTCGGGGGTCCCGCTAAGCAGCGAAACAGCCTGTCTGCTACAGCCTTCCTATCCGGTGAGTGCTCTTCCTTGTTGGTAATTTTTTTCTTGCTACCCGGACCGCGAGCTCCGTAGCGGCTTCCGTTTTTTTCCCCAGCGTTTTCGTTTCTGTTTTAATTAGCTTCGGGTATTCACTTCCCTCTCCTTCGGGCATTATTTTCGAAATGACAGAAAAGTCTGCAATTACCTTACCCGAGCCTTCTTCACACGCCGAAAAGGCGGGAAAGTCGGCCATTTTGCCGGTGCCGGGCAGTGCTCTGTCAGAGCAGCAAAAGCCGCATAAGCGCAAGGCGAAGTCCTCCAGGGAGGCGATTTCACCTGACAAGCCCTCCCACTCACAGGCTTTGCCTTCAGCAGACATGGATTCATTTTTTTCGCCAGCGTTTATTCTGGCCATGCACAAGGCATTTCTTATGCGATCTACTGAGCCTACGGAGATTCCTTCTGTTTCTGGTTCTCTGCCGGTTCCACTCCCAATACCAATGTCTGATGATCCAGGGGAGGGTTCTTCTCATTTGAAAGAGCTGGTTAAGGACCCTTTAGATCCTTTGTTATCTCAGGCTCCTCTGTTGCTAGGGCAGGGGGATCCAGAGACTCTTACAGATTCTCCTTTGGAATTTGAAGCAGATGAGTTGGAGGAAGGAGAAATAGCGCCTGGAGAGGATCCTAATGTTTTCAGGGTCTTCCGTAAGGAAGAGCTCTCGGCTCTCATTTCCCATTCTTTGGCGGCGCTGCACCTCAATCTTCCCGCTGCGTCTCAGGAACCCTTGGAAGATCCATTGCTGCAAGGGTTTAAAACTGAGCAACGGTGTTTTCCCTTGCACCGAGTGATTAAACAGATGATTGACTCGGAATGGGAGTGTCCAGAGTCTTCCTTGCATGGCAGCCGAGCGTTGGCTCGCCTATACCCGCTTCCTCAGGAAATAAAGGACTTATTTCGCATGCCAAAGGTGGATGCCATTATTTCAGCAGTGACCAAAAAGACTACTATTCCTGTAGAAGGTGCGGCGGCGCTTAAAGACCTTCAGGATAGGAAGTTGGAAATTCTCCTTAAACAGGCGTTTGATTCTAGTGCCTTGGCTCTACAGTCGGCTGTTTGTGGGGCTTATGTATCTCGAGCATCCATTCGTTGGTTACAGGGCGACGCTTCCGCGGACGCTGCAACTGCAATTCCCGATGCGGCTAAATTGGAATCAGCCGCGGCTTATATGGCAGATGCTTTCTATGATTTGCTGCGGATTGCAGCTAAGACCATGGCCTCTCTCGTAGCTGCCAGGCGTTTTCTTTGGTTACGCAACTGGTCGGCGGATGTTTCCTCCAAATTGAGACTGAGTAAACTGCCCTATCAGGGTAAATTGCTTTTTGGTGAGGCTTTAGAGAAGATTGTGAAAGATTTGGGCGACTCTAAGGGAGGTCGTTTGCCTGAGGACAAACCCAAACCTACCCGATCGGTTCCTAGTGTTCGGGGCTTCGGCCGAGATTCTCGTAGGTTTCGTGGTGCGCGCTTTGCGCCCTACTCCAGAGGTCGTTCCAACTTTCGGGGACATTCCTTTCGTGGGGCCAGAGGATTTGGCAAGTCCTACTTTGGCGCGTCCCAGCCCGCAGCTAAAAAGCCGCAATGAAGGTCGGCTGGTCCAGCCGCTAGTTCCGGTGGGAGGACGCCTGCAGAACTTTCTAGCGGCCTGGACCAACATTACTACCGACAAATGGGTGTTAGAGGTCATTCGAGAGGGCTACGCGCTAGATTTCGCCTGCCCATTGTTACCCGCATTTGTAATGTCTCCCTGTGTTCCCGGTCGGAAGAAACACGCCATTGTGGACACGCTAGGTCGCCTGTTGCAGCTGAACGCGATCGTTCCCGTGCCTCTAGACCAGTACGGTTGCGGTCGGTACTCGATCTATTTTGTAGTTCCCAAAAAGGACGATTCTTTTCGTCCTGTTCTGGATCTCAAAGGCGTCAACCGCTCCTTGCGGGTACCTCATTTTCGCATGGAAACTCTACGTACTGTACTTCGAGCGGTTCAGCTGGGAGAGTTTTTCTCCTCGATAGATCTCACGGAAGCATATCTGCACATTCCCATCAGGCGCTCGCATCAGCGTTTTTTGCGTTTCGCTCTTCCCATGGGTCACTTCCAGTTTCGGGCGTTGCCATTCGGTCTGGCTACGGCTCCGCGTACTTTCACAAAACTGATGGTAGTTGTGGCAGCAGCACTTCGAAAGGAGGGGATCAGAGTGCATCCTTATCTCGACGATTGGTTGATCAGAGCCGACTCGAAGAGTGCATCCGTTCAGGCGACGGCTCGAGTGGTGCAGCTTCTCGAGCAACTCGGCTGGGTGCTCAATCAAGCCAAAAGTCACTTGCAACCGCAACAACAGCTGACTTATCTCGGCGCATTTTTTGACATGGCGCAGGGGAAAGTCTTTTTGCCCGAAGTTCGCGTGGAGAAACTGCTGCACCAGGTCCAAGCGTTTCTCAGCGTCACAGCGCCGTCGGCTTGGACGTATTTACAACTGTTGGGATCCATGGCGGCGGCGCTGGATCTCGTTCCGTGGGCCAAGGCTCACATGCGTCCCTTGCAGCAGGCATTGCTTTCCCGTTGGTCACCGCAGCTTCATCCGCTCTCTCAACGTCTGCCCTGTCCAGAGCTCGTACGTCACAGTCTGCAGTGGTGGTTGGTTCGGGATCACCTCACGGCGGGGATGCCCTTACAGGATCCCTCGTGGGTCTTAGTGACCACAGATGCCAGTCTCTCGGGATGGGGAGCCCATTGTCAGTCTCGAATTGCACAGGGCGCTTGGTCCGCAGTAGAGAGCTCGTGGTCCATCAACCGGCTCGAGCTTCGAGCGGCTCGATTAGCTCTGATTCACTTCGCATCCGATCTCAAAGGCAGAGCGGTCAAGATTTTTTCCGACAATGCCGTTACAGTCGCATATATCAATCGTCAGGGCGGGACAAAGATTCCTTCCCTTCTCTCCGAATGCCAGCAATTGATGGACTGGGCGGAGGACCATCTCGTGGCGATATCGGCAGCGCATGTCGCTGGCAAAGAAAATGTGCAAGCGGACTATCTCAGCCGCCATCTCCTCGATCCAGGGGAATGGGAATTGAATGCGGCGATATTTCATCAGCTAACGTTGCGTTGGGGACAGCCAGTGATGGATCTCATGGCCTCCTACAGCAATACCAAGGACAGCCGTTTTTTCAGCAGACGCAGGGAGCGCATGTCAGAGGGTCTCGATGCCCTAGTTCAGCCATGGCCTCTCGATGTTCTCCTATACGTTTTCCCGCCTTGGCCAATGTTGAGTCGCGTTATCCAGTGCATAGCGGGTCACCGGGGTCTGGTGATTCTCATTGCGCCAGATTGGCCTCGTCGTCCTTGGTATGCCGATCTTGTTCGCCTCCTCGTAGCTCCGCCCTGGCTTCTTCCAGTCCGTGTCAACCTGTTGCATCAGGGTCCCATCCTCATGCCACGGGTGGATCGCTTCTTGCTTACGGCTTGGCTCTTGAAAGGTCTCGCTTAAAGAGTAAGGGCTATGCGAGTTCTGTTGTGGCTACCTTGCTACAATCTAAACGGACAGGAACTTCTTTAGTATATGTTCGCGTCTGGCGTCTTTTCGAAACTTGGTGCAATCGGAACAATGTGGTGCCCATGGCTTCTACCGTACCTCATCTTCTTCTCTTTCTGCAACAGGGACTGGATAAGGGCTTGGCTCTGAATACTCTTAAGGTGCATGTCGCTGCGCTGTCTTCTTTTCGGGGGTTAGTTCAGCGTCGCCCTCTTTCCGCCCATCCAGATGTTCACCGCTTTCTGCGTGCAGCAAAAATTATCCGTCCTCCACGGCGGCCTATTGTACCTCCTTGGGATTTGAATATTGTATTGGAGAGTTTCTCTCGGTCGCCCTTAACATCCCTCTGCGCTCAGCAAATCCGGGAGTGTTCTTGGAAAACAGCTTTTTTAGTGGCATTATGTTCCGCTCGCCGAATTTCTGATTTGCAGGCCCTATCTTGCCAGGAGCCTTATCTGCAATTTTTGCCTGAGCGGGTAGTCTTACGTACAGTTCCTTCTTTTTTACCTAAGGTGTTGTCTGTTTTTCATGTAAACCAATCAGTCACCTTGCCCGTGTTTTCTGAGCGCGACGGGTCGCCTATGGACCGAGCTCTTAAGCATTTGGATCTTGGCCGAGTGTTATGGCTGTATCTTAAGCTCTCACAGCCGTTTCGAAAGACGGACAGACTTTTTGTCCAGTGGGCCGGCCCACGAAAGGGGCAGGCTGCGTCAAAGTCTACTATCGCTCGATGGGTTCGCTCTGCTATTGCTGCAGCCTACCATGCCCGAGGAGTTGCCCCTCCTGAGGGTCTCAAAGCTCATTCGACTCGAGCCCTTGCGACATCCTGGGCGGAGTTCGCCTTTGTTCCTCCGGTAGATATTTGCAGAGCGGCCACGTGGTCTTCGTTGCATTCGTTCACGAAACATTACCGCCTGGATGTTCAGGCCAGGGACGATGCCAGGGTAGGAGCGTCTGCTCTTATCGCCGGTTTGGCGGGTCCCTCCCATTCTTAGGTACTGCTTTGGTACTGCCCTACCTTTCCCTGGACTGGCCCGGAGAAGCGATAAGGAAGATGAAATTAGTTCTTACCTGCTAATTGTCTTTCCTTGAGCTTTCTCCGGGCCAGTCCAGGGTCCCACCCTGTTCGCTTTCTGGTCTCTTTTAGCTTTTGCAAGCCTCTACAGAATTCCATCGTCTCTATGTTCTTGAAGAAGGCATTTTTGGGGCTTCTAGTATTCACTCGATACCGCTCGAAGCTATTTTGTTTTGATTAAAAAAAAAAAAAAAATTTTTGTTATTGATGTATTCTAGGACTATAGAATGTTATCAGTTTTTCAAGGGTTAATCTGCTGTGTTTAGTTTTCTTTCTCTTTAGTCGCTTTGTCAGAAGGAGACTGTTGGATTACCCTCAGGGGGAGTGGCTTCACATCACATGAAAAGCTTGAAGTCTTCAGTCCTCAGTCACTATAGGGGATTGACAACCCTACCTTTCCCTGGACTGGCCCGGAGAAAGCTCAAGGAAAGACAATTAGCAGGTAAGAACTAATTTCATCTTTAGGGACTGTCTTTATTTCTGTTTGTACAGCGCTGCATATGCCTTGTAGCGCTTTATAAATGTTTAATAGTAGTAGTAATCTGCCTTTGTTTTTTTGCCTCCATAAAGATGGCCGCCTTCCCAAGATATTCATGGAACAGAATCACGATGTCTTGTGTCCTGTCCTCAAGTCGTGGGCCCAGAGCTCTATGGGCACGTTCCACTTTTAGGCAATAATCTGATGTATTTGGGCCTCCAGCTTGGAGAACAGCTAATCCGATATTCTAAACCAGCTCACAGTAGTTCGATCATTTGTCGTCCTCTAGTAGGTCCCTTATCTTTAAATTATTTTGATGTGCTCTGTTTTCTATATCTTTAATCTTGTCCCAGATCTCTTAATCTTGTCCCTGAGAAGCATCACCGACATCAAGACCTTCAGAAGACATCTAAAAACACACTTATTCACGGAACATTTCTGCCCAAAGACATGGCTCCGGCAGCTCCTCAATCGCTAAGTTATACACACCATCCTGTTAATATGTACATAGTTTATACATGCAAAATAATCCAAGTTGTATATAATTCTACTGTTCAACGTAACACAGATGTTTTATGTAAACCGCTTTGACCCGGCGAAAAGTGGTATAAAAATCCAGATAAATAAATAAGATCTCAGGTTACTATTTTTCCAACTCGTCCTCTTTTTTTATAAATTTGCAAGAAGGCTTCCTCCTGTGATTCTAACTTCCCCTCCTAACTCTCCAGCTGATTCCCCACCTCCACTAAGTCAGACTTCATCTCCTGTATCCACAAGCAAATATCGGCTTGGAAACCAGAGAGATCTTTTCTCAATCCCTTAAACCTCCCTTGCCAGGGCCGACACTACCGTCAGGTGAACTAGGTGGCTGCCTAGAGTGCCGGCTCTTCGAGAGTGCCCACTGCTGTCCCTTTATGGAGCCTGTACTGCATCACAGTTTCCTCTTGATCACAATGTGCTGTTTCCATCTCCCTCTGAAATCGGAAGTAACCTCAGAGGGGGGTGGAAATGGCACATTGTGAACAGGAGGAAACCACAATGCAGCGCCGGAGTGTTAGCAAGCACTGCATCATAGTTAGGGGGGTGTTGCTGCCACGGCAGGCCTGGGGTGGGGGGGGGGGCAGGATGGAGGGCCCACCTAAGGTGCCTCCAGTCCCTTGCACCAGCCCTGACCTCTGCATTTCTTCTTACAATTGGGTTAGTTCTCCTTTGTTCTCGTTCTGCCAATTGGCATTGGTAGCCCCAGACTCCTGCACACTCTGTAAGCCCAGCCTGTCGTTTTCCCTCCGACTGCCGTTGCCTTGCCAACACCCTTAAAGGCATACAATGACAAATCCACTCCCGTTTTCTTCCCTGCCATCTCTGGTACCTCATTCTGCTGGTCCCAGGCCTCTGTACCATTGTGGTTAAGTAATGGCTGCTCAAAACAATTGCACTATGTTGAGGGTTTAATGTCTGGTAAGCCGGAGCTTGATTTTCAAGAGGCCATCTCCATTGACACCGGAACCAGAAGTCTTTCCTATTAGTTCTAAAACATTTTTTCTTCATCCATTGTCTTTGGTACTCTTCTTTCCTTAAAGAAAGCCTCCACCCACCTAATGCCCCCTGGGATGTTTGCAATTAGTTAATGCTTTGGAGGTTATTAAATATCCCCCTCAGGGACTCTAACTTTTTTCTGCCTTTTGTAATCATCTTAACTCCCACCCACGCTCTTACCCATCTAATTTGCAACGTTAGCACCCCCTCTGGTTGGTACCTTTTCAGAATAGATCCTACAATTCGTCTTCATAAAATAATTTATTCTGTCCTGTAAGAGGATGTTAAACTGACTCCTCAAATTGCATAACGCATACTAAACATCCACCTTCCCTCCCCTATTATGTTCCTGCTCCTTTTCTCTTACGATTAATTATTTATTTACATTTACAAATAAACATTCAAGCATTCCATGAATGTACAAAGAAATACATAGCTTAAATCAACAGTCAGAAATATCTCACAAGGAAAAATACACCAAATATCTTAGACCACAATCTTTGCGAAAGAGGCTCCGGGAAAAAAAAAAAGAAAAAAAAAGAATTCTATACAATAAGCAGGTAGAGACTTATATGTCAGCCGTACGGGAAATCACGGAAACTTCAATATCTTCCCTAACGATAAGGAATTCCAGGAGCTGCTTGGACTCAAAAAAAGAAAATTATTACCTTGATAGAAAACATAGCAACGAGAAGGAAATTTTAACAAAAAAGTGGCCCCCCCAAGGACAAGGTCCTGGCCCTATAGGACAGTAACTACTTCCTCCTAGCCTGAGTAACCCTAGACAAGTCAGGAAAAATACAAACCTGAGAGCCCAAGAATTGCTCCTTTAAATTTCTAAAATACAAATGAAGAATTAAAACCTTATCAGATTCCAATGTCAAAGTAACAAGCATAGTAGTTCTTTCAGTAATTACTTCCAGGGAACTTTCCAGAAACCCAGTTAGCTCCCCAGCCCCAAAGGACACATTAGACTGACCAAATCCCTTACCAAGAGCCCCAACACCCAAGGACAAGTACTGAACTCTGGTCAGGGGAGGTAAAAGCTCCTACGAGATCTTAAGCACCTCACAAAAGTATTTCCTCACCATTTCCAGGGGGGACAAAACAGGAGATTTAGGGAAGTTCAATAACCGAAGGTTATTCCTCCGGGCTTGATTCTCCAGATATTCCATCTTCCTGGCCAACAAAATTTTGTCCTTGATTAGGGTCCTCTGGACCTCTCGAAGGAGTCCAATTTCTTCAGTAAATTGACAAATAAGACCCGCCTGCTGCTCTTGAACCATTAAAGCCGCAGAAACAGTCTTTTTCACAGACAATAGTTCAGTATTCACAATACCCACAACTGTTGATTAGGAAGAAGTTAAAGTAGCTATGGCTTCCCATAGCGCGTCCAAAGTAATAATAGCAGGTTTTTCCAGCGCATGAATAACCGGGAAATGCCCTCCTCCCATCCCCACTAGCTGCTGCCCAGCCGTGGGGATAGTCTCACCAATAACAGGAGCCACAACCGACTGCTGCAGGGATCCGGAAAGCAAGGTTGGAAATGCCAATGAGGAGCCCTCTTCACTTCCCCACACGGCATACTCTTTGGAAAGCAGGGGGGAAGCACTCCATCCAGTGATGAAGAACATCCGGGTTGGAACGGGGGGGTATGCTGCTGGGGGAAAGAACCACCCCTGATGCGCCCAACAATGCCGAAACCACCTCCGGAATTGCTGCCGAAGACTGCCGCTCTAGGACCAGGAGGAACAAACCTAAACGAATCAAGAGTCCTCTGTTCAGCAGCAAAAGAGAACGCCGAACCCCAGGGTAGGTCATCCTGTTTTTCTCTTCCTTTGCCCCATCACAAGAACGAGCACGGAAGACCACATAGCCAGACACGGACCCGATCAGAGCAGAGCTACTCCACAGGCATCAGCTCCTGCCACCATCTTGCCTCTCCTTTTCTCTTATTAATTATAACAAGTGAGCACACTCATTCCTGTTCCCTCATGTGTACACAAATCTATTATGCCCCTTCATCTTAGCTTTCCCTGCATCACAGGGTTCTAATATCCACCTCTATGGAATCATTAAACTGAAGATACTCTTTCCACTTCTCTTTAATGAAAGCACAGACTTCAGTCTTTTGGAGCACTGACTCATTGAGCCTCTGTCTCCACAAAGACACCTCCCCCAACTCAACCCCCAAAAGAAAGACCAGGGTGTGGTCAGAGAGAGCCATCACTTCAATTTCATACTTTTAAAGCCTCCACATCAAATTTGCCCCTAACCACCATATCTATAGGAGAATAGGACTTGTATGGGTAGAAAACAATGTGAAATCGCATTTGAGTTTCAATCACTGCCACAGGTCCACTAACCCCCCCACCTCTCCCATATGCTGCTCCACTAATTTCACCACCCTTTTCTCTACCCTCCTATCATATTTAAAGTCCAAAATAAAATTAGAATCCTTCCCACTATAATTAGTCACCTCCCTTCACTCCCAATCACATTAAACAGATTTTGAAAAAGCACGGTTTGTTTCTAATTAGGACAGAGCATAAGAGATTCCACTCCACAGCCCCACCCAAATGTTACAGAGAGAGAAGTATAATAACAAAGTGTGTCTTAAAGGTATAAATTATATTTAATATGCACACACAAAAATGTACAAAGATGGACTCATCCATTAAAAAAAAAACACGCAACATTGCCATGTTCCATTCCAGCAGTCACAGCACAAGGTGGTAGTGACCTCAGATGTATCCAGCCTGGGGAGGGAAACCTCTGTACTCTGTTCACCCAAGATACTGGAATGATATGGAAAAAGTCAGATCAAGCTGCTAGAGCTAAGAGTAATCTTCTCCAGGAACAAGCAGGAAGTCAGTCCACACATATGGGTGACTGCGCCAATGGAGCCTGCACGGAACATTTCCCCAGCTTTCAAAGAAAATCTTTGGGACATGTTACCACGCATGCGTGATCCTCTTTCCGCCCAAGGGTGCCATCTTGCTCAGTCTCTTATTTTCTGCGGAGCCCAACGGATGTCTGTCCCATTACCCCGGAAAAAATCCTTGCTAATATCCTTAAAAGTTAGCTTTTCCCGGTTTGCGTACCAGTTCCTCTTCTCGCCTCAAGCTGGCACCGGACTCGGCGCTGTTCTCGGTTCTTTTCCCCTTTTTTCAATCGAGGCTTGCCTTGACCGACGTTTGCGCCTTTTTCTGCTCGGGAGTTGTCGACCCCGGCCTGGTGTTTCCCACCATGTCCCCTGGTGGAGTCAAGTAACAGACACCCATGACTGCTGTCTACACTGCCTGGGACCAGACCATGACAGAACCTTCTGCGACCTGTGCCAGGCCATGACGCCTAAGACCAATAAAAAGAGGTCAGAGTTGCAGGAAAAACTGTTCCCAAGGTCCGACTCGGCACAGACTTCCCCCACACCGACCTTGAAGCCCAACACTTCCTTTGAGGCCTGAGCGTCCTCGGAATCCCATGGTAGCAGCTCCTCCAAGAAGACCTTGGACCCCGAGAGAGAGAAAATAAATCCACAAAGTCCGTCGAGGTTCCACCGGAGAAACCCGAAGTCAGGCCGCAGAAAGTGCAACCCTTCTGCTGCAGCACCTGGGGTTTGTCCCAATCTCAAGTCATTGATTCTGACACCGTGGATGTTGAAAGGATAGCCCTCGCTCAGCACCACTTGCCTAGGGACATTGAGGATGTCCTCCGTACATCCCATAAGAATTCCACCATGTGAGTATACGCCTTCAAATGGCGCAGGTTCTTGGTCTGGTGTGCGGATAGAGGTTTCAATCTGTTCTCCTGTCTCATTTAGGTGATCCTGCAGTACCTTCTGCACCTCTCCAGGGATGGATTAAAATCCATTTCATCAGGGTGCAACTGAGTGCTCTGGCAGCTTATCATGCTTTGGACAGGCATTCCCTGTCAGTTCATCCTCTCATTGGCTTAAAGTGTTTAGGCCCAGACCACAACGCTTCGGCTTGCTCCCTGTGTCAGCAGATGACCAGGTGGGGACTTAAAAAACATAAAAACAATGGGGAAAGCTGTTTCCATCAGAATCAGCCACTTCAGTGTACCCTTCGATGACTTCCACACCATCACGGTCGTTGTATAAATCCCATACCTCCTCAAAGCCCAAACACAGCAGCAAACACAAGTCCTCCACAGAGGCAGGAAAGGTATCAAAGACCTTGGTGTTGGCGTCCACAGAAGCAGTATCAAAAACATCGGCATCCAACTCCGATTCCCGGCATAGACACTGACACTTCCCAACAGGGGAACCAAATGGACCGGCCAGTGAATTTGCCCCAGCAGGAGGATACTTCCTCCAAAGCACCAGAAGGGCTCCGGGATTCTCCCGAGGTGTCATCCTTCGTGGAGCCCCTGGTACTGTGTGCCCAGGGCCCCATACAGGAATCTACCCAGTCACCTCCAATCTCCCGTGATCATCATGTGCAAGCTATCAAGTGGAGTCTGGCCACTATCCTGGCAGTAGTAGTGCCAGGGCCCTGGAGGCCTTCGGAATCCATGGACCTGATGCCCAACCTCTGTCGGTTCATCAAAATACTCCATGGCATCACTACCTGAACTGGCACCATCACACCTGGGGCTGATACCCTGTGTTGGAACCCATAGGTGCACTGGGCTCCAGACACCTCAGTTCTGATGCCTCGGTGCATTGGCACCAAGCCTCTGTGTCAACATCGGACCAACATTGAAGCCATGGTACTGACTGCCACTATTCTGACTTTCTGCCAAGTTCTGATTCCGCTTTCTCGGAATCTGACATCGAGTCTTGTCAATTCCGCGCCACTCCCGGACATTCCTTCAGACCCCTCTCCACTGCATGAGAGGCGTTTATCACCACCTGAGGATATGTCCTTCCAAGATTTCACCCAGGACATGGCACTCTCAGTGACTGACCACGGAGACTGAACAGAGGGCTGAAGAGCTTGAAAGTCTTCAATATGCCTCAACTCCTAAAGAGGCTGCTACTTTACCCATACATCATATCCTTCAAGGCCTTATGATTCGCATGTGGGAAGCTCTCTTGATGGTTCCATCGATCAGCAAGAGACTGGATACTCTTTATAGAGTTCGTCCTTGCCTACGTTTTCAAAAGCATTAGTTGCCACATCATTCTATGGTTGTGGAATCGGCAATGTATTGGATTAAGAATTCTAAAAATCACTCCTTTGTTCCTCCAGACAGAAAGTCAAGGACTCTAGATGCATTTGGATGTCGGTGCTTCCAAGCCGTCATGTTGGCATCCAGGATAAACTCCTTTATGCTTTACATGGGTATGTTTTTGAGAGGTGTAGCCAAAGGTCTGGCTGTTTACCACCCTTTTGCCAAAAGACAAGCAAAGGTCCACATCAAGCCTTGGTCACTCATGGTTGGAATACCTCCAAATTCCTCACTAGGGCTGCCTTTGATGCTTTTGAGTCCACCAGTAGGACAGAAGCAATTTGCGTAGGAGCCAGGAGAGCGGCCTGGCTGCAAGCCTCTGACCTTGAACAATGGGTTCAAGATAAACTTGCTAATATTCCTTGTACAGGTGAAAACCTCTTTGGAAAAGGGTGGCGAGAAACTACAGGTAAGACCTTCCAAAGGAGGTAAAGATGTCCTCCTAGCATCTAGAAAGGACTTCACTCGACATGCTTTTAAATGGTGCTGGTTTTCCCTCTGGTGGTCCCAGAGGGCTCTCAGCCCATTTACTTGCCCAGTGGAGCCTCTGCTTCAATATCTTCTCTATCTCTCTAAGGCAGGACTAAAGACAAACTCAGTTTGAGTCCACTGTAATGCCATCTCGACGTCTCAGCGACCGGTTGGTGATCAACCTATCTCTGTTCATCGCCTCGTAGCACGCTTCATGAGAGGCCTTCTTTTAACAAAGCTACCAATCAGACTGCCTCCAGTAGTCTGAGCCCTTAATGTTGTCCTAGCTCAACTGTTTAAACCTCCCTTTGAACCCCTTGCCTCAGCTTCGCTGAAATTCCTCACTTTGAAGGTTGCTTTCTTGATTGCTCTTGCATCAACTCTCATGTCAGTGAATTGCAAGCTCTAGGAGTTTATGCTCCTTACACACGCTTCCACCCTGATGGGACGGGTTCGGAGGACCACCCTAAGTTCCTTTCAAAGGTGGTTTCCTCTTCCACCTTAACCAGTGTCTCTCTTCTGACCTTTTTTCCAAGACCTCATTCTTCTCGGGCAGAAGCTACACTGCATACCCTAGATTTCAAGAACACGTTGGCCTATTATTTAGACAGACGTAAGGCTCATCGACTGTTCTCTCAATCTTTTGTTTCGTTTAACCCTAGTCACTTGGGCCTACTACTCACAAAGAGTACTCTTTCTAACTGGATTGCGAATTGAATTTCCTTTGCTTATGCACAGGCTGGACTTTCCCTAGAGGGTCACGTCATGGCTCATTACATCCAAGCTATGGCCGCCCCGTGGCCAACATACGCTCTGTCTCCATCTCAGAGATTTTCCGAGCTACCACATGGTCTTCTGTTCATACTTTTGCTGCCCATTACTCTCTGGACAGGGATTCCAGTAGGGACACTATCTTTGGCTAAGCTGTTCTTCAGCACCTTCGGCTCTCTGTTCTTACCGGCTACCTAAGTGAAGAGAGTGCTCAAGGGGCTGGATCTGATGGATCCATTCTCTACCCTTGTTGCGGTTCAGAGGTTTTTCCCCTATCAGTAGCACCTTCATCTTCTGTCCTTCATGGTAGCCAGTGTAGGCAGGTTCTTACCTACAAAGCATCCCTAATAATCGCCAAGATTGCCTGGGTACATGGGAGCCGTACACCAGAAAAATAAAAGAACTTAGATCACAGTCACTTCTCAGCAAAATTCCTTTATTCAGTACAAGCAAAAATTGCAAGCACAGATACACAAGTGTCTGTCTGAGGGACCCAGGTGCAGGCAACATTCTTAACCTCCAGTACAGTGGGGGGAAGAAGGCTGCCCGCTGAAGCTCTATAGGCACTCTCTTATATACATTCTCTGTCCCAAAGTTCCAGTGAGTTCTGCTTAAATTACTGACGTCATTTGAAAATGAAAAAAAACCCTGCAGGTTCAGAAGGTCAGAAGAACCCCTGCAAATGCTCCTCCCTCAGGACCCTCCCATGTTTATCACCAAACAACAGTTGGCATTTCAACAGGGTCTGTATTTCAAAGTCTGCTCAGGGTCCGCTTATCAGCTGGTCACAGCCCCCCCTGCCTGTGCTGTGTTTATGTCTTTCCATTTCCTGGAACTCCATCTCTTGGCACTGTCTGTTATCTTCAGGGCTCAGAGTATATGTGTTAAAGGTCCTTGCTTCCAGCTTGGCCTGTATTTTTCTTAGCCTGTATTTCTCCTGTATTTCTCTGGGCCTATACACTTTGCACGTTCCCGTCCAAAGTGTCTAGTTCCCCAGGCTCTCCCATACAAGGCCGCAAAATACTCTGCTTCGCTAGCCCACATGCGTGTCTTCTTGTGCAATCATATGTTACTGTGTATATTTTCAGGCAGGTGAGGGTGCAACCATACAAAGCAAACCTATAGAACAGGCCTGAAATCCACACTTAGACTAATTATCCCTTCACCAGGAGCTGGTGAGTCCCATATGTGAAGACTACATTCCTGCTTGTTTTTGGAGACAGCATAGTTACTCGCTTGTAACAGGTGATCTCCGGGAACAGCATGAATCAGTCTTCACAATATGCCCTCCTCCCCTGGGAGTTGTAGAATGGGTTTTGTTTTTTTCTCCAAGCTCTACACCTGACTGAAGCGAATTGCTAGGAAGGCGGGAAGGCAGGCACGCATGCATGCATGGAGGGATGCTCCAAAAAGAAAAATGGTTAAGACCCAATGATAAAGACAACTAAGTAGCAATATTTTATATCAATGAACAGGGAGAACTGATTCGTTTATCCTATGTTTAAAAAAAAAAAGTTTTAATGACTTCTGGAACTGGCGATTCACTCAGATGATGTACTTGTTAGTGGCATACAATCTAGGGAAGCAAAACCTAATTGAAGGCAGGCTCAGTTCTTGATTGTACCTGCAGGAATGTTCCTTTAGCCAGGAAATAGTGGAACGCCTTTCAGCAGCAGTGTGTCCTGCCATAGATCTCTTCATGTTGGAAGAAAACAAGAAACTTCCACTATTCTGCTCGAGAGAGCTAAATAAATCCAACTAATAGCAAATGATTTCAACATATACTAGGGGAATGACTGGCCTCTATTCCACTTATTTCCATAACTCTTGTACCGGGGGAAGGGTCAGCTGGACTGTGGGCCAGACAGTTCCCAAGCAGACACCTTCCTCCGTCCAAAAGGAGAACCACTCAGTGAGGACATATCACTTCCCAATAAAAGAAACCTCACAGAGAGGAACTTACACTTCCCAATAAAATCTCACCTTATGCAGGACAATATGCTCATACATGGTAATAACTATCTCACAGATTTTTCTTCCAAAAGGATCTTTTATTATTCCCTGTCTTACAGAAACGGAAAACTAAGAACAAAGGAAAACAGTCCAATGGAATTACAGATCTTACCACCTCTCACAGCAGGCAAACGGGGTCATTCTGTCTTATCTCCAGTGCAGATCTCTAAACAACTACAAGCCAGAATGTCTGGTCCTGCCTGCATGAATTTTGTGTTACTTCCTGACTCAGAAATAACAATCTTCCTGGACAAAAGAGATCAGTGTAACAGACAAGCACTAGATACCACCCAAGTGGCCCACCAGCTACCCACACCACATGGCCCCATCTACCCACTCCCATTTAGACCTATAAGCAGATAGCCTTTACGTATGTGAGTCGTATCCCCTCCTGTTAAATGTATACCTCCAACTGTGGTGTTAACCACTTTGATTGAAGGATAAGGTGGTATACAAAACTGTCTAAATAAATAAATACACAAGACAAACTAGCATGCACACAAAACTCTCAGACACGACAACAGGAATACTGGGGCCATAGGGAATCCAGGGAATCCATACCCCCACACAGTCTTCACTGCGCAGGAGACAAACTCATTGCTTATCTGGTTCTATCACATTATATACTCTTGCTCAGGACCATTCTTACTATTCAGGGCATTCTTCTCCAATTACCTAATTCTTGTTCCAGCTGCCTAGGGTCCCACTTGTGTGATTTGCCATGTTATTCTACTCATATCTGCACCCCTCTCCGTTGACCTTCTTCTGAGGCCCTGGGCCTTGTCAGATTTATATTGTTAACTGACCTCTGCCCCCCTCACTGAATTCTTCACCTGGTTCTCTTGCTTGGTTCTCTCCCACCCCTCAATTCCCAAGAAATATATCTCTTTAACTCTCCATGTTCTGACAACTATACTGGGGGGCCATATGTTCTTCATGCTAAGCTGGCATGTTTCTCTCTCACGATTGACTTACTACCCTCTCTCAAGGTCCACCATTTACTGATAAGTGTGTTTTCACATCTTTTCCATATGCTGTCATATACCTCTGAAAGCTTCACGTACGCACCTCAGTACAATTCCAGCATTCAGACATTTTGATGATTTTTTTTGTGTTACTGTGTTAACCCCTTCTCCTCTGGCTCTCACACTCTGCAGAAAAGAAAACAAGAGAAGGTCTCCATAATCCTAATATCTCTGACATGGCCTTGACAAACCTGGCTTCCTCGACTGTATCAATTGTCAGTGAAAGCACTGATTTATTTGACAGAATTGCTCATTAGTATCTCTGATTTATAATGCTTTCTGTAGGGAACTTCCATTACGGGAAAGTTTTAAAGATATAACAATAAAAGAAAACAAGGAGTCTGCATTTTATTTGTACAGTAATGATACAGCATCAACACAGATCAAGATTTACTATTCTTAATTGTCTCATAGCTTCCACCTTTTGATCTACTTCGAAAAATTAAAGCCAGTTTTTCTAAACAGAAAATAGGAATCTTAGGGGTATGTTTACTAAACCATCTTAACGTCTGCAGCGGTGGTATTATCTCGCGATAAGTGACGTTATCGTGCGGTAACGCAGCAGCGGCGTTAAGGCACACTGACGCTGTGAAATCCGGGCCTGAAGGGTGGAGTAAGGCTTCCCAGAGGGCGGAGAGAAGGGGTCATTGGGCGAAGAGTGGGCAGGGAGAGGCTTCATGCACACTAACGCCGTGAAATCAGGGTCTGAAAATTAGCGCCAGTGAAAACCTCGCACTAGAGGCACATTTGCAGGAGAGAGAAACCATTTCAGTCAGCAATGTGCAGCAAAGGCAGGGAAACCCAGAAAAGTGATAGTTGTGATACATGTGCAGGGACCAAAAAGACAAATAAACATATAAAAGGACCAGAACCACATCTAAAATCCTAATAACCAAGCTGGCCAATAGTGATATTAATGATAAACATAAAGCAACACTACTGACAAAGTGTATAAATGAAGATATCATGTTTGGAAGGGTCTATGCTCTGTCCCCCTACAAAGTGAATGATCCCACATTGAAATAGCGCTGATCAGGGTTTCTGTCGTTTAGATTGGGCAGGTTTGTTATGGCATGCACATGTGCAGCAACAGCAGAGTGGGCACGTAGGAAAGGGCAACTGTACTGATGCTGTAAATGGGATACAGGGGGCTGCAGGCGGCACATGCTGTGGTCCAGCTGGGGCACAGTGCGGGCTAAGCAGATGCCTAGGTGGCACTTGGAATGCCGAAACTGTAAAGCAGCAAGACAGCAACTGACGAGGGTCCATCATGGGCACAAGTGTGTGTCCCACAGTGTCACAGGGGAAATTACCCAGCAGGTACCCCCAAGGGCACATAACATTGGCAGGCAGTGGGGGGAGAAAATGCGCATGTCCATGTAGGCACCCCTACCCGAGAACCCACACCATAGGCAGCTGCCTACTGGCATACTGGATGGCCAGGGACTGCGCACCACCAGCACCACTGGCATAAGGGCATCTCAGCATGGTGGCAGAGGGGGCAGTGGCATCTGCCCACAGCAGAGCATGGCCTAGCCCCGTTTAGGTGGGTGCTGTGCACTGCAACAGACAGGGTCTGTCTGACAAACAGTCATGGTATCCCCAGGGAATGAACAATGTGGTGCAGTACACACAGCCAGTGTGTTCATGAGCAGAAGGTCACAAGTTCAAGTCCCAGCTGTGGCTCCTGCCAACCCTGTCCCCATATTTTACCCAGTACTAAAGCGTGGTAATAAAGACGGAACCTTTATTGCAGATAAAATAAACATGCCTGAAACGCCTATATTTTACCCTGCAGAGCACAGACACCATAAACATGTGCAATCCCTAGAGCAGAGTTTCCCAACTGCAGTCCTGGAGGGCCAAACACCACTCAGGTTTCATGCTGTCCCTAATAAATATGCCTGTGCTGCATTTGTATGTGCCGCCCCCATGGTATGCAAATGTATCTCATGCATATTCATTAGGGACAGCATGAAAACCTGAACAGAGTTTGGCCCACCAGGACTGGAGTTGGGAATCTCTGCCCTAGAGCAGCGGACAACAGGGGCATAAACACCCACACCCACAGGCTCCACTATCCAAAGCCTCATGGAGAGTCAGGCTGTTGGGCCCTGCACGCAGCAGCATCTCCCAATACTGGCATTTGCATACCTTAGCAATGCCGCCCTAAACTTGGGGATACGTTACACATATATCAAAAGGTTGCTATGATTAATGGCAGATAATTCCTAAGTTAATCACAATTTGCTGATAGAGCTGCATCATAGCAACCTTTCTGATATCTGTGGAGTGTGTTTCATTTTTGGTTTCTGACAGTGTTTACCATGCCTGCACTGTGCCCAGGACTGGTATGGTGGCCAGGTCTGCCAAAAGCCTCTTTATTTGCACAATGCTGGCATAGGTGTGGGAGAGTGTTTCTGTCTATCCAGTGTGTTGTGGCTGCCTACACCTTACTCAGCCCACACTGCTTGCACTGTTTCCAGTGTTAGCCTGCCAATGTCCATAATGAGGAGCAAGGTTCTGTGGGTATGGCCCTGACAGGGTGGCCTGGGCAAGATGCATCTGCATAGGGCAATGGCTGGGACATTGTAGTGCCCGGCCACCACCTGCACAGACAGGGTGGCCACAGCATGTCCTGCTGGGAGGTCACTCTCACCCTGACTGAGCAGTGACCACGGCATGGCTAGGTTCTAGGTTCCCCCATAGTGTTATATAGTATTTCTCTCAAGTGATATTTATGGGTTCTCTTTTCTGGGGCCCAATCACTGACTTATCTGCTTGGTGTGTGTGCTCACATCCCAGTTTTGGGTGCACACATCTCCTCCAGGAACATGCACTATGGACTAGCTAGAAGACTGTCTGCAGTTAGTATGTGTATGGCTGGAACACCTTGCAGGGTGCAGCGGCTGGAGACTGTCAGATAGTGGTGGGGGGCAGCTGAGCATTTCCAGGCCTACTGTCTGTCTGCCATTGCCTTATGGATGTGTACAGATCTGCAATCTCCAGGAACAAGCAGGAATGAGTCTTCACATATGGTACGTCGGTACCGACGGAGCCGGCACGGGAATGCTGCCCAGCTTTCAATCAGAAAGCTTTTGACAGCATCCCTCGCGCCTGCGCAGTGACTTCCCGCCTTCTCCACAGCCTCTCTTCAGTTTTCGTTTTTCCGCGGAGCCGGCAGGACGTCCTCCTGTCACCGCAGAAACTTTTCTTTTTAATTGCTTTAATTACTTTAGTTTTTTTGTTTTGTTGTGGTCGCGGCTATATTTCCCGCGGTACCGGTGGTTTTTTGACTAAATTCTGTAAAACTTTTCTTCAGTTTTTTTTTTTTGCTTAACTTCTTAGGCCTACTAGGCCTTTTCATTATGGAGCCTTCTTTTCCTAAGAAGTGCATCCGATGTGGAAACACCTGTTTCTTTTTAGACACCAATAGTTGGTGTCTCAACTGTGTGAGTCCTGACCCTTTTTCCCCTGACTTGTCAGGAGATAATTTTGTGAGGAAACCTTCAGTATTTAAAGTTTCCCTCGATACCGTTTTTTCTTCGGCAGTGAGGGTACCCGGTTTCTCTACTTCACAGGATCAGGTAACCCAAAAACAGTCTATTAAGACTAGTCAATGCTTGAGTGGTATGTCCCATGCCCAGCATGGTGACGGCTCCGGCCTTACCCTCAAGAATCCATTGGCATTACCCCTGCGGGAGTCTTCGGGCTCCAAAGCATTAAAGGGGTTTCAGGATGTTCCTGGGGCTCACCCCTCACAGAACATGCCGGAGCCATGCGCGGGGTGGTATCCGCTTCGAGCGGTACCGAGCCTCCGGCATCGGCACCGGTGTCGAGTATTCCACTCTTCACCAGGGATCGTCATCAGGCATCCTCGGTACCTTCGGGACCGATCGATATGCACCGCATTGACTTCCCTCAATCTCAGCCATGCTCCGGGACGGTACCGGCGTCGATCGGTTCCGATACCCTAGCATCGGCATCGGGGTGGATAGGTGCTCATCGGGTATCCTCGGTACCGTCGGTATCGATCGATGTAACCCAGGCTGCCTTAGTGGTATCGACATTGCCGATACTGCCACCGGCGTCAGAACTGTCGAGACATGCATCGATAGTCTCGCTCTCTTCGATGCCGAGTCTTGAGTCGATATCGAGTCTCAAGGACTGCGTACCGACGCGTCCCGGAACCGACTCCTGTCGTTTCCAGATAGGCAGTTCCGAAGATCCTAGCCATAGCTCCCTCATGAGCAGTTCCCGATGGCTACTTCACCTGCTAGTCCTTTATCAGTATCGATGTTGATGCCTGTTCTTGCACCGATGCCTAGTTTGGAACCGATACCTGGCATTGGTGCAGTACCCTGTACGTCCTCTGATGCTCAGGCTCTTTCTTTAGCCTTACCAGGGATGGTTCCCATAGGAGATCAGTCTTTCCAGGCTTTTCTCCGGGATATGGCAACCTTTCTTAATATTTCTATCCCTGGTTGTGATCCTACTCATGGCTCACCGGCACAAATGGAAAATATAAACTTTCCTTTACATCCTGCTCTGCAGGATCTCCTTCTCAGGGTTTGGAAATCGCCCTTACGACTTCCTCAAGTTTCTACAGACATTGAGGTTCGGTACCGAGTGCCACCCTCTCCAGGGTTCCAAAAGCCTCAACTTTCTCATTGTTCCCTTGTAGTGGAATCGGCACTGAGGAAAGTTAAGAGCAAGAAGAAGCATTCTTCTTTTCTGCCAGGTCGTTCTTCAAGAACACTCGATGCTTTTGGCCGTCAGGCCTTCCAAAACTCTATGCTGGCTTCCAGAGTTCTCTCATATATTTTTCACATGAGTCTAACACTCCAGGAAGTCACAGAGAAATTGTCTCTCTTGACCCCTTTTTTACCAGAACCCAAGGCTACTGATTATTCCTTGCTCATCAATCACAGCCGGAATATATCCTGGTTCCTATCTCGTGCTTCTATAGATTCTTTTGAATCCGTTAGCAGATCCTCTGCTATTGCCATTGCAGCACGTCGCAGAGCCTGGCTTGAGGCTTTAGACTTGAGCAAACGGGCACAAACTATACTAGCTCATTCTCCTTGTACAGGCGAAGGTCTTTTTAATAAGGAGGCTTTACATCAGGTTGCTCAATGCTCCACTGACTCTTCTTCCACTAGAAACCATTCTACGCCACCACCTCCTTCAAATAGTAGGAAATGTCCTACCAAACCTTCTTTCCCTAAGAAAAGAAAGTTTCATTCATCTCCTGCCCATCATTCGGCTGTACCTAAACAAGGGACGCCTCAACCTAGTCTGAAGTCCTCCACTTCTGGCCAGTCTCAGCATTCCCAGCAACCATAGGGACCGGGAATTGTAACTTACACTTTACTTCTACATCTTAGAAGTTTCTTCACTGTGCTTTTCTTTTTCAGTGTACTAACCTGGCAAAAAATTATTTTGTTCAGGAACTACACACTTCTCCTCTTCTTACTCTCTAGAAGAGCAGTTGCAACTATCACCTGATAGTTTCTATCCCAACTGAACATTTTTTCCTTCAGTTGACTTACCCCATGGGTACGTCACCCTCCAACTACTTGAGGGCTACCATACTGAACTGCTTCTCTGGCAAGCTCGTTCCCCAGACAGGGAGAAGAGATATCCCCTCTTTTTTCTTGTCTGTTTTTCCTTATTCAGCACAGGACAATCTCTCTGCTGTTTCCGTCAGCAGCTCTGCCTGCAGGAGTTACAGTAATTGTATTACTGGGACTTTTTCCAAGTTCCAGTCCCTTGTTCAAAATTTTGTCTAGCCTCAGTAGTGATTCCAAGCTATCTTGGTTCCTCCTACTCGTTTAGGCTTTCTCACATTATTCTAACCATCTCCTTTCCTAGGATATGGCAACATACCTGACTTTCAGTCAGTTTATCTCATAGCTCTCCTGCACAATGCTCTCTGCAGTCTTCAGAGAAGCTTTCTACTATGGGGGCCTTGCTATAGAGCATTGACCTTGTCTCTGAAGTTCCTCTATTATTAGAGAAAAACTTATAAACCCTTCCTATACCTGTGAGGGTTCTCCACACCCCCTCTAGCTTGGGGTGTTAACACGAGATATCAGTTCTTCTGCGTGAAAATCCAAGGCATCTACCATGTCAGTGTTCTGTGGAACTCCCGCCTTGTTCCTTAAAGATTCATAATTCTCACGCGAACATCACGGTTATCTCATTGGATTGCCTTCCTGCATCCCTCAACCCACGAAAATAGATTCTCTATACATATCCCAAGTGGGCTCACCCTCTTGTAGAACACAGAATCTTTTTCTTTTATATTCCCCATGTACAATTATGGGGCTGGGTGGTAGACATGTATCTTCAATCTCTTGTCTTGTATGTAGCATCTCCATATATGTCTACATACATATATCATTACTCTGGTGGTGCTAAACCATGCCCCACAAATTTACATATATCTAGGTATATCATATCTCTATATATATATATATATTTGATATATATATTTCACCACCCATATCCTAATATACACATCTGGACATATGTATATTTATTTATATATATATATATATATATATATATATATATATATATATATATATATATATTTCTCCCGGACCAAGCAGGAAGTCAGTCCTCACTTACGGGTGACGTCGGCGCCGACGGAGCCCTCGCGGAGCAATTTTCCCCAGCTTTCAAAGAAAGCCTTTGGGAATTGCAGCGCGCATGCGCGGTCCTCTTCCCGCCCAAGGGTGCCATCTTAGCCAGTCTTCTTTTTTCCGCGGAGCCCTACAGACGTCCCCGTCTTGTCCCCGCGAAAAAGTCGATATTTCTTCAGTATTTTATTCTTTTTCCCGCCCGGACTCGCGACGCCGGTCACGAGTCCTCTTCCTTTTTTTCGGTTTTTCTGACTTAGTCAGCTTTCGTTTTCGTTTTTCCCTGGCAGCCCGGTCCTTTGACCTCGCAGGGGCCCTTTTTCCCCCGATGGCTGCCAGTGGTTTTAAGCGGTGTGGTCAGTGTGACCGAAATATGTCACTAACTGACACACACGACTTTTGCCTCCGCTGCCTGGGCCCGGATCATGAGGAACTGATCTGTGGGCCCTGCGGCAAAATGTCCTCAAAAGCGTTGAGAAGTCGGCGGCATCAGCGTGATAGAATCTTCGCTGACCCCAGCCGTACCCGGACCTCGTCGGAGGCCTCCGCGTCCAAAGGCTCCAGCTCGGACCGTCGCCGGAGTTCCTCCGACCGGGGTTCTCCCTCCGGGGACCATCGTCGGAAGGTGAAACCCGCGAGGGCGGCGTCGGTGGACGCTCCTGGTTCCGCGAGGGCCAGGTCGCATAGCCCCGACAGCCGCCCCGGGTCCGTGGAGAAGGAACACCTCACGAAGCGACCTCGCCTGGAGTCGGAGATGCCTGCTCGGGTAAGTCCTGTGGTCCTTCTGGACTCGCCTCCGCGACAGCCGACGTCGGGCCCGACGCCGTCGGGGCCCGAGTCGGGGGCTGCTGGGTCACCTGAGCTCGGACTCAGGTTGACGGCCTTGGAGAGCAGACTGTCTGCCTTCATGGACCAGCAGCGGGCACTGCTCGCTGGCCTCGCTGGCGCCGCTGCCCCGACCGCCGGGACGTCGACGTCCAAGTCGACCCCGGAGACCGAGCCGATCCTCGAGTCGATGCGAACTCGAGTCGATCCTCGGTCGAGGTCACCCTCGGCCTCCTGTTCGGGACCGAGGTCGCCGACGCCGACTCACTCGGCGTCGGGGCGGCAGGCGCCGCGCCCTGCCCGAGCCGACCCCACCGAGTCCTCGTCGGAGTCGGTCTGGGAGTCTGAAGAGGAAGAGTCGCCTGATTCTTTCCGGACTCGGTGTGTCCCCTCGGACTCACCGGAGTCCGAGCCTCGGAAGCAGTCCCCCCCGGAGGATGCCCGGTTCTCGGACTTCGTCAGGGATATGGCCAAGGCTTTGGCCTTCCCTGCGGACCCCGAGGAGGAGCCTCGAGCCGAAGAGCTCGACGCCCTCCAGTATGACTCTCCCGCAAGGGAACACTTTACTGTACCGGTTCCTCCTATGCTGGAACGACTACTCTTCCGCATGTGGGAGAGTCCGGCCTCCTCGCCGGTCCTGAGCAAGCGGGTCGATTCTATCTATCGAGTCCGCAAGAGCCCTGGCTTTCAAAAGGCACAGCTACCACACCATTCCATGGTAGTGGAATCGGCCATGCATCGTCTTAAGAGTGAGAAGATGCACTCCTCGGTGCCTCCTGGCAGGGAGGCCCGTAACCTGGATGGCCTTGGTAAGAAGTGTTTCCAGGGCTCTATGCTCGCATGTCGTGTCCAGACTTACCAGCTATACATGGGCATGTATCTCCGAGATCTGGCTAAAGAGCTAGCCGGATTCTCCGCTGGTTTGTCCGAGGAACCCTTGCAGAGGTTCCTGGCCTTGTCCACTGGCATTCGGGAATGCTCAAAGTTCATGTCCCGAGCAGCCTATGATGGCTTTGAAGCATCGGCTCGAGTGGCCGCAGCCGGCATCGGTGCCCGCCGACAGGCTTGGCTTCAGTCGTCAGACCTTGAGCCCTGGGTGCAGGACAAGTTGGTCGATGTCCCCTGCCGAGGCGAAAACCTCTTTGGCAAGCCCATGGCGGAAAAGGCTGCACAAATTGAGACTGAGACTCTCACCAGGACCAGGCTTTCTAGGAAGACCTCCGCCCCTTCCCAGAAAAAGAAGGGCTCGGGGAAAAAGTCCTTTTACCCGAGGAAGGCGGCTGCCTACAAACAATACCCCCATTATCAGGCCCCTGCAGCTCCCCAACAGGGCCAGCAGGCCAAGGGACGGGGTAACGGGTCCCGTAGGCAGCAAGCCCCCAAGCCTGCACCACCAGCCCCTGCTCAGCAGGGTGGGGGTTTTTGACTCACTAAGCATAGCCTCTCCCCCTCCGCTGGTTCCTCCCAGCACCGGAGGCCGGCTGGTTCACTTCGCCCACAGGTGGTCCAGCATCACCGCAGATGCCTGGGTGCTTCAAGTCGTGCGAGAAGGCTATCTTCTCCACTTCCACCAGGTCCCTCCCTCCTATTTTCCGGGAGAACCTCCACGACCCCCTCTGCACAGGGAATTACTCCTTCAGGAGTTAGCAGGTCTTCTGCAGGAACAGGCGGTGGAACCGGTGCCACACCACCTGAGAGGTCAAGGCTTTTATTCCAGGTATTTTCTAATACCAAAGAGAACAGGGGGCCTCAGACCCATCCTGGACTTGCGCAACCTCAACAAGTTCCTTGTGCGGGAGAAGTTCAAAATGCTTACCCTTGGAATCCTTCTGCCCTACCTCCAGCAGGGAGATTGGCTATGCTCCTTGGATCTAAAGGATGCCTACACGCACATCCTCATCCACCCAAGCCACCGCCAATACCTAAGGTTTGTGGTGGCAGGAAATCATTACCAGTACAGAGTACTGCCCTTTGGCCTGTCCTCCGCACCGCGAGTCTTCACAAAATGTCTCGCGGTGGTGGCGGCCCATCTCCGGCTTCACGGCCTCTATGTCTTTCCGTACCTCGACGACTGGCTCATCAGAGCAGCGTCCGCTCTGGAGGTCACCAACGCCACGCGCCGCACGGTGACTCTTCTGCAGCACTTGGGTTTTGTTATAAACTTCGCAAAGTCCACTTTGCTCCCCTCACAGGATCTCGAGTTCATCGGCGCAAGGCTGCACACTCCTCCAGCACGAGCATACCTACCGCTCGACAGGGCTCAACGGCTCATGGACCTAGCCGACCGTTTTCGCAGCCAGCCCCTGGTCTCCGCCAGGCGCTTCCTGAGACTACTCGGCCATATGGCTTCCACCGTCCATGTGACCCCCAATGCCCGCCTGAATATGCGGCCTGCTCAATGGTGTCTCCGCCAGCAGTGGCGACAAGCCACAGGCGGCCTAGCAGACCTAGTGCGCGTCTCCGAGCCGCTGATCTCGTCTCTCCGGTGGTGGCTTCGGCAGCCGAACCTGATATTCGGAATGCCTTTCCAGTCACCTCAGCCGACCCGGGTGCTGACCACGGATGCATCCCTCCTGGGCTGGGGAGCACATTGCCAAGGGGCACGTACTCAGGGCCTCTGGACCACGTGGGAGTCTGCTCAGCAGATCAACTTCCTGGAGCTCAGGGCAATCCGCCTAGCTCTCAAGGCCTTCTCCCACCTCACTTCCCACCAGTCCGTCCTTGTCCAGACGGACAATCAAGTTGCCATGTTCTACGTGAACAAGCAGGGGGGCACGGGCTCCTTCCTCCTCTGCCGGGAGGCGCAGAAGCTCTGCTCTTGGGCCGTCAGTCACGGCATTCTCCTCAAGGCAGTTTATCTCCCGGGCCAAGAAAATTGCCTGGCGGACAAACTCAGCAGGGTCCTCCAGCCGCACGAGTGGCGTCTGGATCCCTTGGTAGTTCAGAAGCTCTTCCTGAAGTGGGGCCTCCCCACGGTGGATCTCTTTGCCAGTCCTCACAACCGGCAGCTTCCTCGCTTCTGCTCTCGTCAGCCACACCCCCTTCGGGTTGCGGCGGACGCTTTTCTAACTTCGTGGTCGGGGAGCCTTCTGTACGCTTTCCCTCCCATTCCGCTAGTCTCTCGGACTCTTTTCAAGGTTCTCCGAGACAAAGCCTTCATGATCCTGGTGGCCCCTCGCTGGCCCAGACAGCCGTGGTTTCTGCTCCTACTGCAATTAGCGGTGGAGGATCCATTCCCTCTGGGGGTACAACCGGATCTCCTCACTCAGGATCAGGGGTCTCTACTACACCCCAACCTCAGGTCTCTCAACCTCATGGCCTGGCTGCTGAGAGGGTAGTCCTTGCTCCCCTTCTCCTGCCGGCAGAGGTGGAGGAGGTCGTCTTGGCTTCGCGACGGCCTTCTACCCGCAAATGCTACGCCCTTAAATGGCGTCGCTTTGCCGTCTGGTGTGCCCAACAGTCTCAGGATCCCTTCTCCTGCCCGGTGTCGGTGATCTTGCAGTACTTGCTACACCTCTCTAATCTGGGACTTAAGTCCAACTCCGTCAAAGTTCACCTCAGTGCTCTTTCGGCACATCATGTACCGGTGGACGGTAGACCTCTCTCCAGCGACCCTCTCGTAGCGAGGTTTCTCCGAGGTCTCCTTCTACTTAAACCACCTCTGCGCCCGCCAGCGCCTGACTGGGACCTGAATGTGGTTTTGCAGCGGATCACCTGTCCGCCTTTTGAACCTATGGCTACCTGTTCTCTCCGTTTTCTGTCTTGGAAAACGCTGTTCTTGATAGCCCTCACTTCCGCTAGACGCGTAAGTGAATTGCAGGCCCTCGTGTCTGATCCCCCTTACACTCGGTTCTACAAAAATAGGGTAGTCCTACGGACTCACCCAAAATTTCTTCCGAAAGTGGTCTCCCCTTTTCACATCAATCAGGAGGTGGTACTTCCAACCTTCTTTCCCAGACCACACTCCAGCCGAGCTGAAACGGTCCTCCATACCCTGGACTGTAGAAGGGCTTTGAACTTCTACCTTGACCGTACGCGGGAGCACCGTAAAGCTGCTCAGCTTTTTGTGTCTTTTGACCCCAATAAATTGGGGCTCCCGGTCTCCAAGCGTACTCTGTCCATCTGGGTTGCGGACTGTATCTCTTGGGCTTATGGGGCAGCCGGACTCTCCTTAGAAAGTCGAGTCACGGCTCATTGCGTTCGGGCAAAGGCTACGTCAGTGGCTTACCTCCGCTCTGTTCCGCTGGCAGACATCTGCCGGGCCGCTACTTGGTCTTCGAGCCAGACTTTTGCGGTCCATTACTGTCTCGAGAGGGAGTCCCGCAGGGACAGTGCTTTCGGACAGGCAGTCCTCCGTAATCTCTTTGAGGTCTGAGCAACTCCTACCCTCCATCCCGGATGTGGGCTACCGGTGGGTGATAATTCAGCGAAGATTCTTTCCTCCTGTGCTGCTGAGCTAGAGGGAGCTCATTTTTGTGCTTAGGGTCTCCGGTAGCCTTGAGCTTGGGAGTCCCATAAGTGAGGACTGACTTCCTGCTTGGTCCTGGAGAAAGCGTAGTTACTCACCTGTAACAGGTGTTCTCCAGGAGCAGCAGGAATCAGTCCTCACTACCCTCCCTCCTCCCCTTGGAGTTGCAATCGTCTGCTTATGTTCTTTTGCAAATTTTTTATGCTGTCTTTTTAGCTATGTCATCTGACTGGCTAAGATGGCACCCTTGGGCGGGAAGAGGACCGCGCATGCGCGCTGCAATTCCCAAAGGCTTTCTTTGAAAGCTGGGGAAAATTGCTCCGCGAGGGCTCCGTCGGCGCCGACGTCACCCGTAAGTGAGGACTGATTCCTGCTGCTCCTGGAGAACACCTGTTACAGGTGAGTAACTACGCTATATATATATATATATATATATATATATATATATATGAATATATACATATATATTCCAGCCACATATATATATCCCTATGTATATGTGTTTGATGGGGGGCTTCTTAAGGGTTGGTCTGTCTTATACACTATCACCCTTACTGTCTATACTACATGATTTACCTCCTAGAGGTTTTAGACAGTCTGTCGCCCTACGTCCCATACCATATTATGATACAAAAACTGTTAGGCACCCATAACCACTTTGGTGCTAACATCTTCCATTTTTTCTTTCTGTCCTTGAAGCATCAAGCTTCAATATTTTTCCTATCTCTCGCCAGCTAGGAAAAACAGTGTACATCTTTATATTCGAGTACACAACTGTTTTCCGTGGGAATAGGGGTTTTTCAGTCCCCCTCTTCCCGCCAGGACTGGGCTAGTTCTCCAACTCCGTCAGTCTTCTTCCTTTAGTCCTCAATGTTAATGATGCCTAAAGGAGTTTTCAGCTTTTCCCATAAAGCTTTCCATTGAAGACCTGACGTCTACTCCTACCCAGTTGACACCTGGATCATCTACTACCTCCAGGTCTGGACCTTCATCCTCACTACTGAGAGGTCACCTTGAAGATTCCGCCACTGCTTATCCAGTAGACTCCATCATGCTTTCTACTTCCTACAATACAGTAGGTAAGCTGCATATTTTAAGTGTACATTAAATGTGTTTTAATGCTACTCATCATATCTACCAAGGACTCCTGTAGTCTGTAGAACCCTCTAGTCCTTGACTATGCTGTTGCTTTCCTCACAGCTCCTTTATTGTCAACTCCTACCCTCCATCCCACATTGAATGCCGGGGATTCCTGGAGACAAAATGCACCTCTGATCCAGGCACTTGCATTTTTATGGGATCTCCCCCTGGCATCTCCAGCTAGGAAGTCCCCATATGTGAAGACTCATTCCTGCTTGTTCCTGGAGATAGCACAGTTACTTACCTGTAACAGGTGATCTCTGGAAACAGCAGAAATTAGTCTTCACAACCCTCCCACCTCCCCTAGGAGTTGCATCTTTTTTATTTTTTTCCTTTTCTCTCCTCGCCTTTGTCTCAGCTCTGAAACTCAACTGAAGAGAGGCTGTGGAGAAGGCGGGAAGTCACTGCGCAGGCGCGAGGGATGCTGCCAAAAGCTTTCTGATTGAAAGCTGGGCAGCATTCCCATGCGGGCTCCGTCGGTACCGACGTACCATATGTGAAGACTAATTCCTGCTGTTCCCAGAGATCACCTGTTACAGGTAAGTAACTGTGCTTTCACTGCACTGTAGGGTGCCCGTTCCCCAGCAGGACTGGGGTTGATGGTCCCCTCTACTGCCACCATTGCAGGGATGTAGAATGTGGAT
Organism: Ichthyophis bannanicus; assembly: GCA_033557465.1. Classification (NCBI taxonomy): domain Eukaryota; kingdom Metazoa; phylum Chordata; class Amphibia; order Gymnophiona; family Ichthyophiidae; genus Ichthyophis; species Ichthyophis bannanicus. The sequence continues at coordinate 502,313,496 of CM066034.1, read as the reverse complement.
CTGTTGGTGGGAGATCCTGTCCCCCACTCTGAGCCCCAGAGGGTGGGTTGGGTGGTGCTACATAATCCACCTATGGGTCCAAACACCCCCCTTCACTTAAATCATGTGACCATGGCACCCACACAGGATATGCACTATTCTGTGTGCATCATAGTCCACAAGGGCTAGACATGACTGGGAAATACGGATGGACACAGGTGTATCCTAGGTGTGTCTGCAAGGACTACCTATCACACACTGGCACTGATGGCGACCTGCAGCATAGCCTATCTCAGCTAAGCAAGGTGCTGCGGACCTGGTGCTGGGTGCCCCACCTCGCCCTCATGGTGAGCACAGTACCCGCACAATGTGACGGTCTGTAGCTACTCTGTGCCAGTAACACACACGGTCAGTTCCCCTTACCAGGCCGAAGTGCTGTGGGGGTGCATACCCCATCTTGTGATCATCTGTAGACTGCTGATCTGCATGTGCAGTGCATCATGGGTACGGGTGGGTTAACCCTATCCTGGTAACCACAGCAGACAGTTTGTGTGGTGACCTGCCGTCCTTCTGTAGCCAGCCAGGGGTTTGTTAGCAGCTATAGAGATGTAGCCCACTGGTTACTTCACTGACTGTGGAGGCAGAGGTCATGGGTTTGATCCCACAGTGGTGTTATTTGATAGGGCTGTCTGAGGCATTTCCTTTTTTAATTTAAATTAGTGCTGCCAGCAAAAACACCCTCACAGTGCTGTAACCTTAAGGTGCCTCATAAGGCGCCCTATAAAGCGCCTTATAAGGCGCCCTATAGGGAACATTATAAGGTGCCTTGGCGGACAGTGCACTTTATAATGTGCCCTCTGGAGTGCCTTATAGGGAGCCTTATGCGGCACCTTAGGTTACAGCACTGTGAGGGTGTGTTTGCTGGCAGCACTAATTTAAATTAAAAAAGAAAATGCCTCAGACAGCACTGATTTAAAGTAAGGGGTAATGCCTCAGACAGCCTTACTCATTAAGCCCACTGGGGGATCGAACTCATGACCCCTGTTTCAGCAGTCATTGTATTAACCAGTGTGCTACACCTCTATTGCTGTGATTGTTGGTCAGCACGCGAAGTTAAGGTTAACGCGCGGTAACGTGCGTGGCTCCCTCTATCGCGCGATAATGGACACAGTGCACTTTATCACGCGATAACCCGCAATTGCTACCTTAAGACCGGAACATCCACTCCTTATATGGCATCCTTCACATTATCGCTGCAACTAGCGCTGGGAACATTAAGATGGTTTAGTAAACATACCCCTTAGTCCTGGCAAAACACAAACATCCATTGACATGGGGTCTTCTTGCAAAACTATTTCTAAGTACTTCATAAATATATTTTCAGGATATTGGCAGGATTTTGGATGAGCGTTTTTCTTTTCATGTAAAAAGGGAACTTAGAGGGGAACTAGTCTTTACAGTAGCAATTTTAATTAACTTTAATTGTGGCATAAACTTTTTTATTCTGATTAAGACAATGGGACCAATATTCCAAAGCCCATCTTTAGATAATCACAGAGAGTATCCAGATAAGGGTGCTGATAGAGAGATTCGGTGGTCTTATCCAGATAGTGCCACTGAATAATTCAACAAACCAGCTTGGCACTATCCAGATAGTGTGGTGGCTGTCCACGGGCAGAGTGGGAACCGTGTTTGCTGCTATCCAGCTAAATTTTTCCCTTATATGGATAGCTTGTCCACATAATTTTGGACAACAACAAAAAAGCTGTCCTAAGTGCTATCTGGATTGACGATGCAGAGAGTAATGGCTGCTGGCTGCTCTATTTGAATATATCCGGAGCTTTGAATATTAGCTCCAATATTTTTTGCTGGTATTTTTCTTAGGATTAATGGAAAAAGTGTTACAAATTCTTAAGGATCCATTTTCAATATTGCTGTCACTGAACTTTTTAAACTTCTGCTTTGAAGCTATATTTCTAATATATTATAGAATGTGGATTTCTATTGGCTAACAGCACAGAAAAGGAGAGAACACTGGGAATATTATAGGAACTCCAGATAAAAGCTGAAAAGGAAGCATGGCAGCCGTTGACCTTGGCAGAATAGATGAGAAAAAGAAAATATGCTAAAATGTAAGATGCTCCTTCATGGCATTTGTTAGGTACTTTTGCAGTTTATTTGAACATGTCTAGAAGACACTGCTTTTTGTGGGAAATACTACATTTTGGCTTAGAGTTTCTATATTTATCATGGACAGGTTTGTTACCTTGTTATACCTTTTAATGCTATACTGCCCACAGTTGTGAGTATGTTGCACACAGTCATCTTGTCCTTCTGTATTGTCCTTTGATTGAAGTTCAAGCATAGTGTCTTTTCTTTTTATTGTTTTCTATGTCCTTCCAGATTTCCCAAGAAGCCTTCCTTTGCCAAACGTGCTCCAAGAAGAACAGACAGGGCACCACCACGGATGAAGAAGGAGCCTGCAATCCCTAGCAGATTAGTTAAGCAAATATTTGCCCACTATGCAAAAATGTCAGTGGCAAAAGAATCCTTCAAGGTTGTGGAGAAGTGGTGAGTTTGTCAAAGTTCTGGCAATAACTGGTAATTGCTTTCTGCAGTGCTCTTGTACTTGGAGCACTTTTATGGTTAGATTACTGGTTAAAGCTCACTTTTATAAATGGTTTCTACACAGAAAATAAAATGTAAAACTTAAGATGTTCTCTTCTTAGGCTCATTTTGCCCTAGCGATAGCGCCTGTTGGGGAAGGTCCAGGCATCTATTTTTCTCTGTCCATATGCATGGGTATTTTTGTGCTTTCACACAAACAAATCCATGCATTCCAAAGGGAACTCCTGCAGCCTGTTTTAGATAGTGCTGAAGAGGAGTCTGCTGTCTTGATACAAGTTGGTACTAATGACATAGGAAAGTGTAGGAGGGAGGTTGTGGAGGCCATATTTAGGCTTTTAGGTAGGAAATTGAAATCCAGAACTTCCAGGGTAATAATCTCCAAAATGCTTCTCGTTCCATGCGCTGGACCTAAAAGGCAGGCAGAGCTCTGGAGTCTCAATGCGTGAATGAGATGATGGTGCAAAGAAGTTGTTTTTGGATTTGTTAGGAACTGGCAATATTCTGGGGAAGAGAGGAGCTTCTCCGAAAAGATGAGCTCCACCTTAACCGGGATGGAGCCGGGCTGCTGGCATTAACGTTTAAAAAGGAGACAGAGCAGCTTTTAAACTAGATGATAGGGGAAAGCTGACAGTCATCCAAGAGCGCATGCTTTAGAAGGATGTATCCTTGAAGGATACTAGCAAAAGAGGGAAGTTAGGACATCCCAACAGAGAGATTCCAATAAAAATAAAAGTAGCCCAGATGCCCTTAAGTACAGAGCTGAAAAATTCCAAAATACCCCTATCAACTGATAACCAGATTAATATGAATAAAATACAACCTCTAAAATGCCTGTATGCAAATGCTAGAAGTCTAAAACAATAAGATGGGAGAGCTGGAATATATATAGCACTAAATAAAATATTAGATATGTTTGGCATCTCAGAGACCTGGTGGAAGGATGACAACCAATGGGACACTGTGATACCTGGGTACAAACTAAATCACAATGACAGGGTAGATCAAATAGGTGGAGTTTCTAGATGAAATAAATGACTGCTTCTTGGAGCAGCTGGTTCCTAAACCGACAAAGAGGGGAAGCTATTTTGGACCTAGCCCTTAGTGGAACAGAGTATTGGTCCCACTTGGCAATAGTGATCATAGCATAATCACATCTGATTTAATAAATGGAAGGAGGACAGCAAGGAAATCCTTTTAACTTTCAAAAGGGAGATTATGATAAAATGAGGAAAACAGTTAAGAAAAAAATAAAAGGAGCACCTGCAAAGGCTAAAGATTTACATCAAGCATGTGCGTTGTTTAAAAGTACAATCTTGGAAGCCCAGAACAGATGTTCTGAATAACGCGCCCACATATATAACACGTGCACACATATAATGTGTGGAAATGATGACATTCTGTGCAGAGGTTTCCAGAATACACGCGGACACATATACTGCGCATGGACTTATTGGATTGGATCATGCCAGGAATGAAACGCAAGTCCTACATCGTTGATTTCAAACTGAAAGTTGTGAAAGCAGAAGAAATAAGCAACATAGCGGCAATGAGAGAGTTTGAAGTTGGAGAGACATCTGTTTGCAGATGGAGAAAGGGGAAAAAAAGGAGTTCGAGAAAGTGAACCCCTAAAAACGTGCCCATCGTGGACCCAAAGCAAAATGGCCTTAACTGGAGAATTACTTGAAAGAGTGTGCTCTTTCTCAGAGGGAACAAAACCAAGCTATCTCTACTGTCATAATTAAGATCAAAGCAAAACTTCTGGCAAATGAAAGAGGAATTGCGGATTTCAAAGTGGGTTTCACCTGGATTTGTAGATTCATGAAAAGAAATGGTCTTTCAGTGAGAATGAGAACCACTGTAGGCCAGTGACTTCCAGACGACTTGGGAGCAAAAGATGATCGACTTCCATCAATTCATCTCCAGAGAAATCTCTGAACATGGTATCCCTGCAATGGATGTTATAAATATGGGCGAGGTTCCAAAGTCTTTTGGCATCCCTGCCACTAGGACTGTAACTGCTTCAGATACGAAAACTGTAGCCTTTACAACCACTGGGCATGAGAGGACTTGCTTCACTGTAGTCTTTGGATGTACTGTGAGTGGGGTGACATTAAAACTGATGGTAGTTTTCAAGAGAGTTACCATGCCCTACGAAAACCTGCCCACCGGTGTGGTTGTCCATTGCAATAAGAAGGGATGGATGTACTGTGACCTTATGAAAGTATGGGTAGATAAATGTTAGAGCCATGCAAGGAGGATTCTTTTCAAAGAAGTCCTTACTAATTTTCGACACCATGGCTACCCACAGAGGAAAAAAGTTCAAAATTATATAAACTCCACTGGTGCCCAATACCTGGCGGTCTCACCTGCTAACTACAGCTGATAAATATAGTGGTTAACCATTCATTCAAGACGTTTGTGAGAAGAACGTGGGACAAATGGATGCAGTATGGGATTCATGAATTCACAGCATCAGTAAGACTGAAGCAGGCAAGGTTTTCAGAAGTCTACAAGTGGGTGGCTTCTTCTTGGGGGAAAATAATGCCACAAACTATCCTCATTGGCTTCAGAAAGGCTGGGTTTGTCTGCCAGCAGAATAAGGCACATTCTGATACAGACGACAAAGGTGAAGATGTCAATAGCAGCAACGGCGACATCACTTCAAAGATTACAGAAGGGACATCACTTCAAAGATTACAGAAGATTTGAAGTCGGCTCTTAGATATTTCAGTTATGACAGTGGGGAGGGAACAGACTTTGAATTTTTCAAGGAATCAGATGATGATGTTGATTGAAATGGAACTGGCCTAGACTAATTTAGAATAAATAACGAAGAATGTACAGAAATAACTGTTATTAAAATTGAGGATTTAAGAAATTAAAGAAGTTACAAATAATTAAAAGCAACCGCTTGTTTTTTTTTTTCTGTCTTCTGACATCAATGACATGTATATAGCGTGCCCTTGTATATAATGCATGAGGGTTGCGCAGTTTGGGGAAAAAACATATAACACCGGTGTTATTTGCTTGAAAATATAGTGTTCCATGCTTTAAGAAAAGTGGAAGAAAGGCCAAAAAACTGCCAGCATGGTTTAAAGGCGAGGTCAGAAAGAAGCTGCCAAAAAGCATCTTTGAGGAAATGGATAAAGGAGTCAAATCATGAAAACAGGAAACAACATAAGCATTGGCAAGTTAGATGAAAGGCATTAATAAGGCAAGCAAAGAGAGAATTTGAAAAACAGCTTGCTGTGGAAGCAAAAATGCATAATAAAAACATTTTCAAGTACATTCGTAGAAAAACCCTGTGAGAGTCTCAGCTGGACCATTGGATAATAGAGGGGTGCTAAGTGAGGACAAGGCCATAGTGGAGAGACTGAATGAATTCTTTGCTTTGGTCTTTACTGAAGAAGATGTATGTAAGTTCTCCAGGACCAAGCAGGAAGTCAGTCCTCACATATGGGTGACGTCGGCGCCGACGGAGCCCTCGCGGAGCAATTTTCCCCAGCTTTCAAAGAAAGCCTTTGGGAATTGCAGCGCGCATGCGCGGTCCCCTTCCCGCCCAAAGGTGCCATCTTAGCCAGTCTTCTTTTTTCCGCGGAGCCCTTCAGACGTGCCCGTCTTGTCCCCGCTGAAAAAGTTGATTTTTTCGTGTTTAATCGGGTTTTCACTGGCAGGGGCCCTTTTTCCCCCGATGGCTGCCAGTGGTTTCAAGCGGTGTGTTCAGTGTGACAGAAATATGTCACTCACTGACACACATGATAATTGCCTCCGCTGCCTTGGCCCGGATCACGAGGAACTGATCTGTGAGGCCTGCAGCAAGATGTCCTCCAAAGCGTTAAGGAGTCGGCGGCATCAGCGGGAACGAATCTTCGCTGACCCCGGCCGTACCCGGACCTCGTCGGAGGCCTCGGCGTCCAGAGGTTCCAGCTCTGAACATCGCCAGAGTTCCTCCGACAGGGGTTCTCCCTCCGGGGACCATCGTCGGAAGGTGAAACCCGCAAGGGCGGCGTCGGTGGACGCTCCTGGTTCCGCGAGGGCCAGGTCGCATAGCCCCGATAGCCGTCCCGGGTCTTTGGAGAAGGAGCATCTGCCGAAGCGACCTCATCTGGAGTCGGAGTTGCCTGCTCGGGTAAGTCCTGTAGTCCTCCTGGACTCGCCTCAGAGGAGTCCGACGTCGGGCCCGACGCCGTCGGGGCCCGAGTCGGGGGCTGCTGGGTCACCTGAGGTCGGACTCAGGTTGACGGCCTTGGAGAGCAGACTCTCTGCCTTCATGGACCAGCAGCGGGCACTGATCGCTAGCCTCGCTGGCGCCTCTGCCCCGACCGCTGGGACGTCGACGTCTAAGTCGACCCCGGAGACCGAGCCGATCCTCGAGTCCATGCGGGCTCGAGTCGATCCTCGGCCTCCCGTTCGGGACCGAGGTTGTCGACGCCGACTCCCTCGGCGTCGGGGCGGCCGACGCCTCCGCCCGCCCGGACCGACCCCACCGATTCCTCCTCGGAGTCGGCCTGGGAGTCTGAAGAGGAAGAGTCACCTGATTCCTTTCGGACTCGGTGTGTCCCCTCGGACTCGCCTGAGTCCGAACCTCGGAAACAGTCCCCTCCGGAGGACGCCCGGTTCTCGGATTTCGTCAGGGATATGGCCAAGGCTTTGGCCTTCCCTGCGGATCCCGAGGAGGAGCCCCGAGCCGAAGAGCTCGATGCCCTTCAGTACGACTCTCCCGCCAGGGAGCACTTTACTGTACCGGTTCCTCCCATGCTGGAACGACTACTCTTCCGCATGTGGGAGAGTCCGGCATCGTCGCCGGTGTTAAGCAAGCGGGTCGATTCCATTTATCGAGTCCGCAAGAGCCCTGGCTTCCAAAAAGCACAGCTACCGCACCATTCCATGGTGGTGGAATCGGCCATGCATAGGCTTAAGAGCCAGAAGATGCACTCCTCGGTGCCTCCTGGTAGGGAGGCCCCCAACCTGGATGGCCTAGGTAAGAAGTGTTTCCAGGGCTCTATGCTTGCTTGTCGGGTCCAGACCTACCAGCTCTACATGGGCATGTATCTCAGAGACCTGGCTGAAGAGATAGCCGGATTCTCAGCTGGGCTGTCCGAGGAACCTTTGCGGAGGTTCCTAGCCTTGACAACTGGTATTCGGGAATGCTCCAAATTTATGTCTCGAGCAGCCTATGATGGCTTTGAAGCATCGGCACGAGTGGCCGCAGCCGGCATCGGTGCCCGCCGACAGGCTTGGCTTCAGTCGTCTGACCTTGAACCCTGGGTGCAGGACAAGTTGGTCGATGTCCCCTGCCGAGGTGAGAACCTCTTCGGCAAGCCCATGGCTGAAAAGGCTGCCCAAATCGAGACGGAGACTCTCACCAGAACTAGGCTTTCTAGGAAGACCTCCGCCCCTTCCCAGAAGAAGAAGGGCTCGGGAAAGAAGTCCTTTTACCCGAGAAAGGCGGCTGCCTATAAACACTACCCTCAATATCAGGCCTCCGCGGCTCCCCAACAGGGTCAGCAGGCCAAGGGACGGGGTAACGGGTCCCGTAGGCAGCAAGCCCCCAAGCCTGCACCACCGGCCCCTGCTCAGCAGGGTGGGGGTTTTTGACTTCATCAGCATAGCCTCTCCCCCTCAGCTGGTTCCTCCCAGCACAGGAGGCCGGCTGGTTCACTTTGCCCACAGGTGGTCCAACGTCACCTCAGATGCCTGGGTGCTTCAAGTGGTGAGAGAAGGCTATCTTCTCCACTTCCACCAGATCCCTCCCTCCTATTTCCCGGGAGAACCTCCACGACTCCCTCTGCACAGGGATTTACTCCTTCAGGAGTTAGCAAGTCTTCTTCAGGAACAGGCTGTGGAACCGGTGCCCCACCACCTGCGGGGTCAAGGCTTCTATTCCCGGTATTTCCTAATACCAAAAAGAACAGGAGGCCTCAGACCCATCCTGGACTTGCGCAACCTCAGCAAGTTCCTCGTCAGGGAGAAGTTCAAGATGCTTACCCTTGGAATCCTTCTGCCCTACCTCCAGCAGGGAGATTGGCTATGCTCCTTGGATCTAAAGGATGCCTACACGCACATCCTCATCCACCCAAGCCACCGCCAATACCTAAGGTTTGTGGTGGCAGGAAATCATTACCAGTACAGAGTACTGCCCTTTGGCCTATCCTCCGCACCACGAGTCTTCACAAAATGTCTCGCGGTGGTGGCGGCTTATCTCCGGCTTCACGGCCTCTATGTCTTTCCGTACCTAGACGACTGGCTCATCAGAGCATCGTCCTCTCCAGAAGTCACAAAAGCCACACACCGCACTGTGACTCTTCTGCAGTACTTGGGCTTTGTCATAAACTTCGCAAAGTCCACTTTGCTCCCCTCACAAGATCTCAAGTTCATCGGCGCCAGATTGCGCACTCTTCAGGCACGAGCTTTCCTGCCTCTCGACAGGGCTCAACGGCTCATGGACCTAGCCGGCCGTTTTCGCAGCCAGTCCCTGGTCTCCGCCAGGCGCTTCCTGAGACTACTCGGCCATATGGCTTCCACCGTCCACGTGACCCCCAATGCCCGCCTGAATATGCGGCCTGCTCAGTGGTGCCTTCGCAAGCAGTGGCAACAGGCCTCGGGTGGCCTAGCCGACTTAGTGCGCATCTCCGGCCCGCTGGCCTCTTCTCTACAGTGGTGGCTTCATCGGCCGAACCTGGTGCTCGGAATGCCTTTCCAGTCTCCTCCGCCGGCTCAAGTGCTGACAACCGATGCTTCTCTCCTAGGATGGGGAGCGCATTGCCAAGGGGCATGTACTCAAGATCTCTGGACCACGTGGGAGTCTGCGCAGCAGATCAACTTCCTAGAGCTCAGAGCAATCCGTCTGGCTCTCAAGGCTTTCTCCCACCTGACTTCTCACCAGTCCGTCCTTGTCCAGACGGACAATCAAGTTGCCATGTTCTACGTGAACAAACAGGGAGGCACGGGCTCCTTCCTTCTCTGTCGGGAAGCACAGAAGCTCTGTTCTTGGGCCGTCAGCCACGGCATTCTTCTCAAGGCAGTTTATCTCCCAGGCCAAGAGAATTGCCTGGCGGACAAACTCAGCAGAATCCTCCAGCCGCACGAGTGGCGCCTGGATCCCTTGGTAGTTCAGAAACTTTTTCTGAAGTGGGGCCTCCCCACGATGGATCTCTTTGCCAGTCCTCTCGACCGGGAACTTCCTCGCTTCTGCTCTCGGCAGCCGCATCCCCTTCGAGTAACGGCGGATGCTTTTCTGCTCTCATGGTCGGAAAGCCTTCTGTATGCCTTTCCTCCCATACCGCTAGTCTCCCGAACTCTTTTCAAGGTTCTCCGAGACAAAGCTTCCATGATCCTGATAGCTCCTCGCTGGCCCAGACAGCCGTGGTTTCCACTCCTGCTGCAATTAGCGGTGGAGGATCCGTTCCCTCTGGGATGTCAACCAGATCTCCTAACGCAGGATCAGGGGTCCCTGCTACACCCCAACCTCAGATCTCTACATCTGATGGCCTGGCTGCTGAAAGGGTAGTCCTCGCTCCCCTTCTATTGCCGGCAGAGGTGGAAGAGGTCGTCCTAGCTTCCCGGCGACCTTCTACCCGCAAATGCTACGCCCTTAAATGGCGTCGCTTTTCCGCTTGGTGCGCCCAGCAGTCTCAGGATCCCTTCTCCTGCTCGGTGTCGGTGATCTTGCAGTACTTGCTCTACCTCTCCAATCTGGGACTTAAGTCCAACTCCGTCAAAGTTCTCCTCAGTGCTCTCTCAGCACATCATGTGCCGGTGGACGGCAGACCTCTTTCCAGCGACCCTCTCGTGGCGAGGTTTCTCCGAGGTCTCCTTCTACTAAAACCACCTCTGCGCCCGCCAGCTCCTGACTGGGATCTAAATGTGGTTTTGCAGCGGATCACCTGTCCGCCTTTTGAACCTATGGCTACCTGTTCTCTACGTTTTCTATCTTGGAAAACCTTGTTCCTGATAGCCCTCACTTCCGCTAGACGCGTAAGTGAATTGCAGGCCCTCGTGTCTGATCCCCCTTACACTCGGTTCTACAAGAATAGGGTAGTCTTACGGACTCACCCAAAATTTCTTCCAAAAGTGGTCTCCCCTTTTCACATCAATCAGGAGGTGGTACTTCCGACCTTCTTTCCCAGGCCACACTCCAGCCGAGCTGAAATGGTCCTGCATACCCTGGACTGTAGAAGGGCCCTGAACTTCTACCTTGACCGTATGCGGGAGCACCGTAAAGCTGCTCAGCTTTTTGTATCTTTTGACCCCAATAAATTGGGGCTCCCGGTCTCCAAGCGTACTCTGTCCATATGGGTTGCTGACTGTATCGCTTGGGCTTATGGGGCAGCCGGACTCTCCTTAGAAAGTCGAGTCACGGCTCATTGTGTTCGGGCGAAGGCTACGTCAGTGGCTTACCTCCGCTCTGTTCCGTTGGCAGACATCTGCCGGGCCGCTACTTGGTCTTCGAGCCAGACTTTTGCGGTCCATTACTGCCTCGAGAGGGAGTCCCGCAGGGACAGTGCTTTCGGACAGGCAGTCCTCCGAAATCTCTTTGAGGTTTGAGCAACTCCTACCCTCCATCCCGGATGGGGGCTACCGGTGGGTAATAATTCAGCGAAGATTCCTTCCTTCTGTACTGCTGAGCTAGAGGGAGCTCATTTTTGTGCTTAGGGTCTCCGGTAGCCTTAAGCTTGGGAGTCCCATATGTGAGGACTGACTTCCTGCTTGGTCCTGGAGAAAGCGTAGTTACTCACCTGTAACAGGTGTTCTCCAGGAGCAGCAGGAATCAGTCCTCACAACCCTCCCTCCTCCCCTTGGAGTTGCGATTATCTGCTTTAGTTTTTTTGCAAATTTTTACGCTGTCTTTTAGCTATGTCATCTGACTGGCTAAGATGGCACCCTTGGGCGGGAAGGGGACCGCGCATGCGCGCTGCAATTCCCAAAGGCTTTCTTTGAAAGCTGGGAAAAATTGCTCCGCGAGGGCTCCGTCGGCGCCGACGTCACCCATATGTGAGGACTGATTCCTGCTGCTCCTGGAGAACACCTGTTACAGGTGAGTAACTACGCTTTATCCATGCCTGAAATGCTATATAAAGGTGATGTACTGGAAGAACTGAAAGAAGTACCAATAAATCGGGAAGATGTATTTCAATTATTTGATAAACTGAAGAATAGCAAATCACCTGGACCAGATGGTATACATCTGAGGGTATTGAAAAAACTGAAATATGAGATCACAGACTTATTAGCAATCTGTGAATTATCCTTAAAATCATCTGTAGTACCGGAAGACTGAAGAATGGCCAATGTAATGCCAATTTTTAAAAAGGGTTCTAGGGGTGATCCAGGAAATTACAGATTGATGAGCCTGACATCAGTACCAGGCAATATGGTAGAAACCATTATAAAGAATAAAATTACTGAACGTGTAGATGGTTTAATGGGAAAAAGCCAACATAGATTTAGCCAAGGGAAGTCTTGTCTTACTAATCTGTTATCTTTTTTGAAGATGTGAATAAACGGGTAGACCATGGTGAGCTGGTTGATACAGTGTACCTGAATTTTCGAAAGCCTTTGACAGAGTCCCTCATGGCCAAATTAAAAAGTCATGGAATTGGAAGCAGTTTAGTACTGTGGATAAGGAACTGGTTAAAAGATAGAAAGCAGAGAGTAGGGCTAAATGGCCAATTTTCTCAATGAAGAAAAGTGAATAGTGGAGTACCCCAGGGATATGTGCTTTGGGTCCACTGCTTTTAACATATTTGTAAATGACCTGGAAATGGGAATAACGAGTAAGGTAATCAAATTTGCAAATGAGAAAAAAATTATTCAAAGTTGTTAAAACCCAAGAGGATTGTGAAAATTTTCAAGAGGACCTTCATAAATTGGGAGACTTATCTAAATGGCAGATGAAATTTAATTTGGACAAGTGCAAAGTTATGCAGCTAGGAAAGAACAACCCAAACTTTGGTCACATAATGCAAGGTAGCATCTTAAAAACCGCCACCCAGAAAAAGGTTTTAGGCGTCATTGTGGATAATATGTTGAAATCCTCCACCTAGTGTGCAACAGTGACCAAGAAAGCAAATAGAATGCTAGGAATCATAAGGAAAGGAATAGAGAATAAAAACAAGAATATTATAATGCCTCTGTATTGTTCCATGGTGTGACCGCACCTTGAATATTGTGTGCAATTCTGGTCACCTTATCTTTAAAAGGATATAGCGGAATTAGAAAAGATACAGAGAAGAGCTATTAAATGGTAAAGGAGATGGAATGATACCCCTAGGAGGAGAGGATTAAAAGGTTAGGGCTCTTCAACTTGGAAAAGACAGCTGAGGGGGATATGATAGAGGTCTATAAATTAATGAATGGAGTGGAACGGGTAAACGTAGATCGGTTGTTTTTGCCATGAAAAAGTAGCAAGACTATAGGGCAGATACAATGAAGCTACAATGTAACCCATTTAAGACTAATAAGAGAAAACATTGTTTTCACTCAACGTGTAATCAAACTCTGGAATTTGTTACCAGAGGATGTAGTAAAAGCTGTTATGTGGTGGTGTTGTTGTTAAGTGCCGTCGAGTCGGAGTCGACTCATGGCGACCCTCTGGATAGCTATCCTAAACTGTGTTCGGTCTTCAGTCAGGCGGCTTATTGTTGACAGACTGGTACCCGTAGCTGCTGTTATTGTATCGATCCATCTCATTGCTGGCCTTCCTCTTTTGCGTTGACCTTCTATCTTGCCAAGCATGATGTCTTTCTCTAATGATCTCTCTCTCCGCATGATGTGTCCAAAGTATGAAAGTCAAAGTCTTCTCATCTGAGCTTCTAAAGAAAGCTTAGGTTTGATGATCTCTAGTACAGACTGGTTTGTTCTTCCGGCAGTCCATGGTATACACAGTATTCGCCGCCAGCACCATAATTCAAAGGCATCAATTTTCTTCCTGTCTATCTTTTTCACTGTCCAGCTTTCACATCCATATGATGTTATTGAAAATACCATGGCTTGAACAAGTCGAATCTTTGTATGGAGAGAGACATCTCTGCTCTTGAGAATCTTATCTAGGTCTTTCATAGCCATTCTGCCAAGAGCAATGCGTCGTCTGATTTCTTGACTGCTTGTTGCTTCTTTATTGATAGTTGATCCAAGTAGGTTAAAGTTATTCACGATTTCAATTTCTTCTCCTTCGATGATGAACCTGTTGATTATGCCAGATGTCATGATCTTTGTCTTCTTTACATTAAGGTGCAGGCCCATTTTGAGACTATGTTCTTTGATTGTGAGAAGCAAATGTTTCAGATCATCTTCACTTTCCGCCAGTAATGTGGTATCATCAGCATAGCGAAGGTTGTTGATGAGTCTTCCACCAATCTTCACACCTCTGTTGTCTTCATACAATCCTGCTTCTCTGATGATTTGTTCTGCATATAAATTAAACAGGTAGGGGAAAATATGCAGCCTTGTCTTACACCTTTGCTTATTTTAAACCATTCTGTTTCTCCTTGTTCTGTTCGAACTGTTGCTTCTTGATCAATGTACAGATTGTGCAAGAGAACGATCAGGTGTTCTGGTATACCCATGCTTCTTAATGTGGCCCAGAGTTTCTCATGGTTTACACAGTCAAAAGCTTTGCTATAGTCGATAAAGCACAAATAGATATCCTTTTGGTATTCTTTAGTCTTTTCAAGGATCCATCTCACATCTGCAGTGATGTCTCTCGTTCCTCGCCCTTTTCTGAACCCTGCTTGCACTTCAGGTAGTTCTTGTTCCAGGTATGATTGTAGTCTCTTTTGAATAATCTTCAGTAGAATCTTGCTGGCATGTGGGATCAGAGCGATTGTGCGATAATTTCCACAGTCAATTGGATCACCTTTCTTTAGTATTGGTATAAACACAGATCTTTTCCAGTCAGTTGGCCATGATCCTGTCTTCCATATTTCTTGGCAGAGCCTTGTAAGTATGGTAACAGCTGCATCAGATTGCTGTAATACTTCTATGGGAATGCAATCAATGCCTGGTGCTTTGTTCTTTGATAAGAACTACCCCAAAAACCTACTTTCGGATCCCGCATAAATTCTCATATCCAAAAAGAGAAACCAATTACACTAGAAATTTTTTTGTTGGAACGCACGCCATGAAGGAAAGAAGGAAAAATCCTCCTCTTCTTGTAGCGTGTTATTCCGTTTTTATCTTATTTTAAAATATAGGGATTGAACCCTATCAAAGGACCGAGGGACTATTACCCTCAATACCAACTAGCAATTAATGGACTATAAAGCAACATGCAACTTGAGGTATTTTGTTTTCTGATAGACTTTCAAAGGTCTTCACCACAGCGCTAGAATGGTATTAGTACTCAGTCTCTATCAGGCCCAAGCCAGAATGTCCTGGCCCCAACAAAGAAAAATAATCTATTTCACTTAGCTTGAATCAAAATGAAGCACTCGTAAACCAATGTCCAGTGTAAGCCGCTCCACACAGGTCACACCTGTACTCGAAAACAAAACCTTCAAGAAAACGTCCAATATGATCAACTTCACTTAGGGATAAATGGTAACCCAACGTTGTAAAGTTTCGAGCCTCCGTTATTCCTGGCTCTTCTTCAAACCTTATCGCTTCCTGTTGTCTTTGAATAGACAAAGTTTTAAAGCCCCGTTGGTAATCACGTGACCAGTTGGTAACCAATGAACACAGACTAACTCAGAGAATCAGAGCTTAAATAATTGTCCACCATTCCACAGTAGAATTTAAGCCCTGAGGACTAACAGAATTCAATGAAAAAATCCAAAATTGTTCTCGGAGGCTCAGTCGAAATTGTCGATCACCCCCTCTGCTATGGGGTGGAATATGGTCAATTATACGCCATTTCAAATCTTGAAAAGCATGATTTTGTTCTTGACAATGAGGTACTAGTGGGGCTGTAATGACTCCCCGCTTTATTCGAGACCGATGTTCCTGAAGCCGCTTTTTCATAACCTGAGAGGTTTTTCCCACATAGACCAGAGAACATGGACAAACCAATATATAGATTACAAAAGATGTCAAACATGTCGTGGCAAATTTATTTATATACTTGCGATGAGTTATTTATTTATTTAAATTTATTTATTTAAACGGATTTATATCCCGCTTTTTCCTTCAATCAAAGCGGTCACAGTACAATACAATACAAGGTTAAACAGAGGTAAATGAAACATATACCACTCTTCATAAAATCAGAGTGGTGGTAAAAGGGATTACATAACACAGGGAGTACATTACATTACATACATAGAATGACTTTACAGAATAAGGTACAACATGGGATACAGTATATTACATACCATCTGCAAGGGGTGGAAGCAGACCCAGCCACCGCGCCTTACCCAAAGGTGAAGCCAACCCATAACAGAATGAGATCACAACAACCCAAACCAAAGGACCTTCAGCGACAGGCGCCACGGACCAACGCCTAAGGACCACGCCAAAGGGCCCTCTGGCGAGGCCCTCAGGCGCGGGCCCGCCTGTCGGCGGCTGCGCAGTAAAGGAGCTGCTGCTCCCCTCCCACAGCCCCGATTGGGCCGGAGGCAGGCAGTTGATCTCGCGCCTCACGGGATATCCCTTCAAGTGTTGTGTCACAAAAATCACACCCATATACCAGTTAGTTTTATCCTCCGGTAACTCCCTTAAAAGTGACAGAAAATGAAATGAATCCCGGATATATGATGCTATTGTTGGTAACAAAGGTCGAAAGAATAAGTCACAAAATTGTGACAATGGTTCCAAAAGGGATCCACGACATGAAACGATCGGGCGACCCGGGGGGTTATGTATATCTTTGTGGATTTTAGGTACCATATATAATATCGGGGTTACAGGATTTAATGAATTCAAAAATTGATATTCTTTAGAAGTTATCCAACCCTGCGCCAAAGCCGCTGTTGTAATCTCATAGATCTCCGTCTGGATCAAAGGCGTAGGATCTTCTTGTAATAAAAGATAATATTTTGCATCTAAAAGATGTTCCTGTACTACTCTCCGATACTGTTGAACATCTTGAACAACAATCGCCCCTCCCTTATCAGCCCTATGGATAATAATATCGGTACAATCACGAAGGGATCGTAATGCCAAGGAACATTTTTTATCCACATTGGAAAAACCAGGCTGATTTTCCTCTTTCTCCCATCGAGTTATATCACGTAAAACTAGTTTTTGAAAAGTATCTATCACTGGGTCAATTAACCCCGGTGGGACCCATTTAGACGGGTTCCGAAGGAGAGAGACATCTTTCCCGATACCAATAGTTGCTTGAGATTGAAAAAAATGAGCTACTTGTTCTTTGATAAGGCTTTCAATGCTGCTTCAACTTCTTCTTTCATCACCAATGGTTCCAGATCATAAGGTAAAGGTTGAAAGGGCTGTTGGTCCACTTGATCTTTATCATATAAAAACTCTGTATATTCCTGCCATCTTTTCTTGATCTTCTCAGCATCATTCAACATAGAACCTTGAGCATCTTGTAACATTCCAATTCGAGGCTGGAACTTTTTCTTTAACTCTCGTAGCTTTAGGAAAGCCGATCTTGTTCTTCCTCTAATAGTTTCTGCTTCTATTTCCTTGCATGCGTCATTGTAGTACTTTTCCTTGTCCTGTCTTGCTGCACATTGGAAATCTCTGTTGAGTTCTGTGATTGTCTTTCTTTCTCCTCTGGCTTTAGCTTCTCTGTGTTTCTGGGCAATTTTCAGAGTTTCTTCCGTCATCCATTTTGGCTGTTTTTTCTCTTTTACCTTTTGTAGAGACTTCTCGCTTTCTTCCAACACAATCTTCTTGATGTCATTCCATAACTCTTCTGGAACTCTATCATTTGTATCTAAAGCAACAAATCGATTTTGCAGGCAGTCTTTAAATTCCAGTGGTATATTCTCAAGGTCATATTTTGCTGCCTTCATGAGTGGTTTGTTCTTTTTCAGCTTTAGCTTTTGAGTTTGCATACTAGTAGTTGATGATCTGTACCACAGTCAGCTCCAGGTTTTGTCTTTGTTGATGTTATAGAGCTTTTCCATCGTTGACTTCCACAGATGTAGTCAATTTGATTTTTATACAATCCATTGGGTGAAGTCCATGTGTACAGTCACCGCTTGTGTTGCTGGAAGAAGGTGTTCGAGATGAATAGATCGTTGGCTTGCAGAATTCTATCAGTCTTTCTCCAGCTTCATTTCTGTTGCCAAGTCCATATTTTCCAACTACTTTGTCGTCTTCTTTGTTGCCAACCTTTGCGTTCCAATCACCCATGACTATCAGGATATCCTGTTTGCATGTTCTGTCAATTTCAGCTTGCACTTGTTCATAGAACTCTTCAATTTCATTCTCTTCTGCAGCTGTTGTTGGGGCATATACTTGAATTATAGTTGTGTTGATAGGCATTCCTCGTAGACGAATAGAGATTAAGCGTTCGCTGACTGCATTGTATTTCATTACAGTTCTTGCAAGTTTCTTCTTTATTATAAGTGCAACACCATTTCTTCTTTGTCTTTCATTTCCAGCATAGTAGACCATGTGATCATCTGATGCAAAGTGCTCGATGCCAGTCCATTTCAGTTCGCTGACACCCAACAGATCAAGTTGTACACGTTCCATTTCATTCTTGACCACCTCCAACTTCCCTTGGTTCATGCTTCGTATGTTCCATGTTCCAATGTGTAAGACATCTTTACAGCTTCTGACTCTCATTTCATGCGCAGCTACATCAGCAGTCAGACGTCCCGAGGGCTTTGATCCAACCACATCATAAATGCTGGCTTTACTCTGAAAAGTCTTCAGCTCTTCCCCAGTAGCTAGTTGAGTGCCTTCCAACCTGGGGGTCTCATCTTCCAGCACTACAGCACAATTTGTTTTGTTGTAACTGTTATGTGTATCTGGCTTTAAAAATGTTTTGGACAAGTTCCTGCCAACCAATTATTGAAGAGGACCCAGGAAATTTACTGCTTACCCCAGGATGAGCATTGTGGAACTTGTGTGCCTTTTTGGGAACCTGCCAGGTGCTTGTGACCTGGATTGGCCACTGTTGAAAGCAGGATACTGGGCTTGCTGGACCTTGGTCTGACCCAGTATGGCATTTCTTGTGTTCTGTGGCAGCAAATGCCAGCAGGGAGTCCATCCCTGCTAGCAGAAGGAACATGCAGGGCCACTGATGCAGCTATAATGGGGGCAGATGCCCGCAGGAACCCTTTCCACTGCTGAGCAAAGAAAGAAGCAGGGCTGCAACCGGAAACAGAGGCGGATGCTTGCAGGGACCCCATTCTCTGTCAACAGAAGAGTGGAACAGGACTGTGGCCTAGGAGGCTGCAGATCCCATAGACTGTAATCCAGAATTAGAAAGAGAAGCTAGGGGAAGGGGATGAAGTGAAGGATGGGCAGTGGGCTAGTAGGATGAAAAGGGGTAGTGTGTGGAGGTGGAGGAGTGAGAAGAAGGAAGGGGATGGTGTGAGAGGAGATAGAGAAAGTTTGTAGGAGAAGGGGAAGAATGTAAGAGGTTGGGAGGTTGAGAAAAATGCATGGGGGAAAGGGGGCTAGATTGACTATGTACCAAGAGGAACATAATTTATCCATGGTCAAGCAGGAATGAGTCCTCACGTATGGGTGATACTCTCCGACGGAGCCTGCGTAGGAATGCTCTCCAGCTCCTATTGGAAGCTTTTGGAACGCTCTACCACGCCTGCTCGCCTCTTTCCCACCTGATGCCATCTTGAACCAGTCTTTGTTTTTCCGCAGAGCCTATTTGGATATGTTCCGTCATCTTTCCACCTGGTAACTGGTTTTTTTCCCCCTCCTGGGATCCTGTGTTCTCCGGTTTCCTCACTTTTACCTGTCATTACAGTCTTCTCTTTTCCTTCTCATTTTTGCCATTTTCATTCATTTCTCTTTCATTTCTTTTCCACAGCACCTCTACCCGCTTAGGCACCAGTGCAATGGCTAGACTAGGCCCTCTAACACTCTTAAACATCGAGCTATTTGACTTCACTGCGGCTATTTTTCTGGATGACACATCCTAAAAACCACCAGTGTTTTTAAAAAGTGTTCCCAGTGCTCAAGGGCCATATCCGCCATGTATACCTATAGTTGGTGCCTTCAGTGCCTGGGACCTGTTCACCAGCCCTCCTCTTGATATTTGTTTCTGCAGATGACATAAAGAGATTTCAAGGGTCGAGAAAAGCAGCATAAATTCCTTTTTGGAGTTCTTAAGTCCGATTTATTGTTATTGACGGCACCGGTCTCAATGGCTTCAAAAGTTGCATTGGATGCTGGCGGTGAATCAACATCGAGGAGTTTTTGAGCCCACTTGGAGCCGAGCATCAACCATCAACTGATGATCACCCAAAGATGAGGAAGGATTCAGCTTAGTCTTCATCGACGAAGGGTAATCGAACTGAGCACCAAGTGACGACTCTGTTGCCATCAGCATTGGAGCCTCTCAAAGCATAACATCGAGAGTGACAAGGGTCCACAAGAGTGCACCTCGAAGGTGCCCCATGGGAGAAGAGTTCATCCTGTAGGACATCGGAGGGGAACAGACAGCCTACTTAGAGACCAAACCGCCGATACCCCTGTACAGACACCAGGTGGATTGGTTGAAGTTGCTGTGGCTCCACAGCCTTCTGAGTCAGCAGCCATGGAGAAGTGCCTTCTGCAATCTCTTGAACGTATTGTGGCTCTCTTGCTGGTGCAGTAGAAGGTGGGCCTCTGTCTGCTGCATCGACATAGATCACCATACAGTCAATCCTCGAGATGCATGCCTTGCCTACGGGAAAGGCTTCAACATCGAGACATCGAAGGGCCCCATCACTGGTGCTACCTGCCTGGCTAATATCCCTCTCTAGCATTTTGGGTCCGATGCACCCTCGACATCTAGAAGAGCATTGGTGCATCATTTCTCCAGAAGGAGCTTCTGATCCCCTTGGGCCAGGAGAGATATCCAGAGACTCAGAAGTACTCCGATTTCTTCTATTCACGAGGTTGGGTGACCGATGTGGATCCAGAAAATTTGTTGGAGGACAGGTCTCCTGAACTTCCATTGGACCCTTCTCCACCTCATGAGCAGTGTAAGTCCCCTCCTGAGGACATGACCTCCCAGGATTTTATAAGGGACATGACGAAATCCATACCATTTTCTTTGTAGACTGAGCATGAACCCATGGCAGAAGAGTTGGAGATCCTGCAGTACTCCTTGGCCCCTAAGGAGGCGGTGACAGTGTCATGCACCACATCCTGTAGAGCAGGCAGATGAGAATTTGGAAACGCCCTCTCTCTGTGCCTCCAGTCAGTAGAAGGCTTGACTCCATGTACAGAGATCAGAAGCCTCAACTTCCTCACCATTTCTTTGTGGTCAAATCTACCCTTAAGAGATCCAAGCGTACCAACTCATTCTTCGATGCCCCTGTGGAAGGAGACCTGGTCATTGGACTCTTTAGGGAGAAGGTATTTCCATTGTTCCATGCTCATAGCACGCATGGCTTCTTACCAGCTCTTCTTGGGCATGTTTTTGAACAACATCATGTGCAACTTTGCCAAGCTGTCTTATTTCTCCTTCCAGAAAATATTGGAATACCCTAGTGGCTCATGGCAAAGACTGCTGAAAGTTCATGGTCCAGGTGATCTGCGACATCTTCAAAATGGCATCAAGAGCTTCTGCCATAGGTATTGGTGCTTGGAGACTCATCTGGCTCCAGTTCTCAGACCTGGAACTATCAGTGCAGAACAAGCTTGCTGATGTACCATGCCATGTAGAGACTCTTCAAAGAATAGGTCGAAGAGAAGGCTGGCTTCATAGAAAAGCAGCATATCACCCTTCGTAATCTCTCAAGGCCCATTCCTGAGCTGGTCTCCTATTGCAGGAGGTACCACAGGATGGTAGAAAAAGACATATAGGTATTTTCCTGGGCCCCAAACCTCCCAGCCCAAGCAGGCTCTTTGCCAATAATGGTGTCAGGAGAAGCCTCAGAAAGCCCAGCCGTCTCCTCGGCCAAAACCTGGGGTAGGGTTTTGACTGGTTCCTTCGAAGCATAGCCACTCTACCAGTAATCACAGTCAGAGGAAGGCTCACTCTTTTTGCCCAAAGGTGGTCCTTCATTACATCAGACTCATGGGTCCTACAGATAATCCAAAGCTGTTACAAACTATATTTATTGGATCTCCTACCAAATTGCCCCCGATGGTGTATCACCTCAACCATCTGCATCAGAAACTGCTTCAGAGAAAAATTACCGCTCTCTTGTTAGTGCTCGCAATTGAGTTTGTGCTACCAGAGCAAAGTGGGCAAGAGTTTTGTTCTAGGTGCTTTCTGATCCCCAAGAAAACATGAATGTATCCTTGAAGGATACTACCAAAAGCAGAGAGTTTCCAAAAAAGAGTAAAGTAGCCCAAATGCCCTCGAGTATGGAGCAGACAGAGCTTAAAGATCCCAAATTACCCATGTCTACCAATAGCCAGATTAATATGAATAAAATACAGTCTCTAAAATGCTTGTATGCAAATGCTAGAAGTCTAACAAATAAGATGGGAGAGTTAGAATATATAGCACTAAATGAGAGGTTAGATATGATTGGAATATCAGAGACATGATGGAAGGAGGACAACCAGTGGGACACTGGGATACCTGGGTACAAACTATATCATAATGATAGAGCTGATCAAATTGGTGGAGGGGTTGCGCTCTATGTTAGCGAGGGCATTGAGTCAGAAAGGATTAAAGATCTGCAGGAAACAAAATTTGCTGTAGAATCTCTATGGATTGAAATTCCATGCAAAAAGGGGAAGGCAATGGCAGTGGGGGTGTACTATCGACCACCTGGCCAGAATGAACAAATGGATGATGAAATGCTCAAAGAAATCAAGGACGCTAACAAATGTTACAGCGCAGTAATAATAATGGGTGATTTCAATTACCCCGGTATCGACTGGGTCAGTGTCACGGCAGGACATGCTAGGGAGATAAAGTTCCTAGATGAAATAAATGACTGCTTCTTGGAGCAGCTGGTTCATGAACCGACCAGAGGGGAAGCCATATTAGACCTAGTCCTTAGTGGAACACCAGATCTAGTGCAAGAGATAAGGGTGTTGGGGCCACTTGGCAATAGTGATCATAGCATGATCATGTTTGATTTAATTAGTGGAGGAGGGATAGTAAGGAAATCCACAGTACTACTTTTTAACTTTTGAAAGGGAGACTATGATAAAATGAGGAAAATAGTTAAGAAAAAACTAAAAGGAGCAGTTGCAAAGGTTAAAGACTTACATCAAGCTTGGGTGTTGTTGAAAACTACTATCTTGGAAGCCCAGACCTGCTGTATTCCATGCTTTAAGAAAAGTGGAAGGAAGTCCAAAAAACTGCCAGCATTGTTTAAAGGTGAGGTCAGAGAGGCTGTTGTTGCCAAAAAAGCATCTTTCAGGAAATAGAATAAAGAGCCAAATGACGAAACCTGGAAACAGGACAAGCACTGGCAAGTCAAATGCAAGGCATTGATAAGGCAGGCAAAGGGAGAATTTGAGAAGAAGCTTGCTGTGGAAGCAAAAACGCGAAATAAAGACTTTTTCAAGTACATTCGTAGCAAAAAACCTGTGAGAGAGTCAGTTGGTCCAATAGATGATAGAAGGGTTAAAGGGGCACTAAGAGGCGACAAGGCGATAGCGGAGAGACTGAATGAATTCTTTCTTCGGTCTTTACTGAGGAAGATGTAGGGATGTTACCCATGACTGAAGTGGTATTTAAAGGTGTGGAAGAATTGAAGGAAATATCGATACATCGGGAAGATGTATTACAACTATTAGATAAACTGAAGAGTAGCAGATCACCTGGGCCGGATGGTATACATACAAGGGTGTTGAAAGAACTAAAATATGAAATTGCAGACCTGCTATTAGTAATCTGTGAATTTTCATTAAAATCATCTGTAATACCTGAGGATTGGAGGATCGCCAATGTAACGCCTATTTTTAAAAAGGGTTCCAGGGGTGATCCAGGAAACTACAGACCGGTGAGCCTGACGTCAGTACCGGGAAAAATGGTAGAAACCATCATAAAGAACAAAATTACTCAGCATGTAGATAGTCATGGTCTAATTGGAGACAGCCAACATGGCTTTAGAGAAGGAAGATCTTGTCTTACTAATCTGTTATGTTTTTTTGAAGGTGTGAATAAACAGGTGGACAAAGGTGAGTCGGTTGATATAGTGTATCTTGACTTTCAGAAAGCCTTTGACAAGGTCCCTCATCAGAGACTTTTGGCAAAACTAAAGAGTCATGGGAAAGGAGGCAGTGTACTATTATGGATCAGGAACTGGTTAAAAGATAGAAAGCAGAGGGTAGGGCTAAATGGCCAGTTTTCCCAATGGAGAAAGGTGAATAGTGGTGTACCCCAGGGATCTGTGCTGGGTCCTCTGCTTTTTGACATATTCATAAATGACCTGGAAAGGGGAATAACGAGTGAGGTTATCACATTTGCAGATGAGACAAAATTATTTAAAGTTGTTAAAACCCAAGAGGATTGTGGAAAATTGCAAGAGGATCTTGATAAATTGGAAGACTGGGCATCAAAATGGCAGATGAAATTTAATGTGGACAAGTGCAAAGTTATGCACCTAGGGAAAAACAACCCAAACTATGGTTACACGATGCAAGGTTCCACATTAGGAACCACCACCCAAGAAAAAGATTTAGGCGTCATTGTGGATAACATGTTAAAACCGGCGGCCA
This sequence comes from Ichthyophis bannanicus, assembly GCA_033557465.1. Taxonomy (NCBI): domain Eukaryota; kingdom Metazoa; phylum Chordata; class Amphibia; order Gymnophiona; family Ichthyophiidae; genus Ichthyophis; species Ichthyophis bannanicus. The sequence continues at coordinate 502,289,172 of CM066034.1, read as the reverse complement.
AGAGAGCAAATAGAATGCTAGATATCATAAGGAAAGGAATGGAAAATAAAACAAAAGATATTATAATACCTCTATATCGTTCCATGGTGAGACTGCACCTTGAATTTTGTGTGCAATTCTGGTCGCTGTATCTTAAAAAGGATATAGCGTTATTAGAAAAGGTTCAGAGAAGAGCCACCAAAATGGTAAAGGGGATGGAAGGATACTCCTATGAAGAAAGGCTAAAAAGGTTAGGGCTCTTTAACCTGGAAAAGAGATGGCTGAGGGGAGATAGGATAGAAGTCTATAAATTAATTAAAGGAGATTGATTGTTTACGTTATCAGAATATAGAAAGACTAGGGGACATGCAATGAAGCTACAGGGTAAACTATTTAAAACTAATAAAAGAAAATATTTTTTCACTTAACCTGTAATCAAACTCTGGAATTTGTTACTGGAGGATGTAGTAAAGGCTGTTAGTGGAGCTGGGTTTAAAAAAGGTTTGGACAAGTTCCTGGAGGAAAGATCCATAAACCATTATTACGAAGGGACCCAGGATATCAGTGCTTGACCCAGTACAAGCATTGTGGAACCTGTGTCTTTTGGGGAAACTGCTAGGTACATATGACCTAGATTGGCCACTGTTGAAAACAGGATACTGGGCTTGATGGACCTTGGTCTGACCCAGTATGGCATATCTTATGTTCTTATGGGGATACTGTGCTATCCTAGACCTACAAAATCTGAACATGTACTTGTTAAGATAAAAGTTCAGAATGATTTCTATAGACACCCTGCCTCCTTACCTTCAAAAAAGAGATTGGCTATGCTCCCTGGATCTGAAGGATGTGTATATTCACATGCAGATACATCCCACTCACAGGAAGCATCTGGGATTCGTCCTGGGGGTAACAGCACTTCCAGTACCGAGTGTTGCCTTTTGGCCTAGCCTCAACACCTCACGTTTTCACAAAATGCCTCATGGTATTAGCAGCTTACCTCCAGACGCTATGACTCTTTATCTTCCCTTATCTGGATGATTGGCTGATCAAGAATCAATATACTTCACCATTCGAGTGTTGGAATTACTAGGGTTTGTTTTAAATTACCCAAAGCCCCACCTTTAGCCCACACAACAGTTGGAATTCATAGGAGCCCTGCTCAACATGACTCTGGCAAGAGCCTTCCTCTCGCACAACAGACTTCACAAATTGACAGCACTAGTGTGGGAGACTCAATTGAATCAGCAGGTAGCAGCTTGCAGGATATTGACTGTACTAGGCCACATGGCCTCCACAGTGCATGTCACATCCTTGGCATGCCTCTAGATGAAACCACAATAATCCTGCTCTGAAATTGTTTGGCCTTCACCTTCAGGAAAAGTTAAATTTTTATTGGACTTTCAATACTCTCAAGGCCACTGTATTCAGTTGGTCTTAATATCAGTCCATTTTGGGGTTTTTTGTAATTATTTAAGCAATTAAAAACAGGCATGATAGAAATCATAGCTGTACTGCACTCGTTTCTCCTTCATTCACTGTGGGACTATAAAAGATGTGCGAGGAACGGCAGGCACAGTAATGGTTTGAAGAGAAGCAGGGACATTTCAGTTATGTTAATATTCATCATTTAAATTAGCTTGATGCAGAAGAGATTTACTTCTTCGCAATGCGGTTGCTGTGGTCGGTAACAAAAAATTATATATGATAACACAGTCCCGTGGTAATAAATAATGATATTCGATAACAGTCACGCAGTGAATGAAGGAGAAACGAGTGCAGTTACAACTATGTTTTCTATCATGCTTGTTTTTTATTGCTTAAATAATTATAAAAATAGCAAAATGGATTAATGATATTAAGACCAACTAAATATAGTGGCCTTGAGAGGATTGAAAGTCCAACAAAAATTTAACTTTTCCTGAAGGTGAAGGCCATACAATTTCAGAGCAGGATCATTGTGGTTTCACTAGGGTGGATTACTATTTCCTGTGTAGCATCCAGGTGGTGGTCAATTGTAGGGCCTCCAGATTAGGCAAGCTTAGTGGACTTTGAGGACTCAATGGATCCAGGCCGTGGGTTGACTCAAGGATAGTCTGTATGTCATCACTCCTCTCGTTCAGTCATTGCAGTGATGGACAGTCCACCATAATTTCCTCAGGGTTCTCCCCTGCCGAATTGCTCCACCCAAAAGGTTTTGATGAGAGGCGTGTCCAAGCCTGGGTGGGGAGCTCTTCTCAATAGGTTTTACCCAGGATGACTGGTCCGTCCAAGAAAGTCTCCATCAGATCAACTTCTTGGATCTAAGAGCTGTAGCAAACGCTTTAAAGGCTTTTCAAGATCGGTTGGCCAACAAAATTGTTCTGATTGAGACAGATAACCAAGGCACAATATTCTACATCAACAAGCAGGGAGGAACAGGCTTGTATCTCCTGTGCTGGGAAGCAGTCAAGTTGTGGAAGTTTTTCATCGTGCATGGGTTGGACTTGAGAGCCACGTACCTGCCAGGCGAACAAAATACTCTGGCAGACAGACTGAGCCAAGTTCTACAACCACAGAAATGGACACTGGACAAAGGAGGTGGCAATTTGGCATCTTTCGAGAGTGGAGCATCCCCTCTGTGGATCTGTTTATCACTCTGCAGAATGCTGAGATTGATCAGTTGTGTTCCAGGGAAAGATTCCACAGCAGACTAGCTTCGGATGCTTTCTGCCTGCATTGGGCTGAGGATCTTCTCTTTGCATAGCCTCATTGCATAGACCCTCTTGAAGCTAAAAACAGATGGAGGCATGATTCTCTTTGCTCCTAACTGGCCCAGACAGCCTTGGTTTCCCCTCCTACTACAGCTCTCCGTTCAGGAGGCACTCTAGCTCGGCCATGTACTGGATCTGATTTTGCAGGAAGACGGGTCGAAGTTGGACCCCAGCATCCAGTCCTTCGCCCTTGCAACATGGATGTTAGGTTAATGTTGTCTGACCTCAACCCACCGGACAGGGTGACCAAAGTCGTTTTGGCCTCCAGGAGGGTCTCAACAAAGTCTTATTCCTGCAAATGGAGGAGGTTTGCTGTTTGGTGTGAGGGCCAGGTCCTAGATCCTTTTGTCTGTTCCACACAAAAACTGCTTGAGTATCTTCTGCACCTCTCCAAGTCTGGACTTAAGTCCAACTACATTAGGGTGCACCTCAGTGCAATTGGAGCTTACCATCAAGGTGTTGAAGGAAAGTCCATCTTGGTACAGCCTTTCATTGTTTGCTTTATGCGTAGTTTGCATCTTTTGAAGTCTCCCTACAAACCTCCTGCAGAGTCTTGAGACCTCAGTGTTCTTGCGCAGCTCATGAAATCTCCCTTTGACCCACTCAGTTCCTGTCTACTGAGGTTCTTGACCTGGAATGTGGTGTTTCTGGTGGTGGTCTCTTCAGCACGCAGAGTGAGCGAGCTTCAGGTTCTGGTAGTTCATCCACCTTACACCAGATTCCATCATACTAGAATGGTCCTCCGTACTCATCCTAAATTCCTTCAAAAGTGGTATCGGATTTCCATCTTAATCAATCAGTTGTTCTTCCAACATTCTTCCCAAGGCCTCATGCCCATAAAGAGAAAGCTGTGTTGCGCATATTGGACTGCAAGCGAGCCTTAGCCTTCTACTTGGAGGGACAAAAGCCCATAGAAAGTCCATCCAACTTTTTGTTTGTTTTTTTGATCCCAGCAAGCTAGGGGCTGCAGTTTTGAAACATTCTCTTTTAGTTTGGCTAGCAGACTGCATCTCTTCTGCTTATACCCAGGCAGGCCTGAGCCTTTGATGGTCATGACACAGCTCACAGTGTCAGAGCTGTGGCTGCGTCAGTGGCTAACTTATGCCTGGTCTCCATGGAAGAGAGCTGTAGGGCTGCGACATGGTCCTCTGTCGACCTATTCACATCTCACTATTGTCTGGATGGGGATTCCCAGTGCGGCGACAACTTCGGCCTGTCTGTATTCCAGAATCTCTTTGGGAATTAGAATCCATCTTCATCCCCCTAGGCCCATACTGTTCTGTCCAGGCTACCAAAAACTTAAAAAAGGAAAAGCTAGAATCTCTGCTTTTGTATATAGTTTGTTTCCCCTGTTGGGCTTCTTGGTGTTCTCTGTTTTCAGTAGCCTGTAGCTTGGGAACCCCATACACGAGGACTCGTTCCTAGTTGTTCACCTGTAGCAGGTGTTCTCCGTGGTCAGTAAGAATTAGTCCTCACAATTCTCCCACCTCCCCGAAGAGTTGTCTTCTACTATAGCTTTGCTATCAAACTGGTTCAAGATGGCGCCACGGTGGCAGGTGGGAAGGAGGTGCACAGGTGCGATAGATCCTCCCAAAAGCTTCCAATTGGAGCTGGGGAGCATTCCCATGTGGGCTCTGTCGGAGGACATCACCCATACGCGAGGACTAATTCCTACTGTCCACAGAGGACACCTGCTACAGGTGAGTAACTACCTTATACATCCCCTATGCATGTGTGCGTGCATGCCCACCCCCAGGCATTTTTATGTGTGTGCCATCTCCCACCATGCCATGTGTTTCCACTCTCCATATGGGGCTATGTGCATGCATGTGCAGGTGTGTGAGTTCATATCTGAGTCAGAAGCTTATATAGGATCTAAGTACTTAGGAATGTTGCAGGCTGCCTTTCCAAATCTTCAGATTTCTAGGTATCACTAAGGCACGTCTGAATACCACAGGTCAGGCTTGTAGACCCTCCTGGTATTCCTTTGTCTGGTTTTCGCCTGCCAATGCTCTAATTAGTTTTCAGTCTAAACGTTCTCCATGGACAGCAAGGATCTGTCTAGTCACACAGGTAGTAGTGAAACCATTGGGGTAGAGCAGAGTCGGTTTAGCTTCCCAAAAGCTCAAACTCTGGAAGAGTTTTCTGAGTCTACACAGGCATTCCCACGCTCCATTCTCTGACAGTGACATTCAGTCAGTTCTCAACTGCAGTCACAGTCAGTTGAACATTAACCTCCGTCTATTTTTCTCTCCTTTAGTCTGTCAAAATAGAGTTCAACTTTGCTGATATTTTTAAATGCTGGAAATGAAACCAAATTTTAAAAGATGCCCAGATTTTGATAGATAATAGAGAGACACAATTGAGATGTTCATTGCATGGGGCCGTCTTATCAGGTAAATCATTCCCCAAGCTGTGCCAAAGTGGCTCCAAGGGTACCTAAATCAGGGAGCTGAAATTAAAATAATTTTATGAGAGAAAAAGTTAGCTTCTGGTTGTATAAACTAAATTGGGTATAAAATCAGAGCCAGAAAATCACTCTTAGAAGAGTTCTTGTTCGGAGAGGCATACTAAAAAAGCTGATGAAAGAAATCTTCAAAAACAGCACCCAAGAAGGGCAGAAGCACTGTAACACTTTAAAAATGCTCTCCTGCTGCAGTGAGGAGTTCCTCTCTAATGCTGGTAGTCCTGCCCTTTTGACATCAGTATGACCAGATAAGGAGAGGCGTTTCCTGGTGTTGTCTCACCATGCAACAGGCTCCACCTCCTCTGACTCAAACAAGCCTAGTGCTGAATCAAAAGAGTACTCTCCATTGACGTAAAAAATGGGAAACCATTCTGCCTTTTGCTCTGATAGCCATGGCGCCAAAGAATGATATACAAGTGCATCTCTCCATGCAGGCAGCCTCTCACCTTCTCCTATCAAACAGCTTTGAATGCAAAAGGAAGCATTGACAGAGACATTGCAAGGCAGATAAATTAACTATCCACAAACACAAAATCCCAATACGAAGCACTAAATAAAGATCAGCAACATGATATTAAAAATAAAAAGGGAAGAACATATTTGCTTAACCTGTAACCACCTATTCTGTCAATACATTCAGTGTAAGTATTGGATCGTGTAAGTCTTATCTGATACATTAATAGTGTTTTCCAAAGCAGTCCAGAATCAAAGCATGATCACTAGACCTCCTAACTCATTTTAGGTTGGGCGTGGTATTTGATGTCTAGATCACTTTCACAACCTCATCCAGTGTTTACAGACTTTGATAGGAGAGTTCTTTGGAGAAAGAAATACGAGTTGACAAGTCTAGACTCCCTTCTCAAAAACCAAAGATTTCTAATCAAAAGCATGAGGTCTCTGGATATCCTATCAAAATCATCTGACACTTTGCTTTTCGAATCTTCTACAGCAGAGAGAAGATATATTTCTGATCTAGGAATTGAATGTAAGTCCAAGTCTGTTGCACACACCATGCAACTACTCCTCACCATGTGTATCATCAGATCCTTCAACACAGCAGCCAAAGAAATAGTTAGAGCCAGAAGACACATTCTTTCATAAGTTTCTTCAGAGACTCTCAAAGAAACTTTCTTTAACTTCTCAGGAAAAACCAGATCCAAGATCAAAATTCCTAGTGATTTTAAAGTATTGGGATGCCTGAAAGATTAATGTAGCCCTGCCAGTTCATAAGATACTCCTGGAACCCCTTTCACTATGCACACTATCTCTAAAAGCTTAGAAATGAAATACAGAGATCATAGCTCACCAAAAATTGCAATTGTCTCATCAGTCTACTGAAATAGGCCTTGCCAAAGTCTCCAGTGGCTTGTTCTGAACAAATCCAAGGACCTTTACTTGATCCGCATCCTTCTTGACCTATCTGCTGGTTTTGGCACTGTTGATAACCACCACCTCCTCAATATTCTTTTCTTGCTTGGATTTAGGGGCTGTATTCTGTTTGTTTTCTTCTCATTTCTCCCATCGCATTTATAGTGTATGTTCTAGCAAATCTTCCCCCACTGCTATCCTACTTTTGGTCAATATACCTCTTCTTTTCTCTCTCTGTACTCATTCACCTGGTACTCTGATCTCCTCCCATCATTTTCAGTACTATCTCTGCAGTGATGATTTGCATCTCTGCACATGAAATTTCTCCAGGACCAGGCAGGAAGTCAGTCCTCACATATGGGGTGACATCGGCGCCCGACGGAGCCTCTGTGCGGAGCATTTCCCCAGCTTTCAAGGAAAGCCTTTGGGAATGCAGTGCGCATGCATGGTCCCCTTCCTGCCCAAGGGTGCCATCTTGCTCAGTCTTTCTTTTTCCGCAGAGTCCAACGGATGTGAGTTCGTGTCACCCGGGAAAAGTAGATTTTTTTCGGCTATTTTGGCTTTTTCTGATTCGGTTCGACGCCGGTTCCCCTTCCCGCCTGGGCTCGGTACACTGGTCTCGAGTCCAGAGTTTTGATTTTCGGTTTTTGTTCTTGGTGACTAGCATTCGCACTCTTTTTGTGTTTTCACTGGCAGCCCAGTCTTTTGGCCTTACAGGGGCTCTTTTTCCCCCGATGGCTGCCAGCGGGTTCAAGAAGTGTGATCGGTGCAAGAAATGTCTCTTACCGACACACATGACTGCTGCCTCTGTTGCCTCGGGCCCGACCATGACCCACTGGCCTGTAGCCCATGCGTCAAAATGTCGTCGAAGGCACTTCGTAGCCGTCAGAATCAACGTGAGAGAATTTTCTCAGTCTGCGTCCGGCCGGGCCTGGACTTCATCAGAGGCCTCGACATCTCGGGAGTCTGACCCTGAGCGCCGTTGCGGTTCCTCTGAGAGGGAGTCTCCCACCCGGGAGCACAGAAGGAAGAAGAAGCTCACGAGGGCGGCGTCGATGGAGGCTCCTGGATCCTCGAGGGTCAGGTCGCATAGCCCTGACCGCCGCCCCAGGCTCTCGGAGTCGGGGAGGCCGTCCAAGTTACTTCACGTGGAGCCGGAGTCCCCGAGTCACGTAAGTGCTGTTGTCCTCGTGGACTCTTAGTGCTCAGTGGGTGCAGGCCGCAGGCGACCTCCGAGACAGAGTAAAGGTGTCCATACCACTTTTGGACTCCTTGCAGTGGTGGCTACATCTCCCAAACCTTCTCAGGGGGGTACCTTTTCAGGCTCCAGCACACACAAGGGTGCTGACGACCAATGCTTCCTTAAAGGGCTGGGGTGCACATTGCCAGGGCACATGCACTCAAGGCCTCTGGTCTCCTCGGGAGGCCACACAGCAAATCAATCTTTTGGAGCTGCGGACAATCCGCTTGGCCCTACAGACTTTTTCTCATGCCCTCTCTCACCAGTCTGTCTTAGTTCAGACATACAATCAGGTAGCAATGTTCTATGTGAACAACAAGGGGGCAGGGGGTCCAGGCTCCTATGTCAGGAGGCGCAGGCCCTTTGTTCCTTTGCAGTCAAACAAGGCATGTTTCTCAAAGCAGTTTATCTACCTGGTCAGGAGAACTTCTTAGCAGACAAGCTAAGCAGGATTCTCCAGCCCCACGAATGGCAGTTGAATCCACTGGTGGTACAGCAGATCTTCCTACGATGGGGACTTCCATCCATCGATCTCTTTGCAAGTTCACTGACCCGTCAGCTGCCCAGGCTTTGCTCCAGACAGCCGCATCCCCTGAGAATGGCAGCAGATGCTTTTCTGATCTCTTGGTCTACGGGCCTCCTGTATGCGTTTCCTCCCACGCCCCTGGTGGCCCAAACTCTGTTCAAGATTCTCCGGGACAAGGCCTCGGTGATTCTGGTAGCCCCCAGATGGCCGAGGCAACCGTGGTTTCCACTTCTGCTACAGTTGGTGGAAACTCCTTTCCCTCTGGGGTTGCAATACGATCTCCTGTCTCAAGATCAGGGTTCCCTTCTGCACCCCAATCTCAAGTCCCTCAATCTGATGGCCTGGCTGCTGAAAGGATAGTGCTAGCTCCCTTGCTTCTACATAAGGAGGTTGAAGAGGTGGTTTTGGCCTCTAGGAGGCAGTCCACCAGAAAGTCCTATGCCCTCAAGTGGCATAGGTTCACGATATGGTGTGCTCAGCGCAATGAAGATCCTTTCTCGTGCCTTGTGCCAGTAGTACTGCAGTATCTACTTCACCTGTCAGACCTAGGCCTTAAGTCTAACTCTGTTCGGGTCCATCTCAGTGCTCTATCAGTGCACCATTCACCGGTGGAGGGACAGTCTCTGTCGGTTCATCCCTTGGTGTCCCGCTTCCTCAGAGGTCTACTTCTTCTCAAGCCTCCGGTTCGTCCACCGGCGACTGAGTGGGATTTGAACGTGGTCTTGCAGCAACTTACCCGCCCACCATTTGAGCCGATGGCTACTTGTCATTTGCTCTTTCTTGGAAAGTGCTCTTCCTGGTAGCTCTTACCTCGGCCAGACGTGTGAGTGAACTACAAGCTCTGGTTTCTGATAGACCGTACACACGGTTCTATAGGAACAGGGTGGTCCTACAGACCCACCCTAAGTTCCTTCCAAAAGTGGTCTCCTCTTTCAACCTCAACCAGGAGGTGGTTCTTCCGACCTTCTTTCCCAGGCCGCATACTAGTCGGGCTGAAACAGTCTTGCATACCCTGGACTGTAAGAGGGCGTTGTCTTTTTACATAGAACATACGAGGTGGCATCGAAGGGCCACTCAGCTCTTCGTCTCCTTTGACCCTAATAAACTAGGGTTACCTGTCTCCAAGCGTACTTTGTCCACTTGGGTAGCAGATTGTATCGCCTGGGCATACAAGGCAGCCGACCTCCCCTTGCAGGGTCGAGTCACGGCCCGCAGGGTCAAGCCACGGCCCATCGTGTCAGGGCGAAAGCCACGTCAGTAGCTCATCTCCGCTCTGTTCCGTTGGCAGATATCTGCCGGGCCGCTACTTGGTCTTCAAGCCAGACATTTGCAGCCCACTACTGCCTCGAGAGAGGGTCCCGAAGGGACAGTGCTTTTGGACAGGCGGTACTCCGTAATCTCTTTCAGGTTTAGGTAACTCCTACCCTCCGGCCCTTGTGTTGGGCTAACGTACGGGGACGTTCTCAGAGGATATTCTTCTCACAAATCCTGAGGCTCTTGAGAGGGAGACATTTTTTCAGCTTAGGGTTCCCGGTAGCCTAGAGCTGGGGAGTCCCATATGTGAGGACTGACTTCCTGCTTGGTCCTGGAGAAAGAGTAGTTACTCACCTGTAACAGGTGTTCTCCAGGAGCAGCAGGAATCAGTCCTCACGACCCTCCCTCCTCCCCTGGAGTTGCAGTCATATACTTCATTTTGTTTTTTGCTGTCTTTTAGCTATGTCATCAGACTGAGCAAGATGGAACCCTTGGGCGGGAAGGGGATCGCGCATGCGCGCTGCATTCCCAAAGGCTTTCCTTGAAAGCTGGGGAAATGCTCCGCACGGGGGCTCCGTCGGCGCCGACGTCACCCCATATGTGAGGACTGATTCCTGCTGCTCCTGGAGAACACCTCTTACAGGTGAGTAACTACTCTTTCCTGATCGTCCCTCCAGTCTAGTCCCGGAATCCTTGGGGTTGTCAACCTCATCCAGCAGCTTTGGAGACTGAGAAACTTTACTGTTGTGATGTCACTGGCATATAAGCGCTGTCACCACCTCTTCTCACCAGTTATCAGTCTCCAAAGCAGCTAGAGAGGTGGTGAGCCCAGGGATTTCAGGGCTCACTTGAGGAACAATTAAGCAGAGTTTCCTTAAAAAAAATAAATAAATAAATAAAGGCAGTTTGCTCAGGAGTAGTTAGTTAAGGGTTAATTGATTTTCTGCCTGTTTGTAGGGCACATAGTTGGGCCGTCGATGGTCCTGAGGTCCTTGGGTCCTTCCCATTGTCTCATTAATTTGCCTTCTTGGGGAGAGTCGGGAGCCTGCGGATTTCTTCATGCAGGTTGAGACAGGGACCCACAGCTGATTACCTGGTCCTTTCAGCCAGACACAGGAATCAGTGAGGAGCTGGACTCAGCGCACAGAAGACCTGCCTGCAAGCGCTTAGAGTCGCCCTCTTCATTGCAAGCGGTGTCGGAGGTATTTTCAGCACCGGCAATTGCAACAGTCGGAAGACTCCCGTGAGGCAGGAGAGCTCAGACCACGGCTTTTCGGCAGGTTCACAGAAGCCCGAGAGGTAAGAGAGGGCTTTCAGCGGCAAGCGGTGGTTTGCGAAGGGACAGGCCACTCCGCATGTATTTCACGCGGGAAAATCGCCGTTGACTGTTTGGGGCTACTGAGGCTCGTAGCGGGCTCAGAGAACCTCGTTTTTAGTAGTTTTCTTCAGAGTTTGACTGCAGCGGCGATTCTCAGCGTGTATTTAAAAAAAAAAAAAAAAGGGAGTTTCTTTTTCTAGCTGGACAAAGCATGCCGGCCAAACAGCTTTGTCTTTTATGTGGAACCCGATAAGTTCATTGACTCCAGACGGCATGTGTAGGGGCTGTAGTCACGAGTCCAGCACTAGAGATATGCCTTCAGAAGTAGAGGCAGACGGGAGAGAGGGCTTGCTGGAGGTGGTTGAGCCACTTCTTGCCCCTCTGCCTGTTCCTGAGTCGGGGCCCAGTACTTCGGCAGTTCAAGATTCCCCACTGCCGCAACTACTGGTTTCAGGGAGTTTAGCGGCTATTTTTTCGTCAGATTTTTTGTCTTTAATTCAAAAGACGTTGGCGGCTTCTCAGGGGGCACCGATGGCCAGGCCTTCAGGGGATAGTCTTAGGGGAAAGAGGCCAGGTTCTCCTGTACCGGTGGATGGATCTAGCGGAATGGTAAAGAAGGCCAGAATGGATAGAGATCGGTTTGACCAGTCAGTCCTGTCAGAGGACCTTCGCGCAGAGGAAGCGGACCTGGATGAGCCATCTAGAGGAGGACCTAGAGGAAGGTGAGATTAAAGATCAAGAGGATCAAGCGCGAGTGGTCTGGGTGTTCTATAGGGAGGAATTACCAGCTCTCATTACGGAGTCCCTTAAGACTCTGAATATGCCAACGGGCAGACCAGCAGAGGATGCTAACCTGGAGGATCCTTTACTGCAGGCTATCCGTAAGACGCAGAGGGCATTCCCGGTGCACGCAGAGGGCATTCCCGGGTGTTTAAAGAAATGATTCAGGAGGAATGGGATATGCCAGAAGCCATGCTCAAGGGATCTAGAGTGATGTCGCAGCTTTACCCGCTGATGGATCAGGATCGGGAGCTGTTTAAAGCTCCAAAGGTGGATGTGGCTGTGTCTGCGGTAACTAAGAAAACCACCATTCTGGTGGAGGGGTCAGCGGTGCTCAAAGATGCGCAGTACCGTAAACTAGAGACTTTGCTAAAACAGGTTTTTGAGGCAAATGCGTTATCTTTGCAAGCGTCTATTTGTGGGGCTTGGGTAGCCAGAGCCTGTTTGCGATGGGCGCAACGGATTCAGGGAGAGAACTCGGTGGAAGAGTCCGAGGAAGCGTCCAGGTTAGAGTCCGGCGCGGCGTATCTAGCCGATATTCATTATGATCTGATCCTGGGTTTAGCGAAGAGTATGGCTTTGGTAGTAGCAGGTAGGAGATGTCTTTGGCTCCGAAATTGGGCAGCCAATGGTGCTTCTAAGGCTCGGTTGAGTAAGCTTCCTTTCCGTGGCAGGTTACTTTTTGGAGAGCACTTGGATAAGTTAGTAAAGGATCTAGGCGAGTCCAAAGGTGGTAGGTTGCCAGAGGACAAGCAAAAGCAGGGGCGTTCTGGGCTCGGCCTTCGGGGACAGCACTGTGATTTTCGCCGTTTTCGGACTCCGAGGTTTTGCCAGGGACAGCGAGGCGTTTTCCTACGCGAAGCCAGTGGTTTCGAGGGGCGAGCAGAGGCTTTACGCCTGCCTCCTCTTCCTCCACCTTCAGAAAGTCACAATGAAGTCAGGAGGGCTCAGGGGGAGTTGGTTCCCGTGGGAGGTCGGTTGCGGGAATTTTACCCTGTCTGGGTCCAACTCACTTCCAATCAGTGGGTGTTAGAGGTGATTCGAGAAGGTTATGCGTTGGAGTTGCAGCGGCTGGTAACCGATTCTTTTATTCAGTCCCCGTGCAAGGCAAGCGCGAAGCGCAAGGCAGTGCAGGAGATGGTACAACGGCTACTGGCACTCAAGGCGGTTGTTCCGGTTCCTGTTGACCAATTAGGAGGCGGTCGATACGCCATTTACTTTGTGGTCCCAAAGAAAGAAGGGACGTGGTGACCCATTCTGGATCTGAAAAGGGTAAATCGCTGTCTCCGAGTATCGCACTTTCGTATGGAAACCCTCAGGTCGGTTATTGTAGCGGTGAGAAAAGGAGAGTTTTTGACGTCCTTAGACCTGTCAGAGGCGTACCTTCACATTCCGATACGGCAGGAGCATCAGAAATTCCTCCGGTTTGCGGTGCCGATGGGGCATTTTCAGTTTCAGGTGCTTCCCCTTGGCCTGGCAACTGCACCACGGACCTTTACCAAGGTAATGGTGTTGGTGGCAGCGGCCTTGTGAAAGGACGGGGTGATGGTCCACCCGTATCTGGACGATTGGTTGATAAGGGCAAAGTCCCGAGTGGAGAGTGTATCGGCCACTACAGAGGCTATGCTACAGAGCCTCGGTTGGGTGGTCAACTTAGCAAAGAGCAAGTTGGAGCCGACTCAACACCCTGGAGTATCTGGGAGCTCATTTCGACACGAGGATCGGGCGAGTATTTCTTCCTCGACAACTGATGTTGGCGCTCCAGCAGTTGATTGTTCGATTTCTCGGCGTGCAGTGTCCCACCGCCTGGGAGTACCTACGGGTGTTAGGAACCATGGCGGCATCGCTGGAGTTGGTTCCGTGGGCGCGGGCCCACATGAGGCTGTTGCAGAGAGCTTTGTTGAAACGATGGTCCCATCAGAGGGATTCCCTGTCCCGGAGGTTGATTTGCCCACCTCAGACTCGCCAAGCCCTGCAATGGTGGTTAAGTCTAGGGAATCTGGAGAAGGGCGTGTCGTTAGAAGCGCCAGCTTGGATAGCCCTTACCACAGATGCCAGTCTTCAGGGCTGGGGAGCCCATTGCCAGGGCCGAATAGCGCAAGGAGAGTGGTCCGTTCAGGAAAAGACATGGTCCATCAACAGATTGGAATTGAGAGCGGTAGCATTGGTGTTAAAGGAGTTTCGTCCATTTCTTCACGGAACGGCCATTCGGGTTTTCTCGGACAACGCGACTGCGGTAGCTTACATCAACCGGCAGGGGGGCACCAGCAGTGTGGCGCTCGAATCCGAGGCAGACAGCTTGTTCGAATGGGTCGAACAGAATCTGTTGGCCGTGTCGGCAGCGCACATCACGGGGGTGGACAGTGTGTGCAGGCCGACTTCTTGAGTCACGTGAAGGTAGACCCGGGGGAGTGGGTTCTGCATCCGGAGGTTTTCGAAATGTTGGTACATCGCTGGGGAGTGCCGGTGATGGATCTCATGGTGACCTTTCAGTCAGCTCAGGCCAATCGGTTCTTCAGCAGGAGAAGAGAAAGAATGTCCAAGGGGCTAGACGCTCTTGTGCAGGCTTGGCCGCAGGAACATCTTCTGTATGTGTTCCCTCCGTGGGTGTTGATCGGTCGAGTGCTGCAGCGCATCGAGCTTCACAAGGGTCGAGTGATCCTCATTGCTCCGGATTGGCCACGAAGGCCGTGGTATGCGGACCTGGTGAGACTCTTGGTGGAGGTGCCCTGGAGACTTCCGGTGCGGAAGGATCTTTTGACTCAGGGACCTCTTTGCATGCCCCAAGTGGATCGATTCTCGCTTATGGCCTGGCTATTGAAAGGGCTAGTTTGAGATCGAAAGGTTATTCGGGGGCAGTGATAGCGACTCTTTTGAAGGCGAGGCGGAAGTCTACATCTCTGGCGTATATTAGAGTGTGGCGTATTTTTGAGGCCTGGTGTGCAGAAAGGAAGTTCGTTCCCTTAAGAGCATCAGTACCACAGGTGCTGGCTTTCTTACAGTACTGTTTTCAAAAGGGCTTAGCGGCGGCGGCGTTACAAGTTCATTTGGCAGCGTTGTCCTGTTACAGAGGTAAGGTGCTCGTCAGTTCGCTGGGTAATCATGCAGATGTGAAGCGTTTTTTAAGAGCGGTAGCCTTGCTGAGGCCGCCGCGTAGGTGATTAGTCCCGACCTGGGACCTTCCCTTGGTCTTGGAGGCATTGGAGAAGACGCCTTTTGAGCCCTTGGCGAAGGCGACATTGAAAGATCTAACCCTTAAGGTGGTGTTTCTGGTGGCTATTGCGTCTGCAAGGCGAGTGTCGGAGTTGCAGGCGCTGTCCTGTAGAAAGCCTTTTCTGTCCTCCTCAGATTCTAAGGTAGTGTTGCGGACAGTGCCTTCGTTCTTACCTAAGGTTGTATCGGGGTTTCATGTGAACCAAGTAGTGTCTTTGCCAGTTTTCACAGCCAGAAGGACAGATCAGGACGTGGAGCAGCTGCATCGCTTGGATGTTAAGCGGGCCTTACAGCTGTATTTAGCTAGAACAGCTAGTTTTAGTAGATCGGACAGGTTGTTCATTTTTTTGCAGGGGCTAGACGAGGAGAAGCAGCCTCTACGGGATCGATTGCTCGTTGGTTGAAAGAGGCGATCGCATCGGCGTATCTTTTACGGGGCTGTCTGGTTCCAGAAGGATTGAGGGCTCATTCCACTAGAGCGCAAGCCACGTCTTGGGCAGAGTGTAGCTTAGTACCAATGGAGGAAATATGTAAAGCAGTGACATGGTCTTCGTCTCACTCTTTTGTGAAGCATTACCGCCTTGATGTGCAGGCGGAAAGAGACACCTGTTTTGGATCGGCGGTGCTTCAGGCAGGATTAGCAGGACCCTCCCGTTGATTGTTTTCACTGCTCTGTTACATCCCCAAGGATTCCGGGGCTAGACTGGAGGGTCGATCAGGAAGGTTAAATTAGACTTACCTGCTAATTGTAGTTCTTGGAGGAACTCCGGTCTACTCCCGGTTCCCGCCCTAGTTGGTGGTACTATGGGGCCTGAAGCAGGAATATGTTTACAGGTAAGCCACCTTAGTTTTTTGGGGGGGGGTGTTTTGTTTTAAGTGGCGGTGAGACGCTTATGTCCGCGATGTGGGGTGTTGTCCTTCTTGTTAAGGGGAAGAAGGACCTCATGGCTTAGTCGGTATGGTAGGGCTCGTGTAGATAGTTATTTGGGGCACTTGCCTTGGTTTCTGTATTTAACTACTTACTTGTTTCTGCGGTGAGTCTGCTTTGTCAATAGGTTAACTGGTGAGATGAGGTGGTGCCAGCGCTTATATGCCAGTGACATCACAACAGTAAAGTTTCTCAGTGTCCAAAGCTGCTGGATGAGGTTGACAACCCCAAGGATTCCGGGACTAGACTGGAGTTCCTCCAGGAACTACAATTAGCAGGTAAGTCTAATTTAACCTTCTCGGAGTCCAAACTTGTAAACATGGCCAAGACTGAGATCTTCCCCCTACATCTACTTCCCCCTTCCTCCTTTCTCTTTTAATTTGGATAACACTACCATCGTCTGTTTCCTCAGCTTGTAGCCTCGGGGTCATCTTTGACTTTTTCTTTCTCTTTCTCTGCACATATCCAACAGATAGCAAAAACCCTGTCATTCCAGATGGTCCTGCTAGACCATTCTGGCCAAGTGGGTTTTGTGCCCCTGCCAGCAGATGATGGAGACAGAGAAACACCTAGAAACATTCTGTGAAGATATCACTGTACTAGTGCTGGTACAGCTACGGACACCCCTCTGTATATCTCTGTTTCTAGCAGATGGTGGTTGCTGGACTTGGTACAGCAGTACATCCTAGGCCTTCAGTTCCTGGACAGTCATCCTGTGTGGAGCATCTTCTTGGTCACCCAGCGGACCTCTCCAGAGCATATCTGCAGATTCTCCAGGACCAAGCAGGAAGTCAGTCCTCACATATGGGTGTCATCGGCACCGATGAAGCCCCAGCGGACCATTTCCCCAGCTTTCTATGAAAGCCTTTGGGAATGCAGGCACGCATGCGTGATTCCCTTCCCGCCTAAAGGTGCCATCTTACCTCAGTCTCTTTTTTTCCAAGAAGCCCACTGGACGTGTGTCCTGTCATCCCGGATAAAAGTTGATTTTTTTCGGCGATACTCGCTGTTTTTTCACCCGGTTCGACGCCGGTTCCCCTCCCGCCGGGTTCGGTACACCGGTATCGAGCCCGATTCTTCTTTTTCGGTTTTTGCCCTTCGTGGCTGGCGTTCGCGCCCTTTTTTGCTTTTTCCCTGGAAGGCCGGTCCTTTGACCTCACGGGGACTCTTTTTTCCCCGTTGGCTTCCAGCGGTTTCAAGAAGTGTGATTGGTGTAAGAAATTAATGTCTCTCACCGACACACACGACTGCTGCCTCGGTCCTGATCACGACCCTAAGTCGTGTGGACCATATGGGAAGATGTCTTCCAAGGCACTCCGAAGTCGCCAGCAGCAGAAAGGAAGGCTTTTCTCGGACTCAGCCTCCGGCCGGGCCCAGACCTCGTCTGAGGCCTCGACATCTCGGGATTCGGATCCCGAGCGCCTTCGGAGCTCCTCGGACAGCGGGTCCCCCGACCGGGAACGCAAGAGGAAGAAGCGGCTTGTGAGGGCGTCGTCGGAGGAGGTCCCTGGTTCCTCGAGGGCCAGGTCTAAGACCCCCGACCGTCGACCCGGGCCCGTGGACCAAGAGAAGCCTGCCAAAGTTCATTGCGTGGAGCCGGAGTCTGCTGGACACGTAAGCCCTGTAGTCCTCGAGGACTCTCCTCCCAGGGAGCCGATGTCGAGCCCGGTGCCACCGGGGCCCGAGTCGGTGGCTGCTGCGTCTCCCGAGCTGAGTCTCAGGATGACAGCCTTGGAGAGCAGATTGTCTGCCTTCATGGAGCAGCAGCGGGCACTGATGGCCAGCCTGTCTGGCGCATCTGCCCGACCACCGGGACATCGACTTCGAAGTCGACCCCGGAGACCGAGCCTATACTCAAGTCCATTATGGCTCGGTCGACCTCGGTCGCAGTCTCCCTCGACCTCCCGCTCGGGACCGAGGGCGTCGACGCCGGTGCCTCCAGCATCGGGGCGGGTGCTCCAGGGCCCCACGGGGTCAGACTCTGACT
Organism: Ichthyophis bannanicus; assembly: GCA_033557465.1. Classification (NCBI taxonomy): domain Eukaryota; kingdom Metazoa; phylum Chordata; class Amphibia; order Gymnophiona; family Ichthyophiidae; genus Ichthyophis; species Ichthyophis bannanicus. The sequence goes on along the minus strand of CM066034.1, from coordinate 502,271,359 downwards.
CCTCGTCGGATGAGTCCGCCTGGGAGACAGAGGATGAGGAGTCCCCCGATACATTCAAGACTCGGTGCGTCCTGTCGGACTCACCGCAGTCTGAGCCCCGGAGTAGATCCCTTCCGGAAGATACTCGGTTCTCGGAGTTCGTCCAGGATATGGCCACTGCCTTGGCTATTCCGGCGGACCCCGAGGAAGAGCCTCGAGCTGAAGAGCTTGAGGCCCTGCAGTATGATTCTCCTCCGAAGGAGGCCTTTACTGTCCCGGTTCCTCCGATACTGGAACGGCTCCTCTTCCGGATGTGGGAGGCACCAGCCTCGGCGCCGGTTTTAAGCAAGCGAGTCGACTCGATCTATCGACTCAGGAAGAGCCCTGACTTTCAGAAAGCACAGCTACCACACCATTCCATGGTTGTGGAATCGGCCATGCATCATCTGAAGAGCCAGAAGAGGTACTCCGCGGTGCCCCACGGCAGGGAGGCCCGGAACCTTGATGGCGTCGGTAGAAAGTGCTTCCAGGGTTCGATGCTTGTTTGCCGTGTCCAGTCTTACCAGCTGTACATGGGCATGTACTTGCGGGACCTGTCCAAGGAGTTGGCCGGCTTCTCTGCTGGACTCTCCGGGGAAACCTTGCAGAGATTCAAGTCCTTGTCCTCGGGGATTCGGGACTGCTCGAAGTTCATGTCCCGCGCCGCCTACGATGGCTTCGAGGCTTCGGCCCGAGTTGCGGCAGCCGGCATCGCGGCTCGACGCCAGGCATGGCTGCAGTCATCGGACCTCGAGCCATGGGTTCAGGACAAGTTGGTCGATGTCCCTTGCCGAGGTGAAAACCTTTTTGGCAAGCCCATGACCGAGAAGGCCGCCCAGCTCGAAACAGAGCACCTTACACGGACAAGGCTGTCTAGGAAGACCTCTGCCCCTTCTCATAAGAAGAAGGGCTCGGGTAAAAAGCCCTTTTACCCGAGGAAGGGCACTGCCTACAAACAGTACCCTCAATATCAGGCTACCCAAGCTGCACCCCAGGGTCAGCAAGCCAAGGGACATGGTAATGGGCCCCGTAGGCAGAGGACCCTCAAGCCTCCAGTCCCTGCTCCCACTCAGCAGGGTGGGGGTTTTTGACTCCTTGAGCATAGCCTCTCTGTCCTTGCTATCCCAACCCTGCACAGGAGGTCGCCTCGCCCTATTTACCGGTGACAGTTGGGTGTTGGACATAGTCCACAAGGGCTATGCCCTACATTTTCACCAACTGCCTCCATCATACTTTCCAGGGGAGCCCCTGAGGCCTTCCCTGCACACAGACCTTCTCCTTCAGGAACTTCAAGGTCTGTTGGTGGACAGGGCGGTGGAGCCTGTGCCTCCCCATTTGCAAGGTCACGGATTCTACTCCAGGTATTTCCTGGTGCCCAAAAGAACCGGTGGCCTTCTCCCAGTTCTGGACCTCAGGAACCTCAACAAGTTCCTAGAGAAGGAAAAGTTCAAGATGCTTACTCTTGGAACCCTTCTGCCCTACCTCCAGCAGGGAGATTGACTATGCTCCTTAGATCTAAAGGATGCGTACTCTCACATCCTCATTCATCCAGACCACAGAAAGTACCTCAGGTTCCTTGTGGGAGGAAACCATTATCAATACAGAGTGCTGTCTTTTGGCCTCACCTACGCGCCCAGGGTCTTTACCAAATGCCTGGCAGTGGTTGCGGCCTACCTGAGAACACAGGGAATCTTTGTCTTCCCCTATCTGGACGACTGGCTCATCAGGGGTCAGACGTCCCAGGAGGCCAGACAAGCCACCCTCAGAACTATTGCTCTTCTTCAAAGCCTAGGGTTTGTGATAAACTTCGCAGAGTCCACTTTGCTCCCCTCCCAGAACTTGGTGTTCATAGGCGCAAGGCTGGACTCTCTCCTGGCAAAGGCTTTCTTGCCAGAAGACAGAGCACGAAGATTGATAACCCTGGCAAACCAGTTTCTCAACAGGTCATTAGTCTCCGCCAGACTCTGCCTGAGGCTTCTAGGCCACATGGCTTCGATAGTACATGTGACCCCCAATGCCAGGCTCCATATGAGACCTGCACAGTGGTGCCTTCGGACTCAGTGGTTACAGGCCCCAGGCAGCCTCAGGGACAGGATAAGGGTGTCCAGCCACTTTCTGAACTCCCTCAGCTGGTGGCTGCACCCACCCAATCTACTAAAAAGAGTGCTCTTTCAGGTTCCTGGGTACACGGTGGTACTGACCACCGACGCCTCCCTGCAGGGCTGGGGAGCTCATTGTCTAGACAAGTGCACCCAGGGCCTGTGGTCTCCTTGGGAGGCGGCACAGCAGATCAATCTCCTGGAACTCAGGGCTATTCGCCTAGCTCTCAAAGCTTTCTCTCCTGCCCTGGCTCATCAATCTGTCCTGGTTCAGACAGACAACCAGGTGGCCATGTTGTATGTGAACAAACAGGGCAGGACTGGGTCCAGGCTCCTTTGTCGGGAAGCTCAAGACCTTTGTTCATTTGCCCTGCGGCACAACATGCTCCTCAGGGCTGTGTACCTTCCAGGACAGGAGAACTGCCTGGCCGACAAGTTGAGCAGGATTATGCAGCCCCACGAGTGGCAGCTACATCCCTTGGTAGTTCAAAAGATTTTCCTGAAATGGGGACTTCCATCCATAGATCTGTTTGCCAGTCCTCTGAACAAACAGCTGCCCAGGTTCTGCTCTAGGCAAACGCATCCTCTGCGGATAGCAGCAGATGCTTTTAGGATTCCCTGGTCTCAGGGCCTCCTGTATGCGTTTCCTCCCACGCCCTTGGTGGCCCAAGCTCTCTTCAAGATTCTTCAGGACAAGGCATCGCTCCTGCTGGTGGCTCCCAGGTGGCCAGGACAACCTTGGTTTCCACTTCTGCTTCAGCTGGCAGTGGATCCCCCACTGCCTCTGGGGTTGCAACCCGACCTTCTCTCTCAGGATCAGGGTTCCCTTTTGCACCCCAATCTCAAAGCTCTCAATGAGATGGCCTGGAGGCTGCAAGGGTAGTTTTGGCTCCCTGGGGCCTACCTCAGGAAGTTGAGGAGGTTGTCCTAGCCTCTAGGAAACTGTCCACTAGAAAAACCTATGCTCTCAAATGGAGAAGGTTTTCTGTGTGGTGTCAGCTACGTACAGAGGATCCTTTCTCCTGTACGGTACCAGTAGTGCTTCAGTATTTACTCCACTTGTCCAATCAGGGACTCAAATCCAATTCTGTTCAGGTCCACCTTTCAGCTCTAGCAGCTCACCACTCGCTGGTGGAAGGACATTCTCTGTCGGTTCACCCCTTGGTGTCCCGCTTTCTCAGAGGCTTGCTTTTGCTCAAGCCTCCAATCCGTCGTCCTGCCCCTGAGTGGGAGTTGAATGTGGTCTTGCAGCAACTGACTCGCCCACCTTTTGAGCCGATGGCTACTTGTCCTCTACGCTTCCTATCCTGGAAGACACTCTTCCTGATAGCCCTTACTTCGGCTAGGCGAGTGAGTGAGCTTCAGGCCCTGGTCTGTGATAGGCCTTACACCAGGATTTATAGGAACAGGGTAGTCCTCAGGACTCATCCAAAGTTCCTCCCAAAGGTTGTCTCCTCTTTCCACCTCAATCAGGAGGTGGTTCTTCCAACATTCTTCCCTAGGCCTCATACAAGCCAGGCTGAAGCAGTCCTGCATACCCTGGACTGTAGGAGGGCCTTATCCTTCTACCTTGACCGTACACAGGGGCATAGAAGGGCTACTCAGCTCTTCGTTTCTTTTGATCCTAATAAGTTGGGGTTGGCTGTGTCCAAGCGTACCTTGTCCATCTGAGTGGCTGACTGTATCACCTGGGCTTACAAGGCGGCTGACCTTCCTTTGCAGGGTCGGGTTACGGCCCACCGAGTCAGGGCAATGGCTGCCTCAGTGGCTCATCTCCGCTCTGTGCCCTTGGTAGACATCTGCAGGGCTGCAACTTGGTCTTCAAGCCAGACCTTTGCGGCCCATTACTGTCTGGAGAGGGAGTCCCGTAGGGACAGTGCTTTTGGCCAAGCAGTACTGCGGAATCTCTTTGAGGTTTAGGCAACTCCTGCCCTCTGTTGGGCTACCGGTGGAGGTTGTGTCCTTGAAAAGCCTTTCTTTGTTGCTGAGACTAGAGGGAGTTCTCTTGTTCAGCCTGGGTTCCGCGGTAGCCCAGAGCTTGGGAGTCACCCATATGTGAGGACTGACTTCCTGCTTGGTCCTGGAGAAAGAGTAGTTACTCACCTGTAACAGGTGTTCTCCAGGAGCAGCAGGAATCAGTCCTCACAACCCTCCCTCCTCCCCTTGGAGTTGCAGTTGTACATAGTTTATTTTTCATTTTTGTTTGCTGTTCTTAGCTATGTCATTTGACTGAGGTGATATGGCACCTTTAGGCGGGAAGGGAACCGCGCATGCGTGCGTGCATTCCCAAAGGCTTTCATAGAAAGCTGGGGAAATGCTCCGCTGGGGCTTCATCGGCGCCGATGACACCCATATGTGAGGACTGATTCCTGCTGCTCCTGGAGAACACCTGTTACAGGTGAGTAACTACTCTTACTCCACTGGAGTTTTTTGCCTGGAAGGGGGGTGACCAAGCTCCTCATCCTTGACAGTCGGTTGAGCAAGTAGGTGACAGGCTGGTGAGCAGCTCCAGATTCTCTGTCACAGTCTCCTTATCATTAATTTACTTTCCTTAATTTAATTGACAAATTGGCAGTTAGTTTAATTACTTTGGCTAATTTAATTACCTTAATCTTACTTATTGGTTCAACAGACCCACCCCCCCCCCCCCCTCTTCCCCAGCCCTTCCCCGGGTGTAGTCTCTTTAAGGCTCTCTTTAAAAAGAAAAGACAGAAAACCAGATTTAGCCTGATCTTCCTTGTCGTGTTTTTGTAGTTCCCTTTATTCTTTGGTTGCCATTCTGAGGATGTTTGATCTGGGGAAGTCACAGCTATGGGGTACTTTTGGGGGCCCTTTCCCCTGTGCCTGCCATCTTGGGCAGCCACATTGCTAGCATTCGGGGTCAAATTTTCCTCAGAAAGAGGCCATTAAATCTGTGTGTGCTTTCTGCACTGCGGGGCCAGTTTTCACCACTGTGCCTGCCATCTTTATTTTTATTTTTTATTTATTTATATACAGGCTTGATATACCGCCCAAAACCGGAGTATCAGAGCGGTGTACAATAAAAGAAAAGCGGCTGCAGGAAAGTTAAAGAGAGAAAGGAACGCCATTCGAAGACAGGAAAGAACTAGGGAGAGATAGATAGAAGGAAAAAGGACAGAAATTACACGACTAGACAATTAAACACGGGGGGAAGGGAGTGAGGGGGTGGATTGTGGCATTGGAACTGACGTGACGGTCATGGAGGTACTGGTAGATCAAAAGCCTGGGAGAAGAGATAGGTCTTAAGGAGAACTTTGAAGTGCGGGAAAGAGTGCTCAGTGCGGAGCGTGTGGGGAAGGGAGTTCCAGAGAGCTGGGGCTAAGAAGAAAAATGCAGAGTGATGGGTGAGTTCAAGGTGGGCCTGGGACAGAGAGGGAAGGAAAAGACGGTTGGTATGGGACGATCGGAGAAGGCGAGGAGCAGGTTGATGATAGATAAGATCAGAAAGATATTGAGGAGTACTGGTATGGAGAACTCTATGAGTGATGATGAGATACTTGTAAATGAACCTAAATTTGATGGGAATCCAATGAAGGGAGAAAAGACAGCGAGTGATGTGGTCGAAAGGGGAGGAGAAGGTGAGTAAGCGGGCGGCAGTGTTTTGAAGGAGCTGAAGACGACGGAGTTGATAGGACGGAAGGCCAGCGAAGATGGAGTTGCAGTAATCCAAGCGAGAGGTTACCAGGGAGAGGACTAGAGTGGTGAGGGATTTAGTGGAGAGAGAAAGCCAGAGGGAGCGAATGCGGCGGAGGTGGAAGAGGCAACTGCGGACAAGGGAAGAAATGTGAGGGTGAAAGGAGAGGGAGGAATGCAGGGTGACACCCAGGTAACGGAGGGAAGAAACGACAGGGATGGGGAGGGAGGACATCATAGGGGCTAAGATGGGAGGAGGAGTGGTGAAAGAGAACCAGATGGCAGAGGATTTAGAGGGATTAACACAGAGGAAATTATCAGAGAACCAAGAGGCAATAAGATTAAGGCAGGCATTGAGAGCAGAGAGGTCCGGAGAGGCAGACCTAGTGTGATGGACAAGAAGCATATCATCTGCATAGAAGTAAAAGGAGATACCGGACTGTTGAATGAGAAGGGCCAGGGGGGTGAGGAAAACATTGAAAAGTAGAGGGGCGAGGATAGAACCTTGTGGAACACCACAGTGTAGAGGGGAGGGGGCAGAAGCAGAGGAGCCGAAGTGAACAGCGAAGGAACGGAGAGAAAGAAAAGACTGAAACCAGCGCAACACAGTGCCTTGGATACCAGAATCAGACAGACGAGTGAGGAGAGTGCGGTGATCGATAACATCAAAGGCGGCAGAGAGATCTAAAGAGACGGCAATAGATAGGTCACCCTGGTCGTGAGAGCGGTGGAGGTCGCTGAGGAGGGCAAGAAGGATAGTTTCAGTGCTGTGTCCAGGCCTAAAACCAGATTGACGAGGGTGAAGATAGAGGGTGGAATCAAGGTGCGCGGAAAGCTGGGTGAAAACCAATTTTTCAAGAACCTTGGAGAGAAAGGGGAGGTTTGAGATGGGTAGCCAGTTGGCAGGAAGGCTAGGATCGAGGGAGAGTTTCTTGAGAAGAGGGCGGACCAGGGCGTGTTTCCAGGAGGTGGGAAAACTGCCGGAAGAGAGACTGCTGTTGACTATGGCAAGGATATATGGCAGAAGTTGAAGAGAGGGATCAAGGAGCCAGGGAGAGGATCGAGTGAGCAGGTTGTTTTGTAGGAAGAGGAAATTGCCTGAAGAAGCTCAGTGGAGTTGACAAGGCTGAAGGAACACCATGTGTGAGGAAAGGTACTGGAGGGAGGAGGGGAGAGAATGACGGGGGAGGCGGAGAGGGAGGGGGGAGGGGAAAGAGGAGGAGGGCAGAGGGGGAAGGAAGAGCGAAGGGACTGGATCTTATTAACAAAAAAAGGAGGCGAGGGTCGTCAGGCTGGGGGCAGTGGGAGGGGGCGCTGATGAGAAGGGACAAGATGAGGGAGAAGACAGAGAGTGAAGGACCCGATACAAGCAACGGGAGGAGTTAGAAGAGGCAGTGATGAGATCCTTAAAGTAGGTCCTTTTGGCCTCGGTGATCATAGTGCGGTAATAACGATGTGCGCAGCGGAAAGAGGTCAAGGAGGCAGGGGAGGGGTGTTTACGCCAGTGATGTTCAGCACGTCGGAGGTGGGTACGCTGGAGATAAAGACCCGAGTGATACCAGGGGTGATGGGACATAGAACGGCAAGAGGTGGGGTGGAGGGGAGCTAAGGTGTCAAGTGTGCTAGCAAGAGTAGAGGACCAGGAATCAACCTGCTGGTCGACAGGAAGAGAAAAAAACTCAGGGGAAAAGAGAGTCAGCTGGGGGAAAGGCTTGCAGAGTGAGGGGCGTAAGACGCCGTTTGAGAACCTTAAATGAAGTCGCAGCAGCAGATGAGGGGTGCGTTTGCATGGGAGGGAGAGCAAAAGAAAACAATAAGCAGTGATGGTCAGACCAGGGAAGAGGGATGGATGAGATGATAGCCAACTGTGCCACTAGTAGTCAGGGATAAAGGGAGGCCATTAAGCCTGTACACACTTTCCTGTGCTTCTGAGTCAGTTTGTGCAGTGCCATACAGGGGTAGCTGCATCTCTTGCTGCTGTGACTGGTGTCTTCCTCTGACTGTTGCACTGCGGATTCTTGCCAGGATACAGAGCCACTGCAATACAGAAGCATGTGTGCGGCAGCTGGTGGCTGACCTTAGTGCTCCATGGGGGGGGGGGGGGTCATCGGTGGCTTGTCTGTCTCTTCCTCATGTTCTGGTCTGTCTTCCATACTACTTTCCAACAGCCGGCAGGGGCCTTGAAGGTGGGAACACCCACCATTTTGAGGTCCCTCTGATTCAGTTAGTCCACATTAGTAGCGGCCCTCCTCAGCTCTTCTCTTCTGGTCTCTGAGGTCCCATCCTCTGCCCTCTCCTATCCAGAAGCCCTTCTGCTTCATTTCGACCTCACCTCTCCCTTTCATCTGCTTCTTGTTTATACGCCCTATCGCTTTGCTCTGATCTCTGGAATTCCTTTCTCCTCACTTTATCTGAAACCCTTCTTCTTTACCCCTGTCTCTTTGTCTTGAGGGACTTTTAACATTCATTTGGAATCTCCTTCTACCCCTCATGATAGGACCCTTCACACCCTATTCCAGGACCTTTCGCTCATACTGCATGTCCCTTTTCTGATGCATGTGGCCGGCCATACTTTGGACCTTATCCTGTCCTGCCCTAGCTTGCCTTGTTCCTCTAACTCGCTGTCCTCTTTGCCTCTCATCTGGTCAGACCACTTGTCTTTTTTCCTGCTTATCCTGCAGACTGCCCTTACGTAGTCCACTTCCTCCTCGTTCCTTTGGCATGTCTCGTGCATTCTCCTCCCACTCTATCAAGCTCTTTCCTTCAGCTGACGTGCTATTCCCTGTAGATTTCTCCAAGCTCCCCGTTGATTCCCAGGTAGATTCCTTTCACGCCACTCTTTTGTCTGCTCTTGATTGAATCGCTCCCCTGCGGCCCCATCACAGACCATTTAAGCATTCCCTGCCTTGGTACTATCATGGCCTGCATCTCCTACGCCATGCTGCTGGTAGAAACATCCCTCCTCCACAGCCCTGGGCCACTTCAAACACATGCATCACCTTACTGTCACCAATTGCAGACCTCCAAACTATGACAACTTGATCTCTTCCACAGCTACATGCTAGCAAAGACCTGACGGACTTTAGAAAAAAACTCAAGACCCACCTATTTCAGATTCAGTACAACTTGATTTAGTCCACGTGGCCCAAACAGTGCCACCCAAAGAACCAAAAATGTATATATGTAAAAATGTGAATATGTAAACAATTACTGTGTGTTGTGCTTACCTTTCAAATCACCTTGTATATACTACAAATTTTTCTGTCCTGATTTGTCAGTTTCCAATATGTAATCCAATCCGCTACTGATCGCTGGAAGTAGCGGTATACAAATGTACGCTAAATAAAACCCAACTCCTCCCATCAGTTGCATTCTGCTCTCGGTAGTCTCTCCCCTCTGTCCACTGCTCCGCCCTCTACATCTACTGTCATATCAACTCATGTTGCTCTTGTTCATTATTTCCAGGACAAGGTTCTCACCTTTAGGGCCAGCTTTGTTAATTGTCCACTGCCACTTTCTCCTCCCTCCCCAATTCTGTCACCTCCATCTTCACCTTCCTCCATCTGCTCCCCATACTTGGTCCAACTTCTGTGCCATTTCAGCTGCCAAACTAGGCAAAGCTCTATCATCTTCCCACAAAACTGCTAGTGCTTCAGATCCTATACATTCTGCCTGGTTCACTGAGATTTCCCTTGCCCTGCTCCCTTTTATTTATTTTATTTTATTTATTTATTTATTTACATTTCTTCTATACCGCGCTATTAGGATCAGTGCGGTGTACATTGAACAGAACATACTACAATGCAACAAGCAACATTGAGTTTACAATGAACGGGGCAGTGAACATGGATGTAACCGGGGAAACTATATACAAATTAACTTTACACTATCTACAAATTCTTTGCATATTACACATAAGTTTGCATATTACACATACGTTTATCTTGTCCATTTTCAACAGCAATCTTTCTTCAGGTATTTTCCCCTCAGTTTGGAAGCACGCTTCGGTTAGGCCCCTTCTGAAAAATTCCTCCGTACACCCTGCCACTCCAGCGCATTACCATTCAGTTTCGACCCTCCCATTTCTTTCCAAAATTCTTGAGAAGTTGGTTTTCTCTCGGCTTTCCTCTCACATAGAATCCTCTCATGCATTTCACCCCCGCTAGTCAGGATTTTGCACCGGGCATAACACCGAAACTGTTCTCCTTTCCTTCCTAAATGAAATCCATCATTTTCATGACCAGGGCAACATTTCATTAGCTGTCTCACTGGATCTGAATTCTGCCTTTAACTTGGTTGATCACATCACGCTCTTCAATCGACTGCACTCTCTGGGGATTCATGGGTCGGTTCACCACTGGTTTTGGTCCATTGTCTGTCAACGTTAGGTGGCCCTTCCTCATCTTCTTCTCTGTCTCACTTGTGTCCTCCAAGGTTCTGTGCTTGCCCCTCTTTTTTTCAATATTTTTCTCACTCCCCTGACACTCATCATCCAACAGTCTGGTGTCTCAGCATATTACTATGCTGCTGATATTATTTTGCTCCACCACATTAGCCTGTCTACTCCTGATATTTCCTTCTTGAACACCTGCTCAGTCCACATCTCTTCTTGGTTATCTGAAAATTTTCTCCATCTTTACTCCTCTTAGTCAGCCGCTATCTGTTTCCTGGCATCTGGTTTACCCCCTTCTTTGATTCCTTTCTTCCCTTCTGGTCCCATCCCCATGACTGACTCACTCTGCTTTCTTGGAGTCACTTCATATTCATGTCTCTCCTTCCATTCATATATCTCATCTCTAATCCAACATTTTTTTTCTTCCTCCGCCATATTCGTGCCCTCTGCCCATTTCTGTCCCCTGCTTCCCTCACTTCTCTTCTCCTCGCATTAGTTGTGTCCAGATTTGCCTACTGCAATATTGCTTTTCTTGGCCTTCCTCGGTATCAGATCCAACGTTTACACTTAGATCAAAATACTGTCTCTCGCATCATTCCCATGCCATTCGATCCAACCACATTATTCCCCTGCTTATCTAACTAAATTGGCTCCCCCTCCTCTACCGTCCCATATACGTTTTTGGCATTAGTTCATAAAGCCTTACACACCAATACTCCAAGTTACTTCTCTGACCATCTACACCTTTATGCCCCTCGTCGTGTCCTCTGTATGATACATGACAATCGACTCTATCTCCCCTCTTTCTCTGTTGCTCGCCTGGAATCCACTTGCACCTCAGCCCTCTACTTTCTTGGTCCCAACCTCTGGAACTCCCTGCCTGTAGCTCTGTGTCTTGAGCAGTCACATAATAAATTCAAAGCCCATCTGTTCCATACCACCTTTAATCTTTCTCCTGAGTTTTAGTCCACTCTTCTCCCCTTCTCCTTTATATCTTTACTCTATTTTGTGTGACTGCAGTGCTCTCCTCTTTAAACAATGGCATTCTTTTCAACTTTTTTATTTTTTTAAATATTTTGGAATTAAATTGTAAACCGCCCTGCTACCTGGTTAAAGGAGTAGTATATCAAGCTCAATTAACATAAATATGTTCTCCTCCAACCCTTTGACTGTGGTATTATGCTTGGGGGCAGAATCTTTGTCAAGTCTAGTACCTGTGACCAATGAATTCACTATTTCGCACCAGACATGGCAATAATGGCAGGCTGCTCCTTCTGCTTGCAAGGGACCTCCAGGGATCCCCTTGGGGTGGTAAGTCCATGCAAGTCTGACCTCCTCACTCTGTCTGGTAGGTGTGAAAGAGAGAGTTCCTCATGTCGCTTGACCTAGTTGTAGCCTGCTATTTGAGATCATCAACAGCATTTCTGCACTTAGCATTGGTGAACCAGTATTCTCAGTTTGGTGCCCTTAGGGTTCGCAGCAGTTTCCAGGGCCTTTTTGAAAATCATGCTGGTCATGGTGATAGCTCTCTGACAGGAGAGCATTTGCGTTTACCCATTTCTAGATGATTGGTTTATTTGGATCAAGTCGCCAGCTGTGGGTAATCACACAGCTTGTGCAGTTCCTCGGGCACTTAGGTTGAGTGGTTAATTGAGCCAAAGTCATTTCATTCCATTGCAGGGAGAATCTGAGTGTGATTCAGCATCTGGACAGGCAAGGTATATTTGACGGGCAAGAGGCAGCTCAAGCTGATGTCTCAGCTGGAGACGTTTCACTGGGAGCAATCTTTCAGAGCCTGGGGTTCTCCAGCTTCTAGGCTTGATGACTGTGACAACAAACCTGTGCTCTCGGCTCAAATTAACATGAGGTCGCTTCAGAGGGCCCTTCTGTCACGTTGGACTCCTCTCTCCAAGGGCTACAGCACTCACCTTCCTTTTCACCAATCAGTGAAGCAGAGCCTCCTCTGTTGGTCTTATCCATCCTGTCTTTACTGGAATATGCCACTTGGAACCCACAGTGGTTAGTTATAGCGACCGATGCCAGTCTGTCAGGCTGTAGGATGCTTTGGTTTGGCTCACATAACTCTAGTTTGCTGGTGAGCCGCGATGTAGCATGGCTGATCAATAACTTCCCAGGGCAGTTTCTCTATCTGTTTCAGGGTCAGCCAGTCCAGATCTTCTCAAACAATGTCACGGCCATGGCTGCTGTCTATTGGCAGGGAGGGGCCAAGAAGGCTGGAGTTTCCTGCAAAATATTCCTATTGTTTGCCTGGGTGCAGCATCATCTGCTGGCATGCTAGGTGCAACACATCACAGAAATGGAGAATGACAAGGCAGATTAGTTTAGCTGAAAGATTCTTGAGCCTAGGGAGTGGAACTTGCACCATCAGCATACCTCGATCTAAGGGCAACTCGGATCATTGCTAAGGTAGGATGGCTTCTGAGGCATTGGTGTGCTCATGCAGCCATGGCCAATTTGAACTCTCCTGTACATGTTTCTTTTGTGGTCTCTGATCGGGGAGATGATACACAGGATAGAGGGCCATCCGGAGATGGTGATCCTTTTGGCTTGGCTGTGGAGGCTGGTATGTAGACCTGGTGCGACTTCTCACAGGACATATCTTCCTCCAATAAGGAGGAAGTCTCTTGCGTCAGGGACTCATCCTAATGGTTGATCTGGCACCCTTCTCGATTACAGCTTAGCCCTGGAGAGGTGCCAACTCCAGCATACATGCTGCTCCCCGGCGATGATAGCTAAGCTCTTGAAGATGAGACAGGAATCTGCCTGCCTTGGTCATGTTCTTGTATGGAGTCTCTTTCAGATGGACCTCTGCTCTGTTGGCCACAACTCTGTTGCCTTGGAAAGCGGATATGCACTCTTTGTTGGCATTTCTTAAGGATGGGTTTGCCAATGGCTTTGCCTTCAGTTCGCTTCTAGAGCAGGTTGCAACCCTGGAGAGAGTTCCATAATATTGGTGCAATAAAAGAAAATACTCTATGACTCGTAGAACTGTTAGAATTTTGAAACTCTGAGACAATATGTATTGTGTTCTGTGTGTATCCTCTTCTTAATTGTTCATTTGGCATTTTTTTAATGAGTGGTTAGAGAAGATGGAGCTATGTTCCCCAGCAGCTTAAATGTGATCATCAGAGATTTATATTTAATTCTGCTTTGGATTGGCAACCAGTGCTGATTGTACAATATAGGGATGATGTGATCAGTAATGTGAGCTTTCAGAGTTATATGTGCAGCCATGTGTTGAGCCATCTGTAGTTGACTTAATGCTTGTTTCGAAAGTCCCTGGAAAATGCTATTAAAATAGTCGATGTGGGGGCAAATTATTGCCTGGAGTACAGATCTGAAGTCATAGTTTGATAGTAGAGGTCTCAACAGTTGGATCATTCTCAATTTATTATAGATTGCACTAGTGGTTAATTTTATGTGAGTAGCTAAGCTGAGAGTTTGATCTAGGGTAACACCTAGATATTTTACTTCGTTTTTTACTTCTAGAATAGCCTCTTTGACGTGTAAATTAGGAGGTGGGATAAAATCTTGGTTCCTGGTAACATATAGAACCTCGGGTTTTTTATAGTTTATTCTTGGGTTATGGGAATTTAACCATTGTGAAACTTCGTTGAAGCATGGTTCGACCGCACCTTGAATATTGTGTGCAATTCTGTTGCGAAATTAGAAAAGGTACAGAGAAGAGCCACCAAAATGCTAAAGGGGATGGAAGAATACCACTGTAAGGAAAGGGTTAAAATGTTAGTGCTTTTCAACTTGGAAAAGAGACGGCTGAGGGGAGATATGATAGAGGTCTATAAATTAATGAATGGAGTGGAACGGGTTAATGTAGATTGGTTGTTTACACCATCAAAAAGTAGAAAGACTAGAGGACACACAATGAAGCTACAGTGTAACCCATTTAAGACTAATAAGAGAAAATATTTTTTCACTTAGCGTGTAATTAAACTCTAGAATTCGTTATCGGAGGATGAAGTAAAAGCTCTTAATGTAGCTGGATTTAAGAAAGGTTTGGACAAGTTCCTGAAGGAAAGGTCCATAAACCATTATTAAAGAGTACCCAGGAAATGCATTGCTTACCCTAGGACGAGCACTGTGGAACCTGTGTACCTGTTGGGAACCTGCCAGGTATTTGTGATCTGAATTGGCCACTGTTGGAAATAGAATACTGGGCTTGATAGACCTTGGTCTGACCCAGTATGGCATTTTTCATTTTATGATATAATCTGCTTGAGATTAGGTTTAGTAATGTCAAAGGGTAGGTATAACATTATGCCATCAGCATAGATGTAATAACCTACTTTGAATTTTTGGATGATATAACATATTGGCTGTAGATAGATATTAAGCAATAGTGCAGAGAGGACTGAACCTTGCTTGTTGACTATATGGATTAAATGTCTGATAAACAATTTTAATCTGTTGAGTGCGGCCAGATAGGTAAGATTGAAACCATCGAAGTGTGGTGCCATATATCCCAATTTGCTGGAGCCTTTTGAGCAGAATGCTATGATTAATGGTGTCAAAGGCAGAAGCAGTGTCCAAAAATTTAAGGATGAATGCCTGTTTTGAATTATCAATTCCTCTTATGAGTTTGTCAAAAAGGACTAATAACAGAGACTCACCGCCATGGTTCGGTCTGAATCCATATTGATGCACATCTAATGGTGCATGTAGATCAATGTGGTCTTGTAGTTGGGTTTGGATGATTTTTTAAAATTATTTTTGCTAGGAACACAAGGCTGGAAATTGGCCTATATGAATTAGGACATGATTTATCCATAGACATGTTTTAAAATGGGATTGATTATAGCTTGTTTTAGAGCTTCTGGCATATAGCCTTGTATCAATGACAAATTAACCAAGTTGAGAATGACTGGTGCAAGTTCTGTGCTGGCTACTTTTAACCAACTGACTGGGCAAGGGTCAAGACTAGATGTTTTGATTTTGGATATTATGTTGTTTAAGTATTCTAAGCTGACCTGATGAAACGACTGCCATATCATAGGGTGATTCAAATTGTTGTGTGATGATAATATTAAGGAAGTACAGTAATTGATAGCTTTAACTTATTCACATAATGATTTGCTAGAGCTTTTGGATTGATGCTGAGATTATTTAAATCATCACTGGGGGCACGAGTTAAGGATTTCACAATTTCAAAAAAGTTCTCTGGGGCGATTCAGAGAATTAAAAGGATTTTTCTATGATACTCATTATTATTATTGATAGATTCTCGGTATAGTTGAAATGTATTCTCCAGGACCAAGCAGGAAGTCAGTCCTCACATATGGGTGACGTCAGCGCTGACGGAGCCCTCGCGGAGCAATTTCCCCAGCTTTCAAAGACAGCCTTTGGGAATTGCAGCGTGCATGTGCGGTCCCCTTCCCGCCCAAGGTTGCCATCTTGCTCAGTCTTCTTTTTTCCGCGGAGCCCTACAGACGCTGTTTGTGATCGCCGCTGAAAAAGTTGATTTTTTAAGACTTCCGGTTTGGCAAATGAGCTAATCGGGCGGGTACTGATCAGCTCCGGGTAATCTACCCCTCCAAACAGCAATATTCTCCCACTATAGGTGGAATCTCCTAACATTATTTAATATATGTGCTAAAGAACTCAGCGGGCTTGTAGCGGTGTACCAGCGGCGAGGCAAGTGGCTCAATGGCAACGAAAACCCTGAGAAGAGAGAAGCCACGAGTCCCAGAGGCCAAAATGGTGGAGAGCGCGCCTAGTAGCCCAGGTTCTGGTGGTACTCAGGGGCTTGTGGCAGAGGTATCTGCGGCGGTGGTGCAAGCCCTGGACACCCGATTTCAGGAACTGTCGGAGCAGCTGCACAATGTCGGCCAGCGCGTCACAGATTTTGCAGGACGAGTTGAACAGGTGGAGACACGTGTGTCCAACATAGAAGACACCCAGAACTCGTTGCAAACTAGAGTGGAAGCCCTAGAAACGCTGATTAAACAATATGGAGAAAAGATTGATGACCTGG
Source organism: Ichthyophis bannanicus (assembly GCA_033557465.1). Classification (NCBI taxonomy): domain Eukaryota; kingdom Metazoa; phylum Chordata; class Amphibia; order Gymnophiona; family Ichthyophiidae; genus Ichthyophis; species Ichthyophis bannanicus. Next base: position 502,255,185 of record CM066034.1, on the reverse strand, counting down.
AAAACCGGGGGCGGCGTAAAAATCTGAGGTTTGTTGGGATCCCAGAGACTGTGGCGGATGGCGCCCTATATGGCTTTCTGCTTGCCTGGATCGCTAAATTGATGGGCGACAAGGAAAACACCTCCACAAGGCTGGAACGGGTGCACAGATTAGGCCCAAAGAGGGAACAAGCACGAAGTCCACGTGCAGTTATAGCACGTTTCTTAGACTACCAGCAGAAAGAAGAAGTGCTTAAGACTGCCCTGAGCCATAAATAGCAGAACTCTGATGCGGAGAGAATACTGGTCTTTCAGGACTACTCGGTATTAGTCAGCCAACAACGGTGGGCCTACTCCACTGTGTGCACACAGCTCAGGCAAAAGGGGGTGCGTTTTTCCCTACTGTACCCAGCTCGATTGCGGGTGGACTTCCAAGGTCGGCCTAAATACCTGCTCTCACCCGAAGCGGCTGCTTCTTTTTTTGGAAACTCTAAACAATCCTGTGGGCTCCGGCCCTTGACACTGTTGATGGAAGTCTTGACGACATATTGGTATTGAAGGGGGAATCCTGGTGGTGGGGGGACAGTTTCGAAGGACTGGGGCTGATTCTTACCCCTCTTTTACTGTGTATGCACTGCTATTTCCCCCCTCCCCTCTTCCCCGCTGTTCTCTGTTTGTTTTGAATTTGTATGGGTAACTGTATCTGTGGGGTTGGGGAACCGGGCAGGCGTTAGCGGGGGTTTGGATCTGAGTGCTATGTTTTTTTTTCAGTTACTAGTTGCAATGTCTTGCAATAGTGTTACTCTATAGCAATTAAATAGCAACATTGTTCTGGTTACATTTTCACTTTGCTCCCTAGATTGCAGGATGGTTACAGTTACTTGTTTAATGTGGGAGGGAGAGGGGAGGTGATTGGGCTGGGTTAGGTGTCAGATACGTGGGTTAGGGTGGAGTGCATCTAAATGCGGGTTGGGGAGAGGGGTTGGGTTGGTTCCGGTGGGTTTGTTGGTCTCTGACCCAACGCCCTATAGTAGTAGTCAGGACGCGTAACTTGTTGTGCTCTGGGGAGCGGGAATCGCAGGCTTTAACATCCAACCACCTCTCTCTTGAGTACTATTAAAACGTTGCGGTGGTATCCGTGGAGGGGATAGTTCTAGAACACGGGATGGGAGGGAAGGAGATGAATGTTAGGGATGGAGGGCGGTCTGGCCAGGCCGCTGATTGCTGTTAGATAAGAATAGCGCAGATCGTCTTTACCATCCCTCCATTCATGGGAATCTCCCCTGGGGCTGGGCGGCCGGATGGGATGAGGCAGAGAACATAGGAATTTGAGGTCCGGCCGTAGATAGGGGGTTGGTTAACCATGGACTGTGGCCTTAATAGGATATATATAATGTGGTTCGGAGTAGCTTATTGCGGGGCCTGGTGGTTTAAGCAATTGGAATAGGCAAGATGGAATGGGAAGGAGCACTTTGGGATACCTGAAAATAGGAGGAGGTTTTAAGGGCGGGTGTGGGGAGTTGAGAGGGTGAGTGGGTAACTGAAGATTGAACACTATGGAGGAGACTATGAAGACTGGGATAGGGGTAGCCCCAATTGTCAAAGGAAGGTTGTCCGACCACCCGGACGGACTAGCAGAGGAGGGAGGGGGAGGGGAACGACGGGGGGTGGGGGTGGGGAAGGGGAAGATATGGGAGGGGGGAATAGTCGTTACTCTGGGATTTCACAATTGGCAGCAGGGTCCTAGATGGAGGGATGATCCAGGAGGGCTCCAGGCTGGGGGGGTCCTTCCTATGCGAATGGGAATGTATCTTTGCTGGAACCTTGACACTGCCTTGTCGCTCTGAAGGTCATCTCCTGGAATGTTTGTGGATTGGGAAGCCCTATTAAGAGATACAAAATATTGCAAGCCCTGGCCAGACATCAGTGTGATATTGCAATGCTCCAAGAAACCCACCAGACGGCGGAGGAACATGATAAACTTTGTAGGAACTGGGTGGGGCAGGTATGGGGTTCTCCAGCTAAAAAGGTTAAAGGGGGCGTGGCCATTTTGGTCCAGAAGCGTATTCGCTTTGTGGCGGGAACGATTCGGTCGGATGAGGATGGGAGGTCCCTTCTGATCTCAGGCCTCATAGAGGGGAGGCCGGTGATTCTTGGGAATCTATATGGTCCTAACGTGTTTGACTTCGGCTTTTATAGTGGTGTGGCTTCAGCTATCGAGCAACTTCCGGATTGTCCACTGATTCTTGGGGGGGATTTCAACGGGGTTCTTGATGTAGACCTCAATACATCTGGGGGGGGGAGTGAGGGAGAGGGTTCTGACATCTCGAATGCTGCAACGTTTTTGTAAGAGACTGGGCTTGATTGATCCCTGGCGACTGATACACCCCTTAGAAAAGGACTATACCCATCAATCTAGGGCACATGGCACTAGCGCGCGTATTGACTATCTTTTACTGTCGGCCGCTTTATTTGCCTCTGCGGGGGAAGCCCAGATTGGTCCCTTGGAAGTCTCGGACCACGCCCTGGTCTGGGTAGAATTGCAGTGGGGCGAAGTGGCCCAGCGAGCACGACTCTGGCGTTTTCCTTTGGGACTCTATCATGATCTACAGTTTCATCATTTTATCTGCCAGAGGTGGAAGGAGTTTATCAGTGATCATCAAGCTCATATGGATGATCCTGAATTGGTGTGGGAGACGGCAAAGGTGGTTCTTAGGGGGGATATCATAGGATTTGCTGCTCGGAAGCGTAGAGTACTGGCTGAGCGCATTATTACACTCGAGCGACGGGTGACCAAGCTCCGTCGCAGTTGTGCTCACGCGCCATCACCTGCACTTAAGAAACAGTTATGGGAAGCCCAGGTGGACCTTAATGAGTTATTACATCAGCAGGCCAAGAAATCGGTTCTTTATTATAGATATCGGTTGCATTGCTATGGTGAGAAGCCTGGGAAGTTGCTAGCGCGCTGCTTGCGGGGTCGGCGAGGCTCATCCTTGGTGGTGGCACTTAGGGATGATAAGGATGGTGTGCATAAAAGGAGTGAGGACATTGCGAGGGTTTTTCGCAGTTTCTTTCAATCTTTGTATAGAGCAGAACCGGGACCTGCTGAGACAATGTCTGCCTATCTGAACGGATTGGAATTGCCCTGGCTCACTGAGGAACAGAGGGTGGCGTTGGATCAGCCTATCACCTTGCAGGAGATACAATCAGCTATCTTGGTAGCCAGTTGTTGTAAAACGCCGGGGCCGGACGGGCTCGGTGCAGAATTTTACAAACTCCTTAGTGAATGTGTGAGTCCGCTGCTGCGGGAGGTCTTTAGTGAGAGGGCGGAGCATGAGGCCTTCCGCTGGGGGCGGAATCATGCCCACATTACCTTGATTCCAAAACCGGGTAAGGACCCGATGTTGGCTGCCTCATATCGCCCTATATCCCTTCTTAACTTTGATTTAAAATTGCTCGCGAAGGTTCTGGCTGTTAGGCTGGCTGGAGTGTTGGGACACTTAGTTCATGAGGCACAAGTGGGCTTCGTTAAAGGACGTTACGCGGTTCGAAATCTCCGGAAAATTCTGGCATCTTTGGAATGGGTACATACCCGACAGCAGGCCTCACTTCTTGTCAGTTTCGATGCGGAAAAGGCCTTTGATAGGGTTAATTGGCACTATCTTTGGAGCCTCTTGCCATACTATGGTTTGGGTACTGCCTTTTGTCAACTGGTGCAGAGTCTATATGTCTCACCGACAGCGGGTATTTTGTGTAATGGGGTGCTTTCCGAAGCTTTTGAGTTGGAGAGGGGCACGCGCCAGGGTTGTCCTCTCTCCCCCTTGTTGTTTGTTCTTTCGTTAGATCCCCTGATTCGGGCTATCGAGCGCTCGGGGGAGATACGGGGAGTGCGGATGGGACAGCAGGAGTTTACCATTTCAGCCTTTGCAGATGATTTGTTAGTTCACCTGACCCACCCGGTGGATTCCTTGCAGTCTCTAATGGGGGAATTTACACGATTTGGGGCCTTTGCAGGCCTTCGCATTAATAAGGACAAGTCGGAAGCATTGGATGTCTTGGGGCTCTTACGCAATACATGGGGGGGAGGGTTCCCTCTTAGGTGGGCGGATGAAGATTTTGTATATTTGGGTATTGTATTGCCCAGACGGCCTCAAGCGTTATATGGTTGTAATTTGGATCGCTTCTCGAAGCGTCTGTCCACACAATTAAAAGCATGGGAATCTCTGCCACTGTCGCTCTCCGGGAGAATAGCGGCCGTACAAATGGTTATTTTACCACGACTTTTGTATTGGTTGCAGACCCTACCGGTCTGGTTATTGGGTCGAGATCTGCGTCGACTGGAGGCCTCTCTTAAAACGTTCTTATGGAAAGGGAAAAGAGCGCGTATACCTTGGGTTCGGTTGGTAGGGAAGTGGCGTGAAGGGGGTATGGGGTTGCCGGATTTGAAGATGTATGCCCTGGCCTGTCAGGCTCGACATTTGGGGGATTGGTTGGGAGGAACAGATGTATATACACCTAGGGCATTGGAGGAGTGCCTAGTAGCCCCGTTCACTTTGATGGGGGTCCTGCACGAGCCGAAAAGTAAGTTACCGGGTGGTATTCTGCGGAGTGCGCTGGTAGATTCTGTCAAGCGAACCTGGCAACAGCTCAATAAGTATTGGAACGAATCGTGGAGGGTATCTAGTTGGCTGCCTTTGCAAGGGAATGTCAACTTCTCCCCCGGGTCGGAGACGGGGACGTTTCGGGATTGGGGGCAGCGAGGTATACGGAACGTGGGGCACTTGGTAGATTCAGTGGGAAGATGTAAATCTTTCCTGACACTGAGTCGGGAGTATGACCTGCCTACCAGACATTGTTTTGCATATATGCAGGCCTCTCACTATGTGTCCTCTTTGCCACGGGGAGCGCTGAAAATTGAACGCTCCGCTCAAGTATTAGAATTTTTCAGCTTGGGGGAAGACTGTCCACCATCGATCTCTACTTTGAAGCGTCGCCTGGATAGTTTCAGGGTAACCCCCAATTATAGGGGAATTGAGATGGCTTGGGAGGCTGAATTAGGGAGGGAAGTGGCTCTGGGGCTGGTCGAGACGGCTTTGAAACGGATAGTTCGTGTGGCACAAGGGTCTCGCTGGAGGGAGGTTCAGTTTAAATGTGTGACCAGAGCTCATTTCTCGCCGCGGAGGGCACTTCGCAGTCAATTACTGACAGATGGCAGCTGTCCACGTTGCTCGGAATCTTTGGCCACTCTACTGCATATGTGGTGGGGATGTCGGAGATTGCGTTCCTACTGGGCTAAGATATGCACCTTTCTGAGTGGGTTATTGCAGCAGCAACTGAGATGGACTGGCCTCTTTGTAGTGCTGGATCTGATGGGACCTCCCTGCCCAGCAAAGAGAGGGGAAAGGTTATTAATGAGGAAGGCCTGTCTGGTGGGGAAGGGGCCGATTCTCCGCCTATGGAGAGACCATCAACTGCCTACCTTTGCCGAATGGCGGAATAGTTTCCACCACCTGATGTTAACAGAGCGATGGTTGGCTCGGGGCAGTGTCAAGCGTTGGACAATGTTTATGTCAATATGGGAACCCTATATCCAACAGCTAGGGGTTCGTAGCCGTAATGAGATCCTCCAACTGGGGACTTGAAGCAATAGCGTTGTGCCATGGAGGAGGTGGGAGTGAATAGTAGTTGCTGCCGATTGATGTTTGTATGATTTTATAGCATTGTTAGAGGAGTGGGCAGGGGGAGGGGGGGAGGGGAAGGGTGGGAGGATGGGTGAGGGTCGGGATAAAATGATATAACCCACCTGTTGTATTTCTGTTTGCTGATTCCCAGTGGGGATAAGAGTACACCCCCCGGGATGATTTTGTTCGATGTTCTTATTACTGTTTGTTGGTGGAAATTAAATAAAGTCTATAAAAAAAAAAAAGTTGATTTTATTTACTATTCTTTTCTCGGTTCGAAGCCGGATCCTTTTCCCGCCCGGACCCGATACGCCGTATCGAGTCCGTTCTTTATTTTTTCGGTTTTTGTCCTTCGTGACTGGCATTCCCGCCATTTTTTCTTTTTTCACTGGCAGCCCTGTCTTTTGACCTCGCAGGGGCCCTTTTTCCCCCGATGGCTGCCAGCGGGTTTAAGAAGTGTGATTGGTGTAAGAAACTTATGTCTCTTACCGACACACACGACTGCTGCCTCCGCTGCCTCGGACCCGATCATGACCCGATGATCTGTGGTCCGTGTGGCAAAATGTCCTCAAAAGCGTTGAGGAGTCGGCAGCATCAAAGAGAACAAATCTTCTCTGACTCCGCGTCCGGCCGGGCCCGGACCTCGTCAGAGGCTTCGACGTCCCGGGACTCCGGTCCTGAGCATCGTCTGAGTTCCTCTGAGCGTGGGTCTCCTGCCCGGGAACATCATAGGAAGAAGAAACCCGTGAGGGCAGCGTCGGTGGACGCTCCTGGTTCCTCGAGGGCCAGGTCGCATAGCCCCGATAGCCGTCCCGGGTCCTCGGAGTCGGAGAGGCCTTCGAAACATCCTCGTCTCGAGATGGAGTCTCCTGGACACGTGAGTACTGTAGTCCTCGTGGACTCACCTCCGAAGGAGCCGACGTCGGGCCCGACGCAGTTGGGGCCTGAGTCGGGGGCTGCTGGGTCTCCTGAGCTCGGACCCAGGTTGACGGACTTGGAGAGCAGTTTCGCTGCCTTCATGGACCAGCTGCGGGCATTGATCGTTGGCCTCGCCGGTGCATCTGCCCCGACCACCGGGACGTCGACGTCTAAGTCGACCCCGGAGACCGAGCCGATCCTCGAGTCCATGCGAGCTCGAGTCGATCCTCGGTCGCAGTCTCCCTCGGCCTCCCGTTCGGGACCGAGGTCGTCGACGCCGGCCTCGGCATCGGGGCGGAGGGCATCGGTGCCCGCCCGACCGGAGCCGCTCGATTCCTCCACCGAGGAGTCGGGCTGGGAGACGGAGGACGAAGAGTCCTCAGGTACTTTTCGGACTCGGTGCGTCCCATTGGACTCGCCCGAGTCCGAACCTCGGAGACGGTCCCCCCCGGAGGACACCCGGTTCTCGGACTTCGTGTGGGATATGGCCAAGGCCTTGGCATTCCCCACGGATCCCGAGGAGGAGCCGAAGAGCTCGATGCCCTTTAGTATGACTCTCCCCCGAAGGAGGCCTTTACTGTACCGGTTCCTCCGATGCTGGAGCGACTTCTCTTCCGCATGTGGGAGAGCCCGGCGTCGGCGCCGGTGTTAAGCAAGCGGGTCGATTCCATTTATGGAGTCCGCAAGAGCCCCGGGTTTCAAAAGGCACAACTACCGTACCATTCCATGGTGGTGGAATCGGCCATGCATCGACTCAAGAGTGAGAAGATGCACTCCTCGGTGCCTCCCAGCCGGGAGGCCCGGAACCTGGATGCCCTCGGTAGGAAGTGCTTCCAGGGCTCTATGCTTGCTTGTCGAGTCCAAACCTACCAGCTCTACATGGGCATGTATCTCCGAGACCTGGCAAAGGAACTTGCCGGGTTCTCTGCTGGTCTCTCCGAGGAACCTTTCCAGAGGTTCCAAGCCTTGTCCACTGGTATTCGGGAGTGCTCGAAGTATATCTCTCGAGCAGCCTACGATGGCTTCGAAGCATCAGCTCGAGTAGCCGGAGCCAGCATCGGTGCCCGCCGACAGGCTTGGTTTCAGTCATCCGACCTTGAGCCATGGGTACAGGACAAGTTGGTCGATGTCCCCTGCAGAGGTGAAAACCTCTTTGGCAAGCCCATGGCTGAAAAGGCTGCACAGATGGAGATCGAGACTCCTGACCAGGACTCGGCTGTCCAGAAAGACCTCTGCCCCTTCTCAGAAGAAGAAGGGCTCGGGGAAAAAGCCCTTTTACCCAAGGAAGGCGGCTGCCTATAAACACTACCCTCATTATCAGGCCTCAGCAGCTCCCCAACAGGGTCAGCAGGACAAGGGACGGGGTAATGGGTCCCGTAGGCAGCAGGCCCCCCAAGCCCACGACTCCGGCCCCTGCTCAGCAGGGTGGGGGTTATTGACTCCGTCAGCATAGCCTCTTCCCCTCCGCTGGTTTCTCTCAGCACAGGAGGCCGGCTGGTCCACTTTGCCCACAGGTGGTCGGCCATCACCTCAGATACCTGGGTACTTCATATAGTTCAGAAAGGCTATCTTCTACACTTTCACCAGGTACCTCCCTCCTACTTTCCAGGGGAGCCTCCAAGACTCCTTCTGCACAGGGACTTACTCCTTCAGGAGTTAGCAAGTCTTCTTCAGGCACAGGCTGTGGAACCGGTGCCCCACCACCTGAGAGGTCACAGCTTTTATTCCCGGTATTTCCTGATACCAAAAAGAACAGGAGGCCTCAGACCCATCCTGGACTTGCGAAACCTCAACAAGTTCCTGGCAAGGGAAAAGTTCAAGATGCTTACCCTTGGAATCCTGCTGCCCTACCTCCAGCAGGGAGACTGGCTATGCTCCTTAGATCTAAAGGATGCCTATACTCACATCCTTATTCATCCAGACCACAGACAATATCTCAGGTTTGTTGTGGGAGGAAATCATTACCAGTACAGAGTCCTGCCCTTTGGCCTGTCCTCCGCCCCCAGGGTGTTCACCAAATGCCTGGCTGTGCTGGCGGCCTATCTAAGACTTCAAGGCCTTTTTGTGTTTCCATACCTAGACGACTGGCTCATCAGAGCCCAGTCTTCCAAAGAGGCCACTCATCGCACCGTGTCTCTACTCCAGCACTTGGGATTTGTCATAAACTTCGCAAAGTCCACTTTGCTCCCCTCTCAAAATCTCGAATTCATAGGCGCCAGGTTGAGCACACTTCAGGCGCGAGCCTTCCTGCCTCTAAGGGCCCAAAGGCTCATGGATCTCGCCAGCCACTTTCACAGCAATTCCCTGGTCTCTTCCAGGCAATTTCTGAGACTGCTCGGTCATATGGCTTCCACGGTCCATGTGACCCCCCAATGCCCGCCTGAATATGCGACCTGCTCAGTGGTGCCTTCGCACTCAATGGCATCAGGTGTCAGTACAGGTGTCCGACCTGCTGGTCTCTTCTCTGCGGTGGTGGCTTCATCTGCCAAACCTGGTGCTGGGAGTGGATTTTCAATCTCCCCCACCTGCTCAGGTGCTGACAACCGATGCTTCTCTCCTGGGTTGGGGAGCACATTGCCAAGGGACATGTACTCAAGGTCTCTGGACTCCTTGGGAGTCTGCTCAGCAGATAAACTTCCTGGAGCTCAGAGCCATCCGCCTGGCTCTGAGAGCCTTCTCCCACCTCACTTCTCACCAGTCTGTGCTGGTCCAGACAGACAATCAGGTTGCGATGTTCTACGTCAACAAACAAGGGGGCACAGGCTCCTTCCTTCTCTGTCAGGAGGCACAAAAACTGTGCTCTTGGGCCATCCTTCATGGCATCCTCGTCAAAGCTGTCTATCTCCCAGGTCAAGAAAATTACCTGGCAGACAAGCTGAGCAGGATCTGTGGAGATTGGATCCGTTGGTGGTTCAGCGGATCTTTCTCAAGTGGGGCCTCCCCACCATGGATCTATTTGCCAGTCCTCTGAACCGGCAGCTTCCCAAATTCTGCTCTCGACAACCGCATCCTCTCCGAGTAGCGGTGGATGCTTTTCTGATCTCATGGTCCACAGGCCTCTTGTATGCCTTTCCTCCCATGCCACTGGTGTCTCGGACTCTCTTCAAGGTTTTCAGAGACAGAGCCTCGATGATCCTAGTTGCTCCCCGGTGGCCGAGACAGCCCTGGTTCCCGCTTCTGATGCAGCTGGCGGTGGACACTCCTCTTCCTCTGGGGTTTCAACCCGATCTCCTGTCACAGGATCAGGGGACTCTCCTACACCCCAACCTCCGGTCCCTTCATCTGATGGCCTACCTGCTGAAAGGGTAGTCCTTGCTCCCCTCCTGCTGCCTCGGGAGGTGGAAGAGGTCGTCTTGGCCTCCAGGCGGCCCTCCACCCGGAAATCCTATGCTCTTAAATGGCGTCGGTTCTCCGTGTGGTGTGCTCAGCAGTCTGAGAATCCCTTCTCCTGCTTGGTGGCAGTGGTCTTGCAATATTTGCTTTACCTCTCCAATCTGGGCCTTAAGTCCAACTCTGTCAGGGTCCACCTCAGTGCTCTTTCTGCACATCACGCACCGGTGGCTGGCAGGCCTCTTTCCAACCACCCTTTGATGGCTCGTTTTCTCCTTCTCCTTAAGCCTCATTTGCGCCCTCCAGCCCCTGATTGGGATCTGAATGTGGTCTTACAGAGGATTGCCTGTCCGCCCTTTGAACCTATGGCTACCTGCCCTCTTCATTTTCTTTCCTGGAAAACCTTGTTTTTGGTAGCCCTTACCTCTGCTAGGTGCGTTAGTGAATTGCAGGCCCTAGTGTCTGATCCTCCTTACACTAGGTTCTACAGGAATAGGGTAGTCTTACGGACTCACCCTAAGTTTCTTCCAAAAGTGGTTTCTCCTTTTCATCTCAACCAGGAGGTGGTTTTTCCAACCTTCTTTCCCAGGCCGCACTCCAGCCGGGCTGAAATGGTCCTGCACACCCTGGACTGTAGGAGGGCCTTGTCCTTCTACCTTGACCGTACGCGGGAGCATAGGAGGGCTGTTCAGCTCTTCGTTTCTTTTGACCCCAATAGATTGGGGCTACCTGTCTCCAAGCGTACTTTGTCCATATGGGTAGCTGACTGTATCGCCTGGGCTTATGGGGCAGCCGGCCTCTCGTTGGAGGGTCGAGTCACAGCTCATCGTGTCAGGGCGAAGGCTGCGTCAGTGGCTCATCTCCGCTCTGTTCCGTTGGCAGACATCTGCCGGGCCGCTACTTGGTCTTCAAGCCAGACTTTTGCGGCCCATTACTGCCTGGAGAGGGAGTCCCGCAGGGACAGTGCTTTCGGTCAGGCAGTCCTCCATAATCTCTTTGAGGTTTAGGCAACTCCTACCCTCCGGCCCTGATGTTGGGCTACCGGTCGGGGGCGTTTTCAGAGAAGATTCCTTCCTTCTGTACTACTGAGCTAGAGGGAGCTCATTTTTCCGCTTGAGGTCTCCGGTAGCCTTAAGCTAGGGAGTCCCATATGTGAGGACTGACTTCCTGCTTGGTCCTGGAGAAAGAGTAGTTACTCACCTGTAACAGGTCTTCTCCAGGAGCAGCAGGAATCAGTCCTCACAATCCTCCCTCCTCCCCTTGGAGTTGCAGTCCTATCATTTCGTTTTTGCTAATCTTTTTGCTGTCTTTTAGCTATGTCATCAGACTGAGCAAGATGGCACCCTTGGACGGGAAGGGGACCGCGCATGCGCGCTGCAATTCCCAAAGGCTTTCTTTGAAAGCTGGGGAAATTGCTCCGCGAGGGCTCCGTCGGCGCCGACGTCACCCATATGTGAGGACTGATTCCTGCTGCTCCTGGAGAACACCTGTTACAGGTGAGTAACTACTCTTTCTCCAGGAACAAGCAGGAAGTCAGTCCTCAAATATGGGTGACGACAGACCCCTCGTACGGAGCAATTCCCCAGCTTTCAAAGAAAGCCTTTGGGATTGCATCACGCATGCGCGGTCCCCTTCCCACCCAAGGGTGCCATCTTGCTCAGTCTTCCTTTTTCCACGGAGCCCAATGGATGTTGTCCCTAATTCCTCGTGGAAAAAGTGCGTTAAAACTTCAGAAGAATTTCTCTCTTCGACTGGTTCGACGCCAGTTCCGCTTCCCGCCTATGGCTCGGTACACCGGTATCGAGTCCGGTCAATTTTTTGCATTTTTGTCCTTAGTGACTAGCGTTCGCGCTCCTTTTTATTTTCACTGGCAGCCCGGTCCTTCGATCTTGCAGGGGCCCTTTTTCCCACGATGGCTGCCAGCTGGTTTAAAAAGTGTGATCGGTGTAAGAAGTTAATGTCTCTCACCGACAAAGATGACTGTTGCCTCCGATGCCTCGGGCCCGACCATGACACGAAGGTCTGTGGCCCATGTGGGAAGATGTCCTCTAAGGCACTTCAAAGTAGGCAGCAGCAGCAGCGTGAAAGGATTTTCTCGGAGTCCGCATCCCCCCGGATCCAGACCTCATTAGAAGCCTCGACGTCTCGGGAGCTGTCTGAACCTGAGCACCGTCAGGGGTCTTCTGAGCGGGGGTCTCCCTCCCGGGAACAAAGAATAAACCCGTGAGGGCGGCGTCGTTGGATGTCTCCGATCGCCCTGGGCCCTTGAAGGCCAGGTTGCGGAGTCCTGACTGCCTCCCCGGGTCCTCGGAGCCAGAGCGGCCTGCAAAGATACCTTGCATGAAGCCAGAGATACCGAGGAGGGTAAGTGCTGTTGTCCTCGTGGATTCCCCTCCAGGAGAGCCGGCGTTGGGGCCCGAGCTGGAGGCTGCGGAGTCTTCTGAGCTTGGTCTCAGGATTACGGCCCTGGAGCGCAGCATGTCTGCCTTAATGGAGCAGCAGCGGGTGCTGATAGCCGGTCTCACCGGTCCATCCACCCCGACCAACGGGACCTCGACGTCCAAGTCAACCCCGGAGGCCGAGCTGATCCTCGAGACTCTTCGGACTCGAGTCTATCCTCGGCCAAGGTCTCCCTTGACCTCCCGCTCAGGACCGATGTCGTCGACGCTGGTGCTCTCAGCGTCGGGGTGGTCAGGGCCGAAGCCCTCGCTGCCAGAGCCACTCAATTCCTCCTCCGAGGGATCGGCATGGGAGACGGAAGATGAAGAGTCCCCAGACACCCGTCGGACCCAGTATGTCCCATCGAACTCACCGGGTTGGGAGCCTCGGAGAAGGTCCCCTCTGGAGGATACCGGTTCTCGGACTTCGTCAGGGACATGTCCAAGGCTTTGGCATTCCCGGTGGATACCGAGGAGGAGCCTCGAGCTGAAGAGCTCGAGGCCCTCCAGTATGACTTTCCCCCGAGGGAAGCCCTTCCTGTGCCGGTTCCTCCGATCCTGGAACGGCTGATGCTCCACATGTGGGGGTCACTGGCCTTGATGCCGGTGCTCAACAAGTGCGTCGATTCCATCTATGGAGTCCGCAAGAGCCCTGGGTTCCAAAATGCACAGCTGCCACACAACTCCATGGTTGTGGAATCTGCAATGCACAGGCTCAAGAGCCTAAAAACGCACTCCTTGGTGCCTCCTGGCCTGGAGGCCCGAAACCTGGATGCCCTCGGCAGAAAAAGCTTCCAGAGCTCAATGCTGTCATGCCATGTCCAAACCTTCTCCAGGAGCAAGCAGGAAGTCAGTCCTCACATATGGGTGACATCAGTGCCGACGGAACCCCCGTGCGGAGCATTTCCCCAGCTTTCAAAGAAAGCCTTTGGGAATGCAGCGCGCATGCGCGGTCCCCTTCCCGCCCAAGGGTGCCATCTTGCTCAGTCTTCTTTTTTCTGCGGAGCCCAACGGATGTATTTTCGATTCACCTGAGGAAAAAGTTGATTTTATTCTGGGAGAACCTGTTTTTTCTTCGGTTCGCCGCCAGTTTCCCTTTCCCGCCTGGGCCCAATACACCGGTATCGAGCCCGGATCTCTTTTTTCGGTTTTTGTCCTTAGTGACTAGCGTATGCCCCATTTTTTCTGTTTTCACTGGCAGCCCTGTCTTTTGACATCGCAGGGGCCCTTTTTCCCCCGATGGCTGCCAGCGGGTTTAAAAAGTGTGATCGGTGTAAGAAACTTATGTCTCTCACCGACACACATGACTGCTGCCTCCGGTGCCTCAGACCCGATCATGACCCAATGATCTGTGGTCTGTGTGGGAAAATGTCCTCTAAGGCGTTGAGGAGTCGGCAGCACCAAAAGGAAAGACTCTTCTCTGACTCCTCGTCCGGTCGGGCCCGGACTTCGTCAGAGGCCTTGACATCTCGGGACTCCGGCCCCGAGTAGCGTCGAGGCTCCTCTGAAAGGGGGTCTCCCTCGCGGGAGGATCACAAGAAGAAAAAACCCACGAGGGCGGCATCAGTGGACGCACTTGGTTCCTCGAGGGCCAAGTCGCATAGCCCCGTGCGCCGTCCCGGGTCTTCGGAGTCGGAGAGGCCTGCAAAACAGCCTTGTGTGAAGATGGAGTCCCCGGGTCACGTGAGTACTGTAGTCCTCGTGGACTCTCCTCCAGGGGAGCCGACGTCGGGCCCGGCGCCACCGGGGCTCGAGTCGGGGGCTGCTGAGTCTCCTGAGCCCGGACTTAGGTTGACGGCCTTGGAGAGCAGCTTGGCTGCCTTCATGGAACAGCAGCGGGCACTGATAGCCGGTCTCACCGGTGCATCTGCCCCGACCACCGGGACATCGACGTCCAAGTCGACCCCGGAGACCGAGCCGATCCTCGAGTCCATGCACGCTCAAGTCGATCCTCGGCCAAGGTCTCCCTCGGCCTCCCGTTCGGGACCAAGGTTGTCGACGCCGGTACCCTCGGCGTCGGGGCGGATTGGATCGATGCCTGCCCGACCGGAGCCGCTTGATTCCTCCTCCGAGGAGTCCGGCGGGGAGACTGAGGATGAGGAGTCACCAGACACTTTTCGGACTCGGTGCGTCCCTTCAGACTCACCCGAGTCCGAGCCTCGGAGAAGGTCCCCACCGGAGGATACCCGGTTCTCGGACTTCGTGCGGGATATGGCCAAGGCTCTGGCATTCCCCGCGTATCCCGAGGAGGAGCCTCGAGCCGAGGAGCTTGAGGCCCTACAGTATGACTCTCCTCCGAAGGAGGCCTTTACTGTTCCGGTTCCTCCGATGCTGGAGCGACTTCTCTTCCGCATGTGGGAGAGCCCAGCGTCGGCGCCGGTGTTAAGCAAACGGGTCGATTCCATCTATCGAGTCCGCAAGAGCCCCGGGTTCCAAAAGGCACAATTACCGCACCACTCCATGGTTGTGGATTCGGCCATGCATCGTCTGAAGAGTCAGAAGATGCACTCCTTGGTGCCTCCCGGCCGGGAGGCCCGGAACTTGGATGCCCTCGGTAAGAAGTGCTTCCAGGGCTCTATGCTTTCTTGCCGTGTCCAGACCTACCAGCTGTACATGGGCATGTACCTTCGAGACCTGGCAAAGGAGATTGCCGGGTTCTCTGCTGGTCTCTCCGAGGAACCTTTGCAGAGGTTCAATGCCCTGTCCTCGGGTATTCGTGAGTGCTCGAAGTTTATCTCTCGAGCAGCCTATGATGGCTTCGAGGCTTCGACCCAAGTAGCCACGGCCGGCATCGGTGCACGCCGTCAGGCCTGGCTACAGTCATCGGACCTTGAGCCATGGGTGCAGGACAAGTTGGTCGATTCCCCTGCCGAGATGAAAACCTCTGTGGCAAGCCCATGGCTGAAAAGGCTGCAGAACCCGAGACCGAGACTCTTACCCGGACTAGGTGGTCCAGAAAAACCTTTGCCCCTTCGCAGAAGAAGAAGGGCTCGTGGAAAAAGACCTTTTACCCAAGGAAGTCATCTGCCTATAAACCGTACCCTCATTATCAGGTCTCTATAGCTCCCCAACAGGGTCAGCAGGCCTAGGGGCAGGGACATGGGCCCTGTAGGCAGAAAGCCCCCAAGCAACCAGCACCGGCTACTGCACAGCAGGGAGCGGGGTTTTGACTCCAGTGGCATAGCCTCTCCTCCTCAGCTGGCCCACATCAGCACTGGAGGCCGGCTGGCCCTCTTTGCCCACAGGTGGTCAGCCGTCACAAGGGATACCTGGGTGCTCAGTATAGTCCAAAGAGGCTATCTTCTTCCCTTTCACCAGGTACCCCCCTCCTATTTTCCAGGGGAGCCTCCACGACTCCCTCTGAATAGGGACTTACTCCTGCAGGAGTTGGCAAGTCTTGTAAAGGAACAGGCAGTGGAACCGGTGCCCCACCACCTGAGAGGTCAAGGCTTCTATTCCAGGTACTTTCTGGTACCAAAAAGAACAGGAGGACTCAGGCCCATCCTAGACTTGTGAAATCTCAACAAGTTCCTGAAGAGGGAAAAGTTCAAGATGCTCACCCTTGGAATCCTGCTGCCCTACCTCCAGCAGGGAGATTGGCTGTGCTCCTTAGACCTAAAGGATGCGTATACTCACATCCTCATTCATCCAGACCACAGACAATATCTCAGGTTTGTCGTGGGAGGAAACCACTATCAGTACAGAGTACTGCCTTTTGGCCTAACCTCTGCCCCCAGGGTATTCACCAAGTGCCTGGCGGTGGTGGCGGCCTACCTAAGGCTTCAAGGCCTCTTTGTTTTTCCATACCTGGACGACTGGCTCATCAGGGGCCAGTCTCCACAGGAGGCCACTCAAGCCACCCTTCACACTGTTTCTCTCCTTCAGCACTTGGGGTTTGTTATAAACTTCGCAAAGTCCACTTTGCACCCTTCACAGAACATGGAGTTCATAGGAGCAAGGCTGAACACCCTTCAGGCAAAGGCCTTTTTACCTATGGACAGCGCCCACAGGTTGATGGAACTAGCCAGGCAGTTCCACAGCAATTCTCTGGTCTCCGCCAGGCAATTCCTGAGGCTTTTAGGCCACATGACTTCCACGGTCCATGTGACTCCAAATGCCCGTCTACACAAGGGGCCAGCTCAGTGGGGCCTCAGAACTCAGTGGCACCAAGCCACAGGAAGCCTTACGGACAAAGTGAGTGTGTCCACGCTACTAGCCTCTTCTCTGCAGTGGTGGCTTCATCTTCTGAATCTAGTGCAAGGGGTGTTTTTTCAGACACCTCCACACTCTCAAGTGCTGACAACCGATGCTTCTCTTCAGGGTTGGGGTGTACATTGCCAAGGGGCATGTACTCAAGGCCTACAGACCCCTTGGGAGGCCGCCCAACAGATCAATCTCTTAGAACTGAGAGCTATCCACTTAGCCTGAGAACCTTCTCCCATCTCATCTCTCACCAGTCTGTCTTGGTCCAGACGGACAATCAAGTTGCTATGTTCTACATGAATAAACAAGGGGGCACAGGGTCCCTTCTTCTATGTCAGGAGGCGCAGAGACTGGGCTCCTGGGCAGTCGATCACGGCATCCTTCTCAAAGCAGTCTATCTCCCAGGTCAAGAGAATTACCTGGCGGACAGACTGAGCAGGCTCTTGCAGCCGCACGAATGGCGGTTGAATCCCTTAGTGGTTCAGCAAATCTTCCTGAGATGGGGCCTTCCAACCATAGATCTCTTTGGCAGTCCTCTGAACCGTCAACTTCCAAGGTTCTGTTCCAGACAACCGCATCCTCTCACAGTGGCAGCGGATGCGTTTCTCATTCCATGGTCCACGGGCCTCTTATATGCGTTTTCTCCCACGCCTCTAGTGCCCAAGACACTGTTCAAAGTGCTCAGGGACGGGGCCTCGATGATTCTGGTGGCCCCCAAATGGCCAAGGCAACCGTGGTTCCCACTTCTGTTGCAACTTCCGGTGGACACTCCTCTTCCTCTGGGGACGCAACCCGATCTCCTGTCTCAGGAGGTGGGATCTCTCTTACACCCCAATCTCCAGTCCCTCCATTTGATGGCCTGGCTGCTGAAAGGGTAGTTCTAGCGCCCTTACTGCTGCCTAGGGAAGTGGAGGACATGGTTCTGGCCTCTAGGAGGCAGTCCACCAGAAAGTTTTATGCCCTTAAGTGGTGTAGATTCTCTACCTGGTGTGCTCAACACAATGAGAATCCTTTCTCATGCCTGGTACCAGTGGTACTGCAATATTTGCTTCACCTGTCCAACCTAGGCCTTAAGTCCAATTCGGTGAGGGTTCATCTTAGTGCTCTTTCAGCACACCACTCCCCAGTGGAGGGTCAGTCTCTCTCAGGCCATCCTTTGGTGGCTCGTTTCCTCAGAGGCCTGCTTTTGCTTAAGCCTCCAGTGCGTCCACCTGCCCCTGAGTGGGATTTAAATGTGGTCTTGCAATGGCTTACTTGTCCACCATTTGAACCTATGGCTACCTGCCCTCTACGTTTTCTCTCCTGGAAAGCGTTGATCTCCAGGAACAAGCAGGAATGAGTCTTCACATATGGGTACATCGGTACCGACGGAGTCCGCGCGGGAACGCTTCCCAGCGTCCAATCAGAAAGCTTTTGGAAGCATCCCAACACGCATGCGTGCTGCCTTCCCGCCTTCCCAACTGCCTCTCCTCAGTTTTCGTTTTTCCGCGGAGCCGGCACGACGTCCTCCTGTCACCGCAGAAAATTCTTTTTATTTTTTAGTTTTCTTGTGGTCGTGTTTCTTTCTTCTTTTCTTGTAAAATTTTTTCCTTAAGGAATATATTTTTCTTTCTTAGTGTCTCACGGTTCTCAGGCCTTCTAGGTCTCTCCATTTTTCCTCATGGAACCGCCAGCCACTTTCCCCAAGATATGTACAAACTGTGGTGGTACAACTTTATTTTTAGACACTCACAATTGGTGTCTAACCTGCTTGGGTCCTGACCATTTTCCTCCGGAGCCCTCGGGCACCAGTATTGTGAGAAGAAGTTTTCAACATCAAGTTCCCCTCGACACACGGTCCCCTTCCAACTTCAGGGCACCGACCATATCTTCTTCTACACAGGATCAGGTAACCCAAAAACAGTCTGTTAAGACTAGCCAGTCCTCGAGCGGCACTTCTCATGCACAGCATAGAGATGCCTATGGCTTTGTCCTCGAGAATCCACTGGTTTCAAAACCCCGGTGGCAGTCTTCGGCCTCCAAAGCCTGTGTGGGGTTTCAGGTTGTTCCTGAGGTTCACCCCTCACAGAACATACCTGAGCCATGCCCGGTGGTGGCATCCACTTTGAGCGGTACCGATACCCCGGCATCATCTGGCGTCCTCGGTACCTGCGGTGCCGGTGGATACGCTTCAGATCGACCTTCCAGTATCGGTATCGACACCGATACTAGTACCGACGTCGGTACCCTCCAGACGTGCATCGATAGACTCGCTTCCTTTGATGCCGAGTCTCGAATCGATCTCCAGTCTGGAGGACTGGGTACCGACTCGCCTTGGTACCGACTCCCGTCGGTACCGAAGGCTCGGTTCCGATAATTCGGATCCGCAACTCTCAGTTCCTCCGATACCGTTAGAATTGCCACCGGCTGGTCTTCTTCCACCGGTATCAGATACAGTACCGAGATCGGTACCGATATCCACAGTACCATTGCGGTCGGTACCTTCCCTGCTTCTCTCGTCAGGCTCGCTTCCCTCGATGCCGAGTCTGGAATCGATCCCTAGCATGGACGATCTGTTACCGACTGTCGCTGGTTCTGACCTGCAGTACCAGCGACCCCCATCTAAGGATCCCATACTGCACCATTCAGGATCTTCTATTCCTATATACTGGAATAGATCCCTCGGTGCCAACGCTAGTTCTTCATCAGATCTAGCCTATCCAAGGGAAGTTCCCTCTGGGGATCCTTCTTTCCAGATTTTCCTCCTGGATATGGCAAAATCACTAGCCATTCCTATTCCTGGATAAGATCCTACACAAGGGAATACAGAATACCTCTCTGTTCCTAGCAAAGCAAAGGAGAATATAATGCTTCCTTTGCATCATTCTTTGCAGGATCTCCTTCTACGAATGTGGGAAGCTCCTTTAAGGGTACCCCCACCTTCCAGAGCAACTGATCTCCTATATCAGGTGCCCCCCTCTCCAGGGTTTCAAAGGACTCAACTTCCTCATCATTCCATTGTGGTAGAATCAGCAATGAGGCTAGTGAAGAGTAAAGCACTCTTCTTGTCCGCCAGGTCGTGAGTCTAAGACACTAGATGCCTTTGGATGTCAAGCCTTCCAGACATCCATGTTTTCAGCAAGAATTCTCTCATATATTTTTTATGTGTGTCTATCTCTTGAGGAGGTAACAAGGAAATTACTCCTTTTCTTCAAGAGCCCAAAACAAGCAGACTATTCCTTACTGGTTAGTCATGCTCATAATATCTGTAGGTTTCTTACTCGTGCTTCCCTAGACTCCTTTGAGTCTGTTAGCAGGACGTCTGCTATAGCTATAGGGGCACGACATAGAGCCTGGCTCCAAGCTTCAGACTTGGACAAATGGGCACAAGAAAGACTGGGAAATACTCCTTGCACTGGAGAAAATCTCTTCAACAAGGAGTCTTTACTCCAGGTTACTCAGTTATCCACTGACTTTCCTGTTTCCAGAGGCTGTTCTACGCCGCCTTCTTTCCCAGTAGGTAGGAAATGTCCTACCAAACTTTCTTCCCCTAGGAGGAGAAGGTTTTGTCCATCATCTGCCCATCATACAGATGTTCCCAAACAGGGGAAACATCGCCCTGGTCTGAAGAATCCACAAACTCAACAGGGTCAACAAACCCAGCAGTCACAGGGTTTCAAGTAGATCATTGTCCCTCTTGGTTGGTGGTTAGGGTGGCAGTCTTCTTCTTCTCACTTGCAGTATCTGCACTAAATTTATCCTAACCTACCTAGATATCTCTTCATGAGACATCTTTTCTCTAAGAGTCTTTATGATGATCATGCCCATACTTACAGATTTTCCTCTTCCTCTTGGAGGAAAGAGAGGTAACAACTATCAATAGACAGTTGTTTCCCTGTACTGGCATGTATCATCTCACATGTCAGAGACTTCCTCCATAGTTGGTCTCTTGCAGCTTTGTCTTACCTCCCTCTTACTACAACATTTGGTTTGTAAGAGTGACTTTTTACACGGGTAAGCCCTATGGTCCTCTACCTGTTCTACCGCGGGATTCTCCCTTCTGGAGTTGTCTTCCCCCTTTTTACCTTAGGGCAGCTCCTCAGACAATAGGAAGTCCTACCATGTCTGCTGTTTCTTTTTCCCAATCTAAAAAAAAAAGAGGAGGGAAAAGGAAATTCTCCATGCTGTCCTGATAGTTGCTGCAGATGCAGAAATTCCTAGTGGTTAAGCCACTGGTTTTGTTCACTACAAACCAGGGCTTTCCCCTCCACTAGCAATCCTCCTAGCCTCAGTGCTAAGTCCCAAACAGGTTATCAACCTCGTTTGGGAAACCCTATTATCACAGTTTGGTTGGTTAACGTCTATTCTTTGCCCCTTTGTCCTTGGCAGAATAGTTGGTCACCAAGGATCGTCCACAGCCAGTTTTTTCTTCTAACCAACCTGCAGCATGCTCTCTGCAACTCTACAGAGTAGCTTTGCACTATGGGCCCTTGCTAGAGAGCATTAGTATCTTGCCTAGCAGATAACCTCAGATGGTTAAAAGGGGTTCCCCCAGTCATGTTTCATGCCTGGCAGGTATTCTCTACCCTTTCCATCTTATCTTAAATCTCTTTTGAGGCATAAGCCTCAGGCCTTTCATTACGTGAAAGCCTAAAAGAAGGGCCAGTTCCCTGGCTTGGCCCATATCTCCTTGAGTCTTCCCATCAGAGATAAATTCTTCACTGGCAGCTAGAGGACACCTAATACCCCTCTTGCCCTCATAGGCGGATCACTAGGGTATCTTCTTCCAGAGGCCTCCTCTATCCAATCTCCATACTACAATTCTGGAGATATCTGGACTTCCTGTCTGCAGACTGACGTTATCCTCTGCCATTTTCATGTAGACCATCCTGGTTATTCAAGAGCTCAAATTATGCAGAGAATTAAGCTGCCTTCTTGTTAGGGACACCCTTCCTCTGACTATGCCAATCATAACCAGGAGAGAAGAGGATTTTTTCTATTTATCTATTCAAGCAGGTATCAACCTTCTTGCTGTCAGGTTGAATCTTCCTCTCTCCCTATAAGGGGAGATGGGGTTCTCTGGGCATCTCTCCATCCATATACCTGGAGACATGTCTCTATATGCCTGCCTATTCATCTAGGTATATATAGATATATATAGATATACTTATTTATATCTGTGTGTCTTCTGCCCATACATATCTCTTTATAGATATATGCATATATACCCTATATGTGTATATATTTAAATATATATATATATATATATATATATATATATATACATACATATATATTAATAGATATAATGAGATATATTTTTAGATAGATCTGTATCCATCTACTTATCTGTCTGTTAGGTTCAGATATCCTGACATTCCTATATGATCCTGACAAATGGGCACTAACCCTATCAATGCTGTACCAGCATACCTAGGGGACTACACCTATAACCACTCCTGTGGTAATTAACACCTTTTTCCCTTACCATAACCTTTTCAGGTTAGGTACTCCTGAAGCTCTCCATGTACCTTTCTTTCCTAATTGACCCCATTTAGGAAAGACATTGCGGAGCTTCCGTTGCTCTAAAGCTTAGCGCTCCTGAGTCTATCCTTACTTTCTTATCAGATACAAGGGTCTCCATACCCTTTCTCCCCTACATGGACTGATTCCAACCCCAGTCCAGTTGGGTCAGACTCAATTTTTCTCTTGGTCCTAGATTTGTACTGTTTTTGGACGAAAACAGCTTAAGCTTTCTTTAATAGTACCTTCTGCGTCTCCGCTGAAGCTCTACCTCTTATACTACCCCAGTTTTCCCCTGGGGCTATTTCTCACCCTGAAGGGTTCTGACCTCCACTTGTTTTTGTTCTACTTTATTACCTCTACTTCTCAGTGAGGTACCCCTTGAGCACATTCACTGGCTCTTCTATCAGATCCATATGTAGCTCAGTGCACCTGTGCAATGCCAACAAGGGAGGCCCAGATTACAATATTTTACTACTAAATGCTCTCGATACAGGGTCTTCCCCTTTTGAAGCCCTGTTCTAGCCAGCTGTTCCACAGCTCCTTTTCTGTATTCAACTCCTACCCTCCATCCCCAGGATGCCTGAGGAATAGCATGGCTCGTTCTAGACTTGCAACATGCTAGGACTCCCTCCGGGCATCTGAACTTGGGAGTCCCCAGATGTGAAGACTCATTCCTGCTTGTTCCTGGAGATAGCACAGTTACTTACCTGTAACAGGTGATCTCTGGGAACAGCAGGAATAAGTCTTTTACAACCCACCCACCTCCCCTAGGAGTTGCATTTCTCTATCTCTATCTTTTCCTTCCTTGCTCTCTCTCTTTGTCTCAGCTTAAAACTTAACTGAGGAGAGGCAGTTGGGAAGGCGGGAAGGCAGCACGCAGGCGTGTTGGGATGCTTCCAAAAGCTTTCTGATTGGATGCTGGGAAGCGTTCCCGCGCGTACTCCGTCGGTACCGACGTACCCATATGTGAAGACTTATTCCTGCTGTTCCCAGAGATCACCTGTTACAGTTAAGTAACTGTGCTTTCCTGGTAGCCCTTACCTCAGCGAGACGAGTGAGTGAGCTTCAGGCCCTAGTATCAGATGCTCCTTATACTCGGTTCTATAGGAACAGAGTAGTCTTGCAGACTCACCCTAAGTTCCTTCCTAAGATTGTCTCCTCTTTCCACCTCAATCAGGAGGTGGTTCTTCCAACTTTCTTTCCCAGGCCGCATGCCAGCTGGGCTGAGATGGTCTTGCATACCCTGGACTGTAGAAGGGCATTATCCTTCTATCTTGACCGTACGCGGGAGCACCGGAGGGCTGTTTAGCTCTTCGTTTCTTTTGACCCCAATAAGTTGGGGTTGGCTGTCTCCAAGCGTACTTTGTCCATATGGGTAGCTGACTGTATCGCCTGGGCTTACAGGGTAGCCGGCCTCTCGTTGCAGGGTCGAGTTACGGCTCATCATGTCAGGGCGAAGGCTGCGTCAGTGGCCCATCTCTGCTCTGTTCCATTGGCAGACATCTGCCGGGCCGCTACTTGGTCTTCAAGCCAAACTTTTGCGGCCCACTACTGCCTTGAGAGGGAGTCCCGCAGGGACAGTGCTTTCGGGCAGGCGGTACTCCATAATCTTTTTGGGGTTTAGGCAACTCCTACCCTCCGGCCCTGATGTTGGGCTACCGTTCTGGGGCGTTATCAGAGAAGATTCTGTTCTTGCATGCTGAGGCTCTAGAGGAAGCTCATTGCTCAGCTGGGGTCTCTGGTAGCCCTAAGCTGGGGAGTCCCATATGTGAGGACTGACTTCCTGCTTGGTCCTGGAGAAAGAGTAGTTACTCACCTGTAACAGGTGTTCTCCAGGAGCAGCAGGAATCAGTCCTCACAACCCTCCCTCCTCCCCTTGGAATTGCAGTGATATGCTTTATTTTTTGCTATTTTTGCTGTCTTTTAGCTATGTCATCAGACTGAGCAAGATGGTACCCTTGGGCGGGAAGGGGATTGCGCATGCGCGCTGCATTCCCAAAGGCTTTCTTTGAAAGCTGGGGAAATGCTCCGCACGGGGGCTCCGTCGGCGCCGATGTCACCCATATGTGAGGACTGATTCCTGCTGCTCCTGGAGAACACCTGTTACAGGTGAGTAACTACTCTTACCCAGCTGTACATGGGCATGTACTTGAGGGACCTGACAAAAGAGATTACCGGGTTCTCAGCTGGCCTCTCCGAGGCACCCTTGCAGTGCTTCAATGCCTTGTCCACCGGGATTCGGGAGTGCTCGAAGTTCATATCTCGAGCGGCCTATGACGGCTTCGAGACTTCGGCCCGAGTAGCCACGGCCGACATCGGTGCACGCCACCAGGCCTGGCTAATGTCGTCGGATCTGGAGCCATGGGTTCAGGACAAGTTGGTCGATGTCCCTTGCCAAGGTGACAATCTCTTTGGCAAACCCATGACTGAGAAGGCTGCTGAGCTCGAGTCCAAGTACTTGACTCGGACAAGACTATCAAAGAAGACTACTGTCCCTTCTAAGAAGAAGGGCTTAGGTAAAAAGTCCTTTTTCCCGAGGAAGGGTACTGCTTACCACATCTACCCCACTTACCAGGCCACCCCAGCAGGCCAAAGTACAGGGGCAAGGCCTGCGTAAGCAGAAGAACCCCAGGCCTCGGCTCCTACCTAGCCGGGAGGGGAGTTTTGACTCCCAAGGCATAGTCTCTCTTCCGTCAGTGGTAAGGCAGGCTGGAGGCAGGCTGACCCTGTACACCCACAGGTGGCCAGCCATCACCTCGGATATCTGAGTCCTGCAGATAGTCCAAAGGAGCTATTTGCTTCACCAGCCAGATACCACCCTCCTTCTTTCCAGGAGAGCCTCTCAGACCCCCTCTTCACAGGGACCGTCCTGATCTCCTGGTCAGGGAGCCTCGTGTATGTGTTTCTTCCCATGCTTCTGGTGGCCCGGACTCTGTTCAAAATCCCTCGGGACAAGGCCTCTGTTATTCTGGTAGCCCCCAGATGGCCAAGGCAGCCTTGGTTTCCACTTCTCCTCCAGCTGGCAGTGGAAACCCCGCTCCCACTGGGGACGCAGCCCGACCTCCTGTCTCAGGAGCAGGGCTGTCTTGCACCCCAACATCAGGTCCCTCAACCTGATGGCATGGCTGCTGAAAGGGTAGTGCTGGCTCCTCTCCTCCTACCTCGGAATGTAGAAGAAGTGTTACTGGCCTCAAGGAGGCAGTCCACTAGGAAATCCTATGCTTTCAAGTGGCATAGGTTTGAGGTGTGGTGTAACCAGCACAATGAAAACCCTTTCTCTTGCCTTGTACCACTGGTGCTGCAGTACCTGCTCCACTTCTCAGAATTAGGTCTCAAGTCTAACTCTGTCAGGGTCCACCTGAGTGCTTTGTTAGCAAACCACTCGCCAGTGGAGGGGCAACCTCTTTCGGCTCTCCCCCTGGTATCCAGATTCCTCAGAGGTCTGCTTCTGCTGAAACCCCCAGTTCATCCTCCGGCAACTGAGTGGGATTTAAATGTGCTCTTGTAGCAGCTTACTCGCCCACCTTTTGAGCCCATGTCCTCTTGCCATCTGCGCTTCCTCTCCTGGAAGGTGCTTTTCCTGGTGGCACTCACATCAGCCAGACGTTGGAGTGAGCTGCAAGCTCTTGTAACTGATAAACCATACACACGGTTTTATAGGAATAGGGTGGTCCTCCACACTCACCCTAAGTTCCTTCCAAAAGTGGTCTCTTATTTCCACCTCAACCAAGAGGTGATTCTTCCAACCTTCTTTCCCAGGCTGCATTCCAGCCGGGCAGAGGCAGTCCTGTATACCCTGGATTGTAAGAGGGCGTTGTCCTTCTACCTGGAGCGTACAAGGGGACATCGAAGGACTACTCAGCTCTTCGTCTCTTATGATCCCAGTAAGCTGGGGTTACCTGTCTCCAAGCACACGCTGTCTACCTGGGTGGCAGACTGCATTACCTGGGTGTACAGGGCGGCTGACCTCCCGTTGCAGGGTCGAGTCACGGCCCACCGTGTCAGGGCTAAGGCCGCATCAGTGGCTTACTTCCGCTCTGTTCCACTGGCAGACATCTGCCGGGCCACAGCTTGGTCTTCAAACCAGACTTTTGCGGCCCATTACTGGGAGTCCCGACAGGACTGTGCATTCAGCCAGGCTGTACTCCATAACCTATTTGAGGTTTAGGCAACTCCAACCCTCTGACCCTGTGGTGTCAGGCTACTGGGGGATGTTGCGTTCTCTGCTGAATTCCTATTGCAGCTGCTGCGGCTCTTCTAGAGGGAGCCATTTTTCAGCTATGGCTTCTCGGTAGCCTATAGCTAGGGAGTTGCATATGTGAGGACTGACTTCCTGCTTGTTCCTGGAGAAAGCATAGTTACTCACCTTTAACAGGTGTTCTCCAGGGACAGCAGGAATCAGTCCTCACAACCCTCCCTCCTACTCTGGAGTTGCAGTCCTGTTATTAATTTTTTCTATTTTTGCCGTCTGTTTAGCTATGTCATTTGACTGAGCAAGATGGCATCCTTGGGCGGGAAGGGGACTGCGCATGCACAATGCAATCCCAAAGGCTTTCTTTGAAAGCTGGGGAATTGCTCCGCATGAGGCTCCGTCGGCACCACCCATATTTGAGGACTGATTCCTGCTGTCCCTGGAGAACACCTGTTACAGGTGACTAACTACGCTTTCTTGTAAAGTATCCTGTCTTTTGTAGATTTAGAGATTCTCCAGATACGTTCCAACTTCCTTAAACGTGTCTTTGTTCCTTAATTCCTGAGACTACCATTCCTCAGGTCATTTTTGTCTTCTATTAAAATGAGGGGCTGGTGCAGTAGCTGCCCTAGATTTGGTTGAGTTCCAGTTTGTCATTTAAGTCACTCAGGATTAATATAGGAAAGGATATCCTTTAAAGAATGCGTATCAAATTTCTTATACCTTTTACAAGGATTTGGGCATGGAATAAGGAAATGTAAATGTGAAATGATCAGACCATGGAACTTGTAATGTACTGTATGTAGGGCCGGGATATTAGTGTTCACAGATATCATTAGGTAGGAATATTAAATCTAGTGTGTTGACCTTATTGTGTGTCAGAGAGTTAATTATCTGTTGATAGTCCATATCTGCCATAACATTGAGGAATGCCCTGGCATGTGCATTGTGTAGTGAGGCTAGGTTAAAGTCCCTTAATACGATTATTTGCTTTTTTACTGTAGAAGAACATACAGTTTCCAAGATAGTTGTTAGGCTATTTAACTGACTGTCCCTGCATCCTGTCTGTATTCCCTACTCTCACCCAATCTCAACCTTCCTATCTGAATTATGACATTCCTTTCCTTTTCTTTTTTTTTTTTTTTTTATTAATGCCAACCAAATAACAAATACAATGAAAATGAGCAGTATATCTCAAAAAACCTACAAGGAAATGACATTGGAAATACATATTATACATACCGCAGCACAGCCCACATCATGGAGAGTACAACAACAGCAGAATACCTGGGCTAATTATTTAAGGCTACATCACCCAACCTCTACCACAATACTAATAACAAAATTTAACAAGCACAGTAATAATCCTCTCAAACCTGCAATGAACCCAAAAGGGATTCCAACTGAGCAGGATCAGAATAGACTTAATTTACATCTTGCATGGTAATCAAACATTTACATGGAAAACAAAGAAAGAAGTTACCTCCCCCAGCCAACACTCTAGGTTTAAGCTGAAGAAAGGACCTTCTCCGACACTGCGTGTACCGAGAGACATCAGGGAAGATGGACAATTTATGGCCATAAAAAAAAATCTTTCTTAGAAAAAAAGGCCTTCATAATTAAAGCCTTATCCGCAAGATTGCCCAAAGTGACCACTGAAATAGCCCTTGAAGAAATTGGAGTCTGAGAATTTTCCAATAAACCCGTTAAATCAGAAACAGAACACCCTCCTTCTAACGCCCCACTAATCTCCCCAGGTGTCGCTCAAACTGGCAAATAAAAGGAACGATCAATCAAAATAGTATCAGCTGCTGCAAGTAACAAAACCTCTTTACAATACTGTCGAAAAAGAAAAACAGATGACAAAAAATGTGTTTTAGGGAAATTCAATAAATGAATATTCCTTGCACGAGAAGCATTTTCTAAGGATTCCAACTGTTGATACACAAGTAAAGTATCCTTCAGAGCCGATACACTCGCCGACTGCAAGGAGACGACGTGTGCATCGACCATGTCGGCACGCTGAGATAAACTGTTCACTGAAACCTCCACAGCACTGTTCCTTCTAAGCTGTGCGCGTGTGCGCGCGCACACACCTCGTCAAGCGAGCGCACATACTTTAAAACAGAGCGCACAAAAATTACGGTTCTGATTCTGATAGAAAACAACACAGACGTCTTAAAATTTAAAAGTTGTGATTATAATTACTAGAAATTTTCCACTTAATTTAGTAATCATCTATTTTCATTTAATTTGATTAAAATTAATGTGGTGTATATACTGTATTCTGACGTGTAGTCAAATTTTAAAGTATATAACTGAGTGTCATTATGTGGCGCACAAAGATTTAACCTTCCTTCAAAAGCTGCACAGCTGATATTTTATGCGCACACAGCCTACAGAAAATTAGAGGGAACATTGCTCCACAGTATGTAATCTACTAACCATTTGTTGAGAGAAAACAGCAGTCTGATCCATAAATTTAGACAATAAGGAGTTAGTAGCAGAAACTTGCTTCCAAATATCAGACAAAGTGACTTCTCCCACATTAACAGTCTGAGAGGAGACCAAAGTACCGTCAGAACCTGCTACCGATATTGGAACTATAGGAAGTACCTCACTAGAAGCAAGTATAACAGGAACAGGAGATCCCTCATCCTCAGCTGAGGAAGACGAAGACACCTCAGAGGAGGAGGAGGTCAAAACAGGAACTTGAGAGGAACTGGGGTTAGGCGGAGGAGTCCTATCGATGGAACTCAAGGAAACACCAGAGACAGGGGAAGAGGAACACTGAACAGCAGACACAGGAGTAGACAAAACCACCAGATGTTGATCCATAGGACCGATGACATTAGTAGGGGTAGAAGTGGAAGCAGAAGATTCCTTTATCGACTTACTTTTCCTGCTTTTCCTCTTCGCATGGCTCCTAGGCATTTCCACAGCGACTTGGGCCCAGAGCACCAAATCGGCACCAAAGGGGCGTTCCCCCTTTGGTCATGCCCCCTTCGGGCATGCGACCGCTGCCACAAAGCAGCCGGCGTTTAAATGTACTGCAGGAGCCAACCAGTATCGGGAGCAGATGGGAGGAGTTACTGCAGCCAATTACAGATGGAAAGATACAGCCGCCAAGTCCCAGTATCTGACACTGCTGACTCTCACCTCCTTCTGGCAGCCAGCGTTTAAATGTACTGCAGGAGCCAACCAATATCGGGAGCAGATGGGAGGAGTTACTGCAGCCAATTACAGATGGAAAGATACAGCTGCCAAGTCCCAGTATCTGACACCGCTGACTCTCACCTCCTTCTGGCAGCCGGTGTTTAAATGTACTGCAGGAGCCAACCAATATCGGGAGCAGATGGGAGGAGTTACTGCAGCCAATTACAGATGGAAAGATACAGCCGCCAAGTCCCAGTATCTGACACCGTTGACTCTCCATTCCTTTCCTTTTCTATATAAATAGCCTTTTTGTAGTTGTAAACTGCTCTGATGCCCTGAAGCCTAGGGCGATATAACAAGTGCTCAATAAAGATATTTGGGGCTAATGTAGGAGGCCTATATAGTAAACAAAATGATAAATGCTTATTTTGTATAATTAAAATATTAATGTCTTCAATGTTTTTAGATAGTGAGAGGGAAGCCTTAAGTTCATACTTTATTATGATGAGGACACCACCTCCACACTTGGTTACTCTAGGACAGTGAAATACATCAAAGTTTGGGATATTAAGTTGATTGAATAAGACCCTATCAGTTTCCGATAGGCATGTTTTGGTAATGAGCATAATATCTGGATTATTCCCATTGATTAAGTCTATGATGGTTGGTATTTTGTTCCTTATTGATCTGGCATTGATTAGACAGCATTTCAGTGCCGTTGAGTTAGGACTATCTGTAGAAATATAGTGATGAAGCAGCCTATTAGGTGTGATATAGGTGAGCCTGTCGCTATTATGATTATATCTATTTGTCTCTTTATAATTATCTATAATAGGCCAATTACGATAATAGTTATGAATTATTGGTATGTTTTGGAATTGGTTGAGTGAGGAAGCTTGATGAGTGAGGAAGCAGGTTGTGTGGCACCGGTTCTACCGCCTGATCCTCAAAGACCTGCTAACTCCTTTAAGAGGAGGTCCCTGTGAAGAGGGGATCTGAGAGGGTTTATGCTTGTGAGATGAGACAGAAAATAAACAGAAGGCTGTAAAAGCTCATGAAGTACATCTGCAACTCCATGTTGCTCAAGGGAAATAAGGCGTACCTATCTTAACCTTACCAGGCCATAAATACAGCAATGAAGTCAGACTCAGTAGAGACTATGCCAAGTTCCATGCTAAGGGTCCTTGGCGAGGTCTTTAGGTGGGGGCACGCCTGAAGCACTGCCTTTAAATACAAAATGTAGCGCACAGGAGAATAACACCTGCAATGGACGATGCTGGAGGCTGCATGGTAATGGTGGGGGAAGCCCCCTACCTGCCCCAATGCAGCTTTTCAATTAGTCCAGGTGTCCTGTAGCTGTTCTGATAAGCCCTGATGAGCCCCTGTAGATCCACCAATGTGTAGTTACAGTGAGATGGTGCGCCTGACGCACTGCCTTTAAATACAAAATTTAGAGCGCAGGAGGATGATTCCCTCCCTCCCCTTCCCTACCCCTACCCCTTACCCACCCCTCCCCTCCCCCTCCTCCCCCCTTTTTTCCTTACCCCCTTCCCTTCCCCCTTCCCTTCGTCCCCTTCTTTCTTTCTTTCTTTCCCATCCCCTATCCCAACACCCATCCCCCTTCCCTTCCCTTCCCTCCCCTCTTACTTCCTTTTCCTTTCTCCCCTCCTCCTTTCCCTTTCCCCATTCGTCTTCCCCCTTCTCTCCCCCCTTTCACCCTCCATCCTTCTCTCCCCCCCTCCACCCTTCTCTCCCCCCCCCCCCCACCCTTCTCTCCCCTTCCGGTACCCCCGTGTTTCCCTATATTGCTTTTATGTTTTCATTCTCTGGTGTTTTTGTTATTTGTTTGGTCAATTATGTATTCACGCAATCTGATCCTCCGGGGCTATTCTATTTTGTTCTACTATTTCACTTTTTTTTGTTTACTCTTTCAGCGTTTGTGGTTCAGAGGGATTTTTTTGTCAATCTACACTTGGCTTTTGGAGAGATCATTCTTATTATGATATGACTCATGTTTTAGCAAATAATGCTCCTGCTTCTATGCCTTTAAACACATTACTCATAGTTCAGTTTCAGACATTGTTATTCTCTATATGGTACTCAATGTACACTTCAGTTCTCCTATCTAGTCTCTGTTTTAAATCAAGATGCATTTATTTAGGTAGTTGGGCTCAAGATTAGTCCTTTTCCCTATACATTTTTCTCCAGGAACAAGCAGGACGTCAGTCCTCACATATGGGTGACGTCGGCGCCGATGGAGCCCTTGTGCAGAGCAAATCCCCAGTTTTCTAAGAAAGCCTTGGGGAATTGCATTACACATGCGCGGTCCCCTTTCCACCCAAGGGTGCCATCTTGCTCAGTCTCCCTTTTTCCGCGGAGCCCAATGGACGTTCCTATTCGTCTCTCCGGGCCAGTCCATGACCTTTGGGTGATCAATCCACTCCAGCAGCTGAGGACTGAAATACTGACAGTTTTCCTGACAGGTTACCCAGCTCCCCCTGGTGTCAGAGAATCAGTCTTTCAGTCCTCAGCAGCTGAACAGGACATCGGATCCCAGCTCCCCAGAGAGACGATTTGTGAAGCCTTAGTTAGTGGATCTACTTTTTAAAGGAAAGAAATAGGAACAATTCTTGTTTTAGAAAAGGGCAAAGGCTATCCTATTAATGGGTAAAGTAAAGGAGACTTTACCTCTGGCGCCCCTGCTTTGTCTGTCCTAGCAGGGCAGTTCTAACCAATAATAATATTACTAAAAGAAAATAAAGTGAAATAAAATAAAGGCAGCGATTCCTTAGCAGAGCTAGTGCTGTACAGCTCAGGTTCTCCAGCCGCTTGCTTCTTCGGCTTCTAGAGGCAGAGCCTGCCTCACAGGAGACTTGCTGTCAGGGGCTAAGGAATCAGGCCTGGGAGCCCCAGTGTCCTTCTCCTTCCCTCCTGTTTCACAGCCTCGCCGGCTTCCCGCTAGCAGCGGTGAAGCGCGGGCAGGGCCGTTGGCTGCTGTCGGGGTCAGCAGGTAAGTGGGGGGCAGGGTAGCGCAGTTCTTTCGCCGCCGCGTGTGTACAGCGGCGTTGTCCTTGTTCATCGGTGGTCAGTGTTTTGAGGGGAGGCAGCCCGCGCGTCTCGTTCCCGCGGCTCCGTTTCTCTTTTCCCGCGGCAGTGCGCTTGGTTTTCGTTGGTCTGGCTTCTCCTATTGTAAATTTATGGAGGGAAAGAAATCAGGAGAGTTGTTGGCGCCGTCTCCCAGCTCCTTAGAAAAGGCGGGAACGGCGGCCATTTTGAAGGAGCCGACTGTGTCTCCCGCGCTGCCAGGCAAGTCGCAAAATAAGCGGTCTAAGTCCCACAAGGCTCCTTCGTCAGAGGAGCTCCAGCAGATGCCCGGGCCTGCATTACCAGAGTCTTTGGGCTCCTTTTTCTCCCCGGATTTTATTGTGTCGCTGCATAATGCTTATCTATTAAAAAAATCTCAATTGTCTTTCGGTGCAGCCTCAGACAGTCTGTTTGGGGGTCAACCCTTGGATCCTGGGCTGGCAGACCCGGGGGAGGGCACTTCTTCGCGGGAGACAGTGCTGGACACAGTCTTAGAGGCAGGGGCACGTAGTGTTTTTTCTCCAGTGCCTGAGGAAGGAGAGATCCTCTCCGAGGCAGCTGGGGATACCTGGCCGGGGGAGTTGGAAGAAGGAGAATTGGGACCGGGCGAGGATCCCAGTGTCTTTCGAGTCTTTCGTAAGGAGGAGCTGGGGGCCTTGATTACTCAGTCCCTCGTGGCTTTAAATATGGTGCTGCCAGCGGTGCAGCAGGAGCCTCTTGAAGATCCCTTATTACAGGGGTTTAGATCAGAGCAAAAATGTTTCCCTATTCATAGGGTTATTAAGCAAATGATTGAGTCCGAATGGGAATGCCCAGAGGCCTCATTGAGAGGGGGGCGTGCGATAGCTCGGCTCTGTCCCGTTCCTCAGGATGAGAAGGACTTGCTCCGTATGTCTAAAGTGGATGCGTTAGTGTCAGCAGTCACTAAGAAAACCACCATCCCTGTTGAAGGGGGGACAGCGCTTAAGGACCTGCAGGATCATCGGTTCAAAGCGCTTTTGAAGCAAGCCTTTGATGCCAGCGCCCTGGCCCTGCAGGCGTCCATCTGTGGAGCCTATGTGTCGCGAGCATCTATCCGCTGGCTGCAGGGGGGGAGCAGTCCCCGGAGAAGGTGGAGACTGCTCCGGCAGATGGCGCTAAGCTGGAGTCCGCGGCGGCCTATTTAGCGGACGCTTTTTATGATTTGGTGCGTATTGCCGCAAAGTCTATGGCATCGCTGATTGCGGCTAGGCAGTTTCTCTGGCTACGAAATTGGGCGGCCGATGCGTCTTCTAAGGCGCGTCTCAGTAAGCTTCCCTACAAGGGCAAGTTATTGTTTGGGGAAGTGTTAGAGAAGATAGTTAAGGATCTGGGAGACTCGAAAGGGGGTCGTCTTCCCGAGGACCGGCCGAGAGCGGCGAAAATAAGTTCCTTACAAAAAGGTCACGGTAGGGACTTTCGCCGGTTTCGAGGATCTCGCTTCTCGCCGTATCAGTGGGGTCGTTTTGTGGCCAGAGAGCAGTCCTTTCGTGGCGCCAGGGGTTTCAACAGGGGCTACTTTAGTGCCCAACAGAGCTCAGCTAAGAAGCCGCAATGAAGTGAGGCCGGTCCAGGTGGAGGTTCCTGTCGGGGGTCGCTTGCAGCGTTTCCTCTCCGCCTGGGCCAGGGTGACTACGGACCAGTGGGTCCTGGAGATTATCAGGGCCGGCTATGCGCTAGAGTTCGCGCAGCCTTTGCTGGACGCTTTTGTCCTTTCTCCGTGCGGTCCGCAGGCAAAGAAAGAGGTGGTCCACCAGACGCTGCTACGTCTGCTGAGGTTTCAGGCGGTAGTGCCGGTGCCTGTAGACCAGTACGGCTTTGGTCGATACTCGATTTTTTTTGTCGTCCCCAAAAAGGAAGGTTCTTTTCGGCCTGTTTTGGATCTCAAACACGTAAATCGCTGTTTGCGAGTGCCTCATTTCCGAATGGAAACTTTGCGGTCCGTTATCCGGTCGGTGAAGCCGGGCGAAGTTCTGACCTCCATAGATTTAACGGAGGCGTATTTGCACATTACGATCAGACCCGAACATCAAAAGTTCCTGCGGTTTACAGTCCCCATGGGGCATTTTCAGTTCCGCGCCTTGCCTTTTGGGCTAGCCACAGCGCCTCGCACCTTTACCAAAGTGATGATGGTGGTGGCGGCGGTGCTCCGGAAAGAAGGAATTCAGGTCCATCCTTATCTGGACGACTGGCTAATTCGTGTGCCGTCTCAGGCGGAGTCCGTCGAGGCCTCCGCTCGGGTGGTGGAGTTCCTCGAGCAGTTTGGCTGGGTCATCAACCGAGCGAAGAGTCATTTGGAGCCGACTATGCAGTTAACTTATCTGGGAGCCTTCTTCGACACGGAGGTGGGCTCAGTGTTTCTTCCGGCAGAAAGAGTGAACAAGCTTTTGCTTCAGGTGTCGGCGTTTCTGCGAGTCAAGTCTCCATTGGCCTGGCGTTACCTACAGGTGTTGGGATCGATGGCGGCGGCCATAGATCTGGTTCCCTGGGCCAGGGCATATATGAGGCCTCTTCAGCAGGCGTTGTTGTCTCGTTGGTCTCCGCAAAGTCATCCACTTTCTCAACGGTTGGTTTGCCCAGAAGAAGTACGCGTCAGTCTACAGTGGTGGTTAGTTCCGGCTCACCTTCGGGCGGGAGTGCCGCTAAATCTGCCACAGTGGGTATTACTCATGACGGACGCAAGCCTATCCGGCTGGGGGGCTCCCGTTGAACCAGAGAAATTCCCTCGGATTCCCTGGTGTCTGAACCTCCCTTGCACACAAAAGTGCTAACGACAGATGCCTCCTTGCTGGGCTGGGGAGCCCATTGCCAAGGATCATGCACTCAGGGGCTGTGGTCTCTTCATGAGACTACACACCAAATCAACCTCTTAGAGCTGCGGACGATTCACCTTGCGCTTCAAACCTTAGATCATGTTCTTTCATATCAGTCTGTCTTGGTGCAGACAGACAACCAGGTAGCAATGTTCTACGTGAACAAGCAGGGAGGCATAGGGTCTTGTAATTCGTATCCTATGTCAGGAGACACTGGGCCTCTGCTCCTTTGCAATCAGGCAGAGTATCTCTCTCAAAGCAGTTTACCTGCCTTGTCAGGAGACCTTCCTAGCAGACAAGCTAAGCAGGATCCTCCAGCGTCACAAATGACAACTGAATCTGGAAGTGGCCCAGCAGGTTTTCCACCGCTGGAGACATCCGTCCATAGATCTCTTTGCCAATCCACAGAATCACCAGTTGCCCAAGTTTTGCTCCAGACAGCCACATCTTTTGAGGGTGGCTGCAGATGCTTTTCTGATCTGGTCAGTGGGCCTCCTCTGTGCGTTTCCTCCCACGCCTCTGGTGGCCTGAACTCCATTCAAAATCCTTCGGGACAAGACCTCGGTCATTCTGGTAGCCCCCAGATGGCCAAGGCAGCCTTGGTTTCCGCTTCTCCTTCAGCTGGCAATGGAAGCCCCACTCCCTCTGGGGACGTAGCCCGACCTCCTGTCTCGGGAGCAGGGCTCTCTCTTGCACTCCAACCTCAGAGAAGGTTCCCCCCCGGAAGACACTCGGTTCTTAGACTTCGTTCGGGACATGTCAAAGGCATTGGCATTGGCATTCCCGGCGAAGGCTGAGGAGGAGCTAGAGCCGAAGAGCTCGAGATCCTTGTATGACTTTTCCCCTCGGGAAGCCCTTTCTGTACCAGTGCCCCCAATTCTGAAAAGGCTGATGCTCCTCATGTGGGAGACACCGGCGTCGATGCCGGTACTCAGCAGGCGAATTGATTCAATCTATTGAGTTTGCTAGAGCCCTGGATTCCAAAAGGCACAACTACCACACAACTCCATGGTTGTGGAATCGGCCATGCGCCGGCTCAAGAGCCAGAAGACGCACTCGTTGGTGCCTCCTGGCAGGGAGGCCCGCAACATGGGCGCCCTCGGCAAGAAGTGCTACCAGGGTTCATTGCTATCATGCCGAATCCAGACATACCAGCTATAGATGGGCATGTACCTACGAGATCTGGCAAAGGAGATTGCCGGGTTCTCGGCTGTTCTCTCCGAGGCACCTTTGCAGCGCTTCAAGACCTTGCCCACTGGGATATTTGAGTGCTTGAAGTTTATGACTCAAGCAGCCTATGACGGCTTCAAAGCGTCGGCCCAGGTAGCTGCGGCCGGCATCGGTGCGCACCGCTGGGCATGGCTACAGTTGTCAGACCTGGAGCAATGGGTACAGGACAAGTTGGTCAATGTCCCTTGCTGAGGTGAAAACCTCTTTGGCAAACCCATGACAGAGAAGGCTGCTGAGAATAGAGTCTGAGTACCTGACCTGGACACGGCTCTCGAAGAAGACTTCTACCACTTCTAAGAAGAAGGTCTCGGGTAAAAAGCCCTTTTTCCCAAGGAAAGCTACTGCTTACCGCAACTGCCCCACATATCAGGCCTCCCCAGCTCCCCAACAGGGGCAGCAGGCCAAGGGACAGGGGCATGGCCCGTGGAAGCAAAAAGCCCCCAAGCCACTTGGTGACGGGAGTGGAGTTTCAGACTCCTCTGCACACGAGGGTCCTAACTACGGATGCATCCCTGCTGGGCTGGGGAGCCCATTGCCAGGGACTGTGTACCCAGGGTGTGTGGTCTCTGCAAGAGAGCACACAACAGATCAATTTCCTAGAGCTTCGAGCTATCCGCCTGGCTCTCCAGGCTTTCAGTCAGACCCTGGCTCATCAGCCTGTTTTAATACAGACAGACAACCCAGGTGGCAATGTTTTATATGAACAAACAGGGAGGCATGGGGTCCCGCATCCTGTGTCAGCAAACTCTGGACCTGTGCTCCTTTGCAGTCTGGCATGGAATGCATCTCAAAGCAATTTACTTGCCGGGCCAGGAAAATTGCTTAGCTGACAAGCTAAGCAGAATTCTCCAGCCGCACGAATGGCAGTTGGATTCAAAGGGCTGTTTCAGACCTGGGGACAACCATCCATAGATCTGTTTGCGAACCCACAATTATCAGTTGTTCCAATTTTGCTCCAGACAGCCACACCCAAACAGGGTGGCTGCAGATGCTTTTCTAATCTCATGGTCTGTGGGCCTCCTCTATGTGTTTCCTCCCACGCCTCTAGTGGCCAAGACTGTTCAAGATCCTTCAGGACAAGGCCTCGGTCATTCTGGTAGCCCTCAGGTGGCCGAGGCAACCCTGGTTTCCACTTCTGCTGCAACTGGCAGTGGAGGCCCCAATTCCTCTGGAATCACATCCCAACCTCCTGTCGCAGGAGAGGGGCACTCTACTGCATCCCAACCTCAGATCCCTCAACCTGATGGCCTGGCTGCTGAAAGGGGTAGTACTTGCACCACTCCTTCTTCCCAAAAATGTGGAAGAAGTGTTACTAGCCTCAAGGAGGCATTCAACGAGATAAACTTATGCTTTCAAGTGGCATAGGTTTGAGGTGTGATGCACAACACAGAAGGAAAACCCTTTTTCCTGTCAGGTTACTGTGGTACTCCAGTACCACCTTCATCTTTCCGATTTGGGCCTTAAGTCCATCTCGGTCAGGGTCCACCTTAGTGCCTTAGCCGCACACCACTCTCCAGTGGAAGGCAAACCTCTTTCTGCACACCCTTTGCTGTCCAGGTTCCTAAGAGGTTTGCTTCTGCTGAAGCCCCCAGTTCGCCCTACAGCGACCGAGTGGGATTTAAATGTGGTCTTAGGGCAACTCACCTGCCCACCATTCGAGCCGATGGCAACCTGCCATCTACGCTACCTTTCTTGGAGTTAGTTTTCTTGGTGGCACTCACGTCGGCCAGGCAAGTGAGTGAGCTGCAGGCTCTGGTATCCGACAGACCTTACATAAGGTTCTATAGGAACAGGGTGGTGCTCCGCATTCACCCCATGTTTCTGCCAAAAGTGGTCTCTTCGTTCCACCTCAACCAGGAGGTAGTTCTCCCTACCTTCTTTCCCAGACCGCATGCCAGTTGGGCAGAAGCAGTGCTGCATACCCTGGACTGTAAGAGGGTGCTGGCATTCTACATTGAGCGTACGCAGGGCTTTGAAGGGTGTCTCAGCTCTTCATATCTTATGACCCCAGTAAGTTGGGGATGGCTGTCTCCAAGCGTACATTGTCCCCTTGGGTGGCAGACTGTATTGCCTGGGCATACAGGGTCGAGTTACGGCCCACTGGGTCAGGGCTATGGCGACATCAGTGGCTCACTTCCACTCTGTTCCACTGGCAGACATCTGCCGGGCTGCCACCTGGTCTTCGGGTCAGACTTTTGCAACCCATTAGTGCCTGAGCTGCCTGACTGAAGACCGAACACAATTTAGGATAGCTATCCAGAGGGTCGCCATGAGTCGACTCCGACTCGACGGCACTTAACAACACAACAACAACAACTGCCTGGATAGGGAGTTCCGACGGGACAGTGCTTTCGGCCAGGCTGTACTCCGTAACCTTTTCGAGGTCTAGGCAACTCCTACCCTTCGACCCTTTGGTATCAGGCTACCGGAGTGTTACTCTCTCAGTTAAAATCCTATTATGGCTGCTGTGGCTCTCATAGAGGGAGCCTATTTTTCAGCTATGGGTTCTCGGTAACCTATAGCTAGGGAGTCCCATATGTGAGGACTGACTTCCTGCTTGTTCCTGGAGAAAGTGTAGTTACTCACCTGTAACAGGTGTTCTACAGGGACAGCAGGAATCAGTCCTCACAACCCTCCCTCCTCCCCTTGGAGTTGCAGTCATATTATTATTATTATTTTGCTATTTTGCCGTCTTTTTAGCTATGTCATTTGACTGAGCAAGATGGCACCCTTTGGCGGGAAGGGGACTGTGCATGCGTGATGCAATTCCCAAAGGCTTTCTTAGAAAGCTGGGGATTTGCTCTGCACGAGGGCTCCATCTGCACCAACGTCACCCATATGTGAGGACTGATTCCTGCTGTCCCTGGAGAACACCTGTTACAGGTGAGTGAGTATGCTATCTCTGTGCCGGCTTTTCACTGTAGTTTTTCACTGCCCCTGCTTTACAGATTGGATCTGTTACTCCCTCGCTCCATCCCCCCTCTTTCCCTTCCCTTCCCCCTCCCTCCCTCCCTTCCCCCTTCCCTCCCTCCTCCGCTCCTGCACTTTTTATTTACTCTTAGCGCACTGCCTCTCAGCCCCTGGGATGGTCCATGTTGATCAGTTTTTATTGCCATGTATCACCTGCGGATGCCTTAGGTGGATGCCTTTAGTGTCAGCAGTAACCAAAAAGACTACCATCCCCGTGGAATGGGTGGTGGCGCTCAAGGACCTGCAGGACCACAGGCTGGAGTCGCTGCTCAAACAGGCATATGACTCAAGTGCTTTATTCCTGCAGGGCTTCATTTGTTGGATCCTATGTTTTCCAGGGCCTCCATTCGATGGATCCAAGGGCTAGATGCGCTGGAGGCAGGAGCTTCAGTAGCAACAGTCAATAGTAGACTTGAGTCGGCTTCAGCATACTTAGCGGATGCCTTTTATGACCTGGTAAGAGTAGCTTCTAAGACGATAGCATTGGTTATTGCAGCCCGGTGGTTCCTCTCGCTCTGAAATTGATCAGCAGGTGCCTCCTCCAAGTCCAGACTCGGTAAGCTCCCTTTTAAGGATAAGCTACTCTTTGGGGAGGCCTTAGAGAAGATCGTTAAGGACTTGGGGGGATTCTAAAGGAGGACATTTGCCAGAAGATAGAAAGGGACCGAAGATGGTGGCCCCCCAAAGGGGGCAGGCCAGAGACATGCGGAGATTCAGAGGGACACGTTTCGGTCCCTATGAAAAGGGTCGCTATGAGGGACGAGGACAGTCCTTTCGAGGCTCCCGGGGCACAGGGCGAGGATATTTTCCTGCCTCGCTGGAACAGAATAAAAAACCCCAATGAAGCCAGAGGGGCCCAGTTGGTGCTAGCGATAGGGGATTGGTTGCAATGCTTTTATGCCGCCTGGGCCGCAATTACGATTTCTGAATGGGTTTTGGAGATAATTTGAGAAAGTTATGCCCTCGATTTTGCCAGTCCTCTATGCAAAACTTTTGTTCGTTCGCCTTGCAATGTGCCAACAAAGGCAGAGACAGTTTGCCTTACTCTCAACAAGTTTCTGTAGCTAGGGGCAGAGGTCCCAGTGCCCGCAGACCAGTGCAGATCCGGCCGATACTTCATTTATTTTGTGGTCCCAAAGAAGGAAGGGGGTTTCCGTCCCCATCCTGGATCTCAAGTACGTGAATCAGACACTATGGGTGCCCCATTTTCATTTGGAGACCCTAAGGTTTTTGTCCTAAGTGACTAGCGTTCGCTCTCTTTTCATTTTTCACAGCCTTGCAGGGGCCCTTTTTCTCCTGATGGCTGCCAGCGGGTTTAAGAAGTGTGTTCGGTGTAAAACGTTTGTCCTTCACCGATACACATGTCTGCTGCCTCGGACCCGACCATGACACGAAGGTCTGTGGCCCGTATGGGAAGATGTCCTCCAAGGCACTTAGGAGTAGGCAGCAGCAGCGTGAAAGGATTTTCTCTGAGTCCGCATCCCCCCGGGTCCGGACCTCTTCAGAAGCCTCAACGTCTCGGGAGCTGTTTGAACCCGCGCGTCGGGGTATTCTGAGCGGGGGTCTCCCTCACGGGAACACCGGAGGAATTAGAAACTCATGAGGGCGGCGTTGTTGGATGCCTCTGATCAACCTGGGCCCTCGAGGACCAGGTCACAGAGTCCTGACCGCTGCCTCGGGTCCTCGGAGTCGGAGCATCCTGCAAAGCTGCCTCGCAAGGAGCGGGAGACGCCAAGGAAGGTAACTGCTGTTGTCCTCGTAGACTCTCCTCCGGGAGAACCGGCCTCGGGCCCGACGGTGTCTGGGCCCGAGCCGGAGGCTGCGGAGCCTTCTGAGCTCGGTCTCAGGATGACCGCACTGGAGCGCAGCATGTCTGCCTTCATGGAGCAACAGTGGGCGCTGATGGCCGGTCTCACCGGTCCATCCACCCTGACCACCGGGACTTTGACGTCCAAGTCGACCCCGGTGGCCGAGCCGATCCTCGAGATTCTTCAGACTCAAGTCGATCCTCGGCAGGCTTCCTGGAGCTCCTTCACCCCTCAGGACAGGTCGCATGAAGACGTCCATGGGCCTGCAACCCGCCAGCTTCTCTCCTCCTGGGACCTCCACTGTCAGCAACTTTGCCTTCCTCTTCTACCCAGTATGCGGCATGAGGCAGGAACAATACAACACAGAAGAAACACTCAGGTAGGAGCGCCAACAGAGAGATGCTAGCGAGCCTCCATATCCGACCCTATCTTGCCCCCTAAATCTACCCTTTCTCCCCTTTTAAAGCTGTTCATTGACAAAAGTAATAATTCCCCAATTTCATCTGAGCCCCGCTTATGCTAGGCAGACACACTGCTTTCCAATTACTTGAAATCTAACTCCTCATAGTAACTATCCCCATGACAAAAAAATCCCCACCACTTCTTAGCCACCTCTGGGGGTCTATAAGTTAACAAAAACAACTTGACATTCCGTGGCAATGTTCCACCAATTACTTCTTCCGAAAGCCTGTCTCCCAATATTCTTTCACATTTGGACCTGTCTACCATATGTGGTAATAATTACTCTCCTCCCCATGGTTCTGCCAGTGATTTGACAACACAATGGGAAATGTGATGTAACTGCATCGGAATCAAATACCAGGAAAGAGGAGTTTGAAGCCCATCTCCACCAAACGGGATAGAACTAATACTTTGGAAATATTACAGAAAATTTGCACCTATTTCTGTTCCTGCAAAGTACTTCCCAAATCCTGCTCTCATAGTCCCTTATGCCTCGTTACCACACTTACTCATCTGCCAAAGCACCCCACCTGCCTTGACATATACACTCAAAATACTTCTTGTCCCCTTCCATATCCTCCTCCACCCTAGGGGAGCTAGCATAATACCTAATCTGAAGATAAGCGTAGAAGTCCCTAGGATCTAGCTCATATTGCTCCTGGAGTGAATGAAAGGACCTTAATGAACCACTGTCATACATCTGCCCTGAATCCTGAGTCCCTGTACCTCCAATCTCTTAAAAGTAGCCCTTTTACCTTGCCGCCTTGGCTCAAATCCCAGATTGAAGTGGATTCAGGATAAGGGAGAGACTTTCTCACCCTCCAACAGTTTACTCCTACATCTTTCCCACACTCCTAAAGTGCACCTAATAAAGGGATTCTCAGTCCGTCTTATCACAACTTTACAATGTCGCACCTGCACCAAAGATGATAATGCTATATTCCTTAGACTGACTTGCTCCAAACATACACCCACTGCTTAGGTTCCTCCTGGTTCCAAGCATATAGGACCTTCAGTTGTGCTACCCAATAATTTTGAAAATGAGGCACTCCCATGCCTCCCCTGAGTCTTCGGTGGTATAGAGCTCACCTACCTACCCAAGGGGGCCTACATTGCCAGATATATTCAGAAATCTTTTTCTACAGTAGCTTCAAATATATATTGGGGACCCTCACTGGCAAGGTTTGAAATAAATAAAGAAAATGAAGCAATGAAACCATCATAATACTGATAATCTGTCCCAACCAA
This sequence comes from Ichthyophis bannanicus, assembly GCA_033557465.1. Classification (NCBI taxonomy): domain Eukaryota; kingdom Metazoa; phylum Chordata; class Amphibia; order Gymnophiona; family Ichthyophiidae; genus Ichthyophis; species Ichthyophis bannanicus. The sequence goes on along the minus strand of CM066034.1, from coordinate 502,212,151 downwards.
GACAAATGTAACTTCCCTCAGTTGTGAAATTTTCTTACCATCCCTTTCCACAGCAGCCCATCATTCAAATCAAAAAGCTTCTTCCAGTTAGCAATAATCTGAACTCCCAAATAATGGATATTACCCTTAGCCCATATGAAAGGAAACTTTGCTTGCAGCTGAGCCTCCAAATCAGAAGGCACCACTACCTTGAGTATTTCTGATAGTTTACCCAGAACCCTACAAAATGACCATATTCACTCATCTCCCAACTAAGAATCAGGAGCAAAATCTGCAGACTGATTACCATGAACATAACATTCTCTGTGTATATGAAAATTTTGTTCTCCAGGAACAAGCAGGAAGTCAGTTCTCACATATGAGTGACGTCGGCGCCGACGGAGCCCTCGTGCGGAGCAATTCCCCAGCTTTCAAAGAAAGTGTTTGGGATTGCATCGCGCATGCGCGGTCCCCTTCCCGCCCAAGGGTGCCAGCTTGCTCAGTCTTCTTTTTTCCGTGGAGCCCAACAGACGTGGTCCCGTTTTCACCGTGGAAAAAGTAGAAAAGTTGAATTATTTCTTTCAGCTTCCCGATTCGACACCTTTTCCCCTTCCCGCCTTTGGCTCGGTACACTGGTATTGAGTCCGGTCATATCTTTCGTTTTTGTCCTTCGTGACTAGCGTTCGCGCTGTTTTTATTTTTCACTGGCAGCCCGGTCGTTTGACCTCGCAGGGGCCCTTTTTCCCCTGATGGCTGCCAGCGGGTTTAAAAAGTGTGATCGGTGTAAGAAGCTGATGTCTCTTACCGACACACACGACTGCTGCCTCCGATGCCTCGGCCCTGACCATGACCCGGTGGTCTGTGGGCCGTGTGGTAAGATGTCTTTGAAATCTTTGAAGAGCAGGCAGCATCAACGTGACAGAAGTTTCCTGAGTCCGCATCCGCCCGCGCCCGGACTTCGTCAGAAGCCTCGACATCTCAGGACTTGGAGCCCGAGCACCGTCGTGTCGTTGTGTGTCTTCTGAGCGGGGGTCTCCCTCCAGGGAACACCGGAGGAAGAAAAAACTCGTGAGGGCGGCGTCACTGGACACCTCTGATTCGCTTGGGCCCTTGGGTTTCAGGCTGCGGAGCCCGGACCGCCGCCCCAGGTCCTTAGAGTCAGAGCGGCCGGCTAAACAACCTCGCAAGGAGCCGGAGATGTCAGACAAGGTAACCTCTGTTGTCCTCGTGGACTCTCCTCCGGGAGAACTGGCGTCAGAGCCGGGAGCTGCGGAGCCTTCCGAGCTCGGTCTCATGTTGGCGGCCCTGGAGAGCAGCATGGCTGCCTTCATGGAGCAGCAGCGGGTGCTGATGGCCGGTCTCACTGGTCCATCCGTCCCGACCACCGGGACTTCGATGCCGAAGTCGACACCGGAGGCCGAGCCGATCCTCGAATCAATCAAGTCTCGAGTCTATCCTCAGCCAAGGTCCCCCTTGACCTCCCGTTCGGGACTGAGGTCGTCGACGCCGGTGCCCTCGGCGTCAGGGCTGTCGGGCTCGAAGCCCTCGAGGCCGGAGGACTCGGCGTGGGAGACAGAGGAGGAAGACTCCCCAGACACCTACCGAACCCAGTGTATCCCATTGGACTCTCTGGGTTTGGAGCCTCGGAATAGGTCCCCTCCGGAGGACACTCGGTTCTCGGACTTTGTCAAGGACATGGCCAAGGCTTTGGCATTCCCTGCGGATGCCGAGGAGGAGCCTCGAGCCGAGGAGCTCAATGCCCTCCAGTATGACTCTCCCCCAAAGGAGGCCCTTACTGTACCAGTGCCTTCGATGTTGGAACGGCTGATGCTCCTCATATGGGAGTCCATGGCCTCGATGCTGGTGCTCAGCAAGCGGGTCAATTCCATTTTTCGAGTTCGCAAGAGTCCTGGGTTCCAGAAAGCGCAGCTGCCGCACAACTCCATGGTTGTGGAATCGGCCATGCAACGGCTGAAAAGCCAAAAGACACACTCCTTGGTGCCTCCCGGCCGGGAGGTCCAGAACCTGGATGCCCTCGACAGAAAGTGCTACCAGGGCTCAATGCTGTCATGCCGTGTCCAAACCTACCAGCTGTACATGGGCATGTACTTGCGGGATCTGGCAAAGGAGATTGCCGGGTTCTCAGCTGGTCTCTCCGAGGAACCCTTGCAGCGCTTCAAAGCCTTGTCCACAGGGATCAGAGAGTGCTCGAAGTTCATGTCTCGAGCAGCTTACGACGGCTTTGAGGCTTTGGCCCGAGTAGCCGTGGCCGGCATCGGTGCACACCGTCAGTCCTGGCTCATGTCGTTGGACCTGGAGCCATGGGTTCAGGACAAGTTGATCGATGTCCCGTGCCAAGGAGACAACCTCTTCTGCAAACCCATGACTGAAAAAGCTGCAGAAATCGAGTCCGAGTACTTGACCCGGACAAGGTTGTCGAAGACGACATCTGCACCTTCTCACAAGAAGAAGGCCTCGGGGGAAAAAAACTTTTTTCCCGAGGAAGGGTGCGGCTTTCAAAAACTACCCCACTTACCAGGCCACCCCAGCTCCCCAACAGGGGCAGCAGACCAGGGGACAGGGGCATAGCTCATGTAAGCCAAAGACCCCCAAGCCTTCAGCTCCGGCTTCTACCCAGCCGGGAGGGGGTTTTTGACTCCCAGTGCATAACTCCTCCCACCAGTGGTTTGGCCCTGCACAGGAGGAAGGCTGGCCCTGTACGCTCACAGGTGGCCAGCCATTACTACCGATGCCTGGGTGTTGAAAATAGTCCAGCAGGGCTATTTGCTTTATTTCAACCAGGTGCCCACCTCCTTTTTCCCAGGAGAGCCTCTGAGGCCCCTTCTTCACAGGAACCTCCTCCTACAGGAGTTGACAGGTCTGCTAAAGGATCAGGCGGTGGAACCGGTGCCCTGCCACCTGCAAGGGCAAGGCTTCTATTCCAGCTATTTCCTCATACCAAAAAGAAAAGGAGGCCTTCGCCCCATCCTAGACTTGCGAAATCTGAACAAGTTCCTGGTGAGGGAGAAGTTCAAGATGCTTTCCCTTGGGACCCTACTGCCTTACCTCCACCAGGGAGACTGGCTATGCTCCTTAGACTTAAAGGATGCTTATACTCTCACATCCTCATACAACCAGACCACAGACAATATCTCAGGTTTGTGGTCAGAGGAAACCACTTCCAGTACATGGTGCTTCCCTTTGACTTCGCAACCGCTCCCAGAGTATTTACCAAATGCCTAGCAGTGGTGGCGGCCTTCCTCAGAAGCCAGAGTGTCTTCGTCTTTCCATACCTGGACAACTGGCTCATCAGGGGCCAATCGGCGCAGGGGGCACAGCAGGCCACTGCTCGCACAATCACACTGCTCCAGCACCTAGGATTTGTTATAAATCACGAAAAGTCCAATTTACTCCCCACTCAGAACTTGGAGTTCATAGGGGCAAGACTGGACACAATTCAATTCAATGTAGCCCAGCAGATCTTCAACAGTTGGGGTCTCCCATCCATGGATCTCTTTGCCAGTCCACAAAACCATCAGTTGCCCCGGTTCTGCTCAAGGCAGCCGCATCCGCTGAGTGTGGTGGCAGATGCTTTCCTGATTTCGTGGGCACAGGGCCTTCTCTATGCATTCCCGCCCATGCCCCTGGTGGCACGCACTCTGTTCAAGATTCTTCGGGACAAGGCCTCTGTCATCCTGGTAGTCCCCAGGTGGCCCCGACAGCCTTGGTGCCCTCCTCTCCTTCAACTGGCGGTCGAGACTCCACTTCCACTGGGGGTGCAGCCCGACCTCTTGACCCAGGAACAGGGTTCCTTGCTACACCCCAATCTCAGGTCCGTCAACTTAATGGCCTGGCTGCTGAGAGGGTAGTACTTGCTCCTCTACTTCTTCCCAAGGAGGTTGAGGAGGTGCTGCTGGCCTCTAGGAGGCAATCCACTAGAAAATTCTACGCTTTCAAGTGGTGTAGATTTGAAGGGTGGTGTGCCCAAAATAAGGAGAACCCGTTCACTTGTCAAGTACCTCAGGTATTGCAGTACTAGATCCACCTCTCAGACTTAGGCCTCAAGTCTAACTCTGTCAGGGTCCACTTGAATGCGCTATCAGCTAACCACTCTCCAGTGGACGGGCAACCTCTTTCAGCTCACCCTTTGGTATCCCGATTTCTCAGAGGCCTCCTACTCTTGAAGCCTCCGGTTCGCCCACCGGCTACGGAGTGGGACTTAAATGTGGTCTTGCAGTGGCTTACTTGCCCACCTTTTGAACCAATGTCCACCTGTCATCTCCGCTTCCTTTCCTGGAAAGCACTCTTTTTGGTGGCACTCATGTCTGCTCGACGTGTGAGTGAGCTGCATTCTTTAGTATCGGATAGACCATATACACGGTTTTACAAAAACAGGGTGGTCCTATGTACTCACCCCAAATTCCTCCCAAAAGCAGTTTCCTCGTTTCACCTTAACCAAGAGGTGGTTCTTCCAACCTTCTTCCCCAGGCCACATACCAGCAAGGCAGAAGTGGTTCTGCATACCCTGGACTGTAAGAGGGCACTCACCTTCTACCTGGAACGTACGCGGGGACATTGGAGGGCTTCCCAGCTCTTCGTTTCTTATGACCCTGGTAAACTGAGTCTTCCTGTCTCCAAGCGCACATTATCCACCTGGGTGGCAGACTGCAACGCCTGGGTGTACAGGGCAGCTGACCTCCAGCTGCAGGGCCGAATCACGGCCCACTCGGTCAGGTCTAAGGCCACATCAGTGGCTAACCACCACTCTGTTCCATTTGCAGACATCTGCCGGGCCACAACTTGGTCTTCAAGCCAGACTTTTGCAGCCCACTACTGCCTGGAGAGAGAGTCCCGGCGGGACAGTGTTTTCGGTCAGGCGGTACTTCGTAACCTAGTTCAGGTTTAGGCAACTCCTACCCTCTGACCCTTTGGTGTCAGGCTTCCGGGGGGGTTGCGTTCTCGGAGAAAAATCCTATCACTGCTGCTGCGGCTCTTCTAGAGGGAGCCATTTTCAACTATGGGTTCTCGGTAGCCTATAGCTAGGCAGTCCCATATGTGAGGACTTACTTCCTGCTTGTTCCTGGAGAAAGTGTAGCTACTCACCTGTAACAGGTGTTCTCCAGGACAGCAGGAATCGGTCCTCATTACCCTCCCTCCTCCCCTGGAGTTGCAGTCCTTTGATTAATTTTTTCTCATTTTTGCCGTCTTTTTAGCTATGTCATCTGACTGAGCAAGATGGCACCCTTGGGCGAGAAGGGGACCGCGCATGCGTGATGCAATCCCAAAGGCTTTCTTTGAAAGCTGGGGAATTGCTCCGCACGAGGGCTCAATCGGTGCCGACGTCACCCATATGTGAGGACTGATTCCTGCTATCCTTGGAGAGAACCTGTTACAGGTGAGTAACTATGCTTTCTATGCTACCTATCTGAAACCCCTGGTTATCCGTGCTTCCCCTTACTTGTGTCACTAAAGGCTTTATGACTAGCGCAAGCACAAGGGAGAGTGGGCATCCCTGTCAGGTTCCCCTCTTCAATGTAAAGAAAATAGAATCACCCCCTCCTCCCATCACTATTAATACAGATGTGTATGCCTTGGGGTTCGCATAAAGTGCCTTAACCCAGCCATGAAAATTTGCCTCGGAGCCCATTTTCTCAAACGTTCTGAACATAAAATACTAATCAACCTGATCAAGCGCCTTTTCGGCATTAATCGAGTGAAGAAGAAGTGGATCATCTTTCCAGCAGATCAGTGACATTCAACAACCTGACGAGGGGGCCCTACGTCTGGTTGAGGTGAAACAGTCTATCGGATACTTGGAAATGATTTGAGGCTATGGATTACAGTTTGAAGTTGCAGACAGAGAAGGATCCACTCACAGCTAAGTACCTGCCGTTGTGATGACATTAAACGTCCAAGCAATAGAAAAGATTGCAAATTGTTTAAAAATGAGAACTGTTTGGGAAGATAGAGCAGTGTGATATAAGCAGCACCATTTCGTAGTTGCTCTCTGGTAACGGAATGAAGAAATAACATGGTTGCAAGTTAAAGATTGCTTTTGGGATTAAAATCACTTGTTTAAGCTATTGCCAAAAAATGTTTTAAATAAGGCGGCGAGCTGAGATAAATATACATTGCTTGATGGAATAAGATTAAGTTCTTTGGTATGTGGCATAAGCAGTCTGAGATGGATCCAGATTGAGAGAAATGTGCAGTCTTATAATCATTAAGCTTGATTTTAGAAAACTATAAAAGTTGAAAAACAATTAAGGGGCTTGTTTACAAAGCCGCAGTAGCGGTTTCCGATCGTTATCGGATAACGATCGGAAACCGCTACCATGGCTTTGTAAACAAGCCCCTAAATATGGTGAATTGGCTTCACTCAGTAATCACGAAGTGACTTAGAGTTTTTTGACCAGTGATTGATGCAATTACAATCCCCAAACAAATAAAGAATTGGGTGTCTGAGGTATTTTTCTCCTTAAGTAAAAATGTATAGGGTGATAAGACAATCACATCTGAACACGAGTGATGACAACATAACAGATGTGTTGTTAACTGATACAGTGATTCTGCTGATCTCTGTTTTAGGTATTTTATCACACAGCACACCTCATCTTCCCCTATTGGCCTATCGAGAGCAATCTTCTCCTCTGCTGACAATTCCTCCAACCTCACAGAGTCTAGATAGCTCACCAAATCTCTCAGGTGCTCTAACCATTTGCTCATACTACTATTGATAAAACTGAGCAGAGTGTGCTCTAATAGCACTAGTTGCAGTAACCCATTGCCCATCCACCCCCCTAACATGAAGAATCCTCGACTTTCTGCTGTTGAAGCTTATAGGCCAGTAAATAATCTGCCCTATTACTACCTTCAAAGTAGTCCTGTCTCACCTTGTTCATATCATGAGTAATTTTCATGACCTGCACTGCCCGCAGTTTATCTCAGGCCCACACCAGCCTCACTTGATCTCCCGAGAAGGCCTTCATTTATCCTGACTCTACAGCCTTCCTACTTCCTCCCTCAATTAGACCATCTCCTTTTCCCATTCCCTCTTTTTATACAAATCTAGAGCAATCAACCACCCATAGCACTCCAGGAGCAAGATCCCCCTTATCATTCAAATCAAAATATCCACCGTGCCCTCCCACAGTTTCTCCCTATTACACTCTACTTCCAAGATCATTGCCAACACCTAGAGAATTACCGCTTTCTCAGCAGACTTATCCATAGGCCGCTAGTGCTTGACAACATACAGTGATGGAACTGGCTTCAGAGGAGTGGAGGAGGGCAGCATAGCTTCAGTAATTGTGTTGATGGTTGAAGGGCTTCCAGGCAGGCAGGAGGCCATTAACGTTAGTAGCAGGGATGGGCAGTAGCACCCAGACAGACCCTGGCTTCAGGGAGTCACGGGCAGATAGCAGTGTGTTGGTGGAAGTTCCCAGACAGCCAGGCTATGTGATGGCAGAGGAGACTCTGAGGCAAAACAGTGATGACAGCACACAAAAGAAGGTGGCAGGGCCTCTATAGAGTCTGAGGAGCAGGTAACCGCAGCAGCTCACAAGCATGAGAGGCTGAGGCATGTGGAACCAGGGTTGCTTCCTGCTCACTTCACTCACATCTTACAGCAGGCATGTCTTCTGCTTCCTTGCTTTGCCCGTTAGAAATTGACTGCTCACTGCAGCTGGAAGAGGGAGAGGCATGCTGTTGTGCCACCATTTAGTACACTGGGAAGGGCATGCTGCCGCTGTTACTGGTTGCGCTGAGGAAGGCTAGTGAATACCATTGCTGTTACTGAATACACTGAAAAGGAAAGGGAATGCTACTGTCACTACTTATTGTGTCAGTGAGGGAAGAAAAAGATACCACTTTGTGCCCATGGCACATGTAAATATAACATGGGTTGAGAAACACCTCAACTTCAAGCCATTTGTCCTCTAATTCCTATCCAATTTTCCACTCTTTTCCTTTCATCTTTTAGGAAACTACTTTTCAAAACATAGCTGCCACCTATTTTGAGATGATACTTTTGCAATGCACAGAAAAATAAGGGCTTTCTCCAGGACCAAGCAGGAAGTCAGTCCTCACATATGGGTGACATCAACGTCGATGGAGCCCCCATGCGGAGCATTTCCCCAGCTTTCTAAGAAAGCCTTTGGGAACACACCCACGCATGTGCGGTCCCCTTCCCGCCCAAAGGTGCCATCTTGCCCAGTCTTTCTTTTTCCGTGGAGCCCAACGGACGTGTGTCTGTGTCACCCGGAAAAGTTTGATTTTTTTCTGTGATTTTCCGCTCTCTTTTTGTCCGATTCAAAGCCGGTTTCCCTTCCCGCCTGGGTTCGGTACGCCGGTATCGACCCAATCTCTATTTTTCGTTTTTTGGCCCTTCGTGGCACGCGTTCGCACTTTTTCTTTTTCCCTGGAGGGCTGGTCTTTTGACCTCGCGGGGGCCCTTTTTTCCCCAGTGGTCTCCAGTGGTTTTAAAAAGTGTGATCATTGTAAGAAGCTCATGTCTCTTACCGACACACACAACTGCTATCTGCGTTGCCTCGAGCCAGATCATGATCTCAAGGTCTGTGTCCCATGCAGTAAGATGTCCACTAAGGCACTCAGAAGCCGGCAGCATCAGAAGGAGAGAATGTTTTCTGACTCTGTCTCCGGTTGAGCCCGGACCTCGTCAGAGGCATCGATGTCTCGGGAGTCTGACCCCGAGCTTCGTCGGGGTTCCTCTGAAAGGGGGTCCCCCAGTCGGGATCATAAGAGGAAGAGAAAGCTTGTGAGGGTGGCATCGGAGGATGCCCCTGGTTCCTCGAGGGCCAGGTCTCGGACCCCTGACCGCCGCCCCAGGCCCTTGGAGCTGGAGAAGCCAACTAAGGTATCCCGTGTAGAGCCGGAGTCCGTCGAGCACGTAAGTCCTGTTGTCCTCGAGGACTCTCCTCCCAGGGAGCCGACGTCGGGCCCGGCACCGCCAGGGCCCAAGTCGGTGGCTGCTGAGTCTCCTGAGCTTGGACTCAGGCTGACAGCCTTGGAGTGCAGACTGTCTGCCTTCATGGATAAGCAGCGGGTGCTTATGGCCAGCCTGATTGGTGCATCTGCCCCGACCACCGGGACGTCGACGTCTAAGTCGACCCTGGAGACCGAGCCAGTTCTCGAAGCCATGAAGGCCTGAGTCCGGACTCGGTCACGGTCTCCCTCGACCTCCCGTTTGGGACCAAGGGTGTCGACGCCGATGGCCCCGGCGTCGGGGCGGGTGCTGCCAGAGCCCGCACGGTCGGAGCCCCTCGACTCTTCCTTGGATGAGTCTGCGTGGGAGACGGAGGACGAGGAGTCCCCTGATACCTTTCGGACTCGGTGTGTCCCTTCGGACTCACCGCACTCCGAGCCCCGGAGTAGGTCCCCACCAGAGGACACCCGGTTCTCGGAGTTTGTCAGGGACATGGCCAAGGCTTTGAATGTTCCTGCAGATCCCGAGGAGGAGCCGAAGAGCTCGATGCCCTACAGTATGACTCTCCCCCGCGGGAGGCCTTTACTGTGCCGGTTCCTCCGATGCTGGAACGGCTCCTCTTCCGAATGTGGGAGGCACCGGCCTCGGCGCCAGTTTTGAGCAAGCAGATCGATTCCATGTATCAGGTCCGAAAGAGCCCTGGGTTTCAGAAGGCGCAGCTGCCGCACCATTCTATGGTAGTGGAATCGGCCATGCATCGTCTGAAGAGCCAGAAGATGCACTCCGCAGTGCCCCCCGGCAGAGAGGCCCGAAGCCTAGATGCCATCGGCAGAAAGTGTTTCCAGGGCTCGACACTTGCTTGCCGTGTCCAGTCCTACCAGCTGTACATGGGCATGTACTTGCGGGACCTGGCTAAGGAGATAGCCAGGTTCTCGGCTGGCCTCTCCGGGGAACCTTTGCCGAGGTTCCAGTCCTTGTCCTCGGGGATCCGGGAATTCTCCAAATTCATCTCCCGGGCGGCCTACGATGGTTTCGAGGCTTCGGCCCGCGTAGCGGCGGCCGGCATCGGTGCTTGACGCCAGGCATGGCTACAGTCATCGGACCTCGAGCCATGGGTACAGGCCAAGTTGGTCGATGTCCCATGCCGGGGTGAAAACCTCTTCGGCAAGCCCATGGCCGTAAAGGCCGCTGAGCTCGAGACTGAGACTCTGACACGGACAAGGTTGTCCAGAAAAACTTCTGCCCCTTCTCATAAGAAGAAGGGCTTGGGGAAAAAGGCCTTTTACCCGAGGAAGTCATCTGCCTACAAACCTTTCCCTCATTATCAGGCCTCCCCAGCAGGGTCAGCAGGCCAAGGGGCAGGAACATAGGCCCCATAGGCAGAAAGCCCCCAAGCCTCCAGCTCCTGCTCCTACTCAGCATGGAGGGGTTTTTTGACTCCCACTGCATAGCCTCTCCACCTCCGCTGGCCCACCTCAGCACGGGAGGTCGGTTGGCCCTGTTTGCCCACCAGTGGCCGCCCATCACAAAGGATGCTTGGGTACTGAGCATAGTCCAGAAGGGCTACCTGCTCCATTTCCATCAGGTACCCCCCTCCTACTTCCCAGGGGAGCCTCCAAGGCCTACTCTGCATCGAAAACTCCTTCTCCAGGAACTGCAAAGTCTCCTCCTAGACAGGGGGGTGGACCCTGTGCCTCCCCACCTGCTGGGTCAGGGCTTCTACTCCAGGTACTTTCTTGTGCCAAAGAGAACTGGAGGTCTCCAGCCCATTCTGGACTTGGGAAATCTCAACAAGTTCTTGGAAAAGGAAAAGTTCAAGATGCTTACTCTTGGAACATCTCTGCCCTACCTCCAGCAGGGAGATTGGCTATGCTCCTTAGATCTGAAGGATGCGTACACTCACATCCTCATTCATCCAGACCACAGAAAATACCTAAGATTCGTGGTGGGAGGAAACCACTTTCAGTACAGGGTACTGCCCTTTGGCCTAACGTCCGCCCCACGGGTCTTCACAAAGTGCCTGGCCGTGGTGGCGGCCTACTTGAGAAACCAGGGTATTTTTGTCTTCCCATACCTGGACGACTGGCTCATCAGGGGTCAGACTCTCCAGGAGGCCAGACATGCCACCCTCCGCACTGTCTCTCTCCTTCAGCAACTAGGCTTTGTCATAAACTTTGCAAAGTCCACTTTACTCCCCTCCCAGAACCTCGAGTTCATAGGAGCACGGTTAGACTCCCTGCAAGCAAATGCTTACTTGCCAGCAGACAGAGCGGGAAGGCTGATGGACTTGGCTAGCCAGTTCCTACACAACCCACTGGTTTCCGCCAGACTCTGTCTAAGGCTCCTGGGCCACATGGCATCGACAGTACATGTGACTCCCAATGCTCGCCTGATTATGAGGCCTGCACAGTGGTGTCTCAGGAATCAGTGGAGGCAGGCTACAGGAAGCCTAAGGGACAAAGTAAGGGTGTCCAAACCCTTCCTGAACTCCCTGCAGTGGTGGCTACACCCCCCCAATCTTCTACAGGGAACTCCTTTTCAGGTACCTGTGTCCACTGTGGTACTCACAACCGATGCCTCCCTGCAAGGCTGGGGTGCACATTGTCTGGACAAGTGCACACAGGGCCTGTGGTCTCCATGGGAGGCCACGCTACAAATCAATCTCCTGGAACTCAGGGCGATACGCTTAGCCCTCAAGGCCTTCTGTCACACCCTGGCCAACCAGTCCGTCTTGGTGCAGACAGACAACCAGGTGGCGATGTTCTTTGTGAACAAACAAGGGGGCACGGGGTCCAGGCTCCTGTGTCAGGAGGCACAGGCTCTCTGCTCTTTTGCACTTCGACACAATATGCTGCTCAGGACAGTCTATCTTCCTGGCCACGAAAATTTCCTGGCAGACAGATTGAGCAGGGTTCTACAACCTCACGAATGGCAACTGCACTCTTTGGTGGTTCAGAACATTTTCCTGAAATGGGGACTTCCATCCATAGACCTCTTTGCCAATCCCCTGAACCGGCAGCTGCCTCAGTTCTGCTCCAGGCAGCCACATCTCACGAGATTGGCAGCGGATGCCTTCCTGATATCATGGTCCACGGGCCTCCTGTATGCATTTCCTCCCACGCCCCTGGTGGCCCGCACCTTGTTCAAGATTCAAAGGGACAGGGCCTCGGTCATATTGGTAGCCCCCAGATGGCCGAGACAGCCCTGGTTCCCGCTTCTGTTACAGCTGGCGGTGGACACTCCACTCCCTCTGGGGTTACAACCCGACCACCTTTCTCAGGATCAGGGTTCCCTTCTGCACCCCAATCTCAAAACACTCAATTTGATGGCCTGGAGGCTGCAAGGGTAGTGCTGGCTCCCTGGGGCCTGCCTCAGGAAGTTGAAGAGGTGTTCTTGGCCTCTAGGAAGCAATCCACCAGAAAGACCCTATGCCCTGAAGTGGAAACGGTTCTCCTTGTGGTGTGACCAATGCCAGGAGAACCCTTTCTCCTGTCCTGTGCCAGTGGTGCTGCAGTACCTGCTCCACTTGTCTAATCAGGGTCTTAAGTCCAATTCTGTTCGGGTACACCTTTCTGCTCTGGCAGCCCACCACTCACTGGTGGAAAGGCACTCTTTATCATTTCACCCCTTGGTGTCCCGCTTCCTCAGAGGCTTGCTCTTGCTAAAGCCTCCTCTCTGTCCCCCAGCGGCTTACTCGCCCTCCCTTTGAGCCGATGGCTACGTGTCCTCTTCGCTTCCTTTCTTGGAAGGCTCTTTTCCTAGTGTCACTGACCTCGGCCAGGCAAGTGAGTGATCTTCAAGCCCTGGTCTGTGACAGGCCATGCACTCGTTTCTATAGGAACAGGGTAGTCCTTAGGACTCATCCTAAGTTCCTCCCAAAGGTAGTCTCCTCTTTCCACCTCAATCAGGAAGTGGTTCTTCCAACATTCTTCCCTAGGCCCCATGCCAGCCGGGCCTGAGGAAGTCCTGCATACCCTGGACTGTAGAAGGGCCTTGTCTTTCTACCTTGAGCGTACTAAGGGTCATAGAAGGGCTACTCAGCTCTTCGTCTCCTTTGACCCAAACAACTTGGGGTTGCCTGTCTCCAAGCGTACCTTGTCCATATGGGTGGCGGACTGTATCACCTGGGCTTACAGGGCAGCAGACCTTCCCCTGCAGGGTCGAGTCACAGCTCACCGTGTCCGGGCAATGGCTGCTTCAGTAGCTCATCTCCGTTCTGTACCGTTGGCAGACATCTGTAGGGCTGCAACTTGGTCCTCAAGCCAGACTTTTGCGGCCCATTACTGCCTGGAGAGGGAGTCCTGTAGGGACAGTGCTTTTGGTCAGGCAGTACTCCGGAATCTCTTTGAGGTTTAGGCAACTCCTGCCCTCCAGCCCTCTTGTTCGGCTACCGGTGGGATCTGTTCTCAGTAAAATTCTTTCCCTGATGCTGAGGTTTCACAGAGGGAGCTCTATTTTTCAACCTGGGTTCCTGGTAGCCCAGAGCTAGGGAGTCGCCCATATGTGAGGACTGACTTCCTGCTTGGCCCTGGAGAAAGAGTAGTTACTCACCTGTAAAAGGTGTTCTCCAGGAGCAGCAGGAATCAGTCCTCACAACCCTCCCTCCTCTCCTGGGAGTTGCAGTTGTATATAGTTCATTTTATTTTTTGTGCTGTCTTATAGCTGTCATCTGACTGAGCAAGATGGCACCTTTGGGCGGGAAGGGGACCACGCATGCGTGGGTGTATTCCCAAAGGCTTTCTTAGAAAGCTGGGGAAATGCTCCGCATGGGGGCTCCATCGACGTCGATGTCACCCATATGTGAGGACTGATTACTGCTACTCCTGGAGAACACTTGTTACAAGTGAGTAACTACTCTTTAGGGCAGTAGTTCTCAACCCAGCCCTCAGGGGCACACCCAGTCAGGTTTTCAGGCTATCTACAATGAATTTGCATGAGAGTGATTTGCATACTAAGGAGGCAGTGCATGCAGATTTATCTCCTGCATATTCATTATGAATATCTTGAATCTCAACTGGTTGAGTCTGCCTCCGGGTTAAGAACCACTGATTTAGGGGTTCATATAGATCGGTGCTTTTCAAACTTTTATAATGTATGATCCCATTTTAGTAACTGAAAATTCACATGATCCCAGATGATGATAAAATCAAACTGGCAGATCTCCAGCCTCTTTCCCCCTCCTCTACTCATCTGAAGCAGGAAGGCAGAAGCAACTGTATTTGCAACAGCAGTAGTCAGCACAGGGTCCCTTGTGTCTGTGTGCAGTGTGTGCTTATTAGACCAACTACTCGGCATTGGTTTCCATCTAACAGGAAATTTACCTACGAGGGAACAAGGGCATATGAATGTTCTCTGGTTCACAGCCCACATGCTGACTGGTCACTGTCTCTACTTGGCATAGGTCTCGGTGAAAGCCCAGAGAGAAGGGAAAATTGCCATGTTTTCGTGACACTATCCACTGATGTGACCCCAAGTTTGGGGACCACTGATATAGATGCATTTTTGTGTGGAGAAATGCAAATATCTTTGATAGTTTAAAAAAAACAACTTCAGAAGAGTTGCATTCACTATGTTTATGTTTGTTTATTTTGAATTTGATATACCGCTCAGGCCAGAGGCATTAGAGCGGTTTACAATACCATATCATTTGAGGAAAAAAGGAAAAGAACGCCATTTAAATGATAGGACAGAAAAGAGGACAGAGACAGTTAAACAGATAAGAGAAGAAGAGGAACATGGAACAGCAAGTTACCACAAACAGCAGCATGTCACCCCAGTCCAAATCATAACATCAATGCTACCTTCAGCAACAGACGCCCCGGACCAACGCCTAAGGGCCACGCCAAAGGGCCCTCTGGCGAGGTCCTCAGGCGCGGGCCCGCCTCCGAAGTGGCAGATTTTATTTCTGACATGGCAGGTAGGGGAGATGAGGAGGAGGAGCATATAGGGCATGTCATTTTTATGGGTAGATTTTTATTTTTCCAAACTTTACAAACTATTAGTGAACACATTATGCAGTTTTGCATGCTGAATCTAAAGCTATCTTCAGAAACTGCTTAAAGTGAGTCTTACCTACATCAAATCACAGTTAAAATATGTGTAAATTAAGCAATATTTATTTCTTTAACGGACGACTATGAAGAAAGGCTAAAAAGGTTAGGGCTCTTTAACCTGGAAAAGAGACGGCTGAGGGGAGATATGATAGAAGTCTATAAATTAATGAACGGAGTGGAACGGGTAAACGTAGATAGATTGTTTACCTTATCAGAATATAGAAAGACTAGGGGACATGCAATGAAGCTACAGGGTAAACTATTTAAGACTAATAAAAGAAAATATTTTTTCACTCAACGTGTAATCAAACTCTGGGATTTGTTACCGGAGGATGTAGTAAAGGCTGTTAGTGTAGCTGGGTTTAAAAAAGGTTTGGACAAGTTCCTGGAGGAAAGGTCCATAAACCATTATTAAGAAGGGACCCAGGATATCAATGCTTGAACCAATACAAGCATTGTGGAACCTGTGATCCTTGGGGAAACTGCTAGGTACATACGACCTAAATTGGCCACTGTTGGAAACAGAATACTGGGCTTGATGGACCTTGGTCTGACCCAGTATGGCATATCTTATGTTCTTATGACTAGTCTGAACAACACCTGTAGCCACATAATTGTCTTTAAAATGTCATTTATGCAGTTAATTTAATGTTTAACAAAATCCAGCAAAGAAGCCATATCTTGTTTGGTTCTGTTTTGGCTCATGAGCTCCCTGCTCAGGGGCAGCTCAAAGCAATCTGCTGCCTGAGACGAAGTATGAAATTGCGACCCCCCCCCCCCCCACACACACACACACACCTTAGAGGGGGCGGGGCTTTTCCTGAAATCCAATCAGAGACTGAACCAAACCAAAAAGCCAATTAGATTATATGGAGGAAATGCAAGATGTTTGCACACAGGGCCATATCGAGCTGCAATCGCACCCTGTGCAACTTGGGCACACGCCCCCCTCTACCCCCATACCTCCGTCCAGCGCTGCCTGCTCTTTCCCTGCTGCTGCCGCCCTCTGTTTTTTTCATGGCAGTGCCGTCAGCAGGGAAAGAGCAGGCAGTGCTGGACGGAGGTATGGGAAGGAGGAGTGGGGCATGCGCCCAATCTGAAGGCACTGGCACTTTAAGCAGATCTGTCCCTCCCTACTCTGACACTGCGTCGGAGGAGGGAGGGACCAGACTTGCTAAAAGTGCTGCGAAAAGGCTTGGGGGTGCATTTTGGCTGCCTGCTATTGTCCTGCCAGCGGCGGCTGGGCAAGAGCAGACAGCTGAAATGTGCCCCCCAAGCCTTTCCACCCTGTGCGGCTGCACCGCTTGCACAGATCTAGGTACAGTCCCTTTTGCACATCAAGGAACTAAAAGACAGCAAGAATCAACAGCACAGTTTATAAAACTAAATTATAACTCATTTTTATTTTGTTGTTATAAACTGCATTATGGTTCTTGCTTTTTCTTTTTCAACGTATATTTTGTATCCACAGTAGGTGCAGAGCAGAACCAGGACATTCACCCACAGAACTCAATATTTAAAAAAAAAATCTGATTCTGATCATCTCACTAACAACAACAACCACCACTATTCTCCAGTACAAGGCATATTGTGAACTAATACAAAACCGTACAACAAAGAGCAAACCTACCATACCATATCAGCACAAACGTCCAAAACTCACATAAGAAGCCTATCCAAAAAAAGCATCACTGTAAATGCTACAGTGGGCCCTGGAAAATCCATACACCTATTTGAAAAGCTGAACAAGTCAAATTACTACAGTACAGTATAGATCTTTAAGTACAAACTCTGTTAACAAAACACCTGACCTCAGTCACACACTCACAACATCGACCCTCACCAAGTATAGAATAAGTAACCACAATCTAAAATAAAATAAAAATATGTAGACAAAATTTAAATTGAAACCCCAAGAAGCCAGAGTCCACATGCAGTGCAACATCAGATAAATAAGAGATGCAGTTCCCCAATACTGTGTAAAATATAAAAATAGCACAAAGTCCAATCACTAAAATTAAATAAAATTATTTTTTCTACCTTTGTCTGCTGACCATTTTATTCTCTGATCATGCTGGTCCCGATCTGAGGCTTCTGCTTTCCTGTCTTCTCTTAGCTCTCTTTCTGTGGTCTATGGTCCATCTGCCATTTCTTATCTCTTCTTTTGTTTTCTTCACTTCCTTCCATCAGCCCATTTCTATATCCAGTAACCCTCCCCAGTATCAGCCCCTTTTCCAGTCCTCCCATCCCAGTACTTTCCAATGTCAACCGCCTTGCATTCCCACGACTGCCACCTGTGTCCATTTCCTTCCAGTCCCCCTCCTTCACCACTGTCCAGCCCCTTCTAGTCCAAATACCATCCCAGATATCAGCTCACATCCACTCTCAGTGCCACCCCCCAGTCAGCTCCCTTCCAGTCGCCCTACCCTCTGTCCATCCCCCTTCCAGTGCCATTTGCATGTCAGCTCCTTTCCAACCTCCTCCCCATTACCCAACCACCTACCACTCCCATCCCCGTGTCAACTCCCTTCCAGTCCCCCTTCAGTATATCCCAGGTGTCAGCTCCTTTCCAGCCCCCTCCTTCCCCCTTGTCAGCTCCCTTCCTGCCCCCTCCTTCCCCTGGCAGACCCTCTCATTATCTGCTCCCTTCCAGTCCTATTCTACCATCCTCCCGCATTAGCCCATTTGTAGCCCTAGCCCCTAGTTTTCTTCCAGGGCCAGCAGCACTCTCCTCCCCTCCCCCATTAGCCCATTTCCAGTCCCATCCCCCTTAGCAGCTCACTCTATTCCTAGCCCTCCAATCAGCCCATTACCAATCCTAGCTCATTTCCGGTGCTAGCCCCCCATCTGCCTATTACCATTCCTAACCCCCCCCACCCAATAAGTCCATTTCCTGTCCTAACCCCCCCATCAGCCCATTTCCAGCCCTAGCCACCCCCGATAGCCCATTATCAGCCCTAGCCCCCCTCCCGATCAGCCCATTTCCAGTCCTAGCCCCCCATAGCCCATTTCCAGTCCTAACCCCCCCATAGCCCATTTCCAGTCCTAACCCCCCCATTAGCCCTTTTCCAGTCCTAGCCACCCCGATTACCCATTACCAGCCCTAGCCTCCCTCCCGATCAGCCCATTTCCAGTGATTGCACGCGTTTTCTCTTGTACAGTCCTTACCCCCCCATAAACCCACTTCCAGTCCTAACCCCCCCATCAGTCCTTTTCTTGCCCCCCAATAGGCCATTATCAGTCCTAACCCCCAACAGCCCAATACTAGCCTCCCCCAGCCCATTACCAGTCCTAACCCACCCATCAGCCCACTTCCAGTCCTCACCCCCCCCCCCCAGGATATTGACATTAAAATTAAAAAAAACTGACTCCTGAAGCTGCTACTGCCGCGACAGCAGCAGAAGAAAGTGCCCTGCGGCGGCCCCAGCAGAGCCCTCCTCTCTCCCTTCAGCGCCACCGGCTTTACAGAGCCGCAAAGAGAGAGTTTCCCTTTCTCGCGGCTCTGTTAAGCCTGCCGGCGCTGATGGGCAACAGGAAATGCCTGTTTCCCATCAGCGCCAGCAGCCTTAGCAGAGCCGCGAGAAAGGGAAACTCTCTCTTCGCGGCTCTAATGCCGGCACTGAAGAGAGAAAGGAGGGCTGTGCCGGGGCGGCCGCAGGGCACTTCCTTTTGCCGCCGCGGCGATGGCTTTTCCTATCGGTATTTTTTTTTTTTTTTTTTTTTGAAGGCCGAGTGAGGCAGGCTTTTTGGGGGCAATATTTGCCTCCCCCAAAAAGTTGCCGCCTGAGGCCACCGCCTCACTCCGCCTAATGATAGAACTTCCCCTGTCCCTGCTGACCATCTGACCCCTACTATAATGTTCTCTCCTTTCCTGATTGTACATACGACCAGCAGCCTCAGTTGTAATTTTTACATACCTTTCTATGGGCTGGGTGTGTGATGGCCAGTTTGGAACCACCATGGGCTTGCTCACAAATGCCTTGATCTCTGCAGTATGGTATCTTAAACTGGAAAGGGCTTTGTTGGTTATATCCTCAATATTGTATTTATTTCAAAGGTTTTTAGATAATGCCCCTTCCAAAGATCACGGGCAGTTTACAGAGAACCATATCATTTTACATTGAACATATTAAGGGAAACAGGGAGCAGGTAAGGTTGGCGAACTGGTGTGGATTAAATACATTTGGCAACTATGTATCCAGCTAACTATATACAAAGGAGCTGAGCTTTACATAGAATTTGGCTGGCTGGTTGTTCATTGTGAGCGATGTGGCAAATCAGGAGTGTGAATGTTTTGTGTGGGTGAGGGGGTGTTACTGTCGGTGCCGTAGTGTTGAATGAATAGGTATGTTTTGATTTGTTTTCTAAAAGTTTGTAGGTCTTTGATGGCTCTCAATGTATTTGGGAAGGCATTCCATATGATGGGTGCCACAAATGAAAAAGCTCTGTTGCTTGGGCTTGCCTAGTTTTACAGTAGTCTGGCAGGTGTTTTATGGTGTTCATGTGATGTTCTCTTTTGATTCTTGTTTCTGAATTTGGGTGTATTAACACTAGAAGCCCCAAAGTACGTCAATTGACGCAAATGCATTTTCAAAGTTGTATACCAGAGCCACTGCTAGAACCATGTCAGTTATGTTCCATGACTTTGTTAGTGAGGTCAAGATGTTCAAATATGTGCATCAAAAATTGACAGATGCGCCACATAACGGGAAAATGAATATATACCTAGAAGCCCCAAACTACGTCAATTGACGCAACCAAGAAAAGTGGTGCTGGTATACAACTTCGATGATGCATTTGCGTCAATTGACGTACTTTGGGGCTTCTAGGTATACTGTTTACAGTTTTACTCCGAAATTACAAAACAAAAAACACATGATGACGTTATGTAATGACCTCACATACTGCACGTATTAAACAAATAAGTAACTGCACATTAATTCACATCTGCATGTCATGCTAAACGCAGTCGTCGTGATAATGCATCAATTGACGCACTTTGGGGTTTCTAGGTAATCTGCCTTTTGGGGCTTCTAGTGTTAATGTGGACAGGAATGAGGGGGAAATGTTAAGTAATTTAAATGTGGTCATAACATAGTAACATACTAAATGATGGCAGATGAAGACCAGCATGGTCCATCCAGTCTGCCCAGCAATATGGCAAGAGTAGGTGCACCTGTCGCTCCGTGCAGGCCACCCCTCTCGTCTAGGGGTGAACCCACCAGTAGTTTAAATTTTATTCTGCTTGCAACAGGGAGCCAGTAGAGTATGTGTGATGTGGTTATTTGGGTGGGCTTTGCAAATGATTCTGGCTGCTGCATTTTGTGTTGTTTGAAGCTGATTAATCATCTTTTTTGGCAATCCATGGAGAATACCAAGCAAAGGTCAAGTTGAGGTGTGACCAGTGCTTGCACCACTGACCTAAAGTCGTGGGGGTTGAGTAGAGGTCTGAGATGTTGCAGTGTTCGTAGTTTAAAAAAGATGTTTCTTGGGATAATTTTTACGTGAGATGTCATATTTAGGGCCTGATCTAAAATGACTCCTAAATATTTCACTTCATTCTTGACCGGTATGTCTGTTACATGTAATGGGAAAGTGAGTGGGAGGGTGAAGTTTAGGTTCCTTGTTATGTACAGTGCTTCGGTTTTATTGAAGTTTATCCAGAGGTTCACTGAGTGTAGCCAGGTTTGTGCTGCTTTGAAGCAGGATGAGTGTCTGATGTTAAGGATTGATATCATCTATGGGTGCATACAGCATGATATCATCGGCGTAAATGCAATATCCTACTTTGAACTTCTAAATATGTTGCATACCGGTTGAATGTATAGGTTGAATAATAATACAGATAGGGCAGAACCTTGTGGGATTCCTTGCTCCTGTTTGAAGCTTGAGAAAATTTCAGTGCCTACTTGTACCTGTTGGGTGCTGTTATCTAGGTAAGATCTGACCCATTGTAGTGCGGTTCCTGGGATTCCTATTTGTAACAATCTTTTGGTCAGTGAATTATGATTGACATTGTCGTATGCAGAAACAATGTCTAGAAAGATTAGTATGAATGCATTTTTTGAATTGTCTAGACCATGTACTAAGTTTGTCCAAGAGGGATAGAAGGAGCATTTTGTCTCCATGGTGGAGGTGGAAGCTGAATTGTTGTTCGTCTGGGGGGGTTTGGGGTCTGTGTGGTCCTGTGGTTGGTTTTGCGCCACTTTCTTGATTATTTTGGAGATAAATGGAATACTTGCTATCGACCTGTAGGAGTTGGGGTTGTTCTTGTCATGAGTTTTGTTTTTCAAGATAGGGCGAATCATGGATTGTTTGAGTTGGTTTGGCATGTATCCTTGAGTGAAGGATTGGTTTACTGTTGGTAGTATGTGTGGAGCTAGCTCAGTTTTGTTTGCCTTGCTCCAGCTGGCTGGGCACGGATCAAGTGGTGAAGTGGTAATGTTGATTGAGGTGATAATGCTTAGCAGTTGTCTTTAATCAATTGAGAGGAAGATGTTCCAAGGATTGAGGTTTGTTGAGAAGTCATGCTTGGGTATGGTGGCCTCGGATGTTTTACATTTTAATTTGTCTGCAAAGTGGTTTCCAAGGGTTTGAGGTTTAATGGTGCAGCTGTATGTGTCATTGGGGGATTTTGTTAGAGATTTGACTACTTCAAAAAGTTTCCTTGGGCGATTGAGTGAATTGGTTAGTATTTTGGTATGGTGGTCTTTCTTTCTATTGAGGATTGCTTCTTTATATGTTTTGTAAGGATGTCATGTATGACATTCTGTTATCAGGAGATTGTTTTGTTCTTCATTTATATTCTTTCTTTCTCAACTGTTTTTTCAGATTTGCCAGTTCTCTGATGTACCATATTTGTGTAGGTCTGCACAATGGGTAACTTTGGGACCTTGAGCATATTGATGCCTTTAATATACTGGAGTTCCAGTTATTTATAGTTGTGTTTGAGTCTGTAGATGGGTTGTTTAAAAGTGGTAGTACATTATTTAGGAAGTTGTCTTTGTTATATTGGGTGAAACGTCTTTTTTGTGTTGGTCCATTGTTATTTGTGGGGTTATGAGGAATCGTGGGAATGAGGAATTCTAATATAAAGTGGCCTGACCATGGGACTTGTTTTGCCTCAGAAGGTGAGAAAAGCGGGTGATTAATTTTGGGAGGAAGATCAGATCTAAAGTGTTACCTTTAGAGTGTGTAGGTATGGTTACTGTTTGGTTAAACCCCATATCTTTCATGGAGTTTAAGAATAGGGTGGAGTGAGCATCATGGAGGGACGGTAGATTAAAGTCCCCGAGGAGTATGTGGGATTTTCTTAGGGATGTTGTGCATGTAGTTTCAAGTATAGAGGTGAGGTTGTTATGGTTGGATGTCTGTGTGGTCTGTATAGTAGAGAGATGGATAGGTTCTTATTTTCTAACATGATTGTCCATGTCATCTACATTATTACTGATACTTAATGTGAGATTTAGTTCTTTTCTACTTAGGATGAGGACACCTCCTTCTCTTTTATTGTCTCTCGGACAATTGAAAAGGAGGTATTCCTTTAGCTTTAGTTGGTTTAGCAAGACAGCGTCTGTGTCTGTTATCCAAATTTCAGTACTACATAGTAGATGAGGTTTTTCATCTCTCATTAAGTCTAATATGAGTGGGATCCTGTTTCTAATGGATCTCACATTTATAGGATGCATTTTATTTGTGTGTGCGGAGTGAGTGGTTGATATGTTTGCAGATTTTGTGTTTGAATGTATATGAGTCTGTGTTGGATATTATTGTGTTGGGAATGGCGTGTTCTGTTGTGAGTACTTTTATGTATATGGTGAATAATGTTATTCTTGTAGTGGATTATGGGGATGCGAAATTGCTGTGGTGTTTCTGTAATGGGGAAGAAGGAGAGGGTTGTAGTGGAAGCAGTAGCAGTGTGAAAATAAGCATTTTTATAATTTCCAAGGTGGAGGGAGAGAGAGAAGTGTTTGACTATTGAAGGTGAGTTTGGGTTTTCAGTGGTAGTAGCTTAGAACAAAGATACATTTTTAGTAGTAAGGTATACTAATGTACGAGGGGTGTCCAATATTAAAGATACAGGTGGCAATCATACCGGCTCCGCATGCGCAATAGTGCCGTCATATGCAGGACTACTTGTACTCGTAGTAGGAGAGTCTGTAGCGTTGTTTTTTTAAACACTCAAATTACAAGTAGTTTTCTGGAAGCAAACAAACATGGCGTGTGTAATCGCAGAGTATTTGAAGTTTGAGGTGCGTGGAGTTATCAGATATTTTCAAGCCGAAGGAGTTAAGCAGAGCGAAATTCATCGCAGATTAGAGGGCGTGTATGGCCTGAACGTTTTAAGCCTAAAAGAAGTCAGCGTCTGGTGTAAGAAGTTTAAAGATGGCCGAACGGAGTTGAATGATGATCCGGAAAAGAAAAGAGGCAGACCAAGGATCTCACACACAGATGACAACTGCGCAATTGTCGAACGTCTGATTAGGGAGGATCGTCGCATTAAAGTTTATGAAATTGCTGAAATGACTGGCATTCCTAAGAGCTTTGTTCATGAAATCATATGCGATCTCAACTTCCGCAAGATCAGGAGGAATGGCAAGACACCGTTATGGACTACTTCAAACTACTTGACACGCAACTGTACCGTGAAGGGATGTTCAAACTAGTGTCATGCTAGAATAAACGTCTCAATATTTACGGCAATTATGTGGAGAAGTAAACAAAAGTATGTCGTTTTTGGTGGAATGTATTGAATAATTTCTTTAAATACAAATTTTAGTGTAATTTTGGCCTGTACCTTTAATATCTGATGCCCCTTGTACTTGCAATCTGCTGCAGAGCCCTGGTTGGGCCTTGGGGGGAGCGGGAGGGGCAAGCAACTCCTGCTTCCTCCCCCAATGTCCAATTGGAATGCTGGTGAGGTCCGGAGAAGATTTTGGCCTCTTCCTAGCTTTCTCTAGAGCAATAGGAGTTTCTTCCATCGGTTCTTCTGCCACGTCATCCAAATCTCCCTGTTCTACTTCAAGCACAGATCTCTCCATCATCTCTTTGTCTTCTGCTGTTCTTTTTTCACTCTTCATTCTCCGCTGTTTATTTTCCTTCCTTTTTACCTGCCTTTCCTTCTGTAGTTCTTGTCTTCTGGTCTCGGAGGTCAACTGGTCCAATCTGATGAGGTCCAACACTCCCAGATTTCTCTTTGACCTTTTATAAAGGCTAACTCAACCACATAAATCTTCTCTGCTGCAGTCACAAAGTATTTGTATTCCACTGACAAAGGCAGAATTGTAACCTACATCAGTACAACTCTTTCATACTTGAAGGTAAGTATGTCCATCAGTCTGTCGAGCTTCTCCATAAATCTGTCTGTCTTCTCCAGTTTTGTCAATATGGGTAAATAAGTAAGATAAATTGATAATTGAAGCATAAAAGGCATTAATATGCAATGCAAACGCATAAAAACTATTATCGGAGCACTTGCAAAAATAAACATATTTCAGTAATTTGTGTGTAATTTCCTAGAAATTTCAGGTAGGTAAATAACATATTGCACAAAATTTAAAGCTAGTTGATTTGCTACATGAAATTGTACCATTTATTTCACTAGTGCTTTTTAAAATTGACATCTCCAAAATTGACACACCCTAGGACAGTTATTCAAACAATGTGGCAACAATGATACATGTTTTAGTTATCTCTCAGAATAATTACGTTAGCATGCTTTTTTGTTCTGCCATGCAAGAATCTAAAGAGACATCAGTTATGGCCAGTGTCTGCTTCTTAAGGTACATATTTATTTTATCCTGGTTCTTTATACCTTATGCCGGCTTCCTATTAAATATCAATGGAAACTTAAATGACTTTTAAAATTAAACGGGGAAGTCAGCAATATTTGCAGGATAGATTACTGCCGTACATTTTATACTATTTATATAGAAAGAGTTATTAGTTCTTATCCATACATGAGGACAATTAGCAAAAATGACAGTAATAGCTGAACATATGTAGCATGCTCTCCCAAAGAATCTTATAGAACATGAAATCTAAAAACTTAGTTATTTAGCAGGTAGCAGATCAGCAACAATTTAATCAATGATGACAGTTTGTTATAGGTGGTTCATCTATTGCATTTGATTTGATTTTATGGTGACTTATTAATGGTAATGTGTTAATTGATTTGTTGTATTTATTGTTCTACATCATTTTGAGATACTGGAAATGTGGTTCACAAATTTAATGAAATAAAATCTTCTAGGCTAATATTTATCCTTCATAGTTAGCATTTTTTTTTAAATGCCAACAGAGGTGGCTGAAACAATCTGGAAATTCAGCACCAGTATCCGGATAGTGGCTAAGCACTGAATATCCAGATTCATCAGTGGTTAGTGGCGCTATCCAGATGGTGTCGATATTAAGTCTGCTATCTAGAAATCTATTCAGATAAATTTAGGAAGTCTTTCAGGCTCGCCAACAGGGGTAGCAAGTTAAGGGCCAAGGGCATGGCCCCTGTAAAGAAGCAGCGCCCCAGCTGCAGCCTTGGGGGGGGGGGGGCTTTTGACTCCTTGGACATAGCTTGTCTTCCCCCAGAAGAAAGGGCCCAAAGCACACAGGACGACATCTGTTCCACGTCGCCCACCTCTGGCCGGGCATTAATACCGATACCTGGGTATTACAGGTAGTGTGAGAAAGCTACCTTCTGCACTTCAACCAGACACCACCTCACTTCCCATGACTTCCCTTTACAGAGAGCTTCTGCAGAAAGAATAGAGTCCCTACTCGGGGACCGGGCCGTGGAGCTAGTATCTCTGGGGCAAAGGGTTCTACTCCCAGTACTTCCTTGTCCCAAAAAGGACAGGCGGCTATTGATCCATCCTGGATCTGCAGGTCCTAAACTACTTTCTTTTTTTTAATTTTTTTTAATTTTTTATTTATAAAAGTTTTTCAAATTTACAAGAAAACAATCATGTACACAGAACATAATTTATAGCAGAAAACAGCTAAAAGAAACAGATCAAATATTAAACCACTTCAAGGAGGGGTGCTGCATAATTTGAACAAAACTGAAATGGTTCCTAGAGGAATCTAGCAAATACTCCTAGAAAGAGACACTACTCAACTTTATCCTTAAGAAATTCAATCAGTTGTTTAGGATCAAAAAACAAATATCGGTTACCCTGATATATAATAAGACATTTACATGGAAAACGCAAATGAAAGACAGCGCCAGCGGCCAACACACGCGGACGCAACTCTAAAAACGCTTTGCGCCGCAGCTGTGTGGTCCTGGACACGTCAGGAAATATTTGAATTGATTGACCACAAAACTTTTCAAACTTTTTTGGAAAATAAGCCCGCAATATTTTATCTTTATCCAATTCCGAAATGAAGGAGACTAAAAGAGTAGCTCTAGAGGAAATATCATCGGATGTGGTTTCCAGAAAAGCTGAAATATCCAAGGTAGAAGAAAAAGCTTTATCAGTTATAGCCTTCCCAGAAACAAGGGGAACACCTCCCTCACCCCTAGATTGTTGATTTAAATTCCTCAAAGGAACATAATAAATTTATTATGTTCCTTTGAGGAATTTAAATCAACAACCTAAACTACTTTCTGGTCAAGCAGAAGTTCAAGATTCTATCCCTTGGAACATTGCTGTCCTACTTTATCTGGGAAGACTGGCTATGCTCCTTGGATTTCAAAGATGCCTATAGCCACATCCTGATCCACCTCCTGCACCATCAGTACCTCTGCTTCGTCATCAGAGGTTGCCACTATCAATACAGGGTGCTCCTCTTTGGCTTCTCCTCAGCCCCCAGGGTGTTCACCAAATGCCTGGCAGTGGTCACCGCTCACCTTCGCTTGCTGGGAGTCTGTCTTCCCCTATCTGGATGACTGGTTATAAAGACAAGCTCACCAGAAGAGGCATGCAGCATATTTCGCTGCACCATCAAGTGCTGCAGACTCCTCTGGGCTTCGTAATAAGCTTCCCAGAGTCCATCTGCTCCCAACTCAGTGCCTGGAGTTCATCGCACCCTCCTGGACTTGACACAGGCCAGAGCCTTCCTCCCTCTGGGTCAGGCCAACACCTCGTGTTCTTAGCAGGGGAAGTGCAAATCCGCTGAACGACGTCTGCCCAGCTTCTGCTGCACTTCTTGGGGCATATGGCCTCAACTGTGCATGTGACCCTGCAGGCACATCTCCGAATGTGACAGGCCCAGTGCACTCTGAGCTCTCAATGGACATAGGCCATGGGAGTGGAGGAGTAGCCTAATGGTTAAGAACAATGGCTTGGGAACCCAGAGAACAGGGTTCAATTCCCACTAGCACTCCTTGTGGCCTTGAGCAAACCACTTAACCCTCCATTGCCTAAGAAAAAATAATCCAAGTTATCAATGTCCCTGTTTAATGTACATTGCCAAGTTTAAGTTTCATTGCAAACAGCTTTGATTGAAATGATAAAGTGGTATATAAAACCTGTTAAATAAATAAATAGGCCACCTGGAGGATCTGGTCCAGAACATCCGGCCTCTAGCAGCCTCTCTTGCCTGGTGGCAGAGCCAACCGAACTTCATGGCCGGCCTACTCTTACAGGCCCCCAAGCACACCGCGTCCTCACTATAGATGCCTCCAAGCTCAGCTGGGGAGCCTATTGCTATGGTCTACAATTGCAAGACACATGCACTCGTGAGGAGAGCACCCTCCAGATTAACCTCCTGGAACTCCGGGCTGTAACAAACACTCTCTGGGTGTTCCACACCCACCTGGCAGGTCAGATGGTGCTTCTCCGGATGGACAACCAAGCAGCAATGTTCTACATCAACAAACAGGGAAAATGGGCTCATACCTCCTCTGTCTGGAGGAATTTCTCCATGGAGAATGGTAGGATCCTCCAGGCGGTCTACCTGCGGGCTAGGACAATCTGCTTGCAGATCGACTCAGCAGAATGCTCCAGCCTCACGAGTGAAAACTGAACCCGGAGATAGCCAACTTCATCTTCCAGTGTTGGGGGACCCTGACATTGGATCTTTTTGCCAACCCCAAGAATGTGTAGCTACCGTGCTTCTG
This sequence comes from Ichthyophis bannanicus, assembly GCA_033557465.1. Taxonomy (NCBI): domain Eukaryota; kingdom Metazoa; phylum Chordata; class Amphibia; order Gymnophiona; family Ichthyophiidae; genus Ichthyophis; species Ichthyophis bannanicus. Next base: position 502,184,115 of record CM066034.1, on the reverse strand, counting down.
CTCACGAAGGATGGCCCTGTGCTGGCTGGTGGCGGGCACTTTTCTCCTCCACTGGTCAGGGGGCCTTCTGTATGCATACCCGCCTACTCCCCTGGTCCCAAAACCTTGCTCAAGGTCAGGTGGATTGGGCCTCCATAATCCTCATTGCCCCTCCATGGCCCTGAAAGCCATGGTTCCTCCTACTCCTGCAGCTGGGCCAGGATCTGGACCTGCTCTCGCAGGAGAATGGGACCATCTCCACCCCAACCTCCAGTCCCTCACCCTGATGGCACAAGTTCTGAAAGTCTAGCCATAGTGCACCTCTGCCCCTCCAGAGAGGTGGAAGACGTTCTACTGGTGTTGCACAAGGATTCTACATGCTGCGCTTATACCTTTAAGTGTTATAGTTTCTCCGTCTGATGCTCAGACAAGAATCTCAACCCCTTCTCTTGCTCAGTGCAGGACATCCTGCAGTACCTCCTGCATCTCTCCAAGACTGGCCTGAAGTCCATTTCTGTTAGGGTGCATCTCAGCGCCCTAGTAGCATATCGCCATCTGGTTGATAGCCAGCCCATCTCTATGAATCCGCTGGTAGGCTGCTTCATGAGGGGGCTTATGCTCTCGCAGCCCCCTGTACGCCCACCGCTGGTGGCATGGGACTTTAACATCATCCTTGGGAAGCTGATGGCTTCCCCTTTTGAGCCTCTGGTGAGGAGCCATCTCAAGTATTTGTCATAGAAAGTAGTTTTCCTGGTAGCGCTCACATCAGCCGAAAGAGTCAGTGAGCTCCATACATTGGCGGCTCACATCCGCTACACCAGGTTCCACAAAAACAGGGTTGTTCTCTGGACATGCCCAAAGTTCCTGCCTAAGGTGGTGTCCGCTTTTCACATGAACCAGGGGGTGATCCTTCCCATTTTTTTCCCAGGCCTCACGCTTCCTGGGCAGAAGCCTCCGTTACACACTCTGGATTGCAAGAGATCTCCAGGAACAAGCAGGAATGTAGTCATCACATATGGGTATCGTCAGTACCGACGGAGCCTGGGCGGGAATGCTCCCCAGCGTCCAATTAGAAAGCTTTTGGGAGCATCCCACAGCGCCTGCGTGCTGCCTTCTCGCCTTTCCCAACTGCCTCTCTCCAGTTCTTCGTTTTCCGCAGAGCCAACAGGTCGTGTTCCTGTCACCGCAGAAAATTTTCCTTCTTTTTTGTGGTCGCGTCTGCCTTCCTCGACGCTTTACCGGTACCGCTGGTTTTTCTTTCTTTCTTTTTCTTTAAAAAAAAAAAATTCTTAGTACTTTTTTTCCCATTTTTTCCAGGTGCACGTGCCATTTTGGGCCTTAGGCCCAAGATTTTTTTCCATAATGGAAAAACCTTTTCGGGTTTTAAAAAGTGCACCAAGTGTGGCGGTACCATCTCCGTCACCGACATCCATGAATGGTGTCTGAAATGTTTAGGTCCTGACCATTCCATCTCGGAATGTATGGCCTGTGCCATGATGTCCAAGAGAGGTTGACAGAACCGAGCTGCCAAGCTCAGTACCCTGTTTCCCTCTGATGCAGCTTCGGTGGCATCAACGTCTTCCAGGGCTTCCTCCCGTAGATCTCAAGTAACTAAACGTCTAGCCGGTCCTCAAAGGGTAGATCGCCTTCTAAGCATCAAGATGCCTCTGGTGTTGCCCTTGAGGATTCTGCACTGGCAAAACTTCCCCGGCGGGAGGCTTCAGCTTCCAAAGCATTATCGGGGCTCCAGGATGTTCTCGAGGCCTCGACCTCGGCAGAACTACTGGTGCCATGCTCTGGGGTACCGGCGATCTTCTCCGGTACCGATATCCAGGCATCGGCAGCATCGATAGATCAGAGGGTCCTGGCTATTGAACGCAGTCTGGCGGCTCTCCTTGCGACATTGACACCCTCGGAACCGCGTCGGACAGTTCAACCGATACCGGCACCGACTCCGGCACCGGTACCGGTACCGACAGCATCAACATCGGCATCCGCATTGCCGGCACCCAGTCATGCAATGCCTTCCGGTACCGTTACACTGGTACCGATTCCCCTCAGTAACGACTTTGGTCGATACGGGTATCAGGCTCTTCAAGAGCATCCCGACAGAAGGTACTTCGAGTCCTCAGAGGAATCTGAGGATTCTGACAGTTCTGTCGATGCGGGAATACTTCTCCCGGAGGAGCCTGCCTTCCCTAAACGCAGGATGTCTCCTCCAGAGGACATTTATTTTCAGGATTTCATCAGGGAGGTGGCTCGGGGGGCTGTCCATTACTGTGGCCCCTGAAACAGAGCCCAGAGCAAAGGAGTTGGAAATTTTATAATATCCTAAAACTCCTAAGGAGGCAGCTACCTTGCCCATCCATGAGATCTTGCATGATCTCATGTTAAGAATGTGGGAGACACCTCTTACCACCTCTCCTCATTCTCGTAGACTGGAAACTCTGTATCGAGTCCCTCCTTGTCCTGGTTTCCAGAAAACTCAGCTTCCTCACCACTCTATTGTAGTGGAATCAGCTATGAGAAGGATCAAGAGTGCAAAGAGGCATGCCTCTAATCCTCCAGGACGTGAGTGCAGAACTTTGGATGCTTTAGGACGTCGTGTCTTCCAAGCTTCCATGCTTTCTGCCAGGATCAGTTCCTATAGTCTATATATGGGAATGTTCCTGAAGGAAGTCACAGATGATTTAGAGGCTTTGAGTCCTCTTCTTCCTGAGGATAGAAGACAGGACTTTCTCACATTGATCAAAAATGCCCAAGATGTTTCTAAATTTGTCAGCCGTGCAGCTTTTGACTGTTTTGAGTGCATAAGCAGAACCTCCGCCATTGCCATAGGTGCACGTAGAATTGCTTGGCTCCAGGCATCTGATATGGAGCTCTGGGTACAAGACAAACTCGAAATATTCCTTGTACTGGTGAGAACCTGTTTGGTAAAGATTGGCAGGAAAAGGCCAATGAGTTGGATGCTGACAACTCCACCTTGGATAGATTATCCAAGTCCACAGCTGATCCTGCAAGAAAGAAATCTTTCAAGAAACCATTCTTTTCTAAAAAGAAAAGATATTATCCTGCTTATTCTCAGCAGGGACGTTCTGCAGGTCAGCTTGTCAGGAAAGGTCAGCAACCACCCAAACAGAGAAAGGCAAAGACTGCTAAGCCTCAGCCGTCCCAGCAGTCTCAGCCTACTCAAGGCCTTTGACTTTCAGCTAGAGAACTTAGCCTTCCTGGCTCTCATTGGATCAGAGCCTTCCACCATTCCAGGAAGGTTGTGTCACTTTGCCCCCAGATGGGGGCAAATAACAGCAGAGCATTGGACACTTTCCATCATAAAAGAGGGGTACAAGCTTCATTTTTCCAGCATGCCCCCTCCCACAATGATAAGGCAGTTCAATTCTCTGACCTCTCTCATCAACCTGTTAAGTCAGGAGGTCACTACACTTCTTGCCCGAGGGGCAATAGAAGAAGTACCCATCCATCAGCAGGGTACAGGTTTTACTCCCCCTATTTCCTTATCCCAAAGAAAACAGGGGGATACAGACCTATCTTGGACCTCAGAGAATTGAACAAATTCCATGTCAAAGAGAAATTCAAGATGATTTCACTCGGAACTCTGCTGCCATACCTTCAGAGTCAGGATTGGCTTTGTTCTCTATATCTCAAGGATGCGTACACCCATGTCCTCATCCATCCAACTCACAGAAGGTTCCTTCGGTTCCTTTTTCAAGGAAAGCACTACCAATACAGGGTGCTTCCTTTTGGCCTGGCCTCAGCACCAAAGGTGTTCACGAAATGCATGGCTGTGGTAGCAGCATTTCTCCGCACTCTAGGGATATTCGTCTTCCCCTACTTAGACAACTGGCTCATTCGAGCCCCAACAGAGTCAGAGGCCAGGACTTCTCTATCCTGCACAATGCGTATCCTTCAGTATTTGGGTCTGGTAATAAACATTCCAAAATTCAGTCTAACTCCCACTCAGTCTTTAGAGTTCATAGGAGCTTTGCTGGATACCAGAAAGGCAAGGGCCTATCTCCCCCAGGCCCATTGCCTTCGCGTGGTGCAGTTAGCTTCTCAAGCAGTGCTGAAGCCTCATCTCACTGCCTGAGAAATGCTACAACTACTAGGCCACATGGCATCTACTGTGCATGTGGTTCCCTATGCTCGCCTCCATATGAGGGCTGCCCAGTGGACTTTATCCACTCAATGGACCCAGGCATCAGGATGCCTGTCAGACAAAATAGCAAACACAAGTCGCCTTATTTTGTCCCTCCAGTGGTGGAAGTCCACTCAAAACCTGTTGCTGGGGTCCCCTTTTCAACAACCCTTACCCCCAAGCAACTCTCACAACAGATGCTTCTCCGATGGGTTGGGGGGCTCATCTGCAAGACCTCTCCACCCAAGGCACCTGGTCTCCACAGGAGACTCATCTACATATCAATCTCTTGGAGCTCAGAGCAATCTTCCTTGCTCTTAGAGTGTTCCTGCTCAGCTACAAGACAGTCCTCATTCATACGGACAATCAAGTAGCCATGTTCTGCGTGAACAAGCAGGGGGGAACAGGCTCTCTGTCGCTTTGCAACGAAGCTTTGCGACTATGGGCCCTCACCAGAGAGCATCAGATTCATCTCCTGGCAGTGTATCTTCCAGGCATACAAAACTCTTGGGCAGACAGACTCAGTCGAGTTCTGCTTCCACACGAGTGGTCTCTGCATGCGGACCAGGTGGCAACAATTTTTCAAATTTGGGGAACCCCGGACATTAGACCTCTTTGCAAGTCCGTGGAATGCCAAACTTCCCCGGTTCTATTCCAGAATTCTGGCTCAGGGGGCTCAGGCCAGGAATGCTTTCCTCCTTTACTGAGGTCAAGACGTCCTGTATGCCTTTCCACCCATTCCCCTAATTCCCAAAACCCTGTTCAAGCTTCAGAGAGACAGAGGCCGTATGATTCTCATAGCTCCACATTGGCCACGGCAAGTGTGGTACCCTCTGCTTCTACATCTCTCTCAAGCTCCCTCCTTGGAGTTAGGTTCTGCTCCAGATCTCCTATCTCAGGAGGACGGAATGTTGTGGCATCCCAATCCCCAGTCTCTGCATCTGAGGGCTTCGTTGTTGAAGGCCTAGATCTCTATGATCTTAACTTCCCTCAGCAAATAAAGGATATCCTTTATGCTTCCAGGAAGCCTTCCACAAGACGCTCTTACGCTTTCAAGTGGAAAAGGTTTATCATTTGGTGTTCGCAGAAGGGTCTTAACCCCATCGCCATACCTCTGGAATCATTACTGGAGTATCTCCTTCATTTATCCAATGCAGGACTTAAGACTAACTCAGTTAGGGTCCATTTGAGTGCTATTGCAGCTTCCTTCAAGCCCCTAAATGGACAACCTATCTCCTCCCATCCTCTTATAGCAAAATTTATGAGAGGCCTTCTGCTAACTAAGCCTCCTATAAAGCCACCACCTGTGGCATGGGACTTAAATTTGGTTCTTGGTCAGCTCATGAAGCCACCTTTCAAACCCTTAGCTACTACCTCCTTGAAATTCCTTTCTTGGAAGGTTATCTTTCTCAATGCAATCACATCAGCACGTTGCATCAGTGAGTTGCAAGCACTAGTAGCTGATCCACCTTATACAAGGTTTCATCATGACAAGGTAGTCCTTAGGACTCAACCACGCTTTATGCCAAAGGTGGTCTCGCCTTTTCATCTAAACCAAGCGGTCTACCTACCTGTGTTCTTTCCAAGGCCTCATGCATCGAATGCAGAAAGGAACCTTCATACTTTGGACTGTAAAAGAGCTTTAGCCTTTTATTTACAAAGAACACAGCAACATAGAAAGTCCTCTCAACTCTTTGTTGCTTTTGATCCTTCTCATTTGGGACTTCCAGTCTCCAAGAGAACATTATCTAACTAGATTGCTCAGTGTATATCCTTTGCCTGTCAGAGTAAGAATCTTCCTCTGGAGGGCCATGTCACAGCTCACAATGTGAGAGCCATGGCAGCTTCAATGGCTCATCTGCACTCTGTGTCTATCAACGACATCTGTCGAGCAGCCACTTGGGCCTCAGTTCATACCTTCACAGCCCATTACTGCTTGGACAAGGACTTCCGCCGGGATGCCTTGTTTGGTCAGGCTGTAATCCAACACCTGTTCCATACCTAATCAACTCCTACCCACCATCCCTGGTAGGATGCCAGAGATCCATGGGGGGAAGTGGAGCCCTTCTCAGGGACGCACAACTTCTGGGGTCTCCCTGGCATCTAAAGCTAGGGAGTCCCCATATGTGATGACTACATTCCTGCTTGTTCCTGGTGATAGCATGGTTACTCACCTGTAACAGGTGATCTCCAGGAACAGCAGGAATTTAGTCCTCACAACCCACCCACCTCCCTTAGGAGTTGTATCTCTCTATCTATCTCTTTCCCTTTCCTTCTCTCTCTCTTTGTCTCAGCTTTAAATCTCAACTGGAGAGAGGCAGTTGGGAAAGGTGGGAAGGCAGCACGCAGGCGCTGTGGGATGCTCCCAAAAGCTTTCTAATTGGACGCTTGGGAGCGTTTCCGTGCAGGCTCAGTCGGTACCGACGATACCCATATGTGAGGATTAAATTCCTGCTGTTTCCGGAGATCACCTGTTACAGGTGAGTAACCATGCTGACTCTGTCCTTCTTCCTTCAGTGGACACAGCCCCATTGCCGCTCACTGCAGCTTTTGGTCTCCTATGACGCTTACAGACTTGGGGTTGCGGTCTCCAAGCATACCCTGTCCGCCTGGCTAGCAGACTGCATCTCTTTCCCCTACAAGCAGACTGGACTGTCCCTGGATTATCAGGTTACCGCGCTCAGTGTGCATGCCATGGCGGCATCGGTGGCCTACCTGCACTCAGTCTCTCTACTGGACATTTGCCAGGCTGCCACCTGGTCTTCGGTCAATACCTTTGCAGCACATTACTGCTTGGAAGAAAGCTCATGGTGCAGCAGCACCTTCAGCCAGGCAGTACTTCGTCACCGCTTTAGGGAATGGTGCAACTCCTTCCCTCTGGCCCGTTGTATTCAGGCTACCAGCAAGGTGATTCCATGGTCAATGCTGCTGCTGCTTCTCTGGACTTTAGCCATTCAGTGCTTCTTGCTGCCCTGCATGGTTTGCTTTTTTGTGTCTTTTGTGGCTCCTACAGGTTTTTTCATTAGCTTGTAGCTTCGGAGTCCTGCTTGTTCCCAGAGAAAGCATAGTTAACCACCTGTAACAAGTGTTCTCCAGGGACAGCAGGAATCAGTCCTCACAACCCTCCCCCCTCCCTGTGGAGTTGTTTTTTTTTTTTTATGCTTAATTAAGCTATGTCATCATACTAAGATAAGATGGTACCTTTGGGTGGGAAGGCGACCGCGCATGCGCGGTCTAACTCCCAAAGGCTTTCTTTGAAAGCTGGGGAGTGAATCTGCACAGAAAACACCTCTTACAGGTGAGTATGTGCTTTCTCCTGTTTATCACCCCATGTGCATTATAACCATTTCCCCTTAGTTTTACTCTAGTTCATCCTTTGTTGTGTTCATTTTAAATGAATTGTATGATCTATTGAACCACAGACTGTGTCTCATGCCTTCTGGTATCGTACAAATGATGATGAGTAGTAGTAAGATGCTCACTTGGGCCCAGATTCAGGTGCAAGGTACTATATTTTTTTTTTAAATTTTATATTTATCATTTTACAAAAATTAACAAGCAAACACACTTGTATTGAAATCATGCAATTTGTAAAAGAAAAAAAAAGATAAGAGGAAAAATCTAAAGAATAACCCATTGACAAATACAATTGCAATTTTAGCCTACATTTAAGGGGGGAGGATACCCTAATACAACTGGGGAGAGGAGAACCCCAATACAAAAGGAAATTGTATATATGAAATAAGATAGCATAAGGAGCCTGACGCCACACAAAACACTTAGAACAATACCGGCATCATACAGGCGAAGATGTAACTGTATGGGAAGTAATAAAGGAGGATAATTCATTAGGCTGAAGGAAAATAAACTTCTGGGAATGATACACAACAATACATCTACATGGAAACCTTAATAGGAAAGACCCCCCCATCCGAAGCACCCCCGTACGTAATAAGAGAAAAACTTTTCGTCGCTTCTGTGTTTTCCTAGATAGATCAGGGAAGATAGATATCTTCTTACCATAAAACAGGCTAGCCCGTTTTTTAAAAAAAAGTCGAAATAACCATCCTCTATCAGAGGAAATAGCAAAAGTAACTAATAACGTAGAAACAGAGATATCATTTTCTTTAGGAGACTGAAGCAATGCAGAGACATCCAGGGAGTCAAATTCTAATTAACCCAAAACCACTTTCCCCTCCTTCTTAACCGAAGGAATAAAGTAAGCTTTCACAATTGGTGGGATCAACTCTGAAGGAACAGACAATGATTCTTGTAAATATCTTTTAAACAATTCAATAGGAGCTACCCCTGGAATCATAGCAAAATTCAATAAACAAACATTAGCCGCACGAGTGCGACAAGGTACTATATTTTAGATGAGTGAGTGCCCTGGCACATTGGATTAGTCCGACCCTGTTTGGATATATTGATGTATATGTATTTTCTCCAGGACCAAGCAGGAAGTCAGTCCTCACATATGGGTGACATTGACATCGATGGAGCCCCTGTGGAGCATTTCCCCAGCTTTCTAAGAAAGCCTTTGGGAATGCAGGCATGCATGCGCGGTCCCCTTTCCACCTAAAGGTGCTATCTTGCTCAGTCTCTCTTTTTCCGTGAAGCCCGTCGGACGTGTGTCCTAGTCCTCCCGGAAAATAGTTGGATTTTTCGCGATTCCTTCGCTATTTTTTCTCTGGTTTGACACCGGTGCCCCTCCCGCCGGGTTCGGTATACCGGTATCGAGCCCGATCTTATTTTTTCGTTTTTTGCCTTTAGTGGCTGGCGTTCGCGCCCTTTTTTCTTTTTCCCTGGTAGGCCGGTCCTTTGACCTCGCGGGGACTCTTTTTTCCCCGATGGCTTCCAGTGGTTTCAAAAAGTGTGATCGGTGCAAGAAGCTGATGTCTCTCACCGACACACAAGACTGCTGCCTTTGGTGCCTGGGTCCTGACAACGATCCCAAGATCTGTGGACCATGTGGAAAGATGTCTTCCAAGGTGCTTCGAAGTCGTCAGCACCAAAAGAAAAGGCTTTTCTCTGACTCGGCCTCCGGCCGGGCCCGGACCTCGTCTGAGGCCTCGATATCTCGGGAATTGGATCCCGAGCACCATCGGGGCTCCTCGGACAGGGGATCCCCCGACCGGGAACAAAAGAGGAAGAAGCGGCTCGCGAGGGCGCCGTCGGAGGAGGTCCCTGGCTCCTCGAGAGCTAGGTCTCAGACCCCCGACCGCCGCCCCGGGCCCATGGAACAGGAGAAGCCGCCAAAAGTACCTCGTGTGGAGCCGGAGTCTGCTGGACACGTAAGTCCTGTAGTCCTCGTGGACTCTCCTCCCAGAGAGCCGACGTCGGGCCCGGCGCCGCCAGGGCCCGAGTCGGTGGCTGATGAGTCTCCTGAGCTGGGTCTCAGGCTGACAGCCTTGGAGTGCAGACTATCTGCCTTCATGGGACAGCAGCGGGCACTGATGGCCAGCCTGTCTGGCGCATCTGCCCCGACCACCGGGACATCGACATCGAAGTTGACCCCGGAGACCGAGCCGATACTCAAGATCATGAAGGCAGGAGGTCGACCTCGGTCGCGGTCTCTCTCGACCTCCCGTTCGGGACCGAGGGCATTGACCACCGGTGCCTTCAGCGTCGGGGCGGGTGCTCACAGGCCCCGCGCGGTCGGACCCCGATTCCTCATCGGACGAGTCCGCCTGGGAGATGGAGGACAAGGAGTCCCCTGACACCTTCCGGACTCGGTGCGTCCCATTGGACTCACCGCAGTCTGAGCCCCGGAGTAGATCCCCTCCGGAGGATACTCGATTCTCGGAGTTCGTCCGGGATATGGCCACTACGCTGGCTATCCCTGCGGACCCCGAGGAGGAGCCTCGAGCCGAGGAGCTCGAGGCCCTACAGTATGACTCTCCTCCGAAGGAGGCCTTTACTGTTCCTCCGATGCTGGAACGGCTCCTCTTCCGGATGTGGGAGGCACCGGCCTCGGCGCCGGTTCTAAGCAAGTGGGTCGAATCCATCTATCGAATCCGGAAGAGCCCTGCTTTTCAGAAAGCGCAGCTACCGCACCATTCCATGGTGGTAGAATCAACCATGCATCGCCTGAAAAGTCAGAAGATGCACTCCGCGGTGCCCCCTGGCATGGAGGCCTGGAACCTGGATGGTTTTGGAAGAAAATGCTTTCAGGGCTCGATGCTTGCTCGCCGTGTCCAGTCTTGCCAGCTGTACATGGGCATGTACCTGCAGGACCTGGCCAAGAAGCTGGCCGGGTTCTCTGCTGGTCTCTCCGGGGAACCCTTGCAGAGGTTCAAGTCCTTTTCCTCGGGGATACGGGAATGCTCCAAGTTTATATCCCACGCTGCCTACGATGGCTTTGAGGCTTCGGCCCGTATTGCGGCAGCCGGCATCGCGGCTCGACGCCAGGCGTGGTTTCAGTCATCGGACCTCGAGCCATGGGTTCAGGACAAGTTGGTCGATGTCCCTTGCCGAGGTGAAAACCTTTTTGGCAAGCCCATGACCGAGAAGGCCGCACAGCTCGAAACCAAGCACCTCACAAGGACAAGGCTGTCTAGAAAGACTTCTGCCCCTTCTCACAAGAAGAAGAGCGCGGGTAAAAAGCCCTTTTACCCGAGGAAGGGCACTGCCTACAAACAGTACCCACAGTACCAGGCCTCCCAGGTTCTCCCACAGGGGCAGCAGGCCAAGGGGCAGGGTAATGGGCCCCGTAGGCAGAGGACCCCCAAGCCTCCGGCCCCTGCTCCACACTCAGCAGGGTGGGGTTTTTTGACTCCTTAGGCATAGCCTCTCCGTCCCTATTCTCCCAACCCTGCACAGGAGGTCGACTTACCCTGTTTGCCCACAGGTGGCCACTCATCACTGGAGACAGTTGGGTGCTAAGCATTGTCCACAAGGGCTATATGCTACACTTCCAACAGCTGCCTCCTCCATACTTTCCAGGGGAGCCTCCAAGGCCTCCCCTGCACACAGAACTTCTCCTTCAGGAGCTCCAAGGTCTGTTGCGGGACAAGGCAGTGGAGCCTGTGCCTCCCCACCTCCAACGTCAAGGGTTCTACTCCAGGTACTTTCTAGTACCCAAAAGAAACGGTGGCCTCCGGCCTATTCTCGACCTCAGAAATCTCAACAAGTTCCTAGAGAAATAGAAATTCAAGATGCTTACTCTTGGAACACTTCTGCCCTACCTCCAGCAGGGAGATTGGCTATGCTCCTTAGATTTAAAGGATGCGTACACTCACATCCTCATTCATCCAGACCACAGAAAATAACTCAGGTTCATGGTGGGAGGAAACTATTATCAGTACAGCCTTTCGGCCTCACTTCCGCTCCCAGGGTCTTTACCAAATGCCTGGCAGTGGTGGCCAATGTTCCCTCTAATTTTCTGTAGGCTGTGTGCGCATAAAATATCAGCTGTGTGCAGCTTTTGAAGGAAGGTTAAATTTTTGTGCGCCACATAATGACACTCGGAGTTATATACATTAAAATTTGACTACACGTCAGAATACAGTATGTACAACACATTGATTTTAATCAAATTAAATGAAAATAGATGATTACTAAATGAAGCGGGAAATTTCTAGTAATTACAATCATAACTTTTAAATTTTAAGACGTCTGTGTTGTTTTCTATCAGAATCAGAGCTGTAATTTTTGTGCTCTCTGTTGTAAAGTATGTGCGCTCACTTGGAGAGGTGTGTGCGCGCGCACAGCTTAGAGGGAACAGTGGTGGTGGCGGCGGCCTACCTGAGAAATCAGGGCATCTTTGTCTTCCCCTATCTGGATGACTGGCTCATCAGGGTCAGACGTGCCAGGAGGCCAGACAAGCCACCCTCAGAACTATTGCTCTTCTTCAAAACCTGGGATTTATCATAAACTTCGCAAAGTCCACTTTGCTCCCCTCCCAGAACTTGGAGTTTATAGGGGCAAGATTGGACTCTCTGCTGGCAAAGGCATTCTTGCCAGAAGACAGGGCCCAAAGACTGATAAACTTGGCAAACCAGTTTCTCAGCAGGTCACTGGTCTCCGCCAGGCTCTGCCTGAGGCTGCTTGGCCACATGGCTTCGACAGTACATGTGACCCCCAATGCCCGGCTGCATATGAGGCCTGCACAGTGGTGCCTCAGAACTCAGTGGACACAGGCCACAGGCAGCCTCAGAGACAGAGTAAGGGTGTCCAGACAATTTCTGAACTCCCTCCGCTGGTGGCTGCACCCTCCCAATCTACTACAAGGGGTGCCTTTTCAGATTCCTGGGTTCACAGTGGTGTTGACCACGGATGCCTCCCTGCAAGGCTGCAGGGCTCATTGTCAAGACAAGTGCACGCAGGGCCTGTGGTCTCCCTGGGAGGCCACACAGCAGATCAATCTACTGGAACTCAGGGCTATACGGTTAGCCCTCAGGACTTTCTCTCCAACACTGGCTTATCAGTCTGTCCTAGTTCAAACAGACAACCAAGTAGCCATGTTCTATGTGAACAAGCAGGGCGGAACAGGCTCCAGGCTCCTTTGTCAGGAAGCACAGGACCTTTGCTTGTTTGCTCTCAAGCACAACATGCTCCTCAAGGCAGTGTATCTACCTGGCCAGGACAACTACCTGGCAGACAGGTTGAGCAGGATTCTGCAGCCTCACAAATGGCAGCTCCATCCCTTAGTGGTTCAGAAGATTTTCCTGAAATGGGGACTTCCGACCATAGATCTGTTTGCCAGTCCATCAAACAAACAACTGACAAAGTTCTGCTCCAGGCAACCGCATCCTCTGCGACTGGCAGCAGATGCTTTTCTGATTTTCTGGTCCCAGGGCCTCCTGTATGCGTTTCCTCCCACGCCCCTGGTGGCCTGAACCCTGTTCAAAATTCTTCAGGACAAGGCCTCGGTCCTGCTGGTAGCTCCCAATTGGCCGAGACAGCCTTGGTTTCCACTTCTGCTTCAGCTGGCAGTGGATCCCCCACTACCTCTAAGGTTGCAACCCGATCTTCTTTCTCAAGATCAGGGTTCCCTTCTGCACCCAAATCTCAGAGCTCTCAATTTGATGGCATGGAGGCTGCAAGGGTAGTTTTGGCTCCCTGGGGCCTACCTCAGGAAGTTGAGGAGGTTGTCCTAGCCTCTAGGAAGCAGTCCACTAGAAAAACCTATCCCCTGAAATGGAAAAGATTTTCTGTGTGGTGTCAGCTACGTACAGAGGATCCTTTCTCCTGTGCTGTACCAGTAGTGCTTCAGTACCTGCTGCACTTATCTAATCAGGGACTCAAGTCCAATTCTGTTTGGGTCCACCTCTCAGCTCTAGCAGCTCACCACTCACTGGTGGAGGGACATTCTCTGTCGGTTCACCCCTTGGTGTCCAGGTTTCTTAGAGGCTTGCTCTTGCTAAAGCCTCCAATCCGCCCTCCAGCTCCTGAGTGGGAGTTGAATGTGGTCTTGCAGCAACTGACTCGCCCACCTTTTGAGCCGATGGCTACTTGTCCTCTCCGCTTCCTTTCGTGGAAGACACTCTTCTTGGTAGCTTTAACCTCGGCCAGGCGGGTGAGTGAACTTCAGGCCCTGGTCTGTGACAGGCCTTACACCCGCTTCTATGGGAACAGGGTAGTCCTTAGGACTCATCCAAAGTTCCTCCCAAAGGTTGTCTCCTCTTTCCAACTCAACCAGGAGGTGGTTCTTCCGACCTTCTTCCCTAGGCCTCATGCAAGCCAGGCTGAAGCAGCCCTGCATACCCTGGACTGTAGGAGGGCCTTATCCTTCTACCTTGACCGTACGCAGGGGCATAGAAGGGCTACTCAGCTCTTCATATCTTTTGACCCTAATAATTTAGGCTTAGCTGTGTCCAAGCGTACCTTGTCCATTTGGGTGGCTGACTGTATCACCTGGGCTTACAGGGGGGCTGACCTTCCTTTGCAGGGTCGGGTCACGGCCCATCGTGTCAGTGCAATGGCTGCCTCAGTGGCTAACCTCCGCTCTGTACCGTTGATAGACATCTGCAGGGCTGTAACTTGGTCTTCAAGCCAGACTTTTGCGGCCCATTACTGTCTGGAGAGGTTGTCCCGTAGGGACAGTGCTTTTGGCCAGGCAGTACTCCGCAATCTCTTTGAGGTTTAGGCAACTCCTGCCCTCCAGCCCTTCGTTGGGCTACCGGTGGAGGTTCTTTCAGTGAAAAGCCTTTCTTTGATGCTGGGACTAGAGGGAGTTCTCTTGTTCAGCCTGGGTTCCTGGTAGCCCAGAGCTAGGGAGTCACCCATATGTGAGGATTGACTTCCTGCTTGGTCCTGGAGAAAGAGTAGTTACTCACCTGTAACAGGTGTTCTCCAGGAGCAGCAGGAATCAGTCCTCACAACACTCCCTCCTCCCCTGGGAGTTGCAGTTGTACATAGTTTATTTTTACATTTTTGTGTGCTATTTTTAGCTATGTCATTTGACTGAGCAAGATGGCACCTTTAGGCGGGAAGGGGACCGCGCATGCGTGCCTGCATTCCCAAAGGCTTTCTTAGAAAGCTGGGGAAATGCTTCGCAGGGGCTCCATCGATGTCGATGTCACCCATATGTGAGGACTGATTCCTGCTGCTCCTGGAGAACACCTGTTACAGGTGAGTAACTACTCTTTCTCCATTGACAAGCAGGAAAAAGGTCCTCACGTATGGGTGACATCATCTGAAGGAGCCCCGTGCGGGAGTATTCCCAGCTCCTTCTAGAAGCTTTTGGAACCTCCTATCTCCAGGAACAAGCAGGAATGAGTCTTCACATATAGGTATCGTCGGTACCGACAGATCCTGCGTGGGAACGCTCCCCAGCGTCCAAAAGGAAAGCTTTTGGGAGCATCCCACAGCGCCTGCGCGCTGCCTTCCCACCTTTCCTAACCGCCTCTCTCCAGTTCTTCTTTTCCGCAGAGCCAGCAGGTCGTGTTCCTGTCACCGCTGAAGAATTTCTTTATTTTATTTTATTTCTTTGGTCGCGCGTCTGCCTTCTCGACGCTGGACCAGTACCGCCGGTTTTTTCTTTCTTTATTCTAAAAAAAACCAAAACTACTGTTTTTTCTCACTTCAGTGCATTTTCTTCTTTGGCCTTAGGCCTAGGAAATTTTTCCTCATGGAAAAACCCACCTCTGGGTTTAAAAAATGCACGAAGTGCAGCGGCACTATTTCTGTCACCGACACCCATGAATGGTGTCTAAAATGTTTAGGTCCTGACCACTCCATTGCGGATTGTGAGTCCTGCTCCATGATGTCTAAAAGAGGTCTACAGAATCGAGCAGCTAAGCTCAGTACCCTGTTTCCCTCGGATGCAGCTTCGGTTGCATCGACGTCTTCCAGGGCTGCTTCTTCCTCACATGGATCTCAGGTAACCAAACTTAAATCCAGCCGGTCCTCGAAGGGTAGATCTCCCTCTAAGTATTGAGATGCCTCCGGGCTTGCCCTCGAGGAATCCGCACCGGCAAAATTACCCCGGCGGGAGGCTCCGGCTTCCAAAGCTTTATCTATGGGGTCACAGGTTGACATCGATGGCTCGGCCTCGACCCATCACCTGTTGCCATGTTCTGGGGTACCGGTGGTTCCCACTGGTACCAACATCCAGACCTTGGTTGCGTCGATGGATCAGAATATCCTGACCATGCAGCGTGCCATCACGGCATTCATACAAGCTGCGACGCCTTCGGTACCGCAACAAACTCCGTTGCCGGTACCGACTCCGGCACCAGTACCGACATCGGTTCCGGTGCCGGTACTGATTGCATCGACATCCGCTTCGGTGTCGACTGCAGCGGTACACTGTTCTGTGATGCCCATCGGTACTGAACCGGTACCGATCACTCCCGATGTCGATACCACCCGGTACGCGTATCGGGCTCTGCAGGAGCATCCAGACAGGCGATACTTCGATTCCTCTGAAGACTCTGATGAATCAGAGGTCTCTGTCGACGCATCGGTGATCCATCCTCAGGAGCCCTCTTCTCCAAAAAGGAGAATGTCTCCTCCAGAAGACTTGTCTTTTCAAGACTTCATTAGGGAAGTGGCCAGGGGCCTTTCCATCTCAGTGGCCCCTGAGACAGAGCCTAGAGCCAAAAAATTAGATATTTTACAATATCCTAAGGCTCCTAAAGAGGCAGCCACTTTACCAATACATGAGATTCTTTATGATCACATGTTGGGCATATGGGAGACTCCTCTCACCACTTCCCCTCATTCTCGCAGGTTGGACAACATGTATCGTGTTCCTCCTTGTCCTGGCTTCCATAAGACTCAGCTTCCTCACCACTCCATTGTGGTGGAGTCTGCTATGAAGAAGATAAAGAGTACAAAAAGGCACTCTTCTGCTCCTCCAGGAAGAGAATGCAGAACCTTAGATGCCTTTGGCAGGAGAATTTTCCAGGCCAGTATGCTTGTTGCCAGAATCAACTCCTATAGTCTCTATATGGGGATGTTTCTAAAAGAAGTTACAGATCACCTGCAAACTTTATCTCCTTTTATTTCAGAAGATAAAAGGGAAGAGTTCCTCACCTGGCTCAAACATGCCCAGGATATTTCCAAGTTTTCCAACCGTGCAGCCTTTGACTCTTTTGAAGGTGCCAGCAGAGCCTCGGCCATTGCCATAGGTGCACACAGAGTTGCTTGGTTACAAGCTTCTGATTTGGAACCCTGGGTTCAAGATGGACTAGGAAACCTTCCTTGTACAGGTGAAAACCTTTTTGGCAAAGATTGGCAAGCAAAGGCCACCCAAATGGATGCTGAAAATTCTGCTTTAGATAGACTTTCAAAGTCTACTTCTGCTCCTTTTAAGAAAAGGTTGTTCAAAAAGGGATTTTTTCCCAAAAAAGGGAAATATTATTCTGCTTATGGTCAGCAGTCATCTTCTGCAGGTCGTTTTGCTACAAAGAGACAGCAACAACCGAAACAGGCCAAGCCTAAGGCTGCTAGGACTGCTACGGCCCAACAACCTCAGCCTCCTCAGGGCCTTTGACTTACAACTAGAGAGCTTGGCCTTTCTGGCTCTAGAACATCCAGAGCCTCTCACCATTCCAGGAAGGTTGGCTTACTTTGCTCCCAGATGGGAACAAATCACAGCAGAGCAATGGACCCTCTCCATCATAAGGGAGGGGTACAAGCTTCATTTCTTAAACCTTCCTCCTCACACCATGGTGAGACAGTTCAATTCTCAGACATCTCTCCTCGACCTTCTGGGTCAGGAGATTACTACCCTTCTTGCCCAAGGGGCAATAGAAGAAGTACCTCTTCTTCAACAGGGCTCAGGGTTCTACTCCCCCTACTTTCTTATCCCAAAGAAAACAGGGGGCTACAGACCCATATTAGATCTCAGAGAATTGAACAAGTTTCTATGCAAGGAGAACTTCAAGATGATTTCTCTCGGTACTCTCCTTCCATACCTTCAGAGTCAGGATTGGCTTTGCTCTCTAGACCTCAAGGATGCGTACACCCATGTCCTCATCCATCCAACACACAGAAGGTTCCTTCGGTTCCTTTATCAAGGGAAGCACTACCAATACAGAGTGCTTCCTTTCGGTTTGGCCTCTGCACCAAGGGTGTTCACAAAATGCATGGCAGTAGTAGCTGCATTTCTACGCACTCTAGGGATATTCGTATTCCCATATCTGGACGACCGGCTCATCCGAGCTCCATCCCAGTCAGAGGCCCAGACTTCTCTAACCTGCACAAGGCGTATCCTTCAGTATCTGGGACTTGTAATAAACTTTCCAAAATCCCATCTCACCCCTACTCAGTCTCTAGAGTTCATAGGGGCCTTGCTGGATACCACAACTGAAAGGCCTATCTTCCCCAGGCCCGTTGCCTACGCTTGGTGCAGTTAGCCTCACAAATTCAGTTAAAATCCCATTTAACTGCTCGAGAGATGTTACAACTGTTAGGCCACATGGCATCCACTGTGCATGTGGTTCCTTACGCTCGCCTTCACATGAGGGCAGCTCAGTGGACTCTGGCCACCCAATGGACCCAGGCATCAGGTTGCCTGTCAGACAAAATAGCAACCTCCAGTCGCCTCTTTTGGTCCCTCCAGTGGTGGAAGTCCACTCAAAATCTGTTGCTGGGGTCCCCCTTTCAACAGGTGTTACCCCAAGCAACCCTTACAACAGATGCCTCTCCAAGAGGTTGGGAAGCTCATCTTCAAGATCTCTCCACTCAAGGCATCTGGTCTTTACAGGAGACATCTCTACATATCAACCTCTTAGAGCTCAGAGCAATTTTTCTAGCTCTCAGAGTCTTCCACACCCTGCTCAGCTACAAGACAGTCCTCATCCACACGGACAACCAAGTAGCCATGTTCTACGTGAACAAGCAGGGTGGGACTGGCTCTCTGTCGCTTTCCAACGAAGCTCTGAGATTATGGGCCTTCGCCAGAGAGCATCAAATTCATCTCATGGCAGTGTATCTTCCAGGGGTTCAAAACTCTTGGGCAGACAGACTCAGTCGAGTTCTGCTTCCACACGAATGGTCCCTCCATGGGGACCAGATAGCCAGGATCTTCCGAATTTGGGGAACCCCGGACATAGACCTCTTTGCAAGTCCGTGGAATGCCAAACTTCCCCGGTTCTGTTCCAGGATTCCGTGTCAGGGAGTTCAGGCCAGGGATGCCTTCCTCCTTCATTGGGGGCAAGACTTCCTCTATGCCTTTCCACCCATTCCCCTAATTCCCAAGACACTCTTCAAACTTCAGAGAGACAAGGGGTCTATGATCCTCATAGCACCACATTGGCCACGCCAAGTGTGGTACCCTCTACTTCTGCATCTCTCCCAAGCTCCCTTCCTGGACTTGGGATCTGCTCCAGACCTCCTGTCCCTGGAGGAGGGAACGTTGTGGCACCCAAATCTCCAGTCTCTTCACCTCAGAGCCTGGTTGCTGAAGGCCTAGACCTTCAAGATTTGCATCTTTCTCAGCAAGTGAAGGATATCCTTCATGCTTCCAGAAAGCCTTCCACTAGACGTTCCTATGCTTTTAAATGGAAAAGGTGTTTACCATTTGGTGTGCAGAGAAGGGTCTTAACCCTCTTGCAATACCTCTGAATTCTTTACTAGAGTATTTGCTGCATTTATCCCATGCAGGCCTTAAAACGAATTCAGTAAGAGTCCATTTGAGTGCTATTGCAGCATCCCTTAAACCTCTCAATGGACAGCCTATTTCCTCTCATCCTCTTATAGCAAGATTCATGAGAGGCCTTCTTTTGACTAAACCTCCCATCAGACCACCTCCAGTGGCATGGGACTTGAATCTGGTTCTTGGCCAGCTTATGCAGCCACCCTTTGAACCCTTAGCCACTACCTCCTTGAAATTTATTTCCTGGAAGGTTATTTTTCTCATTGCAGTCACTTCAGCTCGCCGCATCAGTGAACGGCAAGCCTTGGTGGCTAATCCTCCTTATACAAGGTTCCATCATGACAAGGTAGTCCTCAGGACTAATCCACACTTTATGCCTAAAGTGGTCTCACCTTTTCATCTGAACCAGGAGGTTTATTTACCTGTCTTTTTTCCAGGACCTCATGCTTCAAGTGCAGAGAGGAATCTTCATACCCTGGATTGTAAAAGAGCTCTTGCTTTTTACTTAAAGGACACAGCAACATAGAAATTCCTCTCAACTCTTTGTTGCTTTTGATCCCTCTCATTTAGGACTTCCAGTCTCTAAGGGAACTCTGTCCAATTGGATTGCTCAGTGTATTTCTTTCGCCTACCAGAGTAAGAACCTTTCTCTGGAGGGCCATGTCACAGCTCACAATGTGAGGGCCATGGCAGCCTCTATGGCTCATCTAAATTCTGTGTCCATCGACCAGATCTGTCGAGCGGCCACCTGGGCCTCGGTTCATACCTTCACAGCCCATTACTGCTTGGACAAGGACTCCCGCCGGGATGCCTTGTTTGGTCAGGCTGTTCTCAAACACCTGTTCCATACCTAACCAACTCCTACCCTCCATCCCTGGCTGGATGCCTGAGATTCATGGGTGGAGGTAGAGCCCTTCCCAGGGACTCACAACCTGGGTGATCTCCCAGGCATCTCTAGCTGGGGAGTCCCCCATATGTGAAGACTCATTCCTGCTTGTTCCTGGAGATAGCACAGTTACTTACCTGTAACAGGTGATCTCTGGGAACAGCAGGAATAAGTCTTCACAACCCATCCACCTCCCCTAGGAGTTGTATCTCTCTGTCTTTCTTTCCTTTCCTCACTCTCTCTTTGTCTCAGCTTTAAAACTCGAACTGGAGAGAGGCGGTTAGTAAAGGCGGGAAGGCAGCGCGCAGGCGCTGTGGGATGCTCCCAAAAGCTTTCCTTTTGGACGCTGGGGAGCGTTCCCGCGCAGGCTCCATCGGTACCGACGATACCCATATGTGAAGACTTATTCCTGCTGTTCCCAGAGATCACCTGTTACAGGTAAGTAACTGTGCTTTACATATGGGATGTGCCTTTCCACCCACTGCAGCGTCATTTTACCTGAATCTCAATCTTTCTGTGGAGCCTCACGGGTGGTTTTCTGGCTTCATGCACGAGTTTGCAGGTCTTCTCTTAATATTTTTCTCACTGACATTTTGCTGCCTGCCTACTGTTGCAATCTTCTTACTTCCCTGTTAGTTTTTCCGTAGTTTAGCATTTTCAGACTTTTCAAGTTTTCTTTATTTTCCACAGCACCATTGCTCCCTTAGGTGTTGGTGCTCTGGCTGCTTATTATCATTTTTTTTCCAGTAAAAATCGAGCCAATACATTTTGCTGCTGCTGTTTTTCTGGGCATGTCACAGAAGCTAGCTGACGGGTTTTAAAAGTGTTTCAGGTGCTCAAGGACCATATCCATAATGGAGACTCACAATTGGTGCCTTCAATGCTTTGGGCCCAATCATCAGCCCTCCTCTTGTCGTTTGTGTTTTGCAGATGACAAAAAGAAGGTTCAGGGGTCGAGAAAAAAAGCATGTATTCATTTTTGGTGCTACGACATCGGATACATCAGCAGCAGTGGCTCTGGTCTCTGAGATATCAAAGGTTGCATCGGACACTGGCAATGAATTGACACTGAGGAGTCCTCGCGCCCTCTCAGAGCTAAGCATCCGTAAAGCACCGGAGCATTGGCCATCAATCAATGTTCACCCAGAGATGAAGAGGAATTTGCCTTCATCAACGCCAAAGGGTGCATCGACTGTCAAAGCCCTCCGAGACAGAGCATCGAGAGCAAAGAGGGTTCACAAGAACACACCTTTAAGCAGCCCGAAGACAGCATCAAAGGGCCAGTGATGGCCTAAAGAAACAAGAAACCAAGCATGCTATACACCTTCTGAGATTCCAGGAACATTAGTCTATTTTGCTGTGGTCCCGCAGCCTTTGGAGTCAGCAGCCATGACGAGACTGCTTCTGAGAGCTATCAGGGAACGCCTCATGATGCTGTAAAAGGAACTCACTCGGATGAAAGGAAGGTGATTAGCAGTGTGCCCCAGGGTTCGGTCCTGGGACCAGTACTGTTCAATGTATTTGTGAGTAATATTGCTGAAGGACTGAATGTAAAAGTCTGTTTTTTTCCAGATGAGACACAATTTTGCAACAGAGTGGACTCCCCTGAGGGAGTAAATGACATGAGAAAAGATCTACAAAAGCTGGAAGAATTGTCTAATGCTGGGTAGTTAAGATTTAATGTGAAGAAGTGCAGTCATGCACTTTGGAAGCAGAAATCCAAGGGAATTGTATGCGATAGGGGGTGAGAGGTTGGTGTGCATGGACCAGGAGAAGAACCTTGGAGTGATTGTTTCTGAGGATCTCAAGGTAGCGAAACAGTGTGACATGGCGATGGCAAAAGCCAGAAGGATGCTGGGTTGCATACAGAGAGGAATTATCAGCAGAAAGGAAGAGGTACTAATGCCACTGTACAAGTCACTGGTGAGGCCTCACTTGGAATATTGTGTTCAGTTTTGGAGACCATATCTTACAGAGGATATAAAAAGACTGGAAACGGTTCAGAGGAAGGCGACCAAAATGATTTGGAACCTGCATCAGAAGACTTATGAGAAGAAACTTGAACACCTAAATATGTACACTCTGGAGGAGAGGAAGGACAGGGAAGATATGATTCAAACCATTAAATATTTATTTATTTATTTAAGGTCTCTTCTATACCGCACTATTTAGTATCAGTGCGGTTTACATAACAAGGATTTATACAGTGCAGGCATATGCACTGTATTTACAGAGAACAGGTAGCATAAAGTTGGACAATTCAAGGGTAACTATTTACAGAGAAATACATATTGTTGCATGGTGTGGGTATATACAAGTTGCTATTTACACGGTATGTGTCATCAGCCATCAACCATGCTGTTTACAGGTAAGCTTGGTTGATGCTGGCGCCCAGGGGTGTGGGTACTGTCACCTGGGGGCCAACCCAGCGCCTAGGGCACGGAGGGTTGGTCTGCCTGGGGATTCTAATTCAGGGAGTATGGCATGGCATTTGCTCCTGCAATGCCTTATGGGAATAGTAGTCCCTTTTACCCTCTGAGAAAAGAAGAAATTGTAGTCGAGTGGTTTCAGGCAAATGACAAGGATTTATTTCCCTTTCCAAGAAGATTACGTGCATGTGGAAAACTTAGGACAGTTGCCATATAATTGGCTTGAGGAATACATTCAGGAACTAAGGTAACCAGCCTCTTTAGCTTCAGGCTTTAAAACGTGCAGTGCTCAGTACAAACAAAAGTAAACAACAGCTTCTCATAACAAAAGAAAATGTTCCCTTTTCTTCTGCTGCTTTCCCAGCCTTCTTAATTGTTCAGCAGAGAGATTCAATATGGTCAGCAAGAGACAAAGTGCAATCCTTCTGATTATCTGCTGCGTCATTGATATCAGAGTCTATCTGCATCTCTTCTAAGTCAGCATCAGCTGGGTGTGTCTGCAAGCTGCTATATGGCGTTTTAAAACAAACTTCTTCTCTGCCTTCACGTGGCTTCCCTTTGTAGCACTCTAATGAGCAGGGTTGTAAAGTACCATATATACTGGGGTTGCTGCTTGGGGAGCCTAATACTTCCTGGCAACTACAAGGAAATATTTTAAAACTAGGTTCAAATCTGGACAAGTTGTGAAGCCTATCTTTTTGCTTTAAAGAGGAAGGAATTCTCTGTTCTGCTGGGTCAGAAAGGGTTCCAAACACCGGTTGTGTTTTCTTGCCTTTTAGCTTATCAGCTTCTGCCTCAGACGTATAAATATTCTCATGCCAGTATGTCTCTCTCCCTGGAGCCTCTGAGTTTTCCCAAGCCAGCCTCTCAGGAGGTTTCTCCTTCCTCCTGCCTTTACTGGACGGCACCGGCCCTGTGCTGCTCACACCTGGCTTTTGGGCTTTGGCTTTCTGGGTCCTTGCTCCTCCTTGACTCCTTTTGGTCAGCGTGCTCCCTTGCTTGATCCCCTGCTGGATCCCTTGCCTTTGTCTTTGCTCTTGTCCTGGCGTCTCTCCCTCGGAGCTTCCTTGGAACTCCTGTTCCTTCTCTTCCTCCTTCCTCCTCATTCTGCTGGTCAAATCTAATGACCACTTTTTATAATCCTGCTTCTCAGGGTTTAGCTCTGCCCCTCCCCCAATCAGGTGTTTCTCATTAACTCCTGAGCTTGGGGATATGTTACAGCATGGGCATGCCTGTTCAGCTCGTGACTCTTTTTGTTTACCTTTTCCTTGAAAACATTGAGCCATGTGCTCTGACTGCCTGTCAGTTTCTGAAACGAAACTCTCTTCTCTCCCTATCTCCATAGTGCTCAGAAGGGTTTTCTACATGACAGTACCTTATCATGTGTTGTGAGTGTTGGTATGTAGGGCGCCGGTGGGGGGGGGGGGTTGTCTGTATGGGCGTTGTCATCTGAGTAGTATTTAGAGTATTAATGATCCATCAATGTCTTTCAAAGATGGGGAAACTGTAAAACTAGAGGGCATAACATGAAGCTACAAGGGGGTAAACTGAAATGGTGGTGGATGCTTGAAATGCCCTCCCAATGGAAGTGGTGGGGCAAATACAGTGACAGAATTCAAAATGGCATGGGACAGACACAGTGGATCAGTTTATAGCAACAGGAAAAAAATCAAAATATAAATAACATTCTCCAGGACCAAGCAGGAAGTCAGTCCTCACATATGGGTGACGTCGGCGTCGATGGAGCCCTCATGCAGAGCATTTCCCCAGCTTTCAAAGAAAGCCTTTGGGAAAGCAGTGCACATGCGCGGTCCCCTTCCCGCCCAAGGGTGCCATCTTGCTCAGTTGTCTTTTTTCCGCGGAGCCCGACGGACGTGTGTCTGTCACCTGGTTAAAAGTTGATTTTTTTTTCCTTCGAAGATTTGTGGGTTTTTTCCGGTTTGACGCCGGTTCCCCTTCCCGCCTGGGCATGATACACCGGTATCGAGCCCGGAGCTACTTTTTTGGTTTTTGTCCTTTGAGACTAGCATTTGAGCTTTTTTTCTTTTTCACTGGCAGCCCGGTCTTTTGACCTTGCAGGGGCTCTTTTTCCCCCGATGGCTGCCAGCAGGTTCAGGAAGTGTGATCGGTGTAAGAAACTGATGTCTCTCACCGACACACATGATTGCTGCCTCCAGTGCCTTGGGCCCGATCATGACCCGATGATCTGTGGCCCATGTGGCAAAATGTCCTCTAAGGCGTTGAGGAGCTGTCAACACCAGCGAGAAAGGATCTTCTCTGACTCCGCGTCCGGCCGGGCCCGGACTTCATCAGAGGCCTCGACGTCTCGGGAGTCCGACCCCGAGCATCATCGGGGCTCCTCTGAGCTGGGGTCTCCCTCGCGGGAACACAAAAGGAAGAACAAAACCCGCAAGGGTGTCGTCGGTGGATGCTCTTGGTCCCTCAAGGGCCAGGTCGCATAGCCCCGACTGCCGTCCCGGGTCCTCGGAGTCGGAGAGGCCTGCCAAATTGCCTCGTGTGGAGCTGGAGTCCCCGAGTCACGTGAGTGCTGTTGTCCTCGTGGACTCTCCTCCGGGGGAGCCGACATCGGCCCCGATGCCGTCGGGGGCCGAGTCGGGGGGCTGCGGAGTCTCCTGAGCTCGGACTCAGGTTGACAGCCTTGGAGAGCAGTTTGGCTGCCTTCATGGAACAGCAGCGGGTGCTGATCACCGGTCTGACAGGTGCATCTGCCCCGACCACCGGGACCTCGATGTCCAAGTCGACCCCGGAGGCCGAGCCGATCCTCGAGTCAATGCGGTCTTGAGTCGATCCTTGGCCGAGGTCTCCCTCAGCCTCCCGTATGGGGCCGAGGTCATTGACGCCGGTACCCTCGGCGTCGGGGCGGATGGCATCGGTGCCCGCCCGATCGGAGCCGCTAGATTCCTCCTTGGAGGGGTCGGAGTGGGAGACGGAGGACAAGGAGTCCCTGGACACTTTCTGGACCTGGTGCGTCCCATCGGACTCACCAGAGTCCAAGCCTCAGAGAAGGTCCCCCCCCCCCCCCCCCCGGAGGATACCCGGTTCTCGGACTTCGTAAGGGATATGGCCAAGGCCTTGGCCTTCCCCGCGGATCCCGAGGAGGAGCCTCGAGCCGAGGAGCTCGAGGCCCTCCAGTATGACTTTCCACTGAAGGAGGCCTTTACTGTACCGGTTCCTCCGATGCTGGAACGGCTGCTCTTCCGCATGTGGGAGGCACCGGCCTCGGCGCCGGTTCTCAGCAGACGGGTCGATTCCATTTATCGAGTCCGTAAGAGCCCTGGGTTCCAGAATGCACAGCTACCGCACCACTCCATGGTTGTGGAATCGGCCATGCATCATCTGAAGAGTCAGAAGATGCACTCCTCGGTGCCCCCGGCAGGGAGGCCCGGAACCTGGATGCCCTTGGTAGAAAGTGCTTCCAGGGCTGTATGCTGGCTTGCCGTGTCCAGACTTACCAGCTGTACATGGGCATGTACCTCCGAGACCTGGCAAAGGAGATTGCCGGGTTCTCTGCTGGCCTCTCCGAGGAACCTTTGCAGAGGTTCAAGGCTTTGTCATCGGGGATTCGAAAGTGCTCGAAGTTTATATGTCGAGCAGCCTATGATGGCTTTGAGGCTTCGGCCCGAGTAGCAGCGGCTGGCATCAGTGCACGCCGTCAGGCCTGGCTACACTCATCGGACCTCGAGCCATGGGTCCAGGACAAGTTGGTCGATGTCCCTTGCCGGGGTGAGAACCTTTTTGGCAAACCCATGGCTGAAAAGGCTGCAGAAATCGAGACTGAGACTCTCACCAGGACAAGGCTGTCCAGGAAGACTTCTGCCCCTTCTCAGAAGAAGAAGGGCTCGGGGAAAAAGCCCTTTTATCCAAGGAAGGCCTCTACCTACAAATCCTACCCTCACTTCCAGGCCTCTACAGCTCCCCAACAGGGTCAGCAGGCCAAGGGGCAGGGACATGGGCCAAGTAGACAGAAAATCACCAAGCTGTCAGCTCCGGCTCCTGCACAGCAGGGAGCGGGGTTTTGACTCCCACTGCATAGCCTCTCCCCCACAGCTGGCTCCACTCAGCACAGGAGGCCGGCTGACACTGTACGCCCACAGATGGTCAGCTATAACAGGGGATACCTGGGTACTGAGCATAGTCCAAAAGGGCTACTTGCTCCACTTCAACCAGTTACCTCCCTCCTATTTTCCGGCGGAGCCTCCAGGACTCCCTCTTCTACAGGAGCAGGCGGTGGAATCGATGCCTCACCACCTGAGAGGCCAAGGCTTCTATTCAAGGTACTTTTTGGTACCTAAAAGGACTGGAGGCCTCAGGCCCATCCTAGACTTGCGAAGTCTCAACAAGTTCCTGGAGAGGGAAAAGTTCAAGATGCTTACCCTTGGAATACTGCTGCCCTACCTCCAGCAGGGAGATTGGCTATGCTCCTTAGACCCAAAGAATGCTTATACTCACATTCTCACTCATCCAGACCACAGACAGTATCTCAGATTTGTAGTGGGAGGAAATCATTTTCAGTACAGGGTACTTTCATTTGGCCTAACCTCCGCACCCAGGGTTTTCACCCAAATGCCTGGCGGTGGTGGCGTCCTATCTCTGAAACCAGGGCATCTTTGTCTTTCCATACCTGGACGACTGGCTGATCAGGGGTCAGTCTCCACAGGAGGCCAGACAAGCCACTCTTCGCACTGTCTCTCTTCTCCAGAACCTGGGCTTTGTCATAAACTTCGTAAAGTCCACTTTGCTCCCCTCACAGGACCT
Organism: Ichthyophis bannanicus; assembly: GCA_033557465.1. Classification (NCBI taxonomy): domain Eukaryota; kingdom Metazoa; phylum Chordata; class Amphibia; order Gymnophiona; family Ichthyophiidae; genus Ichthyophis; species Ichthyophis bannanicus. The sequence continues at coordinate 502,156,843 of CM066034.1, read as the reverse complement.
ATAGTTCATAGGGGCAAGGTTGGATACCTTACAAGCAATGGCTTATTTGCCCGGGAACAGGGCTCACAGACTGATGGCTCTGGCCCAGCAGTTTCGCAGTTGATCTCTGGTCTCTGCCAGACATTTCCTGAGGCTTTTGGGCCACATGGCATCCACGGTCCATGTAACTGCAAATGCTCGTCTGCATATGTGGCCTGCTCAATGTTGCCTCAGAGCTCAGTGGATACAGGCCACAGGAGACTTAAGAGACAGAGTAAGAGTGTCCAAACTACTAGCGGCCTCCCTGCACTGGTGGCCGCATCTCCCAAACCTGATCAAAGGGGTACCTTTCCAGGCACCACCACACACACAGGTGCTGACGACCGATGCTTCTTTTCAAGGTTGGGGTGCACATTGCCAAGGGGCATGTACTCAAGGCCTCTGGTCACCTTGGGAGGCCACACAGCAGATCAATCTGTTGGAGTTGCGAGCTATTCGATTAGCTCTACAAACTTTCTCTCATGTCCTCTCTCACCAGTCTGTCTTGATTCAGACAGACAACCAAGTAGCAATGTTCTATGTGAACAAACAAGGAGGCACGGGATCCAGGCTTCTGTGTCAGGAAGCACAGGCCCTGTGCGCCTTTGCAGTCAAGCACGGTATGTTTCTCAAGGCAGTTTATCTACCTGGCCAAGAAAATTACCTGGCAGGCAGGTTGAGCAGGATTCTACAGCCTCACGAATGGCATTTGAATCCCCTAGTGGTCCAGCAGATCTTCCTAAAATGGGGTCTTCCAACCATCAATCTCTTTGCCAGTCCACTGAACCGTCAGCTGCCCAGGTTCTGTTCCAGACAACCGCATCCTCTGCGAATAGCAGCAGATACCTTCCTAATCTCTTGGTCTACGGGCCTGCTGTATGCGTTTCCTGCAACACCTCTAGTAGCCCGAACCCTATTCAAGGTTCTTCGGGACGGGGCCTCGCTGATCCTGGTAGCCCCCAGATGGCCGAGGCAACCGTGGTTTCCACTCCTTCTGCAATTGGCGGTGGATACTCCACTCCCTCTGGGGGTGCAACACGATCTCCTGTCTCAGGATCAGGGATCTCTCCTGCACCCCAACCTCCAGTCCCTCCATTTGATGGTCTGGCTGCTGAAAGGGTAGTTCTAGCCCCCTTACCTCTACCTAGGGAAGTGGAGGAGGTGCCTTTGGCCTCTAGGAGACAATCCACCCGGAAATCTTCTGCCCTCAAGTGGCGTAGGTTCTCCACCTGGTGTGCTCAGCGCCAGGAGGATCCGTTTTCATGCCTGGTACCAGTGGTGCTGCAGTATTTGCTTCAACTGTCGGACCTAGACCTTAAATCCAACTCTGTTCCGGTCCACCTCAGTGCTCTGTCAGCGCACCACTCACCGGTGGAGGGCCAGTCTCTGTCGGTCCACCACTTAGTGTCCCGCTTCCTCAGAGGCCTGCTTTTGCTCAAGCCTCTGATTCGTCCCCCAGCCCCTGAGTGGGATTTGAATGTGGTCTTGCAACAACTTACTTGCCCACTGTTTGAGCCAATTGCTACCTGTCATTTACGCTTCCTTTCCTGGAAGGCGGCGTTCTTGGTGGCTCTTACCTCGGCCAGGCGTGTGAGTGAACTACAAGCTCTGGTTTCTGATAGACCGTACACACGGTTCTATAAGAACAGGGTGGTCTTACGGACTCATCCTAAGTTCCTTCCAAAGGTTGTCTCCTCCTTCCACCTCAACCAGGAGGTGGTTCTTCCGACCATCTTTCCCAGACTGCATGCCAGCCAGGATGAAATGGTCTTGCATACCCTGGACTGTAGGAGGGCGTTGTCTTTCTACCTTGACCGTACGCAGGGTCATCGAAGGGCTGTCCAGCTCTTCGTCTCTTTTGACCCTAATAGGCTGGGGTTACCTGTCTCCAAGTGTACCCTATCCATTTGGGTAGCAGACTGTATCGCCTGGGCGTACAGGGCAGCCGGCCTCTCCTTGCTGGGTCGAGTTACGGCCCACCATATCAGGGTGAAGACTGCGTCAGTAGCTCATCTCCGCTCTGTTCCGTTGGCAGACATCTGCCGGGCCGCTACTTGGTCTTCAAGCCAGACTTTTGCGGCCCATTGCTGCCTCGAGAGGGAGTCCCGCAGGGACAGTGCTTTCAGACAGGCGGTACTCCGTAATCTCTTTGAGGTTTAGGCAACTCCTACCCTCCGGCCCTTGTGTTAGGTGACCGTTTGGGGGCGTTCTCAGAGAAGATTCTTATCTTGCATGCTGAGGCTCTAGAGGGAGCTTATTTTTCAGCTTTGGGTTCTCGGTAGCCTAGAGCTGGGGAGTCCCATATGTGATGACTGACTTCCTGCTTGGTTCTGGAGAAAGAGTAGTTACTCATCTGTAACAGGTGTTCTCCAGGAGCAGCAGGAATCAGTCCTCATGACCCTCCCTCCTCCCCTGGAGTTGCAGTCATATACTTTATTTCATTTTTGCTGTCTTTTAGCTATGTCATCAGACTGAGCAAGATGGCACACTTGGGCAGGAAGGGGACCGCGCATGCACGCTGCATTCCCAAAGGCTTTCTTTGAAAGCTGGGGAAATGCTCCGCACGAGGGCTCCGTCGGCGCCGACGTCACCCGTATGTGAAGACTGATTCCTGCTGCTGCTGGAGAACACCTGTTACAGGTGAATAACTGTCTCTTATATCTCAACAAATAGGGGTGACTTTCATGGAACGGTGGGTATATCCCTAAACAAAGACATCGTGAGGGGTGACCTGCACGGAGCGGCAGGTACACATACTCTTGCTGCCTTGCTGGGCAGACTGGATGGACCATGCTGGTCTTTATTTGCCGTCATATACTATGTTAGCCATGAATCAGATCAATGTCTGTTGCATTAGCATCGACAGCTGTCCAGTCAATCCTCGAGAAGCATCGAGTGCCTGCGAGAGGGATATCAAAGGATCTCGACACCAAAGCCTGCCTAGCCATATCACTGTCTGGTGCACTGGGGTCCGATGCTTCCCCAAAACCTAGAAAAACATCAGTGAATCAATGCTACTGAAGGAGTTCACAGTTTCCGAAGGGCAGGAGAGTCATCCAGGTTTCCTCTCTGTCAAAATCTGAAGGCGGGGTTACAGATGACGAATCTGAGGACATGTCAGAGGACAGGTCCTCAGAACTTCCATCTGACCCTTTTCCACCTCATGAGAGGTGTAAATTAGCTCGAGAATATGACATTGAGGATTTTTTACGGGATATGGCTAAGGCCAAACCATTTTTTTTTGAGACTGAGAACGAGCCAAAGGCGGAAGAATTGGAGATCCTCCAGTACTGCTCTGCCCGCAAGAAAGCTATGACAGTTCCTATGCACTGCATTCTTCAGAGAGTACAGATGAGAATGTGGAAGAATACCCTGTTGGAACCTTCAGTCAGTTGCATGACTCTATGTACAGAGTTCAGAAGGCTGTCGGGTTCTTTGCCATTCCTTGGTGGCCAAATCTGCCTTAAAGAGATCTAAAAGTTCCAAGATGCACTCCTCTGCACCCCCAGAGAGGGATGCACAGACATTAGAATCTTGGGAGAAGGGTTTTCCAGAGTACCATGCTTGCGGCCCACATGACCTTTTACCACTTCTGCATGGGCATGTTTTTGAAAGACATCATGAGCAGCCTAGATCTGTCCCAATATCTCCCTCTAGAGATATTGAAATAGGATCGGCCTCTAGTGAGACACGTCTCTTGGCCGCCGCTGCACACTGGGCGGAGAGTTTTAACATGTTATTCATGATGACGCCTAAATCTTTTTCCTGGGTTGTGGTTCCCAATGTGGAACCTTGCATCGTGTAACCATAGTTTGGGTTGTTCTTTCCTAGGTGCATGACTTTGCATTTGTCTACATTAAATTTCATCTGCCATTTGTATGCCCAGTCTTCCAATTTATGAAGATCCTCTAGCAATTTTCCACAATCCTCTTGGGTTTTACCAACTTTAAATAGTTTTGTCTCATCTGCAAATTTGATAACCTCACTCGTTATTCCCTTTTCCAGGTCATTTATGAATATGTCAAAAAACAGCAGACCCAGCACAGATCCCTGCGATACTTCACTATTCACCTTTTTCTCCAGGACCAAGCAGGAAGTCAGTCCTCACACATATGGGTGACGTCGGCGCCGACGGAGTCCCCTGTGCGGAGCATTTCCCCAGCTTTCAAAGAAAGCCTTTGGGAATGCAACGCGCCTGCGCGGTCCCCTTCCTGCCCAAGGGCGCCATCTTGCTCAGTCTTTCTTTTTCCGCAGAGCCCGACGGACGTGAGTTCGTGCCACCCGGGAAAAGATGATTTTATTTCTGCGATTTTCGCGTTGTCTTATCCGGTTCGACGCCGGTTCCCCTTCCCGCCTGAACTTGGTACACCGGTATCGAGTCCGGAGTTGTGATTTTCAGTTTTTGTCCTTCGTGACTAGCATTCGTGCTCTTTTTGTGTTTTCACCGGCAGCCCAGTCTTTTGACCTTGCAGGGACCCTTTTTCCACCCATGGCTGCCAACAGGTTCAAAAAGTGTGATCGGTGCAAGAAACTTATGTCTCTCACTGACACACATGACTGCTACCTCCGATGCCTCGGGCCTGACCATGACCCGCTGGTCTGTGGCCCGTGCGGCAAAATGTCGTCGAAGGCACTTAGGAGCCGTCGGCATCAATGTGAGAGAATTTTCTCTGACTCCGTGTCCGGCCGGGCCCGGACTTCATCAGAGGCCTCGACATCTCGACACAGCAGATCAATCTTTTGGAGCTGCGAGCAATCCGCTTGGCTCTACAGACATTTTCTCATGCCCTCTCTCACCAGTCTGTCTTAGTTCAGACAGACAAATCAGGTAGCAATGTTCTATGTGAACAAGCAAGGGAGCACAGGGTCCAGACTCCTATGTCAGGAGGCGCAGCCCCTTTGCTCCTTTGCAGTCAAACAAGGCATGTTTCTCAAAGCAGTTTATCAGGAGAACTTCTTGGCAGACAAACTAAGCAGTATTCTCCAGCCTTATGAAGGGCAGTTGAATCCACTGGTGGTCCAGCAGATCTTTCTTCAATGGGGACTTCCATCCATCGATCTCTTTGCAAGTCCACTGAACCGTCAGCTGCCCAGGTTTTGCTCCAGACAGCCGCATCCCTTGAGAATGGCAGCAGATGCATTTCTGATCTCATGGTCTATGGGCCTCCTGTATGCGTTTCCTCCCACGCTCCCGGTGCCCCGAACTCTGTTCCAGATTCTACGGGACAAGGCCTCGGTGATTCTGGTAGCCCTCAGATGGCTGAGGCAACCGTGGTTACCACTTCTGCTGTAGTTGGCAGTGGAAACTCCACTCCCTCTGGGGTTGCAACCCGATCTCCTGTCTCAGGATCAGGGTTCCCTTCTGCACCCCAATCTCAGATCCCTCAATTTGATGGCCTGGCTGCTGAAAGGATAGTGCTAGCTCCCTTACTTCTGTCTAGGGAAGTTGAGGAGGTGGTTTTGGCCTCTAGGAGGCAGTCCACCAGAAAGTCCTATGCCCTCAAATGGCGTAGGTTCTCAATATGGTGTGCTCAGCGCAATGAAGATCCTTTCTCCTGCCTTGTGCCAGTAGTACTACAATACCTACTTCACCTGTCAGACCTAGGCCTTAAGTCCAACTCTGTTTGGGTCCACCTCAGTGCTCTATCAGCACACCACTCACCGATGGAGGGACAGTCTCTGTCGGTTCACCCCTTTGTGTCCCGCTTCCTCAGAGGCCTGCTTTTGCTCAAGCCTCCGGTTCGTCCACCTGCCACTGAGTGGGATTTGAACATGGTCTTGCAACAACTTATTCGCCCACCGTTTGAGCTGATGGCTACTTGCCATTTGCGCTTCCTTTCTTGGAAGGCGCTCTTCCTGGTAGCTCTTACCTCGGCCAGACATGTGAGTGAACTACAAGCTCTGGTTTCTGATAGACCGTACACACGGTTCTATAGGAACAGGGTGGTCCTACGGACCCATCTGAAGTTCCTCCCAAAAGTTGTCTCCTCCTTCCACCTCAACCAGGAGGTGGTTCTTACGACATTCTTTCCCAGGCTGCATACCAGCCGGGCTGAAACAGTCTTGCATACCCTGGACTGTAAGAGGGCGTTGTCCATTTACATAGAACGTACACGGGGGCACCGAAGGGCTACTCAGCTCTTCCTCTCCTTTGACCCTAATAAACTGGGGTTGCCTGTCTCCAAGCGTACCTTGTCCACTTGGGTAGCAGATTGTATTGCCTGGGCGTATAAGGCAGCTGGCCTCTCCTTGCAGGGTCGAGTCACGGCCCACTGTGTCAAGGCGAAAGCTGCGTCAGTAGCTCATCTCCGCTCTGTTCCATTGGCAGATATCTGCTGGGCTACTTGGTCGTCAAGCCAGACCTTTGCAGCCCACTACTGCCTCGAGAGAGAGTCCCGAAGGGACAGTGCTTTCGGACAGGCGGTACTCCGCAATCTCTTTGAGGTTTAGGCAACTCCTACCCTCCGGCCCTTGTGTTGGGCTACCGTACGGGAGCGTTCTCAGATAATATTCTTATCGCGGATACTGAGGCTCTTCAGAGGGAGCCATTTTTTCGGCTTTGGGTTCCCGGTAGCCTAGAGCTGGGGAGTCCCATATGTGAGGACTGACTTCCTGCTTGGTCCTGGAGAAAGAGTAGTTACTCACCTGTATCAGGTGTTCTCCAGGGGCAGCAGGAATCAGTCCTTCCAACCCTCCCTCCTCCCCTGGAGTTACAGTCATATACTTTATTTTGTTTTTTGCTGTCTTTTAGCTATGTCATCAGACTGAGCAAGATGGTACCCTTGGGCGGGAAGGGGACCGCGCACGCGCGCTGCATTCCCAAAGGCTTGCTTTGAAAGCTGGGAAAATGCTCCGCACGGGGGCTCACCCATATGTGTGAGGACTGATTCCTGCTGCTCCTTCAGAGCACCTGTTACAGGTGAGTAACTACTCTTTCCATTGCGAAAATTGGCCATTTATCCCTACCCCCTGCTTTCTATCTTTTAACCAGTTCCTGATCCACATTAGTACACTGCCTCCTATCCCTTGACTTTTTAATTTTGCCAAAAGTCTCTGATGAGGGACCTTGTCAAAGGCTTTCTGCAATGAGTATTGGTGGCCGGAGACTGAGCTTCATGCCTCAAACATTAAAGAATCTGTACAAGACAAGTTTGCTGATGTACTATGCCACAGAGAGAATCTCTTTGGAAAAAAGGTTGACGAGAAGGCTAACTTCATAGAAAAGCAGCATGCCACCCTTTGCAGTCTCTCACAATGCATGTCTGAGCTGGCCCCCTACCTCAGGAGGTTTCAAAGTGGCAACCAGAAAAGATATTATTCTCGGAAGCATAGGTATTTTCCTGGTTCTTACTAGTCCCAATCAAAGAAGACTCCTGGAGCCCAAATAAAGCTAGAGAAGCCTCAAAAGGCCCAGCCAACTCATCAGCCAAAGCCAGAGGCGGGGTTTTGACTGGTTCCTGAAGAGTGTAGGCATTCTACCTGAAACCACAGCAGAGGACTCTCCTGTCTGAGAGAGGTTCACTCTTTTTGACCAAAGGTGGCCTCTTATAATCTCAGACTCTTTAGTCTTACAAATTGTTCAAAGCAATTAGAAATTTTATCTATTCAATATGCTTACAAATTGCCCATTGAGGGTTCATTTCTAAGACTCTCACCATCAGGCACTACTTCAGCGAGGAGTCACCACCTTCCTAAAAGTTCTAAAGATTGTACTCCTGCCCAGCAAAGTAATATGGTGAAGATTTTATTCCAGATATTCCCTGATCATTAAAAATATGGGAGGGATTCCATCCTTTCCTAGCCCTAAGAGATCTGAACATATCTGGTCAGAGAAAAGTTCAGAAGGATTTCTCTGGGCACCCTACTCTCTTATCTTCAAAAAATGAGATTGACTACGCTTTCTGGATTCCAAGGATGCTTACACCCACTCACAGGAAGAGTTTCAGATTCATAGTAAGGTGTCGGTACTTCCAATATTGCATTCTGCTTTTTTGCCTCATGTCGACACCTCGGGTATTCACCAAATGCCTCGCCATGGTAGCAACGTTCCTACACAGACTGGGAGTGTGTTTTCCCCTCTCTGGATGATTGGTTGATCAAAATTACCACACAGGAAGGAGTGAGCGAATCAAAACAGCTGTCCATTTGGGTCCTGGACCTATTTGTGTTTGTAATAAATTACCCAAAGTCCAATCTTCAGTCCACCCAATTCATAGAAGTCCTGCTTGATGTGACTCAAGCGAGAGCCTTCCTTCGACATGACAGACTTTCGAGGCTAACATTGATAGTGCGGGAGACTCAATTGAATCAGCAGGTGACAGCTTGAAAGATTTTGACATTAGACCTTTTAGCTTGTAACACCCTTAGCATGTCTCCATATGAGACAGGCTTAGTGGATGCTGAGAACCCAGCGGTCACATGCTCAGAACATCTCAGAGACTGTTCATCACCAGCCCTCTCATTCAGTTTCTCAAGTGTTGGAATGTTCCATTCAATCTGGCTAAATATCTTCCCTTCCAAATTACTCAACCCCAAAAATTGTTGACAAAAGATGCATCGAAGCTGGGTTGAAGAGCTCATCTCAAGTGCTTCAGCACCCAAGGTATTTGGTCCCTCCAGGAAAGTTTCCATCAGATCAACTTCTTGGAACTACGAGCAATTGTGAATGCTCTAAAGGCTTTCAAAGATTGGTTGTCCAATCAAATTGTCCTCATTCATTCAGACAACTGAGTATCCATATTCTACATCAATAAGCAGGGAGGAACAGGCTCGTATCTCCTGTGTTGGGAATCGCTCAGGTTGTGGAAATTCACCATTTTCCAGGAACAAGCAGGAAGTCAGTCCTCACTTATGGGTGACGTTGGCACCAATGGAGCCCACGCGGAGCAATTCCCCATTTTTCAAAGAAAGCCTTTGGGATTGCTACCATGCATGCGTGGTACTCTTCCCGTCCAAGGTGCCATCTTGCTCAGTCTCCCTTTTTCTGCGGAGCCCTTCGGATGCACGTCCTCGTCCCTCGGAAAACGTTTTGTTGTACTCGCCTTAACAGGCTCTCTTTTTTCCTGTTGCACCAATCCTCTATCCGTCCTTTCCCCTGCTCTACTTAGAGCTCCTGGGGATATACGTTTTTTTCCTAAATTTTTGTTTTGGGCTTCACGCCCTTTTTGTCATCCAACCGCTGGCCACGTGGGTCTTCGACCTTGCAGGGGCCATTTTTGTCCCCATGGCCACCGGATTTAAAAAATGCGATAGATGCTCTAGGAACATGTCCCTTACGGACACCCATGACTGTTGTCTGCGGTGCCTGGGAGCTGACCATGACCCAGAGCTCTGCTCTGCAAGAAAATGTCCTCTAAGGCCTTGCTCAGTCGTAAGCAGAAGTCCGAAGACATTTTCCGAAAGGCTGCCTCACAATCCCCGGTGGCGCCCTCGGTCGTCTCCCCTACGGTGGGCTCACCCCCTGCGGCCCCGCGTTCTCGGCGGCACCCCGAATTGGAACGATGCAAAAAGAAGGCAGCCTTGAAGTTGTTGCCGGGACTCATGACAAGCTCGAGTGCTCCCGCGCCCAGTCGCTTAACCCCCTTCAGCGTTCCCGAGTCGGACAAGGAGCCGGCCCCACAAGGTACCTCGCAGGGAAACGGAGGCCTCCGGCGAAGTCTCCTGAGGGTCATCCCGGTGAGGACCCCCTCTCCTCCTCGACGCCTGATCCGGTGATCCCAGTATCGGTGTCCCAGGGCCCCACCCCCACGTGGGAGTCCTGTATGCTGGGGCTCAAACGCAGCGTTTCTGCGTTCATTGCCTCCCAGCAGGCACTCACGGCCAGCTTCGCTGACTTGCGCCCAGGTCCTTCGCGTGGGACACCAAAATCCGTCCAGGAAACCCCTGAGAGCCGTGGGCCTCGTGAGGGTCCTCTGTCGGTCTCACTCGCCCTCCCTTTCCTCGGAGGTGAGATCTTCCAGGGCCTCCGGTTCCAGGCCGCTGGCCATTGGGTCGCCCTCCCTCAACAGATTTTTCGGACTGGGAGTCCGATGGGGACACCTCCCCGGAAACCCGTACCCATCAGGATCTTACGTCGGACCCCTCACCGCCTGCATTCCAGCGGTGCTCACCACCAGAAGACACCTCTTTCTTGGTGTTTATTTGGGACTTGGCTCGGGCCCTCAGCCTGGTAACCCAGGCCAAGGAGGAACTTCGTGCTGAAGAACTCGATATTCTTCAGCACGAGTCCCCGTCCAGGGAATCCCTCACTGTGCCTGTGATCCTATCTCGGCTGTTGCTCCACATGTGGGAGGGTCCCAGCCTCGGTCCCCATTGTTAGCAAGCGCCTTGACATGATGTACAAGGTGCAGCGTGGGCCCGGCTTCCGATAGACCCAGCTACCACACACCTCAATGGTGGAATTGGCAATGAGGAAGCAGAAGAGCCCAAAGTCGCACTCATCGGTGCCACCGGCCCGGGAGTCGAGAGGCCTTGATGCCCTAGGCCGCAAGGCCTATCAAGGTTCCATGCTCTCTTGCCGCATCCAGGCATACCAATTGTACATCGGTATGTTCCTACGTGACTTGGCTAAGGAACTGGGTGGTTTCTCTGCAGGCCTCGAGGGAGAGCCCCTCGACAGATTCCGCGCCCTGTTGAAATCAGTGGCCGACTGCTCCAAGTACATCTCTCAAGCCTTTTATGATGGCTTCGTGACATCGGCTTGGGTGGTGGCCGCGGGCATTGGGGCCCGCTGCCAGGCATGGCTCCAATCCTCGGATTTGGAACAATGGGTACAGGAGAAGCTTCTGGACGTACCCTGCCTCGGCGAGCAACTTTTTGGTAAGCCGATGGAGGAGAAGGCTGCGGAGTTCGTGACTGAGTTTGTTACTAGGACCCGTCTCTCCCGCAAGACCTCCACTCTACCTTTGAAGAAGCAGCCAACCAAGAAGCCCTTCTTCCCCAGGAAAAGTCTCCAGTATCGCGGCTAACTGCCGTACCCAGCTACCCCCATGCCGACTGCTCTGGCGCAGGGAAAACCTGGCCAGGGACACTAAACCAAATGGCCCATACGCCGGCCCCTCTGCAACCCACTCGGGGTTTAACACCAGCAGCATCACCCCTCGCCCTCTGGTGATACATCAGCCAGTGGGGGATGCCTTTCCTGCTTTGCCCCAACGTGGGCGCTCATCACCTCGGATACTTAGCTCTCCCGGACAACCTGGAGGACCCATCGCCTCCATTTCGAGGAAGCTTCCACCCCCTTCCTCTCTGGTGGAGCCTCCTCGACTCCCCGCACACCAGCTTCTGCTGCAGCAGAAATTACACTCCCTCCTTGCCCAGCGAGTAATCGAGATGGTCCCTCCCCACCTTCAAGGTCGGGGCTTTTATTCCTGGTACTTCCTCGTTCCAAAAAAGACAGGGGGCCTGCGGCCCATCCTCGACCTCCACAGGCTAAACAAGTTCCTGATGCGGGAGAAATTCAAGATGTTATCTCTTGGTGTGTTGCTGTCCTTCCTCCAGTAGGGTGACTGGCTTATGCTCCTTGGATCTAAAGGACGCTTACGCCCATATCTTGATCCACCCTCAACACAGGCAGTACCTGCGTTTCAGGGTGCAGGGAGAGCACTTCCAATACAGGGTGCTCCACTTCGGCCTTGCGTCTGCCCCATGAGTCTTCGCGAAGTGCCTCGTCGTGGCCACCGCTCACCTTCGGTTCCGGGGTGTGCCGGTGTTTCTTACCTTGACGACTGGCTCGTTACGGGCTCCTCCATCGAGGAGGCCTGGCAAGTGATGTCGCGCACTGTCCTCCTCTTGGAGAGCTTGGGGTTCTTGGTCAACTACCCAAAGTCTCCCCTCGAACTGGTGCAGGCTCTAAAGTTCATCTGGCGCGCCTCGACACTCGGCAGTCCATGCTCTTCTTGCCAGTGGATCGCTCCACCCGCCTCCGAGCTCTGGCGGCTCGCGTCCAAAGTGCCCACCAGGTCACCGCTCGGTCCATGCTACGTTTCCTGGGCCACACGGCCTCCACTGTACATGCGGTTCCCTACTGTCGCCTGCTCAGTGGTGTCTATGTCCAGTGGAGCCAGTCCTTTGGATACCTCAAGGACCCCGTCAGGAATCTCCCCGACTTTTGCTTGTCTCTGAACTGGTGGCAGAACTCCTGCAACCTCCTGCGGGGATCGCCCTTTCAGACCCCACAGCACGATGTGGTGCTGACTATAGATGCTTCCCTGTTAGGGTCGGGAGCCCATTGTGGTTCTCTGCACGCAGGGGCAATGGTCACCCACGGAGTCTCAGCAGCAGATAAACCTGCTCGAGCTCCGGGCCATCTGGTGGGCCCTGAGGACCTTTGATGATCTCAGCATAAAGTCTGTTCTAGTACAGACCGACAACCGTGTAGCCATGTTCTACATCAACAAAGCGGGGGGCACGGGGTCACGCTCCCTCTGCAGGGAAGTGGTCCTCATTTGCTCTTTCTCCGCCCGACGGAGGAGATCCCTCAGGGCGGCGTACCTCCCGGTCATAAGAATGGTCTGGTGGACAGACTCAGCAGAATCCTTCGCCCCAATGAGTGGCGACTGGATCCCAGACAGTGGCAGGCTGGCTGTTTCTCCGCTGGGGCACTCCAGCGATAGACCTCTTTGCCAGCCCCCAGAATATGCAGCTCCCTCGCTTTTGCGGCCCGGTACTGCACCCGGGCAGGGAGGGCCCTGATGCATTTTTCCTGGACTGGTCCTCCTGTATGCATTCCCTCCTTTTCCCCTCATTGTGAGGACTCTGTTCAAGGCCCAACGGGATGGGACATTGCTGATTCTCATGGCACCCTCGTGGTCTCAGCAGCCTTGGTTCCCGCTCCTGCTCTGGCTGTCGACGGAGCTGCCGGATCCCCTGGGCTCGGCCAGGGACTTGCTAACGCAGGAAGAGGGTCAGTACTACACCCGAACCAAACCTCCCTATCCCTCATGGCCTGGCGGCTCTCTAGCCTCTCTGGCCCTTCCGGAGGAGGTCGAGGAAATCCTCCTTGCCTCGCATAAGGACTCCACTAGGCGTGTTTACGCCTTTAAGTGGAAGTGCTTCTCCGTCTGGTGCTCGGAACACCAGATTGACCCCCTCTTATGCCCGGTTCGGTGGGTTCTCCAGTACCTCCTCCAACTCTCAAGGGAAGGGCTGAAGTCAAACTGTTAGAATTCATTTGAGCACCATATCGGCTAATTATCTCTTTATTGAGGGAAAATCTCTCTCAGGGCAGCCGTTAGTCTCCTACTTCATGCGGGGCCTTCTGCTATCCAAGCCGCCAATCCGTCATCCTCCGGCGGAATGGGACTTGAACGTGGTGCTCATGCAGCTCACCCGTCCATCCTTCGAGCTGATGGTGACGTGTTGGCTCCAGCATTTGTCCTGGAAGGTGGCCTTCCTGGTGGCACTGACCTTGGCTCGCCGAGTCAGTAAGCTTCAGGCGCTCATGGCTGGCGCCCCTTACACCAGGTTTTATCGGAACAGGGTGGTCCTCCAGACCCATCCTAAATTCTTACCCAAGGTTGTGTCGACTTTTCATCTCAACCAAGAAGTAGTGCTACCGACCTTCTTCCCGAGGCCCCATGCCAACCAGGCATCGGCGGCTCTCCACACCCTCCACTGCAGGCGGGCCCTCGCCTTCTACTTGCAGCATACCCAGGCTCACCGCAAGTCTGACAGACTTTTCATGACCCGCGATCCCAATCGGCAGGGGCAAGCAGTCACCAAGCGCACCCTCTTTTGGGTGGTGGACTGCATCGCTTTCGCCCATGCGAAGGCGGTTATCCCTCTGGATCGTCGAGTCACCGCACACGGGGTCCGTGTCAAAGTGGCCTCCATGGTTTCGCTGCACTTCGTGCCCATGATGGAATCTGCCGGGCGGCGACCTGGTCTTCCACGAACACCTTTGCTGCCCACTACTGCCTGGAGAGGGAGTCCCGCCAGTTCAGCGCCTTTGGCCAGGCTGTACTCCGTAATCTGTTTGGGGTATAAGCAACTCCTGCCCTCCGACCCTTCTTCACTGCTACCGAGGGCTTCACCCCGAGGACTGGCTCCTTTGGGCTTCGGCTTCTGCTTACAGCCTCGCGGAGGCGTTTTTTGGTTACAGGTTCGGTAGCCTGTAGCTAGGGAGTCCCATGTGAGGACTGACTTCCTGCTTGTTCCTGGAGAAAGCATAGTTGCTCACCTGTAACAGGTGTTCTCCAGGGACTGCAGGGTTCAGTCCCTACTACCCTCCTGCCTCCCTTGATGAGTTGCCATATTTTTGTCCTTCCCTTGCCATCTGCTTGGTAGGGCTCGAGCTAAGGGGCCCTGACTGAGCAAGATGGCACTCTTGGGTGGGAAGAGGGCCACGCATGCGTGGTAACAATCCCAAAGGCTTTCTTTGAAAGCTGAGGAATTGCTCCGCATGGGCTCCATTGGTGCCGACATCACCCATCAGTGAGGACTGATTCCTGCTGTCCCTGGAAAACACCTGTTACAGATGAGTAACTACACTTTTCCCACGGGAGGGACTTGAGAGCCACTTACCTACCAGATGAACAAAACACTCTGGTGGACAGGCTGAGTTGAGTTTTTCAGCCCACAAATGGACCCTGGACAGGGAAGATTGCAAGTCACATCTTTTAGGGCATCCCCTCAATAGATCTCTTCGTGACTCCTCAGAAATCCAAGTAGATCAGTTCTGCTCCAGAATGGGTTTACACATCAAACTGGCCTCAGGTGCCTTCCTTGGAGGGTCTTCTGTACATGTATTCTCCAATACCTCTCATGCAAAGGCCCTCCTAAAGTTCAAAACAAACAGACACAATGATTTTATTTCCCCTTATTGGCCCAGAACACCATGGTTCCCTGTCCTTCTGGAACTCTCCAGTTGTGAACCAATTCGGCTTGCCACTACCAAATCTGATATCACAGGAGAATGGGACAATGTTGTACCCCAATATCAAGTCCCTAGCCTTTACAACTTGGCTGCTGAGATGCTGATATCTGTTCTCAGTCTGCCAGCTGGTGTTACCAATATCCTGTTGTCCTCCAGGAGGGCATCAACGAGAAAGTACTATTCATGCAAATGGTAGACGGTTGCTGTCTGGCATGAGGGACACTCACCCTAGATCCCTTCGCCTGTCCCACACACACACTGCTAGAGTATCTTTTGCACCTCTTGAATCTGGACTCAAGTCCACTGCAGTAAGGATTCACCTCAGCGCAATTGGAACTTATCACCAAGGTGCAGGGAGTAAGCCCATCTCTGTACAGCCTTTTGTTATAAACTTCATGTGGAGCTTACTACTACTAAAACCTCTCTATAAGCCATCCGCAGTGTCTTGGGATCTCAGTATAATTCTTGCACAACTGATTAAGCTCCTTGTGAGCCACTCAGTTCATGTCCTCTGAGGTTTTTGACCTGGAAGGTACTGTTTCTGGTAGTGGTCACTTCAGCATGCAGTGTGAACGAGCTTGAGGACTTAGTAGTTCGCCCGCCTTATATTAAATTTCATCATAATAGTAGTCCTCCATACTCCTCCCAGTTTCCTTCCGAAAGTGATAACTGACTTCCAACATTTTTCACAAAACCTCATGCTCACAGAGGGGATACCGCGCTGCATGTTGGACTGCAAACAAGCCTTAACTTTCTATTTGGAGTGGACAAAAACCTATAGAAAATCCATCCACTTTTGGTTTGTTTTGACCCCAACAAGATAGGGGTTGTCTTCTCCAAACGCACATTCCAGATCATACTGCTAGACCAGTCCAGACAAGCGGGTTATGCACCTCTGCCAGCAGATAGGGAGACAGAGAAAAAAACTCCAGAGCTGTGATTGGTCAGGCTCTGGGTGACATAGGCATACCCCTAGAGGTCCTATTCAATATTTTCTCTGTCTCAGCAGATGAGGGTGTTCTTCAAGCTTGTTCTACAATTTCTTTTTTTCACTTTATTTTGAGGCTCCTGGATGCACCCAGAGTACACAAGAGGTGTTACTCTGGGTTTCCCAGCAACTTGATTCCCCAGATAAGCTTGTGGAGCTCCTGAGCCTGGCTTCAGTAGAGCTCCCGAATTTCTTAAAGCAGCGCTGAGTCTTTGCCACGAGGGCTTAGACTTTAGCAGGAGGATCAGGTATCAATTTCAGAGCAAAACTGTAAGTAAGCTGTTTTGTTACTTGCCTCAGCTGCCCCGGGTTTATTTCAACTGTTCTGCATCGGGACCGGCTGTCTCTGACCTGATTCCTTCACTTCTGGTTTTGTCAGGGTCTGTTAAACTGCGTTTTGAAGTTTCTTTAGCTGCTGACAGCACTTCCCTCCATACTGCAACCGAAATCGCCGTGTTTTCTGCAGTTTTTAGTGATGGAGAAGCCATTTACTGTCCTTTAGTTGTGCCAGCGGCCATTTTGAAAAACGGGCCATTGCTTTTTCTTCATTAGTTTTGGCGGGAGCAGCTGTTGACTGAGTTTGTTTCTCTCCTTAGCATTACAGGCACAACAGGTTTTCATTGTCACTTTCTTGGGGTTTATTTTCTCTGTTTTATTTTGATTCTCTTTTACTGTTAAAAAAAAAAAAAAAAAAAGGAGATGTTAGTTTCAGTCATGCCTTCTTCTCTTTTCAGATGCATAGTCTGTAATAGAAAGCAGAAAGAATTAACTAATCGGCTGTGCTCTGCCTGTTTGTCAGACCCTGTGGAATCGTCGGCTTCTGTTCTCCCCACACTGCCTGCAGTTGAGGTCAGCTCCCAGCTTCCCTCCCTAGATGCTCTACAAGGTGTCTCACCTTCTGAGAGTTCTCAGCCAGCCCCCACCTTCTTTCCTCAGCCGTCGGGGACTCCCAAAGATTCAACAGATACACAGTTTCTGGCACTGTTTTGCCAGGCTTGGACTCTGGCATACAGAGTCTGCAGAGCTTCCCACGGCGTCTGCTCCAACTCCTGATAAGCAGATTTCTGGCAGCCGTAAGCAATCTCATAAGACCACATTTCTCAAACAAGTACCACCTTCGGGAGAAGGAGCATGGTTAGCAGAGGCTACCGATTTGCTTGAGGACCGCAAATCTTCAGAAGGAAGTTTGCCTGCTTCAGAGCATGAAGACAGAGAATATTCTCTCTCGGATTCTTCCTTGACAGCACCTGAGGACTCTCAGGACATCCGGCTCTTTCGCAAAGAGGAGTTGCCTGCTCTTATATCGCAGGTGGTGGAGGCGCTGCGCCTCTTACCCTCCCATCTCTCAAACCTTGCAGCCTCAATCTCAGCCAGATCCTATATTACAGGGAATACGCAAGCCTTCCAGAGCCTTTTCCTTTCCAGCTGAATTGCAACAGATGGTATCTCGGGAATGGTACTCCCGGATGCCTCCTTACGCACCGCTCGCCGTATTGGGCAATTATATCAATGGACTCCCTCGGACCTCGACCGCTGGCTGGCCTACCCGAAGGTGGATGCTTTGGTGACCGGGATAACAAAGCATACCGCCATCCTGGTGGAAGGCGGAGCGGCTCTCCGGGATCAACAGTACCGTAAGGTCGAGGGTCTTCTTAAGACAGCTTTCTCGTCTTCGGCTCTGTCGCTTCAGCCGACCGTTTGTGGAGGCCTGGCGGCTCGAGCTTCCCTTCGATGGATTAAACAGCTTCCTGACACTTATCCAGAACTTGATCGTCTGGAATCGGTGGCCGCGTTCTTAGCGGATGCGTTTTATGACCTCCTGCGTCTCTCAGCTCGCTCGCTAGCAGCGGTGACGGTGGCTAGATGTTGGCTCTGGCTGCGTCAGTGGGCAGCAGATGTGGCCTCTAAAACGCGATTGTCGAAGCTTCCATTTCAGGGCAGACTCCTGTTTGGGAAAGATCTGGATAAGTTGGTGAAAGATCTAGGAGAGGTTAAACCTCAACGCCTACCTGAAGATAGACCTAAAGCTTCTCGCTGTGGATCTCGTACACAATCCTTTCGGCGCTTCGCCTCCTTCCATGACTCTAGGAGGAATCTGTTGTTCAGGCCGAATTCCTCCTCTGCTCCTGCCCCTCGCTTCACCCAGCGGGCACAGTCCTTTCGGGGAGCCCGTAAGGGATCTGAGTCCTATTCAGGTACAGGTAGATTCTCTGGCACCTCCCGCCCGTCCCGCTGATGGGATGCTCTGCCCACTTGAGCCGCTTCCACCAGTAGGGGGTCGTTTAGCCCTCTTTGCTCGTCAGTGGGCCTTAATAACTACGGATCAGTGGGTCCTCGACATTGTTTCTCTGGGATACGCCCTCGAATGTTGGCGCCCCATTCGAGACGCGTTTTTGGTTTCTCCCAGACGTTCCCCGGGAAAAGGCTAGCCATCCAATCCACTGTTCAAAGACTCCAGCGTTTAGATGCCGTTCGTCCAGTTCCACCGTTGGAAAGAGGACTAGGCCATTGCTCTATCTATTTCGTGGTGCCAAAAAAGGACGGCTCCTTTTGTCCTATCTTGGACCTCAAAGGCGTCAATCGCAGTCTGCGGGTACCACACTTTCGAATGGAGACTCTGCGATCCGTTATTCAAGCGGTATGCAAGGGGGAATTTCTAGCTTCCCCCGATCTCGTGGAAGCATACTTTCACATTCCCATTCGAGAGGGGCATCAGCGATTCCTTCGATTCGCGGTACTCCGTCAACATTTCCAATTTCGTGCGATGCCCTTCGGTCTAGCTTCGGCGCCTCGAACCTTCTCCAAGGTAATGGTGGTAGTAGCTGCGGCCTTATGCAGCCGCGGCATCAGAGTTCATCCTTATCTGGACGACTGGCTCATTCGTGCAGACTCCCTGAGCTTGCAGCACACTCGGTGGTTGTTGCCTTTCTCGAGAGCCTCGGCTGGGTAATAAACTGCGACAAGAGTTGTCTTCAGCCGTCCCAGGAGATCAAATTTTTAGGGGCTCAATTCGAAACAGCCTTAGGTTGGGTCTTTTTGTCAATGCCTCTCTTCCTCAAGTTAACTTCTCAAGTTCGCAGTCTCCTAGCACAGGTCTCGCCTCGAGCATGGGATTACCTTCAAGTCCTGGGATCCATGGCGGCGACCATAGATCTCGTGCCTTGGGCCATAGCGCACATGCGCTGCCTACAGAAAGCTCTCCTGACATGATGGTCGCCAGTTTCAGAAGACTACCAAATTCGCCTTCTGCTTCACTCCAGGGTCAGACTAAGCCTACGGTGGTGGCTCTCCTCCAGCAACGTCCTGAAGGGGGTTCCCTTAGAGACTCCGTGTTGGATCGTTCTAACAACGGATGCCTGTCTGTCCGGTTGGGGCGCACACTGTCGATCTCACACTGTGCAGGGCGCTTGGACAACACGCGAATCCCGCTGGACGATCAGTCGACTAGAGGCACGAGCAGTATGTCTGGCTCTACTGAGATTTCACACTCTTCTGCATGGGAAAGCGGTTCGGATACTATCCGACAACACGACCACTGTTTCCTATATCAACCGTCAAGGAGGGACCAAGTGCACTGGAGTGTCTATCGAGATGGCTCTTCTTCTTCCTTGGGCAGAGAGACATCTCCAAGCCCTCTCCGCCCAACACATTGCAGGAACCAGCAATGTGAAGGCGGACTTTCTGGGTCGCAATACCCTTGACCCCGGCGAGTGGGAACTGGCCCCACTAGCCTTCCAGAGGATAGTTCAAAAATGGGGGTCGCTAGCGATAGATCTCATGGCGTTGGCAGCGAATGCCAAAGTCCCGAGTTTCTTCAGCCGTTGGAGAGAACGCGGGACTCTTGCATTCGATGCGTTGACTCAGACTTGTCCGGAAACCCAGCTTCTTTGTTTTTCCACCCTGGTCCATGATCGGCAGGATCCTGCAGCGAATTTGGTCGCACAGGGAGCCGGTAGTCCTCGTCACCCTGGATTGGCCAAGAAGACTATGGTATGCCGATCTCATAATGCTGTCACGGGGGTCGCCATTACGGCTGGCAGCTCCCTCCAGACACCTCAGACAGGGACCGATCTTCATGGAAAATCCAGCTCCCTACTCGCTTACAGCTTGGCTCTTGAACGCCGCCATTTGACCCATAAGGGGTATTCGCCGAAGGTGGTAGCTACCCTCCTTAGCGAGTGACGGTCTTCAACATCCGCTGCTTATGCGAGAGTGTGGCGCGTCTTCGAGGCTTGGTGTTCACGTCATCACTTGTCCCCGTGGCGTACCTCAATTCCTGATATTCTTGCCTTTTTACAGGATGGTCTTGATAAAGGTTTGGCGCTCGGTTCGCTTCGAGTGCACATTTCTGCCTTGACATGTTATCGGGGTCCGGTGCACGGTAGATCCCTTGCTTCCCACGCTGATGTGTCTCGGTTTCTGAAAGGGGTCAAGCTGCTTCATCCCACTAGAGGACAGCAACCTTGGCCTGGAAGGACTGGGGTTTCTAGTCCCACAGGTGCTCCTTGTGGTCTTGGGCAAGCCACTTAACACTCCATAGCCCATGTTCCCTGTAAAATAGTTATCTCCAAGTTATAATGCCCTGTTCAATGTAATTTCAGTTTGTTCAATGTAAACCGCACTGATGCAGAATAGAGCGGTATATAAGAGAATATAAATAAATAAAATAAAATAAAATCCTCCGGCCCGTCCAGTAGTTCCTCCTTGGGATCTAGCACTAGTTCTCAGGGCGCTCGGAAATCCGCCCTTTGAGCCTTTGAAGGAAGTGTCTCTTCTAGATTTGACGCTCAAAACGGTGTTTTTGGTAGCAATCATGTCGGCTCGAAGAATCTCGGAGCTTCAAGCTCTCTCGTGCAGGGATCCGTATCTTTCTTTCTCTCCTGAGGGGGTAACTCTTCGCACGGTTCCTTCCTTCCTGCCTAAAGTGGTTACTCCTTTTCATGTCAATCAGCCCCTGCTATTGCCTGCCTTCTCTAAAGAACAGTGTGCGGGTAGGCGCAAAAGTCTTCGCTTCCTCGATTTCAAGCGAGTTCTCCTTCACTGTTTGAAAGTTACCAATTCCTTTCGCAAGACTGACCATCTTTTTGTTCTCCTTTCGGGGCCGCGCAAGGGTTTGGCTGCTTCCAAACCTTCTATCACTAGGTGGCTGCATTGTGCCATTGAATAGGCTTACATTCTCCAAGGCCAGCCGGTTCCAGAAGGGCTTCGAGCTCATTCCACTCGAGCCCAATCCACGTCATGGGCCGAGAGGTCCCACGTCCCTCCTCTCGATATTTGTCGAGCGGCCACCTGGTCGTCCTTGTCCTCTTTTGTTCAGCACTATCGGTTGGATATACAGGCCCGAGAGGACAGTCGTTTCGGAGTTGGGGTGCTGTCGGCGGCTCTAACTGCCCACCCTGAGGGTAATTAGCTTGGGTACTTCCCGCTTGTCTGGACTGGTCTAGCAGTATGATCTGGAAGGAGAAATTTCACTTAACGTTAATTTCCTTTCCTGGAATACTGCTAGACCAGTCCAGAACCCACCCAGCTTGTCAGAGGCACTGCTACTTGTGCAGAGCAGCCGACAGTCATACGCTCCGCAAGCAGTTCCGGAGTTTGTTTCCTGGGAATGTGTCAAAGCAGTCATTTCAGACTTCTTCCCTTGGGAATGATATTTGATCCTTCTCTTCCGTTTTTCGTTCGGGTTGAGGGGTTGAGTTGGTTCCTTTTTTAAGGGTTCATAGTTGCGTTTTTTCCCTGAGATGTTGCCTTTTTGGCTTGTTACATAGTTACTAAATAGGACCTCTAGGGGTATGCCTATGTCACCCAGAGCCTGACCAATCACAGCTCTGGAGTTTTTTTTCTCTGTCTCCCTATCTGCTGGCAGGGGTGCATAACCTGCTTGTCTGGACTGGTCTAGCAGTATTCCAGAAAAGGAAATTAACGGTAAGTGAAATTTCTCCTTATCAATTTGGCTAGCAAATTGCATCGCTTTTGCTTGAGCCTCGGCAGGCCTAAGCCATGAGGGTCATGTCACGGCTCATAATGTCAGCTATGACTGCGTTGATGACCCACTTGTGCTTGGTTTCCATGGAAGAGAATTGCAAAACTGCATCATGGACATCAGTCCATACATTCACATTTCACTACTGTCTAGAAGGGAGTCCTGACGCGACAGTAATTTCAGTAAATCAGTACTCAGGAATCTGTTTGAGGAGTAGAATACAACTTTATCCCCTCTAGACCCATTTCTTTCAGTTCAGGCTACCTAAAAAAGAAAAAAAATACAAAATATAAAAGGCCTGTTGCCAACAAAAACAGTTATACAGTTGCCCCGTTAGACTGTTCATTATAACCGTTTTTTGTTCAAGGTAGCCTGTAGCTAGGGAGTCCCATTCGTGAGGACATTTTCCTGCTTGTCCATAGAAAAAATGTATTTACTCAACTGTAGCAGGTTTTCTCTATGGACAGCAGGAAAAGTCCTCACAACCCTCCCACCTCCCCTAGGAGTTCTATTCTCCTCAGCTTTAGTAGCGACTGAGATAAAATGGCTGAGGTGGGAAGGCACACACATGTACAGAGAAGGTTCCAAAAGCTTGCAGAAGGAGCTGGAATACTCCTGCATGTGGCTCCATTGGATACAGGTGAGTAGCTACATTTTCCAACCTGAATTTCTGTGATTTAAGCCTTACTTTCTGTTTTCTTTCCCATCTTTTCTGTACTCCAAATTGCAACCTGTTTCTCCTACCACGCTCCATTCTGCTATTTCTTTCATTACTCTACTGTGATATCTGACTTTTCCGCTACAAAGCAAGGCGCAGGGGCTGATTAAAGCGTAATACTGTATGTGAATTCAGGTATTTCCCCTCTTTAAATTATTTTTTCTGTCCCATCTTTGGGACAATTACAATAACTTCTTGTGATTGAAGGAGCAGTATTCTGATCCCTTTTAAGATTTGTCTAGTACTGATGTAAAATTGAATAATGCAGGCATGTCCAACAGGTAGATTGCGATCTACTTGTAGATCCCGGAGGGGTCAGAGGTAGATCGCCAGTCCCACTTGGCTCCATCTCTCCAGCAGCTCGCCCCATTGCCTAGGATAGAGCTCGTGCCGGCAGGTCGTCTGCCGAGGGCTTGCCGCCGCTGCTAATCCTTTGCCTGTCTTTTTTCCCTGATGCAAACAAAATAGAACCCCAATCGGATCAATCAAACACACCGAAAATAATAAATCCGAATGACTGGATGATTCCCAAAGTCCCAAAAGTTCTTAGCAATGTTTTTTTGTCGGAGCTTGTCAGCCCAGTTCCTGGCACTGGGCTGACAAGCTCCGACAAAAAAAACATTGCTAAGAACTTTTGGGACTTTGGGAATCATCCAGTCATTCGGATTTATTATTTTCGGTGTCTTTTTTCCCTGCCTGAGGTAATCTTGACTGTGGGTGTATTGGGGGCGCTTGTTGTTTTCGTGCCAATACCTGGTCTCCTGTCTCTCAGAATCACCCATTCCTGCCCCCGCCCCAACACCTCTTAGAAGTGTGTTATATACGGGGCGATAACCATTCACCCGGGCTTTACCTGAATACACTTACTGTATTAGTTGTGTCGTGTGCTGGTCGTTGGTCGCTTTATAATTCGCTTTCATTAAATGTTTTCGAGCAGACACAACAAAGTGTCAAGAATTTGGTGATTTTGGCGGGCTTTTACAATTTTCTTCTAACTTGCCTATGCCTTGCCTTCGAATTGGTTCAAACCACTGTGACTTTTGCTTGTTTCTGCAATTTTATTTCACCTTGCCTTTGCGTTGATTCCATGCTGTGTGCAGAATTTATTAAATCGCGTGTGGTGGTATTTGAACTTGTTTGGCGGTATTTGATTTTATCTGGTTTGCTGGGCAGGTGTTTGAGTTTTTTTGATGCTTGTTTGGTGGTAATTAATTATTGGTGCCAGTATGATGAATTCTTATTTTTACTTTTAGAACTGCATGGTTTTGACATCTCCAGTCCTTGTATTGCACATCATCCAGAGGTCTTCAGTTCCTGTTGATCTTTAATACTTTGGGACAGTGACAGTTTTTGACCAGATTCAGCCAGTGTTTATACTAACTTAGCAGATTTGACCTTCTTACATCCAGCCACCCCAGTATAACGAAGATGAGTGTTCCAAAGAAGAGCAAAACCTACCACTATCATGATGAATGGGAAATGGATTACTTCTTCATCATGGTGAAAGACGAAGTGTTGTTGTCTAATTTGTAACACCCCAGTATCCTTGCCCAAAAAGGGTAATATGGAACGTTATTATAAGGCTCTGCATAGCAATAAGTTTGATGCTGATTTTCCATCCAAAAGTGAAATTTGTAAACTGAAGCTCAAACTTAAATCGAAATTGGCTACTCAGCAACAGTTGATGGCGAAGTCAAGGTCACATTCGGTCAATGCAACCATAGCATCATTCAAGGTCAGCAACCTGATCGCAAAGAAATGCAAACCTTTCACTGAAGGGGAATTTGTAAAAGATTGTTTTCTTGAAGCAGCTGACAATCTTTTTGAAGGATTTAAAAATAAGAAAGAGATCATAGCTGCTATTCAAGATGTACAATTGTCAAGAAACACCGTTGTGTGGCGAATAGAAAAGATGCGTGGAGACACAACTGAACAATTGTTGGAGGATGTTTCAAATTGTGTTGCTTTCCCAGTCCAACTGGATGAATCTACAGACATAAGAGACATAGCCAAGTTACTAGTCTTTATCCGGATGGTTTTTGAAGACTTCAGTGTTAAAGAAGAACTACTTGGAATGATTTCTTTAAAAGGGATAACTACCAGTCAGGAAATATTGTGTTCTTTCCATTCTTTTGTGACAAAGTGTAATCTTCCATTGCATAGACTTGTTTCCATCACTACTGATGGAGCAAAAGCAATGACAGATGAGGCTAACGGTTTCATAGCCCACTGTAGACAGCATGACGACTTCCCAGATTTCCTTTCTTACCACTGCATCATTCACCAGCAAGTTTTGGCAAGCAAGAGACTCAATACAAAGACTGTCATGGACATCACTTTCAAAATTGTAAATTTAGTTTGTGGAAGATCACTTCAAAGACGGCTTTTCAATCTTACTCTTGATGAAGGGGCAGCGGAAATTATTTTGCACACAGATGTAAGGTGGCTAAGTAGGCACAAATTTCTGCAAAGATTTCGTGATTTGCAGAATGAAATAAGTTTTTTGAAGGAGAGGGGAAATGACCAAGCAGAGTTGGAAGATGAGGAGTGGTTATGCGATCTGGCATTTCTCGCTGACTTTACAGGCAAGCTAAGTGATATGAACCTTGAACTACAAGGTAAAAACAAATGCATTGGCGAGATGATGAGTCCAGTTTCATCCTACAAGAGCAAATTTGAGCTAATGATGACTGACCTTGCAAACAACACTTGATCATTTTCCTAATACGCGGGACCATCTGGGACAATATCCAAATTTTGCTTTTCAGAACGAGAACTATGTGACAGAAATCTGTTCTGTTATCCAGGAATTTGAAAATAGATTCTGTAACTACCAAAAAATTGGAACGGTTGTGGAGTACTTGTCATACCCATTCAAAGTAGATGTGGATATTAAAGAAACTGCAGCTGCTATCAGTAAAAATTACTTATTGAACAAGCCATCTCTTGAAAACGAAATATTAGCCCTTAAAAATGACATTTTTCTCAAGACTCGTGCTGAGCAAGAATCGTTTTGGAAGCTAGTGCCTAGAGACAAATTTCTCAACTTGAGAAGATGCAGTGAAGCTGTACACTCCTGTTTCGGTTCAACTTATTTGTGTGAATCTGCGTTTTCCCATCTGAAAATGACAGAGTACACAACATTCCAACATGACAGATGAACATCTCCAGGATTCCCTGAGACTGGCCCTCACGCAATATTCATCCAACTTCAAAAAGCTGGTGGATGAAATGCAGGCTCAGATGTCTCACTAGTGAGCAAGAGCGAAATATTAAAGATTATGCAAGATCAGCCTGGATCAATACGCAACCTAAATTTAACACAAATTACTCAATAAAAATTAAAGAATGTTATTAAGACATTTAAAGAAAGTTATTACTCAATAAAACTTTAAGAAAAAATGTACTTTCCATTTCCCCTCGCATTTCTTACTGGATCTTCGTGTCTCTGTTTTGTTTTTGCTTAATTTGCTTAACAGCTGATCACATCCAAGTAAATGACAGATGGTTCATTAAAAATGGGGGGGGGGGGGATCCTCCAACTTTATTGAGTTAAAAATTTATTTGAAACTAATTTGAAACTTAATTTTCATGGTGGTAGATCACCGGCACTTTTGGCCGGAAAAAGTAGATCACGACCTGGTCAGAGTTGGACATGCCTGGAATAATGTATGGTAAATAGACATGACAGGCCTGAGGAGCAGGAATCAGAGGCTGGAATCAAATTCTTTTCCAGCATGTATATATGAAGGATGATCAGTGAGCTTACTACCAAGTAAATATATTTTAAATTATTCAAAACCTATCTTTTTAAATCAAAAGGATGTCTGCTCCATTATCTATGTAAAAGTCAAATTTATGGTTTTATATCCCAGCCTGGTTGTTTGGCACACTTTCTCCAGGAACAAGCAGGAAGTCGGTCCTCACTTATGGGTGACGTCGGCACCAACAGCGCCCGCATGGAGGAATTCCCCAGCTTTCAAAGAAAGCCTTTGGGATTGCTGCCACACGTGCTTGGTCCTCTTCCCGCCCAAAGGTGCCATCTTGCTCAGTCTCCCTTTTTCCGCGGAGCCCTTCGGACGCATTTCCTCGTCCCTCAGAAAAAGTGTTTTCGTTTTCGGCATCTGGCCCTCTATTTTCCGGTAGCACCGGTCCTTCCTTCCTTCCTTTCATTCCTTTTTTCCCAAGCAAAGGTTCATCCTTATTCCAACCTTTTTTGGAAATTTTTTTCTTTCCAGGCCTTTTAGCGTCATTTTCAACTGTTGGTCTCGAAAGTCTTCGACCTAGCAGGGACCCTTTTTTGCCCCAATGGCAACCGGTTTTAAAAAATGTGACATGTGCTCCAAGAGTATGTCGCTCACAGACACCCATGACTCTTGTCTCCAGTGTCTGGGGGCCGACCATAACCCGGAGCTCTGTTCTCTCTGTAAGAAAATGTCCACCAAGGTCCCTGCTAAGTCGTAAGCAGAAGTCCGATGATATTTTCCGTAAGGCAGCCCCGGAATCCCCGGGGGCATCCTTGGCTGTCCCTCCGCTTGTGGGATCTTCTGCAGTGGCTCCGCTTCCAAGGCGGCACTCTGATCAGGGGTCCCCTGAGGTGGAAAGGCACAAGAAGAAGACGACCTCAAAGTCGTTATCAGGGGCTCTGGACATGTGCGAACATTTCCGCGCTCAGTCGCTCAGCCCTCCCCGGCATTCCCGAGAGTCAGACAGGGAACATTCTGTCCCGGCTACTCCTCCGCATGTGGGAGGCACCTTCCTCCGGTTCTCATTGTGAGCAAACACCTCAATACCATATATAGGGTCCAGCACGGCCTGGGGTTCCGAAAGACCCAGCTCCCACACACCTCCATGGTAATGGAATCTGCGATGCGGAAGCAATAGAGCCCGAAGTCACGTTCTTCGGTCCCACTGAGCAAGGAGTCCAGGGGTGCAAGGCCTATCAAGGGTCCATGCTGACATGCTGTATTCAGGCCTATCAACTGTACGTGGGCATGTTCCTGCATGACCTCACCAAAGTGCTCGGCGGATTTTCCGCAGGTCTTGGGGGTGAGCACTCTCTCAGCTTTCAGACACTCCTGAGGTCGGTCGCGGACTGCTCAAAGTACCTCTCTCCGCGCCGCATATGACTGGTTTGAATCCTCCACCTGAGTGGCGGCGGCTGGCATCGGGGCCCACGCCAGGCATGACTCCAGTCTTCGGATCTGGAGCAGTGGGTCCTGAAGAAACTCTTGATGTCCCCTGCCTAGTGAACAAATGTTCGGCAAGCCCATGGAGGATAAGGCCACCGAAATTGAAACGGAGTTCGTAACTTGAACCCGTCTCTTGTGTAAGATCTCTTCTCT
This sequence comes from Ichthyophis bannanicus, assembly GCA_033557465.1. Lineage (NCBI taxonomy): Eukaryota > Metazoa > Chordata > Amphibia > Gymnophiona > Ichthyophiidae > Ichthyophis > Ichthyophis bannanicus. Next base: position 502,128,916 of record CM066034.1, on the reverse strand, counting down.
ACCGTGGAAGAAGCAGCCAGCGAAAAAGCCATTCTTCCACAGAAAGGGTCTCCCCTACCGGTGATATCCACCCTACCCCGCATCGCCCATCAGCACGCAGGGTAAGGAGGTGCGCACAGCCATAGCAAGCCTAAAGGGCCTAATGCCCAACCACTGGTGCCACCTCAACCCGCGTAGGGGTTTTGACGCCGATGGCATAGCCTCTTGCCCCCTGGTGGGGATTCCGCCTGTGGGGGGACGCCTGTCCTTTTTCGTGCCCCAATGGGCGTCGATCACATCGGACACCTGGGTCCTCAGGGTGGTCCGGGACAGTTACCGTCTTAATCTGGACAGGCTCCCTCTTCCCTTCTCCCCAGCGAAGCCTTCTCGGCTTCCCTTGCATCAGGCTTGCTTTCAACAGGAGCTAACCAACCTCCTCGGCCAGCGGGCGGTTGAAAGGGTGCCACTGCACCTCCGAGGCCGAGGGTTCTACTCCCGATACTTCTCGTTCCGAAAAAGACGGGGGGCCTACGCCCCATCCTCGATCTCAGGAACCAAAACAAATTTCTTGTGCTGGAGAAGTTTAAAATGCTATCGTTTGGTGTCCTGCTGCCTTCCTCCCGCAGGGCGATTAGCTATGCTCCTTGGACCTCAGGGACGCTTACACCTACATTCTGGTCCACCCTTGCGCTTCAGGGTGCAGGGAGAGCACTACCAACACAGGGTTCTCCCCTTCGGGCTTGCGTCTGCCCCGCAGGTCTGCAGCCACCGCCTGTCTCTGGCAACTGGAACTCTCTACCAAACCACATCAGGAACAACGGTGATCTCCCATCATTCAAAAAACAGCTAAAAACCGTCCTATTCCAAGAACATCTCTGAATAGGACCCCTTATTCTCCTCAAGATCTCCAGACCAGTAACTGTACTATCCTGTCAGTCTCTATGTCCATCCCAAAATCATTAATGTTGAGCCCCCGGTGATGGCCCCCCCCCCCACTATTGATTCCCCCCCCCCCTTTGTTATATGTCCCACCGCTTTGACCCGGTGAAAAGCGGGATATAAATACAGTTAAATAAATAAATAAACTGGGCATACCTGTTTTCCCTTACCTAGACGACTGGCTTGTCACAGGGGCATCGACCGATTAAGCCCATCTTGTGGCATCATGCACAATCTTCCTCCTCGAACGCCTCAGCTTCTTGGTCAATTACTCCAAGTCCCACCTCGGACCGGTGCAGACCCTGGAGTTCATCAGCGCACTCCTTGACACAGAGCGTGCGACGGCCTTCCTGCCCCGAGATCGTGCAAACCGTCTCCACGCCCTTGCGGCCAAGGTCCAAGGCCAGGCTCGGATTCTGGCGCGAACCATGTTGTGCCTCCTGGGGTACGTGGCCTCCACCGTTCATGTTGTTCCCCACGCCCATATGCACATGCGGACGGCTCAGTGGTGCATCAGGGCACAATGGAGCCAGGCCTCCGGTCGCCTCTGGGACCCAGTCCAGATCTCCCACAGTCTTTCCACCTCCCTGGATTGGTGGCAGGATCCCCAAAGCCTTCTTCAAGGAATGCCCTTCCAGGCCCTGCACACAAGCTTGTCCTTGCCTCCCTGCTGGGTTGGGGAGCCCACTGCAGCGATCTACGCACCCAGGAGCAGTGGTCACCCAAAGAAACTCAGCAACAGATCAGTCTGCTCGACATTCGGGTGGTTTGGTGGGCCCTGAGGGCCTTCGAGTACCACCTGAGGGGAGGGTCGGTGCTCATGCAGACCGACAACAGGGTAGCTACGTTCTACATAAACAAGGAAGGAGGAACAGGTTCTTGCCCCCTCTGCCGGGAGACGGTCCTCCTTTGCCATTCGTCGGGGCATAACCCTCAGAGCGGTCTATCTCCCGGGCCAGGAGAATGTCCTCACGGACAAACTCAGCAGAATCCTCTGCCCACACAAGTGGCGCCTGGACCCGGAGGTGGCCAGCCTTAGAACATAAGAACATAAGATATGCCATACTGGGTCAGACCAAGGTCCATCAAGCCCAGTATTCTGTTTCCAACAGTGGCCAATCTAGGTCATATGTACCTAGCCTTTTATTCCATCAGTGGGGGACTCCGTCCGTGGACCTGTTCGCCAGTCCGGTGAACGCGCAACTCCCCCGATTCTGTGGACCGATTCCACATCCGAGCAGGGTGGCTCTGGATGCGTTCCTCCTGAGTTGGGCCTCTGGGCTCCTTTATGCCTTTTCCCCCACTCCTCTCATTGCGAGGACCCTGCAGAAGATCCAGTGGGAGCGAGCTTCCATGATCCTCTTGGCTCCTTCGTGGCCTCAACAGACTTGGTTCCCGCTTCTGCTCCGGCTCTCATCCGAGCCTCCAGTCCCCCTAGGCTGCACCCCAGGCCTGCTAACGCAGGAGGAGGGACAGATGCCCCACCCAAACCTGGCCTCATTGTCCCTTACAACCTGGCAGCTGAGCGGAGGTTGAGGAGATCCTTCTCGCGTCAAGGAAGGACTCGATGAGGCAAACCTATGCTTTGAAGTGGCGGCGTTTCTCGATCTGGTGCTCCGAGCTCCAGATCAACCCGTTCTCCTGCTCTCTCCAGGATGTTCTCCAGTACCACCTCCACCTCTCGAAGGAGGGGCTTAAATCCAACTCTGTCAGAGTACACATGAGCGCCATCTTGGGTAAACCTCTCTCGGGACAGCCCCTGGTCTCCCGCTTCATGCGGGGCCTTTTACTTTCCAAGCCTCCCATCCGGCCTCTCCCGGCGGAGTGGGACCTGAACGTCATGTTCATGCAGCTTACCCAGCCGCCCTTCGAACTGATGGCGATGTGCTCACTTCGTCACCTCTCCTTGAAGGTAGTCTTCATGATGGCTCTGACTTTGGCTCGGTGAGTCAGCGAACTCCAGGCCCTCATGGCTGAGACTCCCCTACACCAGGTTCTATGGGAACAAGGTGGTCCTCCGCACCCACCCCAAGTTCCTACCGAAGGTTGTCTCGGACTTCTATCTCAATCAGGAGATAGTCTTGCCGACCTTCTTCCCAAGACCTCATGCCAACTGGGCATCGGCAGTCTTACATATACTCGACTGCAAGAGGGCTCTCGCCTTCTACCTGCAGCACACCCAGGTTCATCGCAAGTCCGATCGGCTCTTTGTTAACTATGATCCCAACCGCCTAGGGCAAGCAGTCACCAAGTGCACCCTCTCCATCTGGGTGGTGGACTGCATCACCTTCGCCCAAGCAAAGGCGGGTGCCCCGCTGGATCGACGGGTCACCGCACATGGCGTCTGGGCCAAGGCGGCTTCAGTGGATTCGCTGCGCTCAGTGCCTCTAACGGACATCTGCCAGACTGTGACATAGTCTTCAGCGAACACTTTCACTTTGCACTACTGCCTGGAGAGGGAGTCCCGCTGTGACAGCACCTTTGGCCAGGCTGTGCTCCGTAATTTCTTCGGGGTATAAGTAACTCCTGCCCTCCGACCCTTCTTCGGTGGCTACCAAGAGCTTCGTCCTGGGGACCCGAAGACTCGGGCTCCTTCGAGCATCGGCTTCTGCCCGCGGTGGTGTTTTTGGGTTACAGGTTCGGTAGCCTGTAGCTGGGGAGTCCCATAAGTGAGGACTGACTTCCTGCTTGTTCCTGGAGAAAACGTGGTTACTCACCTGTAACAGGTGTTCTCCAGGGACAGCAGGAATCGGTCCTCACTATCCTCCCACCTCCCCTGAAGAGTTGCTATTTTTATCCTTCCCTTGCCATCTGCTTAGAAGGGCTCTAGCTATGGGACCTGACTGAGCAAGATGGCACCTTTAGGCGGGAAGAGGACCATGCATGCGTGACAGCAATCCCAAAGGCTTTCTTTGAAAGCTGGGGAGTTGTTCCACAGGGGATCTGTTGGTGCCGACGTCACCCATAAGTGAGGACTGATTCCTGTTGTCCCTGGAGAACACCTGTTACAGGTGAGTAACTACACTTTTTATGTAGATATAGAGGACCGGTTTTAACTGACACGATTTTTGAATCTGCTGTGAACTTTCTCTGGCAGCACTATAATAAAATATTTGTTGCATTGGAGAAGTATTCTGTGCCAGTTTGTTGTACATGGCTTTGTTTCATTGTACTTATCTTGTCCTATAGTCTAGATGTTTATTTCAAGCAGCTGAGTAACGATTTGGAAGTTTTTGCTGGACATGCAAAGAGAAAGACTGTGGATGCAACAGACATTGAACTTCTGATGAGACGGTAAGTTGAGAACAGTTTGTCATCTGAGCTATAAGGTTTAATAAAAACCATGTAATTACATATCCAAGATGTGGTGTGATAGAGACTAGTGACATCTTGAGGACTCGTAAAATGTTTTTCCCCCATTAGCCTCTTCATAAGAACATAAGATATGCCATACTGAGTCAGACCAAGGTCCATCAAGCCCAGTATCCTGTTTCCAACAGTGGCCAATCTAGGTCATACGTACCTAGCAGTTTCCCCAAAAGACGCAGGTTCCGCAATGCTTATACTAGGTCAAGCATTGATATCCTGGGTCCCTTCTTAATAATGGTTTATGGACCTTTCCTCCAGGAAATTGTCCAAAACGTTTTTAAACCCCGCTACACTAACAGCCTTTACTACATCCTCGGGTAACAAATTCCAGAGTTTGATTACACGTTGAGTGAAAAAATATTATCTTTTATTAGTCTTAAATAGTTTACCCTGTAGCTTCATTGCATGTCCCCTAGTCTTTCTATATTCTGATAACGTAAACAATCGATCTACGTTTACCCATTCCACTCCGTTCATTAATTTATAGACTTCTATCATATCTCCCCTCAGCCGTCTCTTTTCCAGGTTAAAGAGCTCTAACCTTTTTAGCCTTTCTTCATAGGAGTATCCTTCCATCCCCTTTACCATTTTGGTGGCTCTTCTCTGAACCTTTTCTAATAACTCTATATCCTTCATCATTGTAATCACTTACCATAAGAGACTATCATTTTATGCACATCAAGAGGCCAGTATTCAGTGGCAGGCTGACGGCATAGCAACTTGAAACGGTTAAGATATCTTTTTAAAGTTATGTGGTTTTTCAGTGGTAGCAGAAGCTGCCTCTGTTAGGGGGTGAATATAGCTGAGAGTCTTGGTTTGCTGAACTGCATGTCTCAAAGCTTATAAGAAGGGAATAAAGCTTGTGACTATAAAGAGGTGAATTCTGTTTGGGGGTTTTAGAAAAATAAACAGGAACTTGTATTTTTTTTAATAATTCCAGATGTTAAGTAAGTTAGCATTAGTCTTTTTTTGCCTGCTAATTATTTTAGAACGAATTGACATGCATTTCTACCATTTACAATCAATTATTGTAACTTGTCTTTGGGTCCTCCTGATTGTTGGTAGGGAGCTAAAAGAGGTACAAAATTCTTGCTTGATGTCTAGTACTCCTTGTTCAGAACATAACACACATATTCTGTGTAATTTGCATTGGCTTTCTGTGTCCTAGAGTGTAAAATTTTAAGTTTTACCATTTATACATGAGGTTCTGTGAAGCTCTGCTCTTATGTATTTTAGTACTGTGTTACAGATTTATAAGCCCTCATGTGATTTAAGATCAATGGTATCTACAGGAACAAGCAGGAATGTAATCTTCACACATGGGTGACTTTGGCACTGACGGAGCCTGTGCAGGAATGCTCCCTGGCATACAATAGAAAAGCTTTTGTGAGCTTCCCACTGCACCTGCATGCTGCCTTCCCGCCTTTCCAACTCTGCTTCCTCAGTTCTTCATTTTCCATGGTGCCAGCAGGAAGCAAATCCTGTCACCGCAGAAAATTCTTTCTCATTTTTTTGTGGTTATCATCTGCCTTCCCATCGACGCCGGAACTGACTCCCATTGTCAGTTCTCTTCTTTTCTTTCTTTCTTTATTATAAATTTTAAAAAAGTTTCTTCAGGCGTATCGACACCATTTTATCTACTGACACTATTGAGAAACCAACTAGTGGTTTTAAGAAATTTTCTAAATGTGGTAGTGCCATCTTGGCTACTGATACATGACTGGTGTCTCAAATGCCTCGGGCCCGACCACCAGCCATTAGAATGTCTCCTGTGCAAGAAAATGACCAAGAGAGGCCTGCGGAATCAAGCCGTGAAGTTGGGAACACTGCCTCAGATGCGGTTTCTTTGTCTTCCTCTCATGGATCTCAGGTATTGAAGCACAAGTCTTCTTCAAAGGCAGGCCATCCCCCAAGGATAGAGCTCTTTCTAAGCATAGAGAGGTAGATCGGCTGGCTAAACAACCCTGGCGGGAGGACCTCTCCTCCAAAGCCATCGAGCGGTCCCAGGATGCTTCCGAGGCCTCCACCTCAGGAGAACTCCTGGTGCCATGCTCTGGGACGGTAGCGCAAGTCTCTGATATCGACACCCAAGCATCAGCAGGCTCCATGGATCAACATATCCTGAACATTGATCAAAGCCTGGTGGCTCTACTGGCAGCTTCGGTCCCAGACTGCTTTGGGGTACATTCTGCTATGTCCGCTGCCGCCCATGCCGGCCCTCGAGTCCATTCATGGCACTGAGGTATCGTCCAAGCAGGTCCCTCGTACCAATGTTGACTTTAACCAGTATCAGGCCTTATCGGAACAGGAACATCATTCCTGCCGATGCTTCAAATCTTCCGATTCCAATTCTTCCGATGACGAGTCAAATGATACCCGAAGACTACAAAAGGACCCTTCTCCCTTGCCGGAACAGCGTATGTTCCCTCCCGAGGACATGTCTTTTCAGGAGTTTATTTGTGACCTGACTAGGGGTCTCTCTATAACAGTGACATCCGAAAAAGAGCCCAGAGCAGAGGAATTGGAGATTCTCCATTACCCGACAGCTCCTAAGGAGGCGGCTATACTTCCACTATCGTATTCTCCATGATCTCATGTTCCGGATGTGGGAGACTCCCCTCACTATTTCTCGCCATACTCGATGTCTTGATACCATGTTGTTGTTGTTAAGTGCCGTCGAGTCGGAGTCGGCTCATGGCGACCCTCTGGATAGCTATCCTAAATTGTGTTCGGTCTTCAGTCAGGCGGCTCATTGACGACAGACTGGTACCCGTAGCTGCTGTTATTGTAGCGATCCATCTCATTGCTGGCCTTCCTCTTTTGCGTTGACCTTCTATCTTGCCAAGCATGATGTCTTTCTCTAATGATCTCTCTCTTCGCATGATGTGTCCGAAGTATGAAAGCCGAAGTCTTGTCATCTGAGCTTCTAAAGAAAGCTTAGGTTTGATCTCCTCTAGTACCGACTGGTTTGTTCTTCGGGCAGTCCATGGTATACACAGTATTCGCCGCCAGCACCATAATTCAAAGGCATCAATTTTCTTCCTGTCTGTCTTTTTCACTGTCCAGCTTTCACATCCATATGATGTTATTGAAAATACCATGGCTTGAACAAGTCGAATCTTTGTATGGAGAGACACATCTCTGCTCTTGAGAATCTTATCTAGGTCTTTCATAGCCATTCTGCCAAGAGCAATGCGTCGTCTGATTTCTTGACTGCTTGTTGCTTCTTTATTGATAGTTGATCCAAGTAGGTTAAAGTTGTTCACAATTTCAATTTCTTCTCCTTCAACGATGAACCTGTTGATTATGCCAGTTGTCATGATCTTTGTCTTCTGTACATTAAGGTGCAGGCCCATTTTGAGACTATGTTCTTTGATTGTGAGAAGCAAATGTTTCAGATCATCTTCGCTTTCAGCCAGTAATGTGGTATCATCAGCATAGCGAAGGTTGTTGATGAGTCTTCCACCAATCTTCACACCTCTGTTGTCTTCATACAGTCCTGCTTCTCTGATGATTTGTTCTGCATATAAATTAAACAGGTAGGGGGAAAGTATGCAGCCTTGTCTTACACCTTTGCTTATTTTAAACCATTCTGTTTCTCCTTGTTCCGTTCGAACTGTTGCTTCTTGATCAATGTACAGATTACGCAAGAGAACGATCAGGTGTTCTGGTATACCCATGCTTCTTAATGTGGCCCAGAGTTTCTCATGGTTTACACAGTCAAAAGCCTTGCTATAGTCGATAAAGCACAAATAGATATCCTTTTGGTATTCTTTAGTCTTTTCAAGGATCCATCTCACATCCGCAATGATGTCTCTCGTTCCTCGCCCTTTCCTGAACCCTGCTTGCACTTCAGGTAGTTCTTGTTCTAGGTATGGCTGTAGTCTCTTTTGAATAATCTTCAGTAGAATCTTGCTGGCATGTGGGATCAGAGCGATTGTGCGATAATTTCCACAGTCAGTTGGATCACCTTTCTTTAGTATTGGTATAAACACAGATCTTTTCCAGTCAGTTGGCCATGATGTTGTCTTCCATATTTCTTGGCAGAGCCTTGTAAGTACGGTAACAGCTGCATCAGATTGCTGCAATACTTCTATGGGAATGCTATCAATGCCTGGTGCTTTGTTCTTTGATAAGGCTTTCAATGCTGCTTCACTTCTTCTTTCATCACCAATGGTTCCTGATCATAAGGTATAGGTTGAAACGGCTGTTGGTCCACTTGATCTTTATCATATAAAAACTCTGTATATTCCTTCCACCTTTTCTTGATCTTCTCAGCATCATTCAACATAGAACCTTGAGCATCTTGTAACATTCCAATTCGGGGCTGGAACTTTTTCTTTAACTCTCGCAGCTTTAGGAAAGCCGATCTTGTTCTTCCTCTAATAGTTTCTGCTTCTATTTCCTTGCAAGTGTCATTGTAGTACTTTTCCTTGTCCTGTCTTGCTGCACGTTGGAAATCTCTGTTGAGTTCTGCGATTGTCTTTCTTTCTCCTTTGGCTTTAGCTTCTCTGCGTTTCTGGGCAATTTTCAGAGTTTCTTCCGTCATCCATTTTGGCCGTTTTTGCTTTTTCACCTTTTGTAGAGACTTCTCGCTTTCTTCCAGCACAACCTTCTTGATGTCATTCCATAACTCTTCCGGAGCTCTGTCATTTGTATCTAAAGCAGCAAATCGATTTTGCAGGCAGTCTTTAAATTCCAGTGGTATATTCTCAAGGTCATATTTTGGTGCATTCATGAGTGGTTTGCTCTTTTTCAACTTTAGCTTGAGTTTGCATACTAGTAGTTGATGATCTGTACCACAGTCAGCTCCAGGTTTTGTCTTTGTTGATGTTACAGAGCTTTTCCATCGTTGACTTCCACAGATGTAGTCAATTTGATTTTTATACAATCCATTGGGTGAAGTCCATGTGTACAGTCGTCGCTTGTGTTGCTGGAAGAAGGTGTTTGAGATGAATAGATCATTGGTCTTGCAGAATTCTATCAATCTTTCTCCAGCTTCATTTCTGTTGCCAAGTCCATATTTTCCAACTACTTTGCCTTCTTCTTTGTTGCCAACTTTTGCGTTCCAGTCACCCATGACTATCAGGATATCCTGTTTGCATGTTCTGTCAATTTCAGCTTGTACTTGTTCATAGAACTCTTCAATTTCATTCTCTTCTGCAGCTGTTGTTGGGGCATATACTTGAATTATAGTTGTGTTGATAGGCAATCCTCGTAGACGAATAGAGATTAAGCGTTCGCTGACTGCATTGTATTTCATTACAGTTCTTGCAAGTTTCTTCTTTATTATAAATGCAACACCATTTCTTCTTTGTCTTTCATTTCCAGCATAGTAGACCATGTGATCATCTGATGCAAAGTGCCCGATGCCAGTCCATTTCAGTTCGGCTTCCAAAAGATGCAGCTTCCCCACTACTCAATGGTATTGGAATCATTGATGCGCCACGTTAAGAGTTCTAAAACCTATTCCTCTAACCCACCGGATAGGGAATTGAGAACCCTCGATGCTTTTGGGCGTCTGTGTTTTCAGGCTTCCATGCTTTCAGCCAGAATAAATTCATACATTCCCTTATGTCCCTTAAAGAAGTAACCAGAGATCTTGAGGTTATGGCCCTCCTCCTTCCAGATGATGAGAGGTGACTATCTCACGTACGTTAGACACGCCCAGAATGTCTCAAAGTTTGTCAATAGAGCACCTACCTTTGATTCCTTTGATTACACCAGCAGAGCCATATCTATCTGTATCGGTTCACAGAGGATTGCATGGCTGCAGCATCAGATATTGAACAGTGGGTTCAGGATAAACTGAGCAACATTCCCTGCACAGATGAAAACCTTTTTGGCAAGGACTGGCAGGACAAGGCTTCTCAGTTGGAATCTGAGAATACCACTCTAAACTGGCTTTCTAGGACTACAGCCAACTGTGCTAGGAAAAAGGCAACTGCAAAAAAACTTTCTATGCTAAGAAAAATAAGTTTTACTCTTCTAATACCCCTGCTTCTCAGTACCAACCTCAGGGTCCTCAAAAGAGATGGCAGCCTTCCAAACAGAAGAAATCTCAGACTCCTAAGGCTCAACCAGTTCCGCAGACTCATTCTGCACCTGGTTTTTTACTTTTTCCGAGAGAGCATAGCCACCCTGCCTCTTGAGGTTCTCCACCCCCTCCACATAGCAGGCAGACTCTGTCATTATGCCCACAGGTGGCATCTCATCACCTCAGAGCAGTGGACTCTATCCATAGTGAAAGAGGGGAACAGACTTCAGCTTCACACCCTGGTAGGGGAATATCATACTCAGCCCCCCTCACTGCTCTCCTGCTGCACGAGATGACTTCTCTTCTATCATAGGGTGCCATAGAGGAGGTTCCAACATCTCAGCAGGGAATGGGCTTCTGTACTTTCTCATATCAAAGAAGAGCCGGAGGGTACAGGCCAATCCTGAACCTCAGAAATCTAAACAAGTTTCTGGTCTGCGAGAAGTTCAAGATGCTCTCCCTAGGGACTCTCCTACTCTACCTTCAGAGTCAGGGCTGGCTCTGTTCTCTAGATCTAAAACAAGCATCTCCAGGAACAAGCAGGAATGAGTCCTCACATATGGGTACGTCGGAATCGACGGAGCCTGCGCGGGAAAGCTCCCCAGTTTCCCAGAAAGGAAGCTTTTGGGGCCTCCCACAGTGCATGCGCACTGCCTTCCCGCCTTCCTGACCAACTCTCCTCAGTTCTTCTTTTTCCGCGGAACCAGCAGGTCGTGTTCCTGTCACCGCTGAAGAAATTGTTATTTTAATTTGTTTCTTTGACCGCGTGTCTGCCTTCCCCGATTCCGGACCGGTACCGCCGGTCTTTTTTCGTTTATTTCTTTAAAAAAAAAAAAAAATTACTTTTCCTCACTTGGTGTATTTTTTCTGTGAGGCCTCTAGGCCTTCTCAGGTTCTCCCTCATGGAAAAACCAGCTTCTGGTTTTAAAAAATGCACCAAGTGTACCAGTACTATTTCAGTCACAGATACCCATGAGTGGTGTCTTAAATGTTTGGGGCCTGACCATTCCGTTCCGGATTGTCCATCCTGCTCTCTGATGTCCAAACGGGGCTTACAGAACAGAGCAGCTAAATTTCATATGCTGTTTTCTACTGATACTCCAGCATCAACATCCTCCAGGTCTTCTTCTCCTGATGGATCTCAGGTAACCAAACATTCTTCAGGCAGGTCCTCAAAAGGCAAATCTCCCTCTAAGCAGCGAGAGGCCCTTGCATTTGACCCTGAGGACCCTGCCCCAGCCAAACAACCCCGGCGGGAAGCTCCGGCTTCCAAAGCTCCTCCTATGGGATTACAGGTAGACATCGATGGCACGGCCTCGACCGATCTCCTGTTAGACTGCTCTGGGGTACCGGCTAACACCGGTACCGACATCCAGGCAGTTGTGGCGACTATGGGTACTACGGTACAATCCATGCAGCAGGCCTTATTGGCTTTCATTAATGCTGCAACGCCATCGGTACCGCGACAATCGGTTCCGATTCCGGTACCGCAACCGATACCGGTACCCAGAGCATCTACTTCCAGTAGCATGCCGGTTCCGGTCCCCGGTTCCGGAGATTTCCTCGATACCGCTCCGATTCCCGGTACGCCCGATGTCGATACCGGTCGGTACGCGTATCGATCTCTGGAAGCAAATAGGCGATACTTTGAATCCTCTGAAAATTCTGATACATCAGATGATTCTGCTGATGCCTCTTTTACTCCTCCAGAGGATTTGTCCTTTCAAGACTTCATTATTGAAGTAGCTAAAGGACTTTCCATATCTGTAACCTCTGAAAAGGAACCTAGAGCAAAAAATTTGGATATTTTAGGATACTCTAAGGTTCCCAAAGAGGCAGCCACCTTACCCATACATGAAATTCTTCAAGAACACATGATGGACTTGTGGGAGGCTCCTCTCACCCTATTTCCACATTCTCGACGTTTGGACACCATGTATCGGGTTCCTCCTTCTCCTGGGTTTCAAAAAACTCAGCTTCCTCACCACTCTATTGTGGTGAAGTCTGCTATGAAAAAGATAGAGTACCAAAAGGCACTCTTCTACCCCTCCAGGAAGAGAATGTAGGACTCTGGATGCTTTTGGGAGAAAGATCTTCCAAGCTAGCATGCTTATTGCCAGAATCAATTCATACAGCCTCTATATGGGCATGTTTTTGAAAGATTGCATTAAAGATACGTCAGTTTCTCCCCTTTATCCCAGAGGATAAACAGGAAGAGTTCCTTCTTTTGCTAAAGCAAACTCAAGATGTTTCAAAGTTCTCCAACAGAGCAGCCTTTGACTCTTTTGAGGGGGCAAGCAGAGCCTCTGGCATTGCCATAGCTGCTCGCAGACTGGCTTGGCTCCAGGCCTCTGATTTGGAACCCTGGGTCCAAGATGGGTTGGACAATCTGCCCTGTAAGGTGAAAATCTGTTTGGCAAGGAGTGGCAAATCAAAGTCACTCAAATGGATGCAGAGAATGCCGCGTTAGATAGACTTTCTAAGTCTACCTCTACCCCTGCCAAGAAAAAACCTTTTAAGAAACCTTTCTATAAAAAGACCAGATTTTCCACGAATACTGGCCAGCAATCTTCCCAAGTTCGCTTTGCTCCTAAGCGTCAGCAAACTAAACAGGCCAGAACGAAGTCTACAGGGGCTGCTACAATCCAGCAGTCCCAACCCCCTCAGGATTTTTGACTTGATTCTAGAGAACTTAACCTTTCTGGCTCTGCAACAACCAGAACCTCTCACCATTCCAGGAAGGTTAACTCATTTTGCTCCCAGATGGGAACAAATCACATCAGAATCGTAGACCCTCTCTATTATCAAAGAGGGCTACAAACTACATTTCTCCAGCCTTCCTCCCCATTCCATGGTGAGACAATTCAATTCTCCCCCTTCTCTCCTGTACCTGTTGGGCCAGGAGGTGACCACTCTTCTCGCCCAAAAGGCAATAGAAGAGGTTCCTCTTCCTCAACAAGTGTCAGGTTTTTACTCCCCTTATTTTCTCATTCCCAAGAAAACAGGGGGGTACAGAGACCCATTCTGGATCTCAGAGAATTGAACACATTCCTATACAAGGAGAAATTCAAGATGCTTTCTCTGGGCACTCTCCTTCCATACCTACAGAGTCAGGACTGGCTTTGTTCTCTAGATCTCAAGGATGCGTACACACATATACTCATCCATCCATCCCACAGAAAATTCCTATGGTTTCTGTTCCAGGGAAAACATTTCCAATACAGAGTACTTCCCTTCGGTCTAGCCTCTGCTCCAAGGGTATTTACCAAATGCATGGCAATAGTAGCTGCATTTCTACGCACTCTGGGAATCTTTGTCTTCCCATACCTGGACGACTGGCTCATCCGAGCTCCATCTCAGTCCGAGGCTCAGACTTCCCTGGACCACACCAGACGCATACTGCAGTATCTGGGACTTGTCATCAATCTGCCAAAGTCTCAACTCACCCCTACTCAGCCCTCTAATTCATAGGGGCCTGGCTAGATACCACCACTGCAAGGGCCTATCTTCCTCAGGCCCGTTGCCACCGTCTAGTGCACTTGGCCTCTCAAATTCAGTCCAGAAGCCACTTGACTGCCAGGGAGATTCTACAACTGCTAGGCCACATGGCATCCACAGTTCATGTGGTGCCTTATGCATGCCTACATATGAGAGCAGCTCAATGGACTTTGTCCACCCAGTGGACCCAAGCATCAGGAGCTCTCTCAGACCAAATAGCAACCTCAAAACGTCTTTTTTGGTCTCTCCAATGGTGGATATCCACTCAAAATCTGTTGTTGGGGGCCCCCTTCCAACCTTTGTTACCCCAAGCAACTCTCACTACAGATGCCTCCCAAACAGGTTGGGGAGCTCATCTCCAAGACCTCTCCACTCAGGGCACTTGGTCTCCACAGGAGACCACCCTTCATATCAACCTTTTGGAGCTGCGAGCAATATTCCTTGCTCTCAAGGTCTTTCATACCCTCCTCATCAACATGACAGTCCTTGTTCATACCGACAATCAAGTAGCCATGTTCTACATAAACAAACAAGGAGGGACTGGCTCTCTGTCGCTTTGCAACGAAGCTCTAGAATTGTGGGCCTTCGCCAGAGAGCATCAGATCCATCTCCTGGCAGTGTACCTCCCAGGAATCCAAAACTCTTGGGCAGACAGACTCAGTCGAGTTCTGCTTCCACACGAATGGTCCCTGCACATGGATCAGGTACTCAGAATCTTTCAGAAATGGGGATCCCTGGACATAGACCTCTTTGCAAGTCCGTGCAATGCCAAACTTCCCCGGTTCTGTTCCAGGATTCCGTGTCAGGGAGCTCAGGCCAAGGATGCCTTCCTCCTTCATTGCGGTCAGGCCTTCCTGTATGCCTTTCCACCCATTCCTTTGATTTCCAAGACTCTATTCAAACTTCAGAGGGATCAAGGGTCTATGATCCTCATAGCTCCTCGCTGGCCACGCCAATTGTGGTACCCTCTACTTCTGCATCTCTCCCAGGCACCCTCCCTGGATCTAGGAGCTGCTCCAGACCTTCTGTCTCAAGAGGAGGGGACTTTGTGGCACCCAAACCCCAAGTCCCCTTCACCTCAGAGCTTGGTTACTGAAGGCCTAGACCTTCAAGACTTGAATCTTTCTCAACAGGTGAAGGATGTCCTCCATGCATCTAGGAAACCTTCTACCAGGCGTTCTTATGCTTTTAAATGGAAAAGATTTTCAATTTGGTGTGCTGACAAAGGTCTTAACCCTCTAGCACTACCTTTGAATTCTTTACTCGAATATCTCCTGCATCTTTCCAATGCAGGACTTAAAACCAATTCTGTAAGGGTCCATTTGAGTGCTATTGCAGCATCTCTTCAGCCTATCAATGGACAACCTGTTTCCTCTCATCCTCTTATTGCGAGATTCATGAGAGGCCTAACCTTAACTAAACCTCACATTCGACCTCCTCCGGTGGCATGGGACTTAAATGTGGTTCTTGGTCAGCTTATGAAGCCACCTTTTGAACCCTTAGCCACTACCTCCTTGAAATTTCTTTCCTGGAAAGTCATTTTCCTTATTGTAATCACTTCTGCTCGCCGCATCAGTGAACTGCAGGCTTTAGTAGCTAATCCACCTTATACAAGGTTCCATCATGATAAGGTAGTCCTTAGGACAAATCCCCGCTTTATGCCTAAAGTGGTCTCGCCTTTTCATCTTAATCAAGAGGTATATCTACCTGTCTTTTTTCCAGGTCCTCATGCATCAAGTGCAGAGAGGAATCTTCATACCCTGGATTGTAAGAGAGCTCTTGCCTTCTACTTACAAAGGACACAGCAACATAGAAAGTCTTCTCAACTTTTTGTTGCTTTTGATCCTTCTCATTTAGGACTTCCAGTCTCAAAAAGAACACTGTCCAATTGGATTGCTCAGTGTATTTCTTTTGCTTACCAGAGTAAGAACCTTTCTCTGGAAGGCCATGTCATAGCTCACAATGTGAGAGCCATGGCCACATCTATGGCTCATCTTCATTCTGTATCCATCGATCAGATCTGTCGAGCAGCCACTTGGGCCTCGGTTCATACCTTCACAGCCCATTACTGCTTGGACAAGGACTCCCGCCGGGATGCCTTGTTTGGTCAGGCTGTCCTCAGACACCTGTTCCATTCTTAAACAACTCCTGCCCACCTTCCCTGAATGGATGCCTGAGATCCATAGGGACATGAGGAATTTTTGCAGGGGGATCTCCCCGGCATCTTAGCTAGGGAGTCCCCATATGTGAGGACTCATTCCTGCTTGTTCCTGGAGATAGCACAGTTACTTACCTGTAACAGGTGATCTCTGGGAACAGCAGGAATTAGTCCTCACAACCCACCCACCTCCCCTAGGAGTTGTATCTCTCTCTCTCTCTTTCCTTTCCTCTCTCTATTGTCTCAGCTTTAAACTCGAACTGAGGAGAGTTGGTCAGGAAGGCGGGAAGGCAGCGCGCATGCGCTGTGGGAGGCCCCAAAAGCTTCCTTTCTGGGAAACTGGGGAGCTTTCCCGCGCAGGCTCCGTCGGTTCCGACGTACCCATATGTGAGGACTAATTCCTGCTGTTCCCAGAGATCACCTGTTACAGGTAAGTAACTGTGCTATACACGCATATCCTCATTCATCCAAAACACAAGAAATATCTACGCTTCATATTTCAAGGAAGACACTATCAATACAGAGTACTTCCTTTCGGACTTTTCTCTGCCCCAAAAGTCTTCACAAAGTGCATGATGGTCGTAGCCCCGTATCTAAAATCTTTCGGGATCTTTGTCTTCCCTTACTTAGATGTCTGAATCATAAAAGCAGGCATCCCTCAGGAGGCCCACTTGTCTGTGTCTCATACAATGCAGGTACTGCAACACTTAGGCTTTGTCATAAATTTTCCAAAATCCTATCTCGCTCCAACTCTAACACTAGAATTCATAGGAGCTCTCCTAGACACACATCAGGCAAAGGCATTCCTGCCTCAACCCCGTTGTGCACGCCTCCTGGAGCTAGCATCCCAGGCACAACTCAGAGTAAATCTGACTGCCTGGGAAATGCTGAAACTTCTAGGTCATATGGCCTCAACAGTACATGTGGTACCATACGCCCGACTACATATGTGCACATCCCAATGGGCACTTGCCTTCCAGTGGAAGCAAGCCTCCAACCGTCTCAGCAACAGGATCCAAGTTACTGCCCCTCTGGTCACATACCTCCAGTGGTGGTGTTCTCCAAAAATCTCCTTGTCGGGTCACCTTTTCAGATGCCTCCACATCAATGTACCCTGACAACTGATGCCTCCAAGCTGAGTTGGGGGGGCACATTTGGGTGTTCTCTCCACTCAGGGCCTCTGAACAGAGCAGGAGTTCCCAGCTCCAAATAAATCTAATGGAACATGGTGCTATCTCCAATGCCCTCAAAGTTTTTCAAGATCATCTACAATCTCACACAGTCCTGGTCCAGACGGACAACCAGATGGCCATGTTCTATGAGAACAAACAGGGGAAATAGGTTCTTGCCCCTCTGCAAGGAGACCCTTCATCTCTGGTCCTTTGCCATTGCTCATCAGATACACCTCCAAGCAGTGTATCTTCCAGGAGAACAGAATGTCTTGGCAGACAAATTGAGTCGAATCCTCCTACCCCACGAATGGTCTTTCCATCCGGAGGCAACCTCCTTCATCTTTCAGACCTGGGGAACTCCAGAAATAGATAGATTTGCCACTCTGCACAATGCCAAACTCCCACGCTTCTGCACCCGGACTCCTATGTCCAGCAACCAGCAGATGGATGCTTTCCACTTCCATTGGGGTTGGGGTCTTCTATATGCTTTCCCTTCCATTCCCTTAATTCCCAAGATGTTTTTCAAGCTCCAGGCAGACAGAGGCTTCATGATCCTCATAGCCCCATGCTGGCCACGTCAACTGTGGTTTCCTCTCCTGCTACGTCTGTCTCAAACTCATCCTCTGCGTCTCGGGTCTGCATACAATCTCCTCTCTCAAAAAGGAGGGATGCTACTTCATCCCAACCCGCAGTCTCTGCATCTTACGGCTTGGCTGCTGAAAGCGTAGCATTACAAGACCTTAACCTCCCTCAGGAGGTAAAGGATGTTCTGTTTGCTTCCAGGAAGCCATTCACCCGATGTTCACATGGTTTTAAGTGGCGTAGGTTCTCTACCTGATGTTCCCAGAAAGGATATCTATCCCTTCTCAGCTCGTGGAGGCACTCCTCCAGTATCTCCTCCACCTGTCTTGTACAGGTCTCACCTAGATTGGCCACTGTTGGAAACAGAATACTGGGCTTGATGGACCTTGGTCTGACCCAGTATGGCATATCTTATGTTCTTATGACCATCTCAGTCAGAGTTCACCTTAGTGCTATTGCAGCCACTCAGAATCTATTGGATGGACAGCCCATCTCTCATCACAACCGCTAGTTGCATGCTTTATGAAAGAGCTCTTGCTTACCAAGCCACCCATTAGGCCACCTCCAGGGGCATAGAATCTCAATGTCGTTCTAGTGCAGCTTCTCAAGCCACCCTTTGAACTCTTGGCTATGACCTTACTAAAATTTCTTTCATGGAAAGAAATTTTCCTCATTGCCCTCACTTCAGCTAGATGCATTGGCAGGCTCACCTAACACCCAGTTCCACCATGACAAGGTCGTCCTTAGACCTTGCCCACATTTCATGCCAAAAGTGGTGTCCCCTTTTCACTTGAATCAGTCAGTTTACCTTCCTGTGTTTTTCCCAGACCGCATTCGTCTAGAGCAGAGACAACCCTCCATACCCTAGACTGCAAACGTGCCCTAGCTTTTTATCTTCAAAGGACTCAAGAGCACCATAGAGCTTCGCAGCTGTTCATTTCCTTTGCCTTAGTCACCTGGAGTTACCAGCACTGTTCCCTCTAAGCTGTGCACGTGTGCGCGCGCACACACCTCGCCGAGCGAGCGCACATACTTTACAACAGAGCGCACAAAAATTACGGTTCTGATTCTGATAGAAAACAACACAGACGTCTTAAAATTTAAAAGTTATGATTGCAATTACTAGAAATTTCCTGCTTCATTTAGTAATCGTCTATTTTCATTTAATTTGATTAAAATCAGTGTGGTGTACATACTGTATTCTGATGTGTAGTCAAATTTTAAAGTATATAACTCCGAGTGTCATTATGTGGCGCACAAAAATTTAACCTTCCTTCAAAAGCTGCACACAGCTGATATTTTATGCGCACACAGCCTACAGAAAATTAGAGGGAACATTGGTTACCAGTATCTAAGCATACCCTCTCTAAATGGATAGTGGATTGCATCTCATTTGCTTATTATCAAGTAGAACTATCCCTTAAAGGTCATGTCATTGCTCATAATGTACGGGCCATGGCTACCTCAATGGCAAATCTACTCTCTGTAGCCATTGACGAAATTTGTAAAGCAGCAACTTGGCCTTCAGTCCATACCTTTGCTGCTCATTACTGTCTGGACAAGGACTCCCACCGGGATGCTATGTTTGGTCAGGCTGTTCTCCAGCACCTCTTTCAGACTTAAGGGCCACTCCTACCCTCTGTCCCGGAACTTAGCGATACCAGACATCCTTAGAGGACTCATGACCTCTTGAAGCCTACCCTGGGGCAAATCTCCACCAGTTCTGAGGTAATTTTTTCTGGCATCTTTGAGCTAGGGAGTCCCATATTTGAAAACTACAATCTCCAGGAACAAGCAGGAATCTAGTCATCACATATGGGTATCGTCGGTACCGACGGAGCCCGCGTGGGAACGCTTCCCAGCGTCCAATCAGAAAGCCCTTGGGAGCATCCCACAGCGCCTGCGTGCTGCCTTCCTGCCTTTCCCAACTGCCTCTCTCCAGTTTTTCTTTTTCCGCGGAGCCAGCAGGCCGTGTTCCTGTCACCGCAGAAGAATTTCCTTATTTCTTTATTTCTTTTTGTGGTCGCATCTGCCTTCCCCGACGCTCTACCGGTACCGCCCGTCTTTCTTTTCTATTTAAAAAAATAATAATAATTTATCTGTTTTTTCCTTTTCTTCAGGTGCACCCGCCTTTTTGGGCCTTAGGCCCAAAACTTTTCCTTACCATGGAAAAACCTGCTTCAGGTTTTAAAAAGTGTACAAAATGTGGCGGTACCATTACTGTCACCGACATCCATGAATGGTGTTTAAAATGTTTAGGTCCTGAGGACTTCTGGTGTGGTAATGAGCTGATCAGACGTGTGCGGATCGGCTCCGGGCACTATACCCCGCAAAACTGCTTAATTTCCTGCTAGAAAGAGGTTGAATGCCCCTGACACAGCTGGCCGGCAACAGAGAAAGTGGTCGGAAAGCCACAGTGCCCACTCAACTCACCAGGGGAAGCCCGATGGCAGCAAAACCTTCGCGCAGAGAGAAGGCTCGTGTCCTGGAACCCAAGATGGCGGAGGGAGCACCTAAGAGTCCCGCTTCCGATGGCGAGCATACCATGGTGGCAGATGTAAGTGCCGCGGTAGTGCGAGCCCTTGATGATCGATTTCGGGAGCTGGGGGACCAATTACACTCGGTGGCCCAGAATATCACCGATTTCACCGGGCGGATGGAACAGGCGGAAACCAGGATATCGGACCTGGAAGACACTCAACATTCCCTGGTCGCCAAAGTACAAGCCCTGGAAGCCCTCGTGAAACAACAAGGTGAAAAATTGGAGGACTTGGAAAACCGGGGGTGCCGAAAAAACTTGCGGTTTGTCGGGATTCCAGAGAACATAGCGGATAATGCCCTCCCCAGCTACTTACTTGAATGGATTGCGAAAATATCAAATGGGGGAGTGGAGGCCCCTATCAGGTTGGAGCGGGTGCATCGGCTGGGCCCCAGGCGTGATCAGGCCGGCCGGCCACGTGCGGTGATAGCACGCTTTTTGGACTATCGCCAAAAGGAAGAAGTACTACGAATGGCCCGCAATCATCGGAGACATACAGGAGATCCTGAACAGATCCTGGTATTCCAGGACTACTCACAGTTGGTTAGTCAGCAAAGAAGAGCCTTTTCTGCTGTGTACGCCCAACTGGTAAGCAAGGGACTGCGCTTCTCGCTCCTCTATCCTGCTAGACTGCGTGTAGAACACCACGGACAGACACGCTTCTTGGGGACCCCGGCAGAGGCATTGGCGTTCGTGGAACAGCTGGGGGAGTCTTCAGCAGCAATCTCCTAAGTGCTAGGCGTAGACCGCCTGGGTCTGAGCTTACATTGGAGTGGTGTTTTACCCATGGAGAAGAAGGCAATGGCTATTTATAGTCACACTGAGCTGGGAGTACAAGGCTATTTGGACACTCTGGGTCCTTTTTGTCTTGTTTGGTTCGGGACTACAGTTCGGGTTGTTAATATTATTGATTTTCTATGCTGCCTCAGAAAGCGAGGATTACTATGAAGATGGGTTTGTGTATCATCTGAGTTATAGTATGCCTTATGGTATGGTATCTGTTAGGGATGGGTTCCTGACCCTTTGGGATGGGCTTTGATCTGTTTTCTGCTGGAGCCCAGAGGAGAGAGTCTCACAGGGGGAGGGTCTCCTTGCCCTACCGGGGCACCTTCCGGGCGGCGATGCACAGGGAGCGGCGCTTTAATGTGATTTTCGAGCCCAAGGGAGAGAGCTGAGCAGAGGTGTGGCTGCCGAGACCGTTTGGGCTCGGCCACTCATTTATGGCGGGAAACGGCTCGGGCCGCCTGGAAGGGGAACTGGGTGGATTTCTTAGTTGCTAATTCTTTTGGGTAGAGGGTGGGGCTCTTGATGGGGGTTGCAGTATTGCTGGCTTTTGCTGTACTTTAACTTCCCTCCTCTGTATACTTTACAGGGAGGGGGACGGGGATGGTTTGGTTTCCGAAATACTGTTTATGGGTTATATAACACTGTTACCTCTTGGGGGGCACCTCGGTATCTGGGATATACAGGATTCATGTTTGTCCTTTATACTTGTAGCAGTGTTCTCCAACTATCTGGCTCCGGGGTTGAGCGGAGGTGGGTGGCATTTGGGGCTGGGTCTGGGAGGAAGTGTACTCAACTGGAGTATTGTGAGAGTGGGTGACCCTGAAATCCCCGATCCCCCTGGGCTTTGTAGGTTGGGGGTGGAGGGGGCCTGATGCCTCTGGTGAGGGGTTTTATGGTTAAGGCTATGGTCCTTAGGGTGGTAACCACCCCTGGGTTTGTATTCGGGTGGATAGAGGGTCCCGTGGGGGGGGGAGTATACTTAGGGTAGAACCTTGAATGGGTAGCTTGGGGCATGAGGGGGTGGTTAGGGGGGAATGGTGAAGCTGGGGGAAGTAAAGGGGTCTTTATAGGGGGGTGAGCCTGACTACCACAGGAAGTCTTCCAGCCTATGTATAGGCTGGGTCTCTCGGGAAGGGGTAGTACTTTGAGGATTGGGGAATGGTTGGGGGAGGCAGTTGGGGGGAGGGGGGTAGATAATAGTATAGCTCTAAGGGAACAGAAAGGGATTGGGGACTGGGTAAGATGGGGAGGGGTAGGGCCAGAGTGGAACCGCCTATCACATGGGAGAATGGTGTTTGGGAACTCAGGGAGGTTTGGAGGACGGCCGCAGGCTGGGACGGCCGCCCTCCCATTGGTTGGCACTTATCTATGGGTAGGTACAGAACTTTGTTTCTCGTTCTGAAGATTGTATCTTGGAATGTGTGTGGGATAGGAAATCCTGTCAAGAGATATAAAGTGTTACAGGCCCTGGCCCGCTTTCGTCGTGATGTGGCTGTGTTACAAGAAACCCACCAAACTGCGGTAGAACACAACAAATTGCAACGAGATTGGGTGGGGCAAGTCTGGGGCGCCCCGGCCACTGGGAAAAAGGGTGGGGTAGTCATTCTGGTCCACAAGCGACTTCGCTTTGAGGCGTTGCGGGAGTATGCCGACCCGGGCGGTCGGTACTTTTTGCTATATGGTACAGTGGCTGGGAAGCCCATTATTCTTGGGACGTTATATAGTCCAAATGTACTGGATAGGGCACTCTATGCTCGATTGGCCTCTAGGATTGAGCAGTGGCCGGATGCTCCTCTGGTGTTGGCGGGTGACCTGAATGGGGTCCTCGATATCGAATTAGATACTATGACGGGGGCGGGGGAGAGATCCCGGGTGCAGACCACTAAGGCGTTGCAGGCCCTACGCAAGCGATTGGGATTGGTAGATCCTTGGCGTTTGTTGCATCCTATGGAATGCGATTTTACTCACCAGTCCCGCGCCCATGGCTCACATGCTCGGATAGATTGTACTCTAATTTCAGAGCGACTTTTTGCACAAGTGGAAGAGGCACAAATTGGTCCAATGGAAATTTCCGATCACGGTCCAATATGGGTGAGTTTTACTTGGGGAACCCGGGCCCCGCAAACGCAGATTTGGCGATTTCCCATGGACTTATATTGTGACCAGGCCTTTCACGGTTTTCTCAAACAATGTTGGTTGGACTTTCGGAAAAATCATGAGCAGCAGGCGGTTGACCCGGAGTTGCTGTGGGAAACAGCGAAAGTGGTGTTGCGGGGAGATGATATAGCTTACGAAGCGAGGAAACGGAAAATGTTGGCTTCACGGATTGTTCAATTGGAAAAACAGACCGCGAAAGAACGGAGGCGGTGTGCAAGTGACCCCACCCCGGTAAACAGAAAAAGATTATGGGAAGCCCAGGTGTCTCTTAATGAGCTACTGCACCAGCGAGCTAAAAAATCTCATTTGTATTATCGATACCAGTTATATCGATTTGGTGATAAACCTGGGAAACTTCTAGCGAGATGTCTTCGGGGAAGTAGGGGGACCCGCTCGATAGTGGCCGTACGGGATGAGCGGGGACAGTTGCGAAAGGAGAGTCGGGAGATAGTGCACGTGGTTCGAACATATTTTCAGAATTTCTATGCCAGAAGGCCGGGGTCCCGGGTAGATATGATCAACTATCTTCAGGAGATACAACTCCCCAGGGTGACTGCTGACCAGTGGGCACACCTCGACTTACCGGTGACGGTAGAAGAGGTGTTTAGGGTGATCCAGGGTGCCAACTGCTGTCGTGCCCCCGGCCCTGATGGTTTTGGGGCAGAATTCTACAAGCTGTTAGGAGAGCAGGTGTCTCCTGCCCTAGTGGAAATGTATCACAGACGGATTGATCAGGGCACATTTACCTGGGGGAAAAAACATGCACACATCACTTTGATACCTAAGCCAGGGAAGGATCCCACTCAAATTACTTCCTATCGGCCTATCTCCCTAATAAATTTCGGTTTGAAAGTGTTAGCTAAAATTTTGGCGGAACGATTGGCCGTAGTCCTGGGCGAGCTGGTACATGAGTCGCAGGTGGGGTTTGTAAAAGGACATTATGCGGTCTGGAACTTGCGTAAAATACTGGCATCGCTTGAATGGGTTAAAGAGAGTGATTTACAATCTTTGCTGATAAGTTTCGATGCCGAGAAGGCATTTGATCAGGTTCATTGGGATTACTTGCAGTTTCTCTTGCCCCAATATGGTATTGGGACGATGTTTTGTAAAACCGTGGAGTTACTGTATGCGGGTCCTACAGCGGGCATTTTCTGTAATGGCGGGCTTTCGGACTCGTTTCCGCTGGAGAGGGGTACATGACAGGGCTGTCCCCTTTCCCCTTTCCCCCTTGCTCTTTGTGTTATCGCTGGATCCGTTGGTGCGTAGAATCGAGACCTCTTTGGGTATAAAGAGGGTTAGGCTAGGGGCTCAGGAGTTTAAAATGGCGGCCTTTGCCGACGACATGTTAGTGCATGTGCTATCGCCTCAGCAATCGCTCGCTAATCTCCTTGAGGAGATCTTTTCGGGAAATTTGTGGGATTGCGGATTAATATGGATAAATCCGAGGCTATGGATGTTGCGGGCTCGTTACGGGGAGCATGGTGGGGGGTTTTCCCTCTTCGCTGGGCGGGGGAGTCTTTTGCGTACTTAGGTATTTTGTTGCCTCGGGATCCTAGGGCGCTTTATAAACTTAATTTTGACCAATTCTTCTCGAAGGTACAGGTACAGGCACAGCTGCAAGCTTGGACCCCCCTCCCATTGTCGTCTTGCAGACTGGCGGCGATAGGGATGGTCATATTTCCAAGGCTGCTATACTGGCTGCAAACATTGCCGGTGTGGTTGTTGCGTCGGGATGTCCAAAAGATAGAAAAGGAAGTCCGGAGGTTTCTCTGGGGTGCAGTGAGGGCCCGGATACCCTTGTGTCGGTTGAGGGGCAGTTGGAAAGTGGGTGGGATGGGACTTCCTGATCTGTCTCAATACGCTTTGGCCTGCCAGGCCAGACACCTGGGTGATTGGTTAGGAGATACTGATTATTATACGCCTAGAGCTTTTGAGGAGGCTTTTTTGACACCTCATGCGCTCACAGCAGTGGTACATCTCGACGGCGATCTTTTGCCGAGTAGGATGAAACATAGTGTCTTGGTGGCCCCACTCCGCTGTACTTGGCAGAGACTTAATAGAATTTGGGGCAGCTCTCCGATGGTATCTAGTTGGCTTCCCTTGCAGGGGAACGCTACCTTTATGCCGGGGACTGACTCTGCTCTATTTAGGCAGTGGAAGGGGCAGGGGATAAAGTGTCTGGGGCATGTAGTCACGCTAGAGGGATGTTGAAAATCCTTAGCGATGCTCTGTGCAGAATATGAATTGAATCGGGGTACTTCCTTTTTTGCGTACCTCCAACTTCGGCATTATGTTGATTTGTTACCGCGGATGGGCTTACAAGAGGCTCACTCTGTGCGAATTATAGATTTTCTGGAATTGGGGAAGGATTGTCCGCCTCGGGTAGCGGTATTGAAGAGTAGGCTGGATCAATATGGCACCCCCCTGGACTATTCGGCGGAGGAAGAGGCCTGGGCGCGACAACTAGGGTGTGAGGTTCTTCCAGGCTCGGTTGGGGTGGCCCTAAGGCGGATCGCCCGATTGGTAGAAGGAACCAGATGGCGGGAGGCACAATTTAAGTGTATCACGCGGGCCCACTTCTCTCCGAGGCGAGCATTGCGAACTGGGCTTACTGATTGTGGGGGTTGCCCTAAGTGCGCCCTGCCTCTGGCGGATCTAGGCAATATGTGGTGGGGTTGTGGGCCCGTCAGGGCTTATTGGGCGCGTATTGGGGCTTATTTAGGTACTTTATTGCTTCAACCTGTTCGGTGGTCTGGTTTATTGGTTGCCTTGGACTGTCTGGGACCCTTACAGTTAAAGGGGAGATGGGGGCGAATTCTAGTGCGTAAAGCTTGTTTGGTGGGGAAGGGTCCCATTCTTCATAGGTGGAGAGAGTCGCTAGCCCCCACTTTCTGGGAGTGACGTAATAGTTTTCACCATATTATGTTGATGGAATGCAGGGCGGCCAAGGGGACTCCTCAGCGCTGGGCCTCTTTTCTGCTGATATGGACGCCCTACATCCAGAGTCTGGGTCCTAAAGCTAGGAGTGAGGTTTTAGCTATGGGGTAATTGTACACCTTAGTGCTGCCTGGTGGGGGGTGAGAGTTGGCTGTTGAGAGGGACAGCGGGCATGTGATCTCCCTGTGGACGGTGGTTTGGCTCTGGCTTGGGGGGAGGGGGGATGGGGGGGAGTAGGGAGGACATGGGAGTTGGGGGGAGGGGGAAAACAGTACACATCAATGCAAAGAGATTTCAGAAGATTTCCATTGTTGTTGGTACTCTCTCTCTCTCTCTGTCTTTTTTCTCTTCGTGACTTGTGGGCTCTTGGGTAGGGATAAGACACCACCCTGCCCAGGAGATTGTCAATGAGGGATTGTTAGCTAGCAGAAGCCTTTGGGTAGGAGGGGGGAGCGACAGGGGGGGAAGAAAACATGAAAATATGTAAATATGTTTCTCAAAATGGTTGTAATGTGGATTTGTTGTTCAATAAACAGATTTTGAAAAAAAAAATGTTTAGGTCTTGACCACTCCAGCACAGATTGTGTGTCCTGTGCTATGATGTCTAAAAGAGGTTGACAGAACCGAGCTGCTAAGCTCAGTACCCTGTTTCCCTCTGATGCGGCTTCGGTGGCATCAACGTCTTCTAGGGCTTCTTCTTCTTCCCGTGGATCTCAGGTAACTAAACATAAATCCAGCCGGTCCTCGAAGGGTAGATCTCCTTCTAAGCATCGAGATGCCTCTGGCGTTGCCCTCGAGGATTCTGCACCGGCAAAATTACCCCGGCGGGAGGCTTCAGCTTCCAAAGCATCATCATCGGGGTTCCAGGATGTTGTCGATGGCTCGGCCTCGACAGATCTCCTGGTGCCATGCTCTGGGGTACTGGCGGTTTCCACCGGTACCGACTTCCAGGCATCGGCAGCGTCTATGGACCAGAGAATTCTGTCCATAGAACGCAGTCTAGCGGCTTTCCTTGTAGCATTGATGCCCTTGGTATCGCGACAGACAACTCCACCGGTACCAGCATCGGTATCGGTATCGCTACCGATAGCATTGGCATCGGTGTCTGCTATGCTGGTACCCTGTCCTCCGATGCCCACCGGTACCGATTCCCCGGTACCGGTTATTCCCGATACCGATTTTGCTCGGTACGGGAATCGGGCTATGCAGAGCATCCGGACAGACGATACTTCGATTCCTCAGAAGAATCTGAGGACTCTGAAAGTTCTGTCGATGCAGCTATGCTTCTTCCACAGGAGTCCTCCTCCCCTAAACGCAGGATGTCTCCTCCAGAGGACATGTCTTTCCAAGACTTCATCCGAGAGGTGGCTCGGGGCCTGTCTATCACTGTGGCCCCTGAGACAGAGCCAAGGATCAAGGAGTTGGATATTTTACAATATCCCAAAACTCCTAAGGAGGCAGCTACCCTACCCATTCATGAGATTCTATATGATCTCATGTTGAGGATGTGGGAAACACCTCTTACCACCTCTCCTCATTCTCGTAGGTTTGATACTATGTATCGTGTCCCTCCTTGTCCTGGCTTCCATAAAACTCAGCTTCCTCACCACTCTATTGTGGTGGAATCTGCTATGAGAAGGATTAGAAGTGCAAAAAGACATGCCTCTAATCCTCCAGGACGTGAATGCAGAACTCTGGATGCTTTTGGACGCAGAGTCTTTCAAGCTTCCAAGCTTGCTGCAAGAATCAGTTCCTATAGTCTCTACATGGGAATGTTCCTAAAGGAAGTTATTGATCATCTACAGACTTTAAGTCCTTTCATCTCTGAGGATAAAAGGCAGGAGTTTCTCACTTGGCTCAAACATGCCCAAGATGTCTCTAAATTCTCCAACTGTGCAGCCTTTGACTGCTTTGAATGTATAAGCAGAACCTCGGCTATTGCCATAGGTGCACGTAGAATTGCTTGGCTCCAAGCATCTGATTTAGAGCTCTGGGTACAAGATAAATTGGGAAATATCCCTTGTATTGGTGAGAACCTGTTTGGTAAAGATTGGCAAGAAAAAGCCAATGAAATGGATGCTGAAAATTCCACTTTGGATAGACTATCCAAGTCTACTGCTGATCCTGTTAGGAAAAAGTTGTTCAAGAAAACACCTTTTTCTAAAAAGAAAAGATTTTATCCTGCTTATGGTCAGCAGGCATCTTCTGCAGGTCAGTTTTCAACCAAACGTCAGCAACCACCCAAATAGAAAAAAGCAAAGGCTGCTAGGCCTCAACCGGCCCAGCAGCCTCAGCCTCCTCAGAGTCTTTGACTTTCAGCTAGAGAACTTAGCCTTTCTGGCTCTGGAAGGACCAGAGCCGTCCACCATTCCAGGAAGGTTATGCCATTTTGCTCCCAGATGGGAGCAAACCTAGGGAGGAGTAGCCTAGTGGTTGGGGCAAGGTACTTCAGGCCGGAAGGTCGGTGGTTCAAATCCCACTAGAGGACAGCAACCTTGGGCCGGAAGGACTGGGGTTTCTAGTCCCACAGATGCTCCTTGTGGTCTTGGGCAAGCCACTTAACCCTCCACTGCCCATGTTCCCTGTAAGTATTAGTGTATGTGTCTCATATCCCCGCGTGTTAAATGTATCCCCCAATTGTGTTGTGACCGCTTTGATTGAAGGATAAGGCGGTATACAAAACTGTCTAAATAAATAAATAAATAAAGACGCTGTCTACAAGTCACCGCTGAAAAGTTGATTTTCTTTCTTTATTTTAGTATTTTCTTCGGTTCGACGCCGGTCCTTTTTCCGTCCGGCCTCGCGACGCCGGTTGCGAGGCCTCCCCTTCTTTTCGATTTTTTCTGTCCTTCGTGACAAATTCGCGCTTTTTTCACTTTTCCCTGGCGGCACGAACGTTTGACCTCGCAGGGGCCCTTTTTCCCCCGATGGCCGCCAGTGGTTTTAAAAAGTGTGTCCAGTGTAAGAAACTCATGTCTCTTACTGACACACATGATTGCTGCCTCCGTTGCCTGGGCCCAGATCATGAAGAAATGATCTGTGGGGCCTGTAGCAAGATGTCCGCGAAATCTTTGCGGAGTCGGCAGCATCAGCGGGAGAGAATCTTCTCTGACCCCAGCCGTACCCGGACCTCGTCAGAAGCTTCGGTGTCCAGGGAATCTGGCTCTGAACACCGTCGGAGCTCCTCTGAGAGGGGGTCTCCTACCCGAGAACATCATCGGAGGAAGAAACCCGCGAGGACGGCGTCGGTGGACGCTACTGGCTCCGCGAGGGCCAGGTCGCATAGCCCCGATAGCCGTCCCGGGTCTTTGGAGCTGGAGCGGCTGTCCAAACAGCCTCGTCTGGAGATGGACTCGTCTGCTCACGTAAGTCCTGTTGTCCTCGTGGACTCGCCTCCGAGGGGTCCGACGTCGGGCCCGACGCCGTCGGGGCCCGAGTCGGGGGCTGCTGGGTCTCCTGAGTTCGGACTCAGGTTGACGGCCTTGGAGAGCCAGCCTGGCTGCCTTCATGGACCAGCAGCGGGCATTGATTGCTGGCCTCGCTGGCGCTTCTGCCCTGACCGCCGGGACGTCGACGTCTAAGTCGACCCCCGGAGACCGAGCCGATCCTCGAGTCCATGCGGGCTCGAGTCGATCCTCGGTCGAGGTCCCCTTCGGCCTCCCGTTTGGGGCCGAGGTCGTCGACGCCGTCTCCCTCGGTGTCGGGGCGGACGGCGTCTGTGCCCGCCCGGCCGGAGCCGCTCGACTCCTCCTCCGAGGAGTCCGCCTGGGAATCCGAGGTGGAAGAGTCACCTGATTCTTTTCGGACTCGGTGTATCCCTTCCGACTCCCCCAAGTCCGAACCTCGGACACAGTCCCCTCCGGAGGATGCCCGGTTCTCGGACTTCGTGAGGGATATGGCCAAGGCCTTGGCCTTCCCTGCGGATCCCGAGGAGGAGCCGAAGAGCTCGATGCCCTCCAGTATGACTCTCCTGCAAAGGAGCACTTTACTGTACCGGTTCCTCCGATGCTGGAACGACTTCTCTTCCGCATGTGGGAGAGCCCGGCGTCGTCGCCGGTATTAAGCAAGCGGGTCGATGCCATATATCGAGTCCGCAAGAGCCCTGGCTTCCAAAAAGCACAGCTACCGCACCATTCCATGGTGGTGGAATCGGCCATGCATAGGCTCAAGAGCCAGAAGATGCACTCCTCGGTGCCTCCCGGCAGGGAAGCCCGCAGCCTGGATGGCCTCGGTAAGAAGTGTTTCCAGGGCTCTATGCTTGCTTGTCGGGTCCAGACTTACCAGCTCTACATGGGCATGTATCTCAGGGACCTGGCTAAAGAAATAGCCGGATTCTCTGATGGTCTCTCCGAGGACCCTTTGCGGAGGTTCCAGGCCTTGTCCACTGGTATTCGAGAGTGCTCAAAGTTTATCTCTCGAGCAGCCTATGATGGCTTTGAGGCATCGGCTCGAGTAGCCGCAGCCGGCATCGGTGCCCGCCGACAGGCTTGGCTTCAGTCATCCGACCTCGAGCCCTGGGTGCAGGACAAATTGGTCGATGTCCCCTGCAGAGGTGAAAACCTCTTTGGCAAACCTATGGATGAGAAGGCTGCACATCTCGAGACAGAGACTCTCACCAGGACTCGGCTCTCCAGGAAAACCTTTGCCCCTTCCCAGAAGAAGAAGGGCTCGGGGAAAAAGCCCTTTTACCCGAGGAAGGCGGCTGCCTATAAACACTACCCTCATTATCAGGCCTCCGCAGCTCCCCAACAGGGTCAGCAGGCCAAGGGACGGGGTAACGGGTCCCGTAGGCAGCAAGCCCCCAAGCCTGCGCCACAGGCCCCTGCTCCGCAGGGTGGGGGTTTTTGACTCTTTCAGCATAGCCTCTCCCCCTCCGCTGGTTTCTCTCAGCACGGGAGGCCGGCTGGTCCACTTTGCCCACAGGTGGTCCAACATCACGTCCGGTACCTGGGTGCTCCACATAGTCCGAGAGGGCTATCTTCTGCAGTTCCACCAGGTACCTCCCCCCTACTTTCCAGGGGAGCCTCTGCAACCCCCTCTTCACCGGGACTTACTCCTTCAAGAGTTGGCGAGTCTTCTTCAGGAACAGGCAGTGGAACCGGTGCCCCACCACCTGAGAGGTCAAGGCTTTTATTCCAGGTACTTCCTGGTACCAAAGCGAACTGGAGGCCTCAGACCCATCCTGGACTTGCGGAACCTCAACAAGTTCCTGGAAAGGGAAAAGTTCAAGATGCTTACCCTTGGAATCCTGCTGCCCTACCTCCGGCTGGGAGATTGGCTATGCTCCTTGGATCTAAAGGATGCCTACACTCACATCCTCATCCACCCAAGCCACCGACAATACCTAAGGTTTGTGGTGGCAGGCAATCATTACCAGTACAGAGTACTGCCCTTTGGCCTATCCTCCGCACCACGAGTCTTCACAAAATGTCTCGCAGTGGTAGCGGCTTATCTCCGGCTTCAAGGCCTCTTTGTCTTCCCTTACCTAGACGACTGGCTCATCAGAGCACCGTCCTCCACGGAGGCCACTCACGCCACGCAACGTACTGTGACTCTGCTCCAGTACTTGGGCTTTGTCATAAACTTTGAAAAGTCCACTTTGCTCCCTTCTCAGGATCTCGAGTTCATCAGTGCCAGATTAAACACACTTCAGGCGCGAGCCTTTCTGCCGCTCGACAGGGCACAACGGCTCATGGCTCTCGCCAGTCGCTTTCACAGCCATCCCCGGGTCTCGGCCAGGCACTTTCTGAGACTGCTCGGCCATATGGCTTCCACGGTCCATGTGACCCCCAATGCCCGCCTGAATATGCGGCCTGCTCAATGGTGCCTTCGCTCACAATGGCGTCAGGCCTCGGGGAGACTAGCGGACTCAGTACGAATCTCCAGCCCGCTGGTCTCTTCTCTACGGTGGTGGCTTCATCTGCCCAACCTAGTGCTCGGAATGCCTTTTCAGTCTCCTCCGCCTGTTCAGGTACTGACGACCGATGCTTCTCTCCTGGGTTGGGGAGCACATTGCCAAGGGACATGTACTCAGGGTCTCGGGACCCCGTGGGAATCTGCCCAGCAGATCAACTTCCTGGAGCTCAGAGCGATCCGCCTGGCTCTACGGGCCTTCTCCCACCTTACCACTCACCAGTCCGTCCTCGTCCAGACGGACAATCAAGTGGCCATGTTCTACGTGAACAAACAGGGGGGCACGGGCTCCTTCCTTCTCTGTCGTGAAGCACAAAAGCTCTGCGCTTGGGCCGTCAGCCGAGGCATCCTCCTCAAAGCTGTCTATCTCCCAGGTCAAGAAAATTGCCTGGCAGACAAACTGAGTAGAATCCTCCAACCACACGAGTGGAGATTAGACCCGTTGGTGGTTCAAAGGATTTTTCTCCAGTGGGGCCTCCCCACGCTGGATCTCTTTGCCAGTCCTCTGAACAGGCAACTTCCTCGGTTCTGCTCTCGGGAACCGCATCCCCTCCGAGTAGCGGCGGATGCGTTTCTGCTCTCATGGTCCACGGGCCTTCTGTATGCCTTTCCTCCCATGCCGCTGGTGTCTCGAACACTTTTCAAGGTTCTCCAAGACAAGGCTTCGGTGATCCTGATAGCTCCCTGGTGGCCCAGGCAACCGTGGTTCCCACTACTGATGCAACTGGCGGTAGATACTCCGTTGCCTCTGGGGTTTCAACCCGATCTCCTGACCCAGGATCAGGGGTCTCTCCTACACCCCAACCTCAGATCTCTTCATCTGATGGCCTGGCTGCTGAAAGGGTAGTCCTTGCTCCCCTCCTGCTGCCTCCAGAGGTGGAAGAGGTCGTGCTAGCTTCCAGGCGACCCTCTACCCGGAAATCCTATGCCCTTAAATAGTGTCGCTTCTCCACCTGGTGTACTCAACAGTCTCAAGATCCCTTCTGCCCGGTGTCGGTGGTCTTGCAGTACTTGCTTTCCCTCTCCAATCTTGGACTAAAGTCCAACTCGGTCAAAGTTTACCTCAGTGCTATCTCTGCACATCATGTGCTGGTGGAAGGCAGGCCTCTTTCCGGCCACCCTCTCGTGGCACGGTTCTCCCGAGGTCTCCTTCTCCTTAAACCACCTTTGCACCCCCCAGCCCCTGACTGGGACCTGAACGTGGTTTTACAGCGGATCACCTGTCCGCCTTTTGAACCCATGGCTACCTGTCCTCTCCATTTTCTTTCTTGGAAAACCTTATTCCTGGTAGCCCTCACTTCCGCTAGACGCGTTAGTGAACTGCAGGCCCTAGTGTCTGATCCCCCTTACACTAGGTTCTACAAGAATAGGGTAGTCCTGCGGACTCACCCTAAGTTTCTTCCAAAAGTGGTCTCCCCTTTTCACATCAATCAGGAGGTGGTGCTTCCGACCTTCTTTCCCAGGCCACACTCCAGCCGAGTTGAAATGGTCTTGCATACCCTGGACTGTCGGAGGGCGTTAACCTTCTACCTTAATCGTACGCGGGAGCACCATAAGACTGTTC
The DNA here is from genome assembly GCA_033557465.1 of Ichthyophis bannanicus. Lineage (NCBI taxonomy): Eukaryota > Metazoa > Chordata > Amphibia > Gymnophiona > Ichthyophiidae > Ichthyophis > Ichthyophis bannanicus. The sequence continues at coordinate 502,095,286 of CM066034.1, read as the reverse complement.
AGCTCTTCTTGTCTTACGACCCTAATAAATTGGGGCTCCCTGTCTCCAAGCGTACTCTGTCCATCTGGGTAGCTGACTGTATCGCTTGGACTTATGGGGCGGCAGGCCTCTCGTTGGAAAGTCGAGTCACGGCTCATCGGGTTAGGGCGAAGGCTGCGTCAGTGGCTTACCTCCGCTCTGTTCCATTGGCAGACATCTGCCGGGCCGCCACTTGGTCTTCGAGCCAGACTTTTGCAACCCATTACTGCCTCGAGAGGGAGTCCCGCAGGGACAGTGCTTTCGGACAGGCAGTCCTCCGTAATCTTTTCGAGGTTTAAGCAACTCCTACCCTCCATCCTGGATGTTGGGCTACCGGTTGGAGATTAGTCAGAGAAGATTCCTTCCTTCGGTGCTACTGAGCTTGAGGGAGCTCATTTTTTGTGCTTAGGGTCTCCGGTAGCCTTAAGCTGGGGAGTCCCATATGTGAGGACTGACTTCCTGCTTGGTCCTGGAGAAAGCGTAGTTACTCACCTGTAACAGGTGTTCTCCAGGAGCAGCAGGAATCAGTCCTCACAACCCTCCCTCCTCCCCTTGGAGTTGCAGTCATATGATTTCGTTTTTGCAAATTTTTTGCTGTCTTTTCGCTATGTCATCAGACTGGCCAAGATGGCACCTTTGGGCGGGAAGGGGACCGCGCATGCGCGCTGCAATTCCCAAAGGCTTTCTTTGAAAGCTGGGGAAAATTGCTCCGCGAGGGCTCCGTCGGCGCCGACGTCACCCATATGTGAGGACTGATTCCTGCTGCTCCTGGAGAACACCTGTTACAGGTGAGTAACTACGCTTGCTGGAGCGGCTGCTCTTCCGCATGTGGGAGACCCCGGCCTCGACGCCGGTGTTAAGCAAGCGGGTCAATTCCATCTATCGAGTCCGCAAGAGCCCCGGGTTCCAAAAGGCACAATTACCGCACCACTCCATGGTTGTGGAATCGGCCATGCATCGACTGAAAAGTCAGAAGATGCACTCCTCGGTACCTCCCAGCCGGGAGGCCCGGAACCTGGATGCCCTCGGTAAGAAGTGCTTCCAGGGCTCTATGCTTGCTTGCCGTGTCCAGACATACCAGCTCTACATGGGTATGTATCTCCGAGACCTGGCAAAGGAGATTGCCGGGTTCTCTGCTGGTCTCTCCGAGGAACCTTTGCAGAGGTTCCAGGCCTTGTCCACTGGTATTCGAGAGTGCTCGAAGTTTATCTCTCGAGCAGCCTACGATGGCTTCGAGGCTTCGGCCCAAGTAGCCAGGGCCGGCATCGGTGCCCGCCGACAGGCTTGGCTACAGTCATCCGATCTCGAGCCATGGGTACAGGACAAGTTGGTCGATGTCCCCTGCCGAGGTGAAAACCTCTTTGGCAAGCCCATGGCTGAAAAGGCTGCAGAACTCGAGACCGAGACTCTGACCCGGACTAGGTTGTCCAGAAAAACCTCTGCCCCTTCTCAGAAAAAGAAGGGCTTGGGAAAAAAGACCTTTTACCCGAGGAAGTCATCTGCCTATAAACAATACCCTCATTATCAGGCCTCTGCAGCTCCCCAACAGGATCAGCAGGCCAAGGGGCAGGGTCATGGGCCCCATAGGCAGAAGGCCCCCAAGCCACCAACACCGGCCCCTGCTCAGCAGGGTGGGGTTTTATGACTCAAACAGCATAGCCTCTTCTCCTCAGCTGGCTCACATCAGCACAGGAGGCCGGCTGGCCCACTTTGCCTACAGGTAGTCAGCCGTCACATCAGATGCCTTGGGTGCTCCATATAGTCCAAAAGGGCTATCTTCTCCATTTTCACCAGGTACCTCCCTCCTATTTTCCAGGGGAGCCTCCACGACTCCCTCTGCACAGGGACCTACTCCTTCAGGAGTTAGCAAGTCTGCTAAAGGAACAGGCTGTGGAACTGGTGCCCCACCACCTGAGAGGTCACGGCTTTTATTCCAGGTACTTTCTGGTACCAAAAAGAACAGGAGGCCTCAGACCCATCCTAGACTTGCGCAACCTCAACAAGTTCCTGGAGAGGGAAAAGTTCAAGATGCTTACCCTTGGAATCCTGCTGCCCTACCTCCAGCAGGGAGATTGGCTATGCTCCTTAGATCTAAAGGATGCTTATACTCACATCCTTAGTCATCCAGACCACAGACAATATCTCAGATTTGTTGTGGGGGGGAAACCACTACCAGTACAGAGTACTACCCTTTGGCCTGACCTCCGCCCCCAGGGTGTTCACCAAGTGCCTGGCCGTGGTGGCGGCCTACCTGAGGCTTCAGGGTCTTTTTGTGTTTCCATACCTGGACGACTGGCTCATAAGGGGCCAGTCTTCCCAGGAGGCCAGTCAAGCCACCCTTCGCACTGTGGCTCTGCTTCAGCACTTGGGGTTTGTCATAAACTTCGCAAAGTCCACTTTGCTCCCGTCCCAGAACTTAGAATTCATAGGAGCAAGGCTGGACACTTTTCATGCGAAGGCTTTTCTGCCAATGGACAGAGCCCACAGGTTGATGGATCTAGCCAGGCAGTTTCACAGCAGTTCCCTGGTCTCCGCCAGGCAATTCCTGAGACTTCTCGGCCATATGGCTTCCACGGTTCATGTAACCCCCAATGCCCGCCTGCACATGCGACCTGCTCAGTGGAGCCTTCGAACACAGTGGCATCAGGCCACAGGGAGCCTTGCAGACTCGGTAAGAATATCCGCCCTGCTCGTCTCCTCTCTGCAATGGTGGCTTCATCTTCCGAATCTGGTACTCGGAGTGGTTTTTCAATCCCCTCCGCATTCTCAAGTGCTGACGACAGATGCTTCTCTTCTAGGTTGGGGAGCACATTGTCAAGGGGCATGTACTCAGGGTCTCTGGACCCCTTGGGAGGCTGCTCAGCAGATAATCTTCCTGGAGCTACGGGCGATACGCCTAGCTCTGAGAGCCTTCTCCCACCTCACATCTCACCAGTCTGTGCTGGTCCAGACGGACAATCAAGTTGCCATGTTCTACGTGAACAAACAAGGGGCCACAGGCTCCTTCCTTCTCTGTCAGGAGGCGCAACGGCTGTGCTCTTGGGCCGTCAATCACGGAATCCTCCTCAAGGCTCTCTACCTCCCAGGTCAAGAAAATTACCTGGCGGACAGACTGAGCAGGATCCTGCAACCACACGAATGGAGGTTGAATCCATTGGTGGTTCAGCAGATCTTTCTGAGGTGGGGCCTCCCCACCACGGATCTTTTCACCAGTCCTCTGAACCGGCAACTCCCGAGATTCTGTTCCAGACAACTGCATCCTTTCAGAGTAGCAGCAGATGCGTTTCTGATCCCATGGTCCGCAGGCCTACTGTATGCGTTTCCTCCCACGCCACTAGTGTCCAGAACACTTTTCAAAGTCCTCAATGACGGGGCCTCCATGATTCTGATAGCCCCCAGGTGGCCGAGGCAACCGTGGTTCCCACTTCTGCTGCAACTGGTGGTGGACACTCCTCTTCCTCTGGGGATTCAACACGATCTCCTGTCTCAGGAACAGGGATCTCTCTTGCATCCCAACCTCCAGTCCCTTCATCTGATGGCCTGGCTGCTGAAAGGGTAGTCCTAGCTCCCCTACTACTGCCTAGAGAGGTGGAAGACGTAGTCTTGGCCTCTAGACGGCAATCCACCAGGAAATCCTACGCTCTTAAGTGGCGTAGATTCTCCGCATGGTGTGCTCAGCACAGCGAGAATCCCTTTTCGTGCTTGGTAGCGGTAGTATTGCAATATTTGCTTTACCTCTCCAATCTAGGCCTTAAGTCCAATTCTGTCAGGGTTCACCTCGGTGCTCTCTCAGCGCACCACTCGCCAGTAGACGGAAGGCCTCTTTCCAACCACCCTTTGGTGGCTCGTTTTCTCAGAGGCCTCCTCCTGCTTAAGCCTCCTTTGCGTCCACCAGCCCCTGAGTGGGATCTGAATGTGGTCTTACAGCGGATTACTTGTCCGCCATTTGAACCTATGGCTACCTGCCCTCTCCGTTTTCTCTCCTGGAAAACCTTAGTTCTGGTAGCTCTTACCTCTGCTAGGCGAGTAAGTGAACTTCAGGCACTAGTGTCTGATCCCCCTTACACTAGGTTCTACAGGAATAGGATAGTCTTACGGACTCACCCGAAGTTTCTTCCTAAGGTTGTCTCCCCTTTTCACCTCCATCAGGAGGTGGTTCTTCCAACCTTCTTTCCCAGGCCGCATGCCAACCGGGCTGAGATGGTCCTGCATACCCTGGACTGTAGGAGGGCGTTATCCTTCTACCTTGACCGTACGCGGGAGCATCGGAGGGCTGTTCAGCTCTTTGTTTCTTTTGACCCCAATAAGTTGGGGTTACCTGTTTCCAAGCGTACTTTGTCCATATGGGTCGCTGACTGTATCGCCTGGGCTTATGAGGCAGCCGGCCTCTCGTTGGAGGGTCGAGTCATGGCTCATCGTGTCAGGGCAAAGGCTGCGTCAGTGGCTCATCTCCGCTCTTTTCCGTTGGCAGACATCTGCCGGGCCGCTACTTGGTCTTCAAGCCAGACTTTTGCGGCCCATTACTGCCTTGAGAGGGAGTCCCGCAGGGACAGTGCTTTCGGACAGGCAGTACTCCATAATCTCTTTGGGGTTTAGGCAACTCCTACCCTCCGGCCCTGGTGTTGGGCTACCGGTCGGGGGCGTTCTCAGAGAAGATTCCTTCCTTACGTACTGACGAGCTAGAGGGAGCTCATTTTTAGGCTTGAGGTCTCCGGTAGCCTTAAGCTGGGGAGTCCCATATGTGAGGACTGACCTCCTGCTTGGTCCTGGAGAAAGAGTAGTTACTCACCTGTAACAGGTGTTCTCCAGGAGCAGCAGGAATCAGTCCTCACAACCCTCCCTCCTCCCCTTGGAGTTGCAGTCATATGATTTATTTTTGCTAATTTTTTTGCTGTCTTTTAGCTATGTCATCAGACTGAGCAAGATGGCACCCTTGGGCGGCAAGGGGACCGCGCATGCGCGCTGCAATTCCCAAAGGCTTTCTTTGAAAGCTGGGGAAATGCTCCGCACGAGGGTTCCGTCGGCGCCGACGTCACCCATATGTGAGGACTGATTCCTGCTGTTCCTGGAGAACACCTGTTACAGGTGAGTAACTACTCTTTTTCAACTTTGGGGAACCCCAGACATAGACCTCTTTGCAAGTCCGTGGAATGCCAAAATTCCCCGGTTCTGTTCCAGAACTCCGGCTCAGGGAGCTCAGGCAAAGGATGCTTTCCTCCTTCACTGGGGTCAAGACTTCCTGTATGCCTTTCCACCCATTCCCCTAATTCCCAAAACCCTGTTCAAGCTTCAGAGAGACAGAGGCCACATGATTCTCATAGATCCACATTGGCCACGGCAAGTGTGGTACCCTCTGCTTCTACATCTCTCTCAAGCTCCCTCCCTGGAGTTAGGGTCTGCTCCAGATCTCCTATCTCAGGAGAACGGAATGTTATGGCATCCCAATCCCCAGTCTCTGCATCTCAGGGCTTGCTTGTTGAAGGCTTAGATCTTCAAGATCTTCATCTTTCTCAGCAAGTGAAAGATGTTCTTTATGCTTCCAGAAAACCTTCAACTAGACATTCTTATGCTTTCAAGTGGAAGAGGTTTACTATTTGGTGTTCTGAAAAGGGTCTTAACCCCCTTGCCATACCTCTGGAATCTTTGCTGGAGTATCTCCTCCATTTGTCTAATGCAGGCCTTAAAACAAATTCAGTAAGAGTCCATTTGATTGCTATTGCAGCTTCCCTTAAGCCTCTAAGTGGACAACCTATTTCCTCTCATCCTCTTATAGCAAGATTCATGAGCAGCCTCCTAACTAAGCCTCCCATTAGACCACCTCCGGTGGCATGGGACTTGAATCTGGTTCTTGGGCACCTCACGAAGCCACCTTTCGAACCCTTAGCTACCACCTCCTTGAAATTCCTTTTTTGCAAGGTTATCTTTCTCATTGCAATCACATCAGCACGCCGCATTAGTGAATTGCAAGCACTAGTAGCTAATCCACCTTATACAAGGTTCCATCATGACAAGGTAGTCCTTAGGACTCATCCACACTTTATGCCTAAGGTGGTCTCGCCTTTTCATCTCAACCAGGAGGTCTACCTACCTGTCTTTTTTCCAGGACCTCATGCATCGAATGCAGAGAGGAATCTTCATACCCTGGACTGTAAAAGAGCTCTTGCTTTTTACTTACAAAGGACACAGCAACATAGAAAGTCCTCTCAACTCTTTGTTGCTTTTGATCCTTCTCATTTGGGACTGCCAGTCTCCAAGAGAACACTATCTAACTGGATTGCTCATTGTATTTCTTTCGCCTATCAGAGTAAGAACCTTTCTCTGGAGGGCCATGCCACAACTCACAATGTGAGAGCCATGGCAGCCTTATTGGCTCATCTGAACTCTGTGTCTATTGACGACATCTGTCGAGCAGCCACTTGGGCCTCTGTTCATACCTTCACAGCCCATTACTGCTTGGACAAGGACTCCCGCCGGAATGCCTTGTTTGGTTAGGCTGTTCTCAAACACCTGTTCCATACCTAATCAACTCCTACCCACCATCCCTGATAGGATGCCAGAGATCCATGGGGGGAAGTGGAGCCCTTCTTAGGGCCACACAACTTCTGGGGTCTCTCCCTAGCACCTAAAGCTAGGGAGTCCCCATATGTGATGACTAGATTCCTGCTTGTTTCTGGAGATAGCATAGTTACTCACCTGTAACAGGTGATCTCCGGGAACAGCAGGAATTTAGTCCTCACAACCCACCCACCTCCCCTAGGAGTTGTATCTCTCTATCTATCTCTTTCCTTTCCCTCTCTCTCTTTGTCTCAGCTTTAAAACTCAACTGGAGAGAGGCAGTTGGGAAAGGCGGGAAGGCAGCACGCTGGCGCTGTGGGATGCTCCCAAGGGCTTTCTGATTGGACGCTGGGGAGCGTTCCCGCGCGGGCTCCATCGGTACCGACGATACCCATATGTGAGGACTAAATTCCTGCTGTTCCAGGAGATCACCTGTTACAGGTGAGTAACTATGCTTTCCTGCTTATTTCTGGAGATAGCATAGTTACTCACCTGTAACAGGTGATCTCCGGGAACAGCAGGAATTTAGTCTTCACATCCCACCCTCCTAACCTAGGAGTTGTAGGTTTTCTTTCCTCTCCTTTCCTCTCAGCTACAAATTCAACTGAGGAAGGCGGGAAGGCAGCACGCAGGCGCAGTGGGATGCTCCCAAAAACTTTCCTATTGGAGTCCCATATGTGAAAACTAAATTCCTGCTGTTCCCAGAGATCACCTAACTACACTTTCTCAGCAACTTAGTGTTCCTTCATTTATTTCTGTGCATTTGAGCAAATATAGGAATAGAAAGTTTTTAGTAGCTAGTCCCATGGAGTTTATTTAATTTATTTAACATTTTTTATATACCGTCTTTCTACAATTCAAGATGATTTACATAGAACATAAGGTTACAGTGTTGACACAGCTGTTTTATAGACAACACTAGGGAACATGCAATGAAGCTACAGGTTAACCTATTTAAGACTAATAAGAGAAAATATATTTTTCTCGAGGACCAAGCAGGAAGTCAGTCCTCACATATGGGTGTCATCGACGCCGATGAAGCCCTAGCGGAGCATTTCCCCAGCTTTCCATGAAAGCCTTTGGGAATGCAGGCACGCATGCGCGGTTCCCTTCCCACCTAAAGGTGCCATCTTACCTCAGTCTCTTTTTTTTCCGAGAAGCCCACCGGACATGTGTCCTGTCCTCCCGGTTAAAAGTAGATTTTTTTCGGCGATTATCGCTATTTTTTTCTCCCGGTTCGACGCCGGTTCCCCTCCCGCCGGGTTCAGTACACTGGTATCGAGCCCGATTCTTCTTTTTCGATTTTTGCCCTTCGTGGCTGGCGTTCGCGTCCTTTTTTCCATTTTTCCCTGGAAGGCCGGTCCTTTGACCTCGCGGGGACTCTTTTTTTCCCCGTTGCCTTCCAGTGGTTTTAAAAAGTGTGATCGGTGTAAGAAATTAATGTCTCTCACGAACACACACGACTGCTGCCTTCGGTGCCTCGGCCCTGATCACGACCCTAAGTCGTGCAGGCCATGTGGGAAGATGTCTTCCAAGGCACTCCGAAGTCGTCGCCAGCAGCAAAAAGAAAGGCTTTTCTCAGACTCAGCCTCTGGCCGGGCCCAGACCTCGTCTGAGGCCTCGACATCTCGGGATTCCGATCCCGAGCGCCGTCGAAGCTCCTCGGACAGGGAGTCCCCCGACCGGGAACAGAAGAGGAAGAAGCGGCTCGCGAGGGCGTCGGAGAAGGAGGTCCCTGGCTCCTTGAGGGCCAGGTCTGAGACCCCCGACCGTCACCCCGGGCCCGTGGAACAAGAGAAGCCTGCCAAAGTTCCTCGCGTGGAGCCGGAATCTGCTGGACACGTAAGTCTTCGAGGACTCTCCTCCCAGAGAGCCGACGTCGGGCCCGGCGCCGCCGGGGCCCAAGTCGGTAGCTGCTGCATCTCCCGAGCTGAGTCTCAGGATGACAGCCTTGGAGAGCAGATTGTCTGCCTTCATGGAGCAGCAGCGGGCACTGATGGCCAGCCTGTCTGGCGCATCTGCTCCGACCACCGGGACATCGACATCGAAGTTGACCCCGGAGACCGAGCCGATACTCGAGTCGATCATGGCTCGAAGTCGACCTCGGTCGCAGTCCCCCTCGACCTCCCGTTCGGGACCAAGGGCGTCGACACCGGTGCCTCCGGCGTCGGGGCGGGTGCTCCAGGGTCCCGCGGGGTCGGACCCTGACTCCTCCTCGGACGAGTCCGCCTGGGAGACAGAGGACAAGGAGTCTCCCGATACGTTCAAGACTTGGTGCGTCCCGTCGGACTCCCCGCAGTCTGAGCCCCGGAGTAGATTCCCTCCGGAGGATACTCGGTTCTCGGAGTTTGTCCAGGATATGGCCACTGCCTTGGCTATTCCGGCGGACCCCGGGGAAGAGCCTCAAGCTGAAGAGCTCGAAGCGCTGCAGTATGACTCTCCTCCGAAGGAGGCCTTTATTGTCCCGGTTCCTCCGATGCTGGAACGGCTCCTCTTTTGTATGTGGGAGGCACCGGCCTCAGCGCCGGTTCTAAGCAAGCGAGTCGACTCGATCTATCGAATCAGAAAGAGCCCTGGTTTTCAGAAGGCACAGCTACCACACCATTCTATGGTTGTGGAATCGGCCATGCATCATCTGAAGAGCCAGAAGATGCACTCCGCGGTGCCCCCTGGCAGGGAGGCCCGAAACCTCGATGGCGTCGGTAGAAAGTGTTTTCAGGGCTCGATGCTTGCTTGCCGTGTCCAGTCTTACCAGCTGTACATGGGCATGTACTTGCGGGACCTGGCCAAGGAGTTGGCCGGGTTCTCTGCTGGACTCTCCGGGGAACCCTTGCAGAGATTTAAGTCCTTGTCCTCAGGGATTCGGGACTGCTCGAAGTTCATGTCCCGCGCCGCCTACGATGGCTTCGAGGCTTCGGCCCGAGTTGCGGCAGCCGGCATCGCGGCTCGACGCCAGGCATGGCTGCAGTCATCGGACCTCGAGGCATGGGTTCAGGACAAGTTGGTCGATGTCCCTTGCCAAGGTGAAAGCCTTTTTGGCAAGCCCATGACCGAGAAGGCCGCTCAGCTCAAAACAGAGTACCTTACACGGACAAGGCTGTCTAGGAAGACCTCTGCCCCTTCTCATAAAAAGAAGGGCTCGGGTAAAAAGCCCTTTTACCAGAGGAAGGGCACTGCCTACAAACAGTACCCTCAATATCAGGCTGCCCAAGCTGCACCCCAGGGTCAGCAAGCCAAGGGGCAGGGTAATGGGCCCCGTAGGCAGAGGACCCCCAAGCCTCTGGCCCCTGCTCCCTCTCAGCAGGGTGGGGGTTTTTGACTCCTTGAGCGTAGCCTCTCCATCCCTGCTCTCCCAACCTTGCACAGGAGGTTGCCTCGCCCTCTTTGCCCACCAGTGGCCACTCATCACCGGGGACAGTTGGGTGTTGGACATAGTCCACATGGGCTATGCACTGCATTTTCACCAACTGCCTCCTCCTTACTTTCCAGGGGAGCCTCCAAGGTCTCCCCTACACACAGACCTTCTCCTTCAAGAGCTTCAACGTCTGTTGGTGGACAGGGCGGTGGAGCCTTTGCCTTACCACTTCCAAGGTCACCGATTCTACTCCAGGTATTTCCTGGTGCCCAAAAGAACTGGTGGCCTTCGACCCATTCTGGACCTCAGGAACCTCAACAAGTTCCTAGAGAAAGAGAAGTTCAAGATGCTTACTCTTGGAACACTTCTGCCCTACCTCCAGCAGGGAGATTTGCTATGCTCCTTACATCTAAAGGATGCATATACTCACATCCTCATTCATCCAGACCACAGAAAGTACCTCAGGTTCATTGTGGGAGGAAACCATTATCAGTACAGAGTGCTGCCTTTTGGCCTCACCTCCGCCCCCAGAGTCTTCACGAAGTGCCTGGCAGTGGTGGCGGCCTACCTGAGAAATCAGGGAATCTTTGGCTTCCCCTATCTGGACGACTGGCTCATCAGGGGTCAGACATGCCAGGAGGCCAGACAGGCCACCCTCAGAACTATTGCTCTTCTTCAAAGCCTGGGGTTTGTCGTAAACTTTGCAAAGTCCACTTTGCTCCCCTCCCAGAACTTGGAGTTCATAGGGGCAAGGTTGGACTCTCTGCTGGCAAAGGCTTTCTTGCCAGAAGACAGGGCAAAAAGATTGATAGCCTTGGCAAATCAGTTTCTCAACAAGTCATTAGTCTCCGCCAGACTCTGCCTGAGGCTGCTTGGCCACATGGCTTCGACAGTGCATGTGACCCCAAATGCCAGGCTCCATATGAGGCCTGTACAGTGGTGCCTTCGGACTCAGTGGTCACAGGCCACAGGCAGCCTCAGAGTCAGGATAAGGGTGTCCAGACAATTTCTGAACTCTCTCAACTGGTGGCTACACCCACCCAATCTACTGAAGGGGGTCCCTTTTCAGATTCCTGGGTACACGGTGGTACTGACCACAGACGCCTCCCTGCAGGGCTGGGGAGCTCATTGTCTGAACCAAGTGCACCCAGGGCCTGTGGTCTCCTTGGGAAGCTACACAGCAGATCAATCTCCTCGAACTCAGAGCTATTTGATTAGCACTCAAAGCTTTCTCTCCTGTCCTGGCTCATCAATCTGTCCTGGTTCAGACAGACAACCAAGTAGCCATGTTTTATGTGAACAAGCAGGGCGGGACTGGGTCCAGAATCCTTTGTCGGGAGGCTCAGCACCTTTGTTCATTTGCCCTCAAGCACAACATGCTCCTCAAGGCTGTGTACCTTCCAGGCCAGGAGAATTACCTGGCCGATAGCTTAAGCAGAATTCTGCAGCCCCACGAGTGGCAGCTGCATCCTTCAGTAGTTCAGAGGATCTTCCTAAAATGGGGTCTCCCTTTGGTAGATCTCTTTGCCAGCCCAATGAACCATCAACTGCCAAAGTTCTGCTCCATGCAACCGCATCCTCTGAGAATAGCAGCAGATGCTTTTCTAATTCCATGTTCTCAGGGCCTCCTGTATGCGTTTCCTCCCACGCCCTTGGTGGCCCGAACTCTCTTCAAAATTTTTCAGGACAAGGCCTCGGTCCTGCTGGTGGCTCCCAGGTGGCCAAGACAGCCTTGGTTTCCTCTTCTGCTTCAACTGGCGGTGGATCCCCCACTTCCTCTGGGGTTGCAACCCGACCTTCTCTCACAGAAGCAGGGTTCCCTTCTGCACCCCAATCTCAAAGCTCTCAATTTGATGGCCTGGAGGCTGCAAGGGTAGTTTTGGCTCCCTGGGGCCTACCTCAGGAAGTTGGAGGTTGTCCTAGCCTCTAGAAAACAGTCCACTAGGAAAACCTTTGCTCTCAAATGGAAAAGGTTTTCTGTGTGGCGTCAGCTACGTACAGAGGATCCTTTTCCTGTACTGTGCCAGTAGTGCTTCAGTACTTACTGCACTTATCAAATCAGGGACTTAAGTCCAATTCTGTTCGGGTCCACCTCTCAGCTCTAGCAGCTCACCACTCACTGGTGGAGGGACATTCTCTGTCAGGTCACCCCTTGGTGTCCCGTTTTCTCAGGGGCTTGCTTTTGCTCAAGCCTCCAATCCGTCGTCCTGCCCCTGAGTGGGAGTTGAATGTGGTCTTGCAGCAATTGAGTCGCCCACCTTTTGAGCCGATGGCTACTTGTCCACTATGCTTCCTATCCTGGAAAACACTCTTCCTCATAGCCCTTACCTCGGCTAGGCGAGTGAGTGAGCTTCAGGCCCTGGTCTGTGATAGGCCTTATACCAGGATTTATAGGAACAGGGTAGTCTTCAGGACTCATCCCAAGTTCCTCCCAAAGGTTGTCTCCTCTTTCCACCTCAATCAGGAGGTGGTTTTTCCAACGTTCTTCCCTAGGCCTCATGCAAGCCAGGCTGAAGCAGACCTGCATACCCTGGACTGTAGGAGGGCCTTATCCTTCTACCTTGACCGTACGCAGGGGCATAGGAGGGCTACTCAGCTCTTCGTATCTTTTGACCCCAATACGTTGGGGCTGGCTGTGTCCAAGCGTACCTTGTCCATCTGGGTGGCTGACTGTATCACCTGGGCTTACAAGGCGGCTGACCTTCCTTTGCAGGGTCGGGTCACGGCCCACCGTGTCAGGGCAATGGCTGCCTCAGTGGCTCATCTCCGCTCTGTGCCCTTGGTAGACATCTGCCGGGCTGCAACTTGGTCTTCAAGCCAGACCTTTGCGGCCCATTACTGTCTGGAGAGGGAGTCCCGTAGGGACAGTGCTTTTGGCCAAGCAGTACTCCGGAATCTCTTTGAGGTTTAGGCAACTCCTGCCCTCTGTTGGGCTACCTGTGGAGGTTGTGTCCTTGAAAAGCCTTTCTTTGCTGCTGAGACTAGAGGGAGTTCTCTTGTTCAGCCTGGGTTCCTCGGTAGATCTATTATTGCACCCAAGTATTTTACCTCTTTTTTAACGGGTATAGAGGTATTATTGATTGAGATTGTTGTTGGAAAAGTGTCCTCAGTCACAGGTGTTCTTGTAACGAACATTGCTTCCGTTTTTTTGAGGTTAATGCTGAGGTAATTGGTTTCCATCCAAGAGGTGGTCTCAGCCATGCACTCAGCTAGGTTGTTGTAAGTGTGGTTTTTTGTGGTTATGGGGATAGCGAGCATATCATCGTCAGCATATATAAAGTGATTAATCTTGTGTTTTCTAAATATGTTTGTGATAGGTTGCAGGTATAAGTTGAATAAGAGGGCAGAAAGGGCTAATCCCTGAGGTATACCTTGTCCTTGGGGGAAGGTTTCTGATGCTTCTTGATCTATTTGGACACGTATTAGTCTATGTGTGATGTATGACTTGAACCATTTGAGAACAGTACCACCTATTCCTAAGTTTTCTAGTCTGTTGATCAGGGTAGGGTGGTTGATGTTATCGAAGGCGGCCGAGATATCAATAAAGAGTAGTAAGAAACCTTGATTGTTGACATCTGTGCCTTTGATGAAGTAGTCAATCAGTGTAATCAAGAGGGTTTCCACTCCGTGGAAAGGGCGAAAACCGAATTGGTGTGAGTCAAGGGGTTTATGTTCATCAATATGCTCTTGTAATTGTAATTGAATTGATTTTTCTATTATTTTAGCGATAAAAGGAATGCTAGCTGTCGGTCTGTATGAATTGGGGTCTTTTGAGTCAAGTTTGTTGTTTTTTATTATTGGGCGAAGCGTTGTGAGCTTTAGAGCATCAGGCATGATGCCCTGAGAAAGGGACAGGTTCACCATGTATTGAATGTTTTCAGCAAGTTCTTCCTTTGTACATTTAATCCAAGACACAGGGCAAGGATCGAGTGGGGAGGTTGTAGTATTGATCATTGTTATGATTTTAATGAGCTGCTTTCGATCAATTGTGTGGAAAGTTGTCCAATTGTTATTGATTTCGGTGCTTGTAGTCAGTATTGGTGTTAGAGTATTGGGTTTAGATTTTAGTTTTTCTGCAAAGTGAGTTGCTAAAGTTTGAATGCTTATTGTTGGTAGCTTTGGCTCGGAGTTCTTTGTTTTGGTTAGTGTTTTTACAATTGTAAATAGTTCTCTAGGTCGGTTGATGGCTAGATTTATTACTTTAGAGTGGTAATCCCTTTTCGAGTTGTTTATTGCGTTTTTGTATTCGTTAAGTGTGTTCATATATTGTGATTTATTTTCATCTGTTTTAGTTTTCCTCCATCTCTTTTCCTGTTTCCTCAGTTGCTTTTTTAGTTTTGCTAGTTCTTTGGTGAACCATTTTTCTGACTTCTTCATTTGTTTATGCCTATTACGTGTGGGGATAGCTGCTTCATGTATTGTTAGGTTCCAGTGATTTACAGTGGAGTTGATGTCAGGGAAGTTTGCGTTGAATACTGGTAATACTTTGTCAAGGAAAGTATCCTTGTCAAAGTGAGCAAAGCGTGATAAATGGGGTGATGTGCTTATTGTATTTGGTGTTGCTTGTGCTGGGAGGTGGAGTGTTATGAGGTGATGGTCGGACCATGGTACTTTTGTTGTAGTTGGAGGTGTGAGTTGTTGATGGTTATTAAGGGAGGAAGGGAGGAAGATGAGATCTAAAATGTTGCTTTTTATGTGTGTGGGGGTATGAACTATCTGTATGTATCCCATTTGGTTCATGGCGTCCATGAAGTTATCTGATTGAGATTTATTTAGAGAGGGGAGGTTTAGGTCACCTAGAATTACTAGTGGTTTGTTTTGTGATGCTGTGCATGCAAGTTCAAGGATGGAGGAGAGGTTTTTTTGATCAGCTGAGGGTGGTCTATAAATGAGGGAGAGTGCCATGGTTCTGCTTTGTATATTGATGATGTCCATTCCATCTATATTATTTAGGCTTGTTAAGGTGTATTGTAGGACTTTTTTGACTAGTATGAGAGCACCACCACCTCTTTTTACATCTCGATGGCAGTTGAATATATCATATTGATGTGTGGTTATTTGGTTTAATAATATGGTGTCCGTGGGTGAGAGCCATGTCTCAGTGATGCAGATAATATCTAGGTTTTTGTCTTTTATCATGTCATTAATTATTGGTATTTTGTTTCGTATGGATCTGATATTTATTAGGTAGAGCTTGGTTTTAGTGTCTATATTAGCTGTGTTGTCCTTTATATTGCTTTGTGGTTGACATTTTATTTGAATAAGTCTGGGGGCATCTGCCTGAGTCGTGACGAGAAAAGTGGTTGTGGGAGTGTGAGTATGTTACTATGTGTTGCGGGTTTTGAAATACGTTTTGTGTGGTGGGGTGCTATATGGGTTCTGGTAGTGGTTATGAATAATGGGGATGTTGATGTAGGGGCTTTGATTGGATTTGTATGTATAAATGTGTTGTGTTAGGAGTGTTATTAGGAGGAGGGTGAGGGAGAAGTTTGTACATTTTATTGGAGACATTATGTGTTTTTGAGGGTGGGGGGATTGAGTGTGTGGGAGTTCTGTGTATGGGGATGATTAGCAGAAGAGTAGGTAGATGAAGGATTACTGATGATAGTACAACAGTATATGAGGCTACTAACAATGCTATAAAGGTTAGCAGAAGAGAAGGTAGATGAAGGATTACTGATGATAGTACAACACTATATGAGGCTACTAACAATGCTGTAATGGTTACTGACAACAGTATATGGGACTACTAATAATGTTACATTAGGCTACTGGCAACAGTATATGAGGCTACTAATAGTGTTATGTAGTTTACTGACAACAGTAAGAGTGTTTCCAACAGTACAATAGGGTCTTCTGACAGTGTTATATAGGTTACTGACAGTAGTATAACAGTATATGAGGCTACAACTATGCCATGTAGGTCTTCTGACAGTGTTATATAGGTTACTGACAATAGTATAACAGTATATGAGGCTACTAGTTATGTTATATAGGTTACTGACATCAAGGGTTACTGACAACAGTATATGAGATTACTAGTAATATTACATAGGCTACTGGCAACAGTAAGTGTGGCTCTTGACAGTACTGTAAGGACTACTGACAACAGTATATCGCTATAGTTTGGTGTGTTAGAAGTCTCAGCTTATAGTTAATTCATCAAGGAGTGTTATACTTGCTGTGATCGATGGATGGTCTGGTTCTTTTGTGGTGGGAGCTAGTTCTACTACAGGGGAGCTCCAGCTGGTTGGCTGTAAGTTGGTATCTCAGAACTGCTGGTGAAGGATGGAGGTCTGGTTTGTGTGGGCACATCTGCTGGCGTGGTGAACTCTAGTTGCTGCACGTGGGTTGAGTTTTAAAGCGATGAAGGAGATGAACGTTACAAAGCGCTTAGAGGTTTCGTTGTTGTATGCTGCTGGAGAAGGGCCGGAGTGGCATGGAAGAGGCCTGCGCCTGATCAGCGTGTCGCTTTTGAGCTGCTGCTGTCTGCCCCGATTGGGCAGCTGCTGAACGCTGTTGCTCCGGCCCGCTCTATCCCCGGCTGGGAGAGCTGCTGGAGGAGGGCCGGAGTGGCGTGGAAGAGGCCTGCGCCTGATCAGCGCGTCGCTTTTGAGCTGCTGCTGTCTGCCCCGATTGGACAGCTACTCACGTGCTGCTGAACGCTGTTGCTCCGGCCCGCTCTATCCCCGGCTGGGAGAGCTGCTGGAGGAGGGCCGGAGTGGCGTGGAAGCACACCTCATTACTAGGGTGGTCATTGTGGCATCAGCCTTCCTCAGTCATCGCTCTCCTGATCTCGGAGAGTGGGAGTTGAATCAGGAGGCGTTTCAGGTGCTTCTCCACCTTTGGGATCACTCCGTGATGAAATTAATGGTGCCCTGCTCCAATGACAGTGTGCCATTTTTCAGTTACTGCATGGCACTGGGTCAGCGACATCCAGGCTGAATTGTTCTGGCGGGGCTGGAGTGGCTATGAAGAGCGTGGTTCAGGGACCTTCATAGCCACTCCAGCCCCGCCAGAACAATTCAGCCTGGATGTCGCTGACCCAGTGCCATGCAGTAACTGAAAAATGGCACACTGTCATTGGAGCAGGGCACCATTAATTTCATCACGGAGTGATCCCAAAGGTGGAGAAGCACCTGAAACGCCTCCTGATTCAACTCCCACTCTCCGAGATCAGGAGAGCGATGACTGAGGAAGGCTGCTGCCACAATGACCACCCTAGTAATGAGGTGTGCTGACAGAAGGAGGCTTATTTCTGCCCAGGTGAACCAAAGGGCTATCTCCAGGGCCACTCCTGCACACCTAATGCTGCCTTGGCGATTGACAGATGCCTGAGAGCCCTTGCACCATCCTGCCAATAGGGCCTGCCAGATAGCCCTTGCTTCAAAACTGTTAATGGACCATACTGCCCCCCCCCCCCCCCGTGGCTCCAACAGCTCAGGGGCCGATTATCCTGAATGACTCAGCTGCCTTCACACTCATAGATTGGCTCTTCAGAGGTGTCGGCTGGCACGTAAGCACCCTTTTCTTGCAGTAACCTCTGCTCTGCTCAAACCCAAAGGGATTCTATTAGCCTGGCATACATGCGAGCCTGGGACCTCTTTGTGTGTGGGTGCGGCGTAGGGCAGCCTGTTCCTAAGGCTGTTAAGGTGCCGGCTCTGTTGTCTTTTCTACAGAACGGTCTGGTAGAGGGCCTTCCCTTATCTCCCTGAACATCCAGGTAACAGCCTGGTCCAGTTTCAGAGGTCTGTGGGCTGGAAAATTTTCAGTCTACCTACCGGATGTTTTCACATTTTCTTCATGGGGTTCGGCGTCTGCGTCCTCACTTCCAGTCAGTTTCCCTTCCTGGGATCTCTGTCTGGTGCTCAGAGCCCTGTTGTTGGAGCCCTCTGAGCCTTGAGGCATGCACCTCCTGAAGGATGTTATGCCGAAGACTGGTTTTCTTCGCGATTTGTTCAGCAAGGCAGATTTCTGAGCTGCAAGCTTGTCTTACTGGGATCCTTATTTGTCCTTTTTGAAGGAGGCCGTTTTGATTCAGTCTGTGCCTTCCCTTTTTTACTTAAGGTGCTTCTCCCTTTCATGTGAGCCAGGTGGTGTGCCTGCCCTCCTTCTCTAAGGAGCAGCTTCGGAAGTGTGATAAGGGTCTTCACCTTGTGGATGTCTTGGGATTCTTCTCCGATACTTGTAGGTTATGAATTCTTTTCGTAAATTGGATAATCTTTTTGTGCTGTTTTCTGACACACGCAAGGGTATCGTGGCAGCCAAGTCTACATTGGGGCACTGAATCAAAGAGACTATCACCTCAGCATATCTGCTGTGGAACCAATCTGTTTGTAGGGAGAGCATAGCTTGGTGGCCCCTTCGGACCTTTATAGAACAACAGCATGTACATCATTTTTCTTCAAGAACAAGCATAAAGTCAGTTCTCACTTATGGGTAACATCTGCGCTGACGGAACCCTCGCGGAAGCATCTCCCCCAACTTTCAAAGAAAGCCTTTGGGAGATGCCACCACGTATGTGTGGTCTCCTTCCGACCCAAAGGTGCCATCTTACTCAGTCTCCTTTTTTCCACGAAGCCCAACAGATGTCTTTCTTTTTCCCCGGAAAAAGTTGATTAAATTGTGTGAAAAAACTCTTTCCTCTATCTGGTTGCGACCAGTCCCTTTCCCGCCTCAGAGCGTGCTTGCCCCTGCATCACATCTCTGAGACATACTAGGTTTATTTCCCCGGCATGATTCACACCTTTTTCCATCCATGGGCCTTTCTGAGGGTCTTCGACGTCACCAGGGTGCTTTTTACCCCAATGGCCAGTGGGTTCAAAAAGTGTGATTGGTGCACTAAAAACTTTTCTCTTACTGACACACACAACTGCTGCCTCTGGTGTCTAGGAGCCAACCACGACCCGGAGGTCTGTTCACTCTATAAAAAGATGTCAGTGAAGGCCATCCAGCATCGTCAACAGAAGCAAGACGACATCTTTCACAGGTCAGACTCTACCCCGGTATCTCCGGTAGCCAGATTCCCGCATGGGTCCTCAGAGTCATGTAATGTCCCCGCGGCGCCCAATCAGGATTCCCTGGAGCGGAAACACAAAAAGAAGAAGAAATCCTCAATGACCTCATCTTGGGACTTGAACACAACGGGCAGGTCTCGCCCCAGGACCCGCAGTCTGCGGAGGGAACTCGAGGTGTTGGAACAGGAGTGGCTAGCCAAAGTCCACCGCACAGATGCAGAGGATTCCGACAGGTCCTGGACCCCCAAGATCTGTCTCATCAAGGACTCCCTCTCCTCACTAATGCCGGACCCTGTGACCCTGGTGTCCGATGCGGCCGCATCTCCTAAGTGGGAAACCAGGATGGTGGCACTGGAGCGTAGTCGCACTGCCTTCCTTACCACGCAGCAGGCACTGATGCCTAGCACCACCGGTGCGTTCACTGAGACCGTGGGGACCTCGTAACCAAGGACTCCACCGATTGCTGACTTGATCCGCTTGAGCCCGAAGTCTCAAGTCTATCCTCAGCAAGGGTATTGATCTTGCTTCCGCTCCTTGGGAACAAGATCCTCCCCGGTGAGCGCTCATGGCTCCAGCCACATAGATGCCGCAGGCCTCTGGGCTCCTGACCTGAGTCCTGCACCACAGGCCCGATTGGCCGCCAGGTCCTGCATTGATTACTCTGACTTGGGGAGCCTGAGGATGAGGCATCCCCAGAGATGCAGAAGCACCGCGATCTCCCTTCAGACCCGTCTCCCCTGATGTTGCGGCATTGGTCCCCGCCAAGGACACATCGTTCCTTGAGTTTGTCCGGGATATGTCAAAGGCTTTGTACTTCAACACCAAGTCGGAAGAAGACCCTCATATGGAGGAACTTGAAATTCTCCAAAATGAGGCCCCACCAAAGGAGGCCTTGATAGTTCCTGTCCCCGCCATCCTTGGGTGACTCATCCTTCACATGTGGGAGGCATTGGCATCTGTACTTATAGTTAGCCGATGCCTGGACACCATGTAACAAGTTCATCGGGGCCCCGACTTTTGTAAGTTGCAACTGCCACACACCTCCATAATGGTGGAGTCAACTATGTGCGGGCAGAAGAGCCAGAAGACACACTCCTCTGTGCCCACGGGTAGAGAGTCCCATGCCCTCAACGCACTTGGCCACAAATGCTACCAGAGCTTGATGCTGGCGTGCCAAATACAAACCTACCAGCTGTATATCGGCATGTATCTTTGGGACCTGACTAAGGAACTCGCAGTTTTCTCAGAGGAGATCAACTCCAGTGGTTCCAAACCCGCACAAAGTGCATCATGGAGTGCTCAAAGTATATGTCTCGAGCTGCCTATGATGGCTTTGAGTCAAATGCGAGAGTAGCCGCCACGGGCATCAGCTCTCATTGCCAGGTCTGACTCCAGGCATCAGACCTCAAGCAGTGGTTTAGGAGAAACTTCTTGATGTCCCTGCCTCAGTGAAAACCTATTCGGCAAACCGATGGAGGAGAAGGCGGCGGAGATAGAGACCTAGTACCTCACAAGGACTCTGCTCTCCAGGAAGAGCTCCACCTTCCCTAAGAAGAAACCACTGGGGAAGAGGTCTCCATTCTAAAGGGCCAACCTTACCGAGACTACCCCCACGATCAGCCTCCCCAGACCCCACAGCAGGGTCACCAGAGCAAGAGAGCGGGCCAGGGCCCTTGCAAGCCTAAGGGCTCCAAGCCCCATTCCCCGGCTCCTGCCCAACTGGGGACAGGTTTTTGACTCCCTGAGCATAGCCTCTCCACCTTTTGGGGGGGGGAGCAGCTACCAACGGGGGAATCTGGTACAGTTTGCCCATCGGTGATCTGCTATCACCACCGATGTTTGGGCACTCCAAGTAGTCACAGAAGGCTATCTCCTTCACCTGGACCAGACGCCACCTCCTTTCTTTCCAGGAGACCCCTCTCGGACTCCTCTGCACCAGGTCCTCTATTACAGGAACTCATAGACCTCCTTATGGACAGAGCTGTGGAACCAGTACCCCTTCACCTCAAGGGCAAGAGGTTCTATTCCCGGTACTTTCTGACCCCAAAAAGAACATGGGGCCTAAGGCCTATCCTAGACTTGTGAAACCTGAAGACATTCCTGGTGCGGGAGAAGTTCAAGATGCTCTCCCTTGGAACATTGCTGCCATACCTCCAGCAGGAAGATTTGCTATGCTCCTTGGACCTAAAGGTTGCTTATATACACATCCTTATTCATCCCAGCCACAGGCAGTACTTAAGGTTCATGGTTGGGGGCAACCACTACCAGTACTATCCTTCGGTCTAGCCTCTGCACCAAGATTCTTCACCAAATGCCTGGTAGTGGTGACCACCTACCTTCTTCTCCAAGGGGCATTTGTCTTCTCATATCTAGACGACTATCTCATAAAAGGAGACACTGCCATCGAGGTGCAACAGGCCATGGCCTGCACCATCAGTGTCCTACAGTATCTGGGGTTCATGATAAACCACCCCAAGTCCCACCTCACCCCCACACAGGGCTTGGAGTTCATAGGGGCTTGACTGGACACTCTTCAGGCCAAGGCCTTTCTCCCCTTGGACAGGGTAGGTTGCCTCATGGCCCTAGCCACTGATGTGCAATACCACCACGCAGTTTTGGCGTGGTCCATGCTTCGCCTGCTGGACCACATGGCATCCACAGTCCATGTGGATGCCATGTGGTCCAGGGAGGAGTGGTCTAGTGGTTAGGACAAGGTACTTCAGGCCGGAGGGCCGGGGGTTCAAGTCCCACCTGGGGACAGCAATCTCAGGCCGGAGGGACTGGGATTTCTAGTCCTATAGGCACTCCTTGTGGTCTTGGGCAAGCCACTTAACCCTCCATTGCCCATGTTCCCTGTAAGTATTAGCGTATGTGTCTCATATCCCCTCGTGTTAAATGTATCCCCCAATTGACCGCTTTGACCCGGTGAAAAGCGGAATATAAATACAGCTAAATAAATAAATGTGGTTCCCAATGCCCGTCTTCACATGTGGGCAGCCCATCACAAGCCACAACAGGTTCTCAGACAGTGTCTTGCAAGCTAGCGGAGTCACTTGACTGGTGGCAGGTCACACAGCACCTTCAGGTGGGCATGCCCTTCCAGCCCCTAAATCCCCAGAGAGTCCTTACAACGGATGCCTCCTAACTGAGCTGGGGTGCGCATTGCGAAGAGCTCTGCACACAGGGCAACTGGTCCCTAGCGGAGAGCCAGCTGCAGATCAACCTGCTAGAGCTCAGGGCCATTTTTCTGGTGATCAAGGCCTGTCACCACCACCTGCAGCACCAGTCTGTGCTGGTCCAAACAGACAACCAGGTCGCGATGTTCTACCTGAACAAGAAAGGGGGCACAGGGTCTTACCGCCTCTGCCAGAAGGCTGATGTAGGACGGCTGCCCTCTGCTCGTATGCAATCAGTCAAGGAATGCTCCTCAAGGCGATGTATCTTCCGGGCCAGGACAATTCCGTAGCAAACAGGCTGAGCAGTCTTCTCCAGCCGCACAAATGGCGACTAGACCCTAGGCTGGCACAGTGGCTCTTCCAACTCTGGGACACCCCAAGTCTGGACCTCTTTGCCAGACTGAGCAATGCTCAGCTGCCCGACTTCTGCTGTCGCCAGCCACACCCATCCTGAGTAGCGGAAGATGCCTCCCTCATCTCGTGGTCGGAGGGCCTCCTGTACGCCTTCCTTCTCACACCACTAATCGCCCGGACCCTCTTCAAGGTCCTGCAGTACAAGCCTTCCATGATCCTGGTTGCCCCGTCATGGCTCAGGCAGTTTTCGTTCCGCTTGTTGCTTCACCTCTCAACAAAGCTCCCGGTCCCTCTGGGGAATGCCCTGGGGCTACTCGCCCAGGAGGAGAGGGCTCCCTTCTGCAGCCCAACCTGGGGTCCTTGACGTTAACAGCATGGCTGCTGAACAGGTAGCTTTATCCCCCCTTCAGCCTCCCAAGGGAGGTGGAGGAAGTCGTCCTGGCCTCTCGTAAGAACTCCACAAGACGGGCCTACACCTTCAAGTGGTACAAATTCTCAGTGTGACACTCAGAGCAGCAATTGACCCATTCTCTTGCCATGTGCACACAGTGCTGCAGTATTTGCTTCACCTCTCGCAAGCTGGACTCATGTCCAACTCCGTCAGGGTGCACCTGAGTGCGCTCTCGGCGCATCATCATTCTATGGAGGGTAAATCTCTCTCTGCTCAGCTCCTTATTACTCTATTCATTCGGGGCCTGTTCTCTAAGCCTCCCATCCGCCCGCCAGCCCCTGGTGGAATGGGACCTCATCGTGGTCATGGCACAGCTTACCAAGCTGCTGTTTGAACCTCTGGCTACCTGCCATTTGCGTTCTTTCCTGGAAGGTCGTCTTCCTGGTGGCATTCACCTCTGCCCGTAGAGTCAATGAGGTTCAGGCTTTGGTGGCTGAGCCGTCCTACATCAGTTTCTACAAGAACAGGGTCGGGCTTCACATCCACCTAAATTCATTCCGAAGATGGTATCTGCATTCCACCTCACAGGAGATGGTGCTCCCCACCTTCTTCCCACGGCCCCTCACCGACAAGCTGGCAGCCATTCTCCATACACTGGATCGTAAGAGGGCCCTGTCCTTTTACCTGCAATGTACCCAGAGCCACCGCAAAGCCTCACAGTCTTTTGTTTCCTATGACTCCAGTCGCCTGGGGAAGGCTGTCACCAAGCAGATCCTGTCCATCTGGGTGTAGGACTGCATCGCCTTCGCCCACGATCAGACTGGGCTCTCACTGGAGTGCCAGGTCACAGCATACAATGTCAGGGCTATGGCAACCTCAGTTGCAAGCTTGCACTCTGTCCTGTGGCAGACATCTGCCGGGCCACCTCTTGGTCCTCATTCCACACCTTTGCAGCTCACCACTGCCTGGAGAGGGCATCCTGACGGGATAGCACCTTTGGCCAGGCCGTATTGCGTAATCTCTTTGGGATCTAGGCAACTCCCTTCTGTATTCAATCTACTGGAGTGATGGTTCTCCCTGGACTCTGGGATCCTTAGAGTCTTTCCTCAGACTCACTTGTGGCTGCTCACAGCTGGACCTTGTTTCTACAGGTTCCCGGTAGCCTGTAGATAGGGAGTCCCATATGTGAGGACTGACTTTCTGCTTGTTCCTGGAGAAAGCATAGTTACTCATCTGTAACAGGTGTTCTCCAGGGACAGCAGAAATTGGTCCTCACAACCCTCCCTCCTCCCCCTGGAGTTGCTGTATTTTACCATCGTGTTTTGTCAGCTCTAGCTATGTCATCTGACTGAGTAAGATGGCACCCTTGGGCGGAAAGGGGACCACACATGCATGATGTCATCTCCTAAAAGCTTTCTTTGAAAGCTGGGAAGATGCTTCCGCGAGGGCTCCTTCAACACAGATATCACTCATATGTGAGGACTGATATCTGCTGTCCCTGGAGAACATCTGTTACAAGTAAGTAACTACACTTCCGCTTTAGTCAAGCATTACTGCTTGAAAGTCCACACTCGAGCAGACACAGCCCTCGGCTCCAAAGTTCTGCGAGCTGCTGTGTCGTCTTCCCGTCCAGTGGAGGCATAGTTTTGGTATGTCCCACCTGTCTGGGCTGATCTAGCAGGACGACATGGGAAAGCAACATTGTACCAACCAGATAATATCCTTTCCTTGCATCCTCCCGGATCAGTCCAGGACCCACCCCTGGAACTTGTGATAAGGAAGCTTATCATAGCTCAGGAAGGAGCTATAGAAATGGTGAAGTGACTCTGAACAAGCAACCTGTCAGTTCTGGTAGAAATAAGAAAACAGAATTTTCCCATAAAAGACTACCAGTCCCAGAATGCACCAGGTTTCCAACAGCCATTAGAGGAGCTGAAGTGGGGAAACGTGTGTTCAATCAGGAGGGCTATGAGGTAATCCCTAAGCACTCATCTCAAAGGGCAGGGCCTGATTCAGCACAGCTGCGCTGTGCTAGGGTGGAGCACTCATCAAAGCAGAATAAAGGTAGAGTTTATTCTACAGAGAATTATCCTCATCCTCAGTTTCATCTGGGAGATCCTCATCATCTTGGACAGCTTCATCATCGGGAGGATCATCAGAAGCAGAAGCCAGAGCGGACGAACAGAGAGGGCAAGAAACCCTTTGGAAGAAAGAAGAGAAAAGCATTTGGGAGGTCTAAAGGAGTCCAGAGCAGTACGTATACTGGGAGACATTCAAAAGGCCAGCATACACCACTGGACTGGGGAAAGCCAGAGGAATGGTGCTGCAGAGCTAGGAATCTCCAGACGGTACCTGTGAGGGAGACGGCTGCACGTGGAAGGGACCCTAAGACCCGTGCCAGAAGGTATGTGAAGAGAGATCCAGTGTCCAGGGATCTGGATTGGAAGGCTGGACATAAGAACTGGACTACATACTGGCCAGGCTATTTAGAGAGGAACTCTAACAGCAATGGAAGCTCAGGTATGAACACTGATCTATGCCCTAGCTATAACCTTGAAAGACAGCAGGGAAACAAGTATTCTCCTGAGAGTGCTACATTGAGAAATTCCTCTGTGCCAATCCATGATATTGAACCCATGATTGTTGAAGAAGGGGGAGCGGTCTTAGATACAGACTGTGAATATATGGATTGCTCTCTGTCTAAACTCCTTTGGTAATTTTCTGTTACAAAGTACAACAACCATCACAAAGAAATGCAAACTTGTTCTTTAATCTACTCAGAAAAGCTCCTGAAGTAGGATTTGAGCCACGCAGTAGAAAGCAAGCCAGCTAAGGGTTTTCAGCTGGGTAACTGCTAGCAATTGAGCCTTACCTAATAGCTTGTGAGCTCTGAGGGAATCACTTCTGAATCTATGTGTGAAGATATAAGAAGTTAACCTGAAAAGAACAGTTTTTCCCTTCTTTGTGGGTTTTGCTGCTTGTTTGATACACTGCTAAGAAAATATTAGCTAAAGCCTACAGAAAAGACCAGTTTGTTACCAACCAGGTCTTTATTCTTTTGATTTGATTGCCTGACAAGTTCATCTGTTGTTTTCCTGATTTTGTTTTTCTAAGTTTAACACTGAAAGCAAGTATCCTGTTTTATGTGCTACCAAGCATATCTGTGTTGGGAGAAATAACCCCATAAATAAATATCTTATTGGCTTTACACTCAAGCACAACTAATTATTGTGAGCAGCTGTGTCTGGTGTGAATGGACTGCATTTCCCACAATCCCTTGCAAATCATATTGATATATGCACTTGCCAAGACTGTGAACATTCTCACTCAGGCAGCCGTCTGACAAACTATGTTTGGTCTGTTATGTTGCAGTGGTACCTTTGATCCTCTCTGATCTACCTGCTTGGCCTTGCAGGCTCATATCCTACTGAAAGGCTTTGGTTCGGTTTCTCCTGGACATTGTTTCTCTACTGTGGATTAATCATTGCTGCCCTTGTTGAAGTTGTGTGAGGTTAAGCATACTTTCCCATTTGCTTTTGGATGAATACTGAGGTGCCCTCTATTGACTCAGATTGAGAGAGGCATGGGAGTGATGTCATTGAAACCTGGGCATTTCATTGGCTCTCTGTCTCCACCAATCTGCTAGTAGGGAGAAAGAACTCCCACTTGTCTGGGCTGGTGTAACAGGACTCAAGGAAAGGACATCTGGTAAATAAAATGTCATCTCTATAGATAGCAACACTTCCTGGTGATGTCATGAATGGAGCCTGTGCTTGCAGAGTCCTCCTTCAGTGAAGAAAAGTCTCTGATTTCTCTGCGCCTGCGTATGGTGCTCCTGTGTTCTCTTTGAGATAATCAAGGCCGTCTGTCCCTAGCTGAGTAGGAAGAAGTCGTCTTTCCCCTTTTTTTATTGGGAAAGTAGAAGGGTAGAGTGGTCGCAATTCCCTGCTGTCTATGGAGAACCTCCCTGTTACGGGTAAGCAGCTTTGTTTTCTCCATAGACAAGACAGAGAAAATACAGGCATGCTTTCCAGTGACGCCATAGTTGAGGGCTGCAAGTTTATATGAGGAAGGATCCATTTTATTGATTTTACATATAAATATACCTTTTTTTTAGCATGAGAGTCATACTGGTGGTAGAAACAGAAAATATAAAAATTACTATTGAGCAAAGAGGTTCTAGAGGACTGTTTGCCCAAATGCTGATTCAGAAAATAATGCTTCGTGAAAGTATGACTTGACATGTTTGCAGATTTACGGAGGTGGAACAGAACACAGACTACTGTACTACAGAGGCTGCTTTTGCTCAGAGTTGATGTGGTCTGATTGTTCCTGGAAGTTCTACATTCAAATGTACATTGCAGAAATTGATGAAAATAGCTACCCAGATGCCAAAGTTCTCTTAAATGCTAGGATTCAGGGAATCTCCAGGAACAAGCAGGAATGTAGTCTTCACATATGGGTGACGTCGGTACCAACAGAGCCTGTGCGGGATGCTCCCCAGTGTCCAATAGGAAAGCTTTTGGGAGCATCCCACTACGCCTGCGTAGCTGCCTTCCCACCTTTCCAGCTCTCCCCCCTCAGTTCTTCATTTTCGGCGGGGCTGACAAGAAGCAATTCCTGTCACTGCAGAAAATTTTTTTTTTCTTATTTTTTGTGGTCACATCTGCCTTCCCGTCAACACTGGTACCGACCCTTGTCGGTACTCTAATTTTCTTCTTTCTTTCTTTCAAAAAAATAAAAATCTGTGAGAGAAGGAATTTTTTTCTTCCTTCAAGCGCATCGACGCCATCTTAGGCCTAGGCCTCCCCTTTTGTCATAGACAAAATGGAAAAACCATCCAGTGGTTTTAAAAAGTGTCCAAAATATGGCAGTACCATTTTGGCCACAGCCATCCATCACTGGAACCTAAAATGTTTAGGTCCGGATCATTTACTGTCAGCATGTCTTCTTTGTAGGAAGATGACAGAGAGGCCTACAAAACCGAGCTGCAAAACTAGGCACCCTCTTTTTCTCTGATGCAGCATCTGTAGCATCAACGTCATCGAGAGCTTCATCTTCTTCCCAAGGATCTCAGGTATCAAAACCTAGGTATTCATCGAAGGCTGGCCGGCCCTCCAAGGGTAGATCTCCTTTTAAGCATTGAGATGCCTCAGGCATTGCCCTGGAGGGGGATACACCAGCCAAACAACCCCGGCTGGAGGACCTTGCCTCCAAATCCTTAGTGGGGTCCCAGGATGCTCCCGAGGCCTCCACTTCTGGAGAGCTCCTGGTGCCATGCTCAGGGATCGTGGCCCACAATTCCAGTACTGATACCCAAGCATCGGCAAGTTCCATGGATCAATGTATCCTGGCTATTCAGCATAGCTTAGCAGCCTTACTGGTGACCTCCGTACCGGTAAAGCCTTTACAGTCGATTCCTCAGGCTCCAGTACCAACACAGCCTGCATCGACCCTTTTGCCGCTTACCACGCTACCGCCCATGCCAGCCCTCGAATCCGTTTCCGGCACCGAGGTTCCGGCACTACCATCCTCAACTACCAATTTCGATCGGTATCGGGTATGGGTACAGCATGAACATCCTGCCCGTCAGTACTTTGAGTCTTCGGACTCAGATTCCTTGGACGATAAATCGGCCAATACCCGGGACATGAGAACTCTCCCGGAAGACCCATCTCCATCCCCGCAATGCTGCATGTCCCCCTCCGGAGGACATGTCTTTCCAAGACTTTATTCGCAATATTGTTCGGGGTCTGTCCGTAATGGTGACATCGGAGAAAGAGCCTAGAGCTGAAGAACTTGAAATTCTTCAGTATCCTGCAACCCCGAAGTAAGCTGCAACTCTCCCTATTCATCGCATTCTTCACGACCTTATGCTTCGTATGTGGGAAACGCCCCTCATCGTTTCCCCACATACCCAAAGACTCAATACCATGTATTGGGTACCAGAGTGTCCTGGTTTCCAAAAGACGCAATTACCACACTGTTGCATGGTAGTGGAATTGGCAATGCGTCGGATAAAGAGTGCTAAGACACATTCCTCAAACCCTCCAGGTAGGGAATCGAGAACCCTTGACACCTTTGGTTGGTGTTGCTTTCAGGCCTCCATGTTATCAGCTAGAATCAGTTCCTACATACTCTACATGGGTATGTTTCTCAGAGAGGTGGCTAGAGATTTGGAGTTAATGGCTCTTCCGATGACAAGAGAACAGATTATCTCGCCCTTGTAAAGCATACTCAAAATGTTTCAAAGTTTAACAGGGCAACTTTTGACTGTTTTGAGTGCATCAGCAGAACTTCATCTATCTGCATCGGAGCACGCAGAATTGCTTGGTTTCAAGCATCAGATCTTGAACAATGGGTTCAGGAAAAAGTGGGTAACATCCCTTGCACTGGTGAAAACCTTTTTGACAAGGATTGGCAAGACAAGGCCTCTCGGTTAGAATCTGAGAACACTACACTAGACTATCAAGGTCTATGGCCAACTCAGCTAAGAAATCAGCAAAGAAAACTTTTTTCAATAAGAAGAAAAAGTGCTATTCTTACACCCCTGCTGTACAGTGTCAACACCATGCTCCTCAGAAGGGGCAACAACCTCCAAAACAGCAAAGGAAGGCTCAGACTCCTAGGTCACAGCCACCTCAACAGACCCAACCTCCTCAGGGTCTTTGACTCCTTTCTAGAGAACATAGCCGCTCTGCCTCTGGAGATTCCAAATCCTACACTCATCCCCGGAAGGCTTTGTCACTTTGCTCACAAGTGTCATCTTATCACATCAGAGCAGTGGACACTGTCCATAGTACGGGAGGGGGGTACAAGCTTCATCTTCAAAGTTTGTCTCCCCCCCCCCCCCGACTCCTCCAAGAGAGTTCCACTCTCAGGATCCTCTTTCTGCTCTGTTGTTACAAGAGATCACCTCCCTCCCTCCCTCCTTCAAGGAGCAATAGAGGAAGTTCCACTATCCCATCAGGGAATGGGCTTTTATTCTCTCTACTTCCTCATTCCAAAGAAAACAGGGCCAATTCTGGACTTCTGAGAACTGAACAAGCACCAGTATGTGAGAAATTCAAAATTATCTCCCTAGGTTTCTTCCCTATCTCCAGATTCAGGACTGGCTCTGTTCTCTGAACCTCAAGGAGGCATATACTCATATTCTGATTCACTCACAGCACAGAAAGTTCCTGTACTTCATGTTTCAAGGGAGACATTATCAATACAGAGTCCTGCCTTTTAGCTTCACCTCTGCCCCAGGAGTTTTCACAAAGTGCATGGCGGTAGTGGCAGCTTTCTTAAGAACTCTTAGGATATTTGTTTTCCCTTATTTAGACAACTGGCTCATTCGAGCAAACATCTCTTTAGAGACCAGTCTTTCCTCTTGCGCACCGTGCAGGTCCTGCAAAACTGGAGATTTGTAATATATCTTCCAAATTCCCAACTTGTCCCCTCTCAAACTCTAGAGTTCATAGAGACTCTTTTGGACACTCAGCAATCAAAGGCATTTCTGCCTTAGCTCTGCTGTGCACAACTTAATCGGTTAACATCTCAAGCAAGCCTCAAGAGGTTCCTCACTGCTCGAGATCTACTACAACTGCTGGGTCATATGGCATCAACAGTGCATGTTGTCCCATATGCTCGTCTACATATGCGTGCAGCTCAATGGACACTGACTTCCCAGTAGTCTCAGGCATCAGGTTGCTTGGGAGACAAGATAATGGTCTCTACCCACCTAATCTTGTCTCTCCAGTGGTGGCAGTCCCCAGAAAACCTGATAGGGTCACCTTTTCAGATGCCAGCGCATCAATGTACCTTGACGACGGATATGTCCAAATTGGGCTGGGGAGCTCATCTGGACTGACTCTTCATTCAGGGACTGGTCTCATTAGGAGTCACAGCTCCACATAAATCTGCTGGCGTTCAGAGCCATTCACAATGCCCTCAAGGTCTTCCAGGTTCATCTTTGATTCCGCTCAGTTCTAGTCCAGACAGTAATCAAGTAGCCATGTTCTACTTGAATAAACAGGGCAGAACAGGCTCTTGGACCCTCTGCAGCGAGGCCCTGCATCTGTGGGCTTTTGCCATACATTCACCTATTGTGGTGTATCTTCCGGGCAAACAAAGTGTCTTGGCGGACAAACTCAGTTGAGTCCTTCTCCCCATGAGTGGTCTCTCCAGGCAGACAGGGTCGCTCACATCTTTCAGATTTTGGGAACCCCAGAGATGGACCTGTTCGCAAGTCCTCAGAATGCCAAACTTCCTCGCTTCTGCTCCAGGACTCCTGCACCGGACTGCCAGCAGGTGGATGCTTTTTACCTCCACTGGGGTCAAAGCTTCCTGTATGCCTTCCCTCCCATTCCCCTCATTCCCAAGACACTTCAAACTCCAGAGAGACAGGGGCTCCATAATACTCATAGCCCCATGCTGACCATGACAACCGTGGTATCCTCTCCTTCTATCTCTGTCTCGGACTCAAACCATAGATCTGGGATCTGCTCTAGATCTTCTCTCTCAGAAGGAGGGGACACTGCTCCATCCCAGTCCACAGTCCCTCCAGTAGTACGGCATGGCTGCAGAAGGCATAGCCTTCCAGGACATTAACCTCTCTCAGCAGGTTAAGGATATCCTTTAGCATCCAAAAAGCCTTCCATCAGGTGTTCCTACGCCTTCAAATGGCGTAGATTTTCTCTATGGTGTTCACAGAGGGCACATAACCCCTTCTCAGCTCTGATGGATGCATTACTTGAGTATCTTCTCCACCTGTCTTCCTCTGGAATTAAAACCAACTCGGTAAGAGTACACCTAAGTGCAATTGCGGCCTCTCACATGCCTTTCGATGGTCAACCCATCTCTTCTCAGCCATTTGTAGCACACGTCATGAGGGGTCTTCTATTGACCAAACCTCCCATTAGACCCCCTCCAGTGACATGGGATCTCAATGTTGTTCTAGGGCAGCTTCTCAAGCTGTCCTTCGAACCTTTAGCCACCACCTCTCTGAAGTTTCTCACATGGAAGGTTACCTGCCTTATTGCTCTCACTTCAGCAAGATGCATTAGTGAGCTCCAAGCCTTGGTGCCTGACCCTCCTTATACACGATTTCACCATGATAAGGTAGTCCTTAGGACTCATCCTCACTTTATGCCAAAGGTGGTCTCGCCCTTTCAGTTAAACCAGTCAGTCTACCTTCCTGTCTTTTTCCCTAGACTTCATTCCTCTAGGGCAGAGGCAACCCTTCACATTCTGGATTGCAAACGTGCCTTGGCTTTCTATCTCTGGAGAACTCGAGAGCACAGAAAAGCTTCCCAACTTTTCATTGCTTTTGACTCAAGTCACCTGGGTTTGCCAGTATCTAAGCAAACTCTCTCCAGATGGATTGCGGATTGTATCGCCTTTGCTTATGAAAGTGCAGGTCTCTTGAGGGTCACATCACTGCACATAATATTCAAGCCATGACTGTAGCGATTGATGAGATATGCAAAGCAGCAACTTGGTCTTCTGTCCACACTTTTGCTGCACACTATTGTCTGGTAAGGACTCCCGCCGGGATGCCTTGTTTGGCCAAGCTGTTATCCAGCATCTCTTTCAGACTTACATCAGCTCCTACCCTCCATCCCGGGTTTCTAATACCAGTCATCCTTGGAGGATACATGACCTACATATGTGTGCATGTAATCCACTGCTCACCGCAGGTCATCTCTTTGGCATCTTCGAGCTAGGGAGTCCCATATGTGAAGACTACATTCCTGCTTGTTCCTGGAGATAGTGTAGTTACTCACCTGTAACAGATGATCTCCAGGAACAGCAGGAATTTAGTCTTCACAACCCGCCCTCCTCCCCTAGGAGTTGTAGGTCTTCTCCTTTTTCTCTCCTTTTATCTCAGCTACAAACTCAACTGAGTAGGGAGAGTTGGAAAGGCGGGAAGGCAGCTACGCAGGTGCAGTGAGATGCTCCCAAAAGCTTTCCTATTGGACGCTGGGGAGCGTTCCCGCACAGGCTTCGTCAGTACCGATGTCACCCATATGTGAAGACTACATTCCATATGTGAAGACTAAATTCATGCTGTTCTCGGAGATCACCTGTTACAGGTGAGTAACTATGCTTTATTTGGGTTATAAGTGACAAACGATTGAGATGATCTCCTGTTGTCCTTTGTGACATGAAGATGTGCGTGTCGACAATCCAATGTGTGTAGAGAGGATGCTGAGTCATCAGGAGAAGCATTGGAAAAAAAAGCGAATAGCATAACAGATTCATTTCTGTGAAATTCTCATGCCAGCTCAGCAAGATTTAAAAAAAAAATATATATATATATATTTCTGCAGTACTTGCTTTATGTCCCAATGTGAGCACCATCAGCCCTCTAAAATATGGACAAATCTGCTGGCATTTCTTACAAAGAGCAGATTTGAGTGTTCCTATGATCCTATTCAGGTACTGGAAGTGGGTTCATGGGAAGGATAGGGACAGGCATGAGAGAGTGTGCTACGTGATGAGGCACAAGGCTGTCGGAGGTGAAGAAGGCCATGAAATTAGAACAGAGCTATTAGGCTGGCTCCAAGGAATTAAAAACAATATCGCCAAACTCAAAGGGGAGCTAACAAGCCTAGCTTTGAGTCTATGGATGGACATTGCACAAATAGGGAGAAGGGTGGAAGAGGTGGAGTTACAGCTAGATGAGCAGCATAAAGGCGGTCACCACCCTGCAAAAGCTTGTGTACAAAATAGAAAGAGAGCATTGGAGCCTACCTGAAAGGATTATGGACTTTGCAAATAAATGGCATTGGAACAATATAAGATGGAGAGGAGTACCTGAGAAATCACAGTACTGTGACTGCATACAAATCATGAAAAATGTGAGTGAGTGCTTATGACTTGTGATGACACTGGGAAAATTCCAGTTATAAAAATTAACTGAGCTTAACAAGCACTTGGAGCTACATGCAATATCTTACCACACAATACTATTTGTTAGCATGGTTGTGATTAAATAGACTTTTTTCTGAAGCTAAATACAATGGAAGGTAACAAGATTGCAGTGTTTACAGATACAGTGCCTGCTACTTTTAAAACATAGATGCACATTTTCTGTATCTACCAGGAAACTGAAAACTGAGAAGATTTGTTTCTGTTAGACTCTCCTGTTGCTTTTATAGTGAATGGATCCACAAGAAAGATAACTGCACTGGATGGTGCTTTGGGCACTCAAGGAAGCAGGATTTACAGACCTCCCAGATCTTATTTCGGCACCTGCTCTGGCTGAACTGAAAGAGCTCCCAAAGTGTCAACAGGTTACCATGAGACGGAAGAGGCTAAAGCAGAGCTCAGAGGGCTCCACCAGACAAGCAGCTTCTCTAGAGGAAGGATGAGCAATGTTAAAATGCCAAATTTAGGCCCTTCTGGTTTTGTTTCATCATTGACACGTGGGACACTCTATATGTGGTGGCAACAGGAAGTACTGCAGAATGTTTTTTTTCTTTTGTAGTTTATTTCTTTTTGCTAATTGGCAGGGGGTGTCTATTTCTTTCTTTTGTTTATTGCCTTTTGGGTATCTTTGCCGTGCCATGCCATTGGGCTGGTGGAGTTATTTGCCTCGATACATTGTCTGCCAAGCTGCGGTTGGAAGACACAAGGTATGCTATGAAGGAGGGAGGAGGTATGGAAAGAGTGGGTTAGAAAAAAGGAAAGTAATTGGGAGATGATGATTGAACGAGGGATGTATTGGAATTCTGGAAGGGATGACAGTCTGTGAAGAAAAGGTGTATGTTTGGCAGAGTGGAGGGGGAGGTATGGATGTGTTTGGGCATAGAATGGTTGAATATAGTGACAAATGAGTGTTCAGTTATATAAAGAAACATATTGGCAAAAAAAGACTGGAAATGGGCTGATGGGGGTCTAGGATAGGACTGGAAATGGGCTGATGAGGGGAACTAGGAATAGAAATGGGCTGATGGGGGGCTTGGACTTGAAATGGGTTTATGGGGGTCTTGGACTGGAAGTGGCCTGATAGGGGACTAGGATAGGGCTGGAAATGGGCTGATGCAGTAGGGGTGGGAGAATGGCACTAGAAGGGAGCGGATGCTGAGTGGGGCTGGGACTAGAAGGGAGCTGATGTTGGGGGGGGGGACTTGAAGTGAATGGGGCTGGGAGAGTGAGGATGAAGAGGGGAAAAGATATTTTGTGTTGGAGGGAAGAAAAATCTACAATTGGCCGGGTATTGGGAGAGTAAGTGGGGATTGAGAATGGGAGGGTGAAATTTAGGTGGATGAAAAAGGAATAAAGAAAGCAAGGGAGGAACGAGCAAAGGGGAAAAATCGGTATGTTAAAGCAGGTGCAGAGAGAATGGGAAAAACTAGAAGAGAGAAGAAAGGACAAATGGACAGCAGACAATGGAGAGTTAGCAGAAGACACAAAAAAAGTGACTGGAACAATTGCAACTGAAAAATAAAATGCCCAGACAACAAAGGGTAGAAAAATACTTTTTTATTTTGAATTTAACTGGAATATGTCAGCTCTGGGAAATGTGTATAGCTAACGTCTTTGCATTTTGTTTAGTACAAGAGGAAATTAATTTATAGTTTTATTTCTCCGGTGGTGGTGTACATTCCAAGTTTGGCTTTTGAGGTTCCCAGTTTAATTATTGCCTTCCTATTTCTAAATTGTGATCCCTTGTTTTGTTTGGTTACAGTCTATGTTCTGCATGTGTAACTGAGCTGAGGTATTCTAGTCATGTAGTTTCTATTTGACGGTGCCACTTGTTCTCTTTCCCCACTAGGAGATGTATTGGTATTCTCTGAGATGTACTGGTTTAATATTTGCAGTGTTGCCTTTTCAGATGTAGGATTTGGTGCTTTGTGAGTTATGATACAGTTGGTTTGCAATGGGTTCTAAATGGACAGAGTTTATAGTTCTTCCTAATGTGCCCGGCAGTTGGCACTGGAGTATAGTAATGTAGAAATCTGGTAGTCTTTCCTTATCCTCACTGCCCATGCAAATGGTTTTCAGACACTCATTAAGAGGCATATTTACTAAAAGTTAATGCGCATTCACAAATGTTAATGTGCATGAAATGCAGGAGCACTCATTTATTTCTATTGGCGCAGTGGCACTTAACACACATTAATATTTAGCAAATATGCCCCCCTAACCCATTGCCAGGAGAAAAAAGAGGCTTGTGAAGGGCTACTTTGAAAGCTGCCTAAAATTTTAGATGGGCAAATATGTATTTTAAAATAAAATAAATTAAACTTATGCAAATGAGGTCCAGTGGATATGCAAATGAGGCCCCATAATGAATCTCTTCACATAAGTCCCGCATCACCTTGGGCTGCCCCTGTTCTCAGTAGACACTGAAAAGACATTTGATAGGGTCAGTGGGCCGTTACTGTTTAAGGTTTTAAATAGGATGCAATTGGGGCATAACTTAAGTGGATCTTGGCAATGTATAATGTATCCTCTGAATAACAGAGAATGAATGGTGCAGTTTTGTGAAGGTTCTCTCTGGGACAGAAAATGAGACCCCTTGTCCCCATTATTGTTCACTTTGTCCTTAGAGCCATTGGCTTGGTAAGTGAAGAGTAGCCCAGTTATAGCAGGGAATATCCACTGGGGAAGTGGATTATAAAATCTTTTAAGGCTCAGACGATATAATTTTTGCAGTCTCATAGGCTTTGGTCTTATTGCCTAACCTATTTCAAGTACTGGGACTTTAGTGGGGTATCAGGCTTCAAGGTCAATAGGAATACGTTGGAGGCTCTCAGTATTACCTTTCCTGGGTAACCCCTGCCTCATTATGTAGTAATTTCCTTTCATATGAGCAAAAAAAAGCTATGTAAAATATTTGACGGTGTTGGTCTCTGTCCAAATTAGTTATCTGTTTGGACTTAACTACTCTTCTCTCATCTCATATCTTATTAAAGATATTTGATCCAAGCTGAATCTCTCTTGGATGGGACAAATAGCCACAATAAATATGATGGTGCTTCCAGTGATTTTATATTTATTTCAAACATTCCATATTGAGATACTTTAGGCTCATGCACCACAATCCAGCCTGGTTTTCATGATGTCCCTAATGAATATTCATGGACCTATTTCCATACAATGGAAGGCAGTGGATGCAAATAGATCTCATGAATATTCATTAGGGACATCATGAAAACCAGGCTGGATTGTGATGCACGAGGGCCGGAATTGCCCACCCCTGCCTTAGGTGGTTTTCAAACAGATCCATCATTTGGAATAGAAGGCTGCTGAAGGTAGCTCTAAAAATACTCTGTAGGTCTAAGTGGATGGGAGGGATGGCACTTCTAGACTTTAAAGCTTATTACACGATTAAAGGATATGTTAAATCAGTTGAATACTCTCCCTAAGCAGTAGGTTCTGGCAGAACAAATGAAATGGTTGGGGGGTGGGGGAGAAACATTTCTTGTTCCTTGGTTGCCAAATTAAGGAATGTAGGGCTGAGTCTCTTTTTCCAACTGACATTTAAGATTTGGAAGTGCCATCTAGGGTTGCCAACTGGCTCCAGATGCGCCCGACAGGCTTGATCCAGCCCTGGGTTTACTCCATTGCATGCAGGGACATGTAGTTCTGATTTCTCCATTGCACTCCATAAAAAAAGCAAGACTACAAGTCCCTGCATGCAATGGGGTAAACACAGAACTGGATCAAGCCTGTCGGGCGCATCTGGAGCCAGTTGGCAACCCTAGTGCCATCAGAGACTGCTTGATGTTCAGAAGCATTCACCATTAACCCAAATTCTATTTAATCTGGACTTTCCACTGGGCTGAACAGCAGCTATTTTTAAATGATAGGAAGGGAATAGTTTGTCCAGCTTGGGTCAACTATAGGAGAAGGGGGAGGAATTGGAGTTTGATGTTTTGAAAGATAAGTTCCAACTCAAAGAGCTGTAAGAAAGAGTTGGAACTGTGACTTGCCTCATAGCTGGCTGTGAAGTTCTGATGGCAGAAAACTTTTATACAAAAAGGCACATAACAAAGTAGCACGCTTCATTCATTGGAAACTCTGTAAACATTACATCACTGTGCTTGAAAAGCACTGGGACCGTGACCCTAAGAGAATGAAGAGGTTACGATTACCTTGGATACTCCCAAAAAGCTGGATACAAGGAAAGCCGGACATAGTGGTAAAGGAGAAGAACACCACAACAGCATTGATTATAGAGGTGTCAAACCCAAGCAACTATTCTGTGAATCACCTTTAGAGGGAGAAGATCTTCAAGTACCAAGAAATGTAGTCAGAAAGATACAGAGTTATTCTCCAGGAACAAGCAGGAAGTCAGTCCTCGCATATGGGTGATGTTGGCACAGAATGAGCCTGCACGGTATCCACTCCCCAGCTTTCATAGAAAGCCTTTGGGAGTTCTACCATGCATACATGGTCACCTTCCTGCTCAAAGGTGCCATCTTACCTGTGTACCCAGAAAAAGTTTGGATTTTTGACATGATTTTTTCTCAATTCCTCTTTCTCCAGTCATGTATAGTCATCTTGGTTCCCAGATCCGTCGCCTTGGTATCGTGTTTTTTTCAGGTTACCTCCTTTTCTTTTTTTCTTCTCTTTCAGTGCATGGGTTTTTCTCGCGCCCTCCTGACCAAGACATTGGCGTTTAACCTCGTGGGAACCATCTTTATTGATAGCTTTAAGCAATGCGATTATTGTAACCATACCATTTCTCGCATGACAGTCATGACTTGCCGGCAGTGCCTTGGCACTGACCATGACGACTCTTCCTGCCCGCTCTGTCTCCAGATACTTAATGCATGTTAATTTAATTAAAATTTTCGGAACATGTCCCTTCATTTTTTTCTTTGTAGAATTTCTTACTAGTATTTATAGAATTTTGTGTTTATGTACAAGGATTTCTTCCCTTTAACGGGCCTGATGGCTGTCTTAAAGCTAGTCAGATACCTTTTTTTTTTTTTTTTAAATTGGGCTTACTCGGTGTACCACCTTCAATGTTTGGTTCCAGTTCCACTGTCTAATGAAACAGCACAGCAGTGACAAATTAAGGATGATGAAAGGAAAACATTTCTCACAAAATATTGTACCGTACAAACCCCATGAAGAGAACTATTCTTCCTTACCGGTTTATATAATAACTACAGCCGAAGGTCATAGCGACTGCTCTATTGGACTAGGTCTGTGACTATAATGAGGTTTCATCAGCCAAGGTGAAAGCAGACTAGCTTAGCTTTAATTTATGCCTGGTTTTTAATTCTTTGCAGTGTGTTCCAGAGGAGAATTTCCCGTGGCCTTCAGTAATGACTGTGGCACTTGATGCTACCAATTTTTGCTAAACATTGCAACAAGGAAAGGGTGGTGGAAGTGGGGAACAGCTTCCCATTGGAGGTGATGGAGATGAGAACTTTACCTAAATTCAAGAATGCCTGAGGGAGAGGGAGGATAGTTCTTATGGACGGGCAGACTGGATAGGCCGTATGGTCTATATCTGCTATCGCTTTTTTCTGTTTCTGTTTCCGTTTCCAGATGATGAGCAAGGGCCTGAAAAATTGTGAAAGGCATTTGGCCCTAAGACCTCCTGTTCAGCTCTAGCGTCTTCTGGGAAATCTGCCCTCAGGGGTCGCAGATGAGATCTCAGCCTTGGCCTCACGTGTGGATCGTGCTCATTCTGATCCCCAAAGTCGCGGGGCATCGGTCGCAGGGCATTGGACTCTGGATCGGCCACAGAAGACCGTTCTCAGGAGGATCGGACCCCATCGACGTCAGCGTTGAAGCCATTTCTGGTGCCAAGGGTAAGTCTCATGGTCACCAGTAGGGCGAGGGCCGGGAGTGACCTTCCAAGTTGCTCCGGTGGGAAGAGACTCCCAAAACTTCAGGGGATCGGCAGCGATCCTCCGAGGTCATCATCCTCAACGAAACCCCTTCGATGGAGCCGGCTTCCGTCCCGACTCCCTCGGTGTGCCTGATGAGCCTAATGGCCTGGAGGTCAGGATGCCCAGTCTGTACAAGTGGTTTAGAGTTGGAAGGATAATTTTATTAAATTGCCCTATCAGGCTACTGTATAATACGCAATTTAATAAAATTATCCTTCCAACTCTAAACCACGTAGTACAGACTTGGTATCTTTTCATCAACGTGGTGTAGTGCTCCTTTGGTGGACCTGGAGGTCAGGATGGCCATCTTGGAGCACAGCATCACTGCCCTCCTGGTAATGCAGCAGGTCTCAATGATCGGTTCCTTGGTACCGTTGACTGGACCCTCCGCCACGGGGGCGTCACCCAAGGAGTTTCAGCCTGTGCTGGAGCAGTTCCAACCCGGTTCAGATTACAGATATCAGTCCATCACCTCCACGAGGGCCAAGACCTCCCCACTGAGTGCCTCAGGGTAGCATCGCCAGAAGCCTCAGGTCCTGGTGACTCCCCCGCCAGGCACCGGCTGTTGCCTTCCAGATCCTGGAGTCTCTTCCGATACAGATTCCGAGTGGGAGACCAATGACGAGTCCCCGGATACCCATCGGCTCGGGGACATTCTCTTGGACCCGTCCCTGCCACAGGAGCGTCAGTGGTCCCCACCCAAGGACCTCTCCTTCCAATAGCTCATGCGGGAGATGACTAAGGCCTTGGCCTTTGCCACAGAGTCCAAAGACAAGCCTCGAGTGAAGGACCTCAAGATCCTCCAGTACAAAGCTCCCCCAAAGGAAGCACTCACGGTGCCCATTCCTCCCATCCTCAAAAAGACTGCTTTTCAGGATGTGGGAGACACCGGTTACTGTATCTATAATAAGCAAGCAACTCAATTCCATGTATTGGATCTATAAGATCCTTGGATTCTAGATTACACAGCTACCACACAACTCTATGGTGGTGGAGTCAGCCATGCGTCAGACCAAGAGCCGGGAGATGCACTCTTCAGTGCCCCCAGGCAGGGAGTCCCGCACCATGGATGTCTATGGTGGGAAGTGTTACCAGGGCTCGATGCTTGTGGCCTATATCCAGGCCTATGAGCTGTACATGGGCATGTACTTGAAATACCTGTCAAAGGAGCTTGCCAGGTTTTCAACTGGGTTGTCTGATGAGCCTCTTCAGTGGTTCTGGACCCTGGTATTGATGGTCAAGAAGTGCTCTAAATGTATGACTCGGATGGCCTATGATGGCTTCGAGTCTGTGGCTAGAGCAGCTGCGGTAGGCATTGGTGCCTGGCATGGCTACAGTCCTCAGACCTGGAGCAATAGATTCAAGGCAAGATGGTTGATGCCCCATGCTGGGAAGAGAACCTCTTTGGCAAGCCCATGACCGACAAGGCCACAGAGTTGGAGTCCAAGTTCATGACCAGAACCAGGCTCTCCAGGAAGGCTGCAGACCCTTCCCAACAGAAGACTTTGGGGGGGGGGGGAAGCCCTTTTACCTGAAAAAGAGGAAGGCCTACAGAACATACCCCCAATTTCCGGCCTATCCAGCACCCCAACAGGGACAGCAGGCCAAGGGACATGACCCTCATAAGCCTAAGGCCCCCAAGCCCCAGACAGTGCCTCTACTGCAGACTGGGAGGAGCTTTAGCTCCTTGGGCGCATAGCCTCTCTTCCCCTCCTGGATAGGATCTGCAGCATACAGGGGGACGTCTGGTCGTCTTTGCTTTTTGATAGCCCAGCATCACCACCGATGCTTGGGCTCTGCAGATGGTCAGGAAGGGTTACCTCCTCCACTTCGAATGAACTCCACTTCTGTTCTTCCCTGGGGAACTTCCTATGATGACTCTTCACCAAAGACTTCTGCAGCGAGAACTTGTGGGCCTGCTGGCCGACAAGGCGGTGGAGCCCATACCTCCCCCCTTTCCCCCGCGCAGAGGGGAACTGGGTTCTACTCCCGCTACTTCCTGGTTCCAAAAAGAATAGGAGGGTATAGACCCATCTTGAATCTGTGGGACCTCAATCAGTTCTTGGTGAACGAGAAATTCAAAATGGTTTCCCTTGGAACATTGCTGCCCTACTTCTAGCGGGAAGATTGGCTATGCTGCTTGGATCTCAAAGATGCCTATACTCATATCCTGATCCATCCCTTGCACTGGCAGTACATCCGCTTCGTCATTGGAGGACAGCACTACCAGTACCATATTTTGCCGTTCTGGCTGGCATCTGCCCCCCCCCCCCCCCGGTGTGTTCACGAAGTGCTTGGCAGT
The DNA here is from genome assembly GCA_033557465.1 of Ichthyophis bannanicus. NCBI lineage: Eukaryota > Metazoa > Chordata > Amphibia > Gymnophiona > Ichthyophiidae > Ichthyophis > Ichthyophis bannanicus. Next base: position 502,053,271 of record CM066034.1, on the reverse strand, counting down.
GGTTGCCGCTCACCTACTCTTCCAGGGGGTGTTCATGTTCCCCTACCTGGATGACTGGCTCATCAGGTACGGCTCCAATGACGAGGTCCATCAGGTGGGACACCATACCATCCTGAAACGGGTTTTGTCATCAACTACCCCAAGTCCCACCTGCAGCCTGCTCAGTGCCTGGAGTTCATCGGGACCCTCCTGGAACGATTCAGATCAAAGCCTTTCTTCCTGTAGATTGCGCTTGATGGCCAGTGGCCCTGGCACAGGACTTGCATGGTTGCACAACGGCCCTGGCCCACCTTATATTGCGCCTTCTGGGACACATTGCCTTGTCGGTGCACATCATGCCCAAAGCCCACCTCTTCTTGCATCTGGTGCAGTGACCCTCAGCTCCCATTTTACCCAGGCGATAGGCTGCCTCCATGACTGGGTCTGGGGTGACCCCATCACTAATGGCTTCCCTCGATTGGTGGCAGAAGCCACAGCACCTCCTGGCAAGGATGCCTTTTCAGTCTCCTTCCCCTCAGGTCACCCTCACGGCTGACACCTCTAGGTTGGGCTTGGGGGCCCACTGTAGTGGGCTATGGACCCAGGGTATCTGATCGGTGGAGGAGTATCTCCATCAGATCAACTTCCTTGAACTCCAAGCCATTGTGTATGCTCTGCAAGCATTCCAACACTATTTATCGAACCAGGTAGTTCTGATTCAGACAGACAATCAAGTGGCAATGTTTTACCTCAACAAATAGAGAGGCAGCAGGTCGTACCTATTGTGTGAGGAGGCGATTTGTCTCTGGAACTTCTCCTGGGAGAGGGGTATGCTCCTTCAGGTGGTGTACCTTCAGGACAGGAGAATGTCCTCACGGATTGCTTCAGTCGGGTTCTCCAGCCCAACGAGTGGAGGCTGAACCCTCGAGTGGCACACTTACATGGAGCTCTCCTACACTTGATCTCTTCACCAATCCCAGCAACGCCCAGTTTCCATGCTTCTGTTCCAAGATACCGGCCTCGCATTGAGTAGTGGCCGACGCATTCGTCTTGTCTTGGAGCCAAAGGGCTGCTGTATGCGTACCCTCCAAACTCGCAGGCCTACAAGATTCTTCTCAAGATTCAACAGGATTGGGCCTCTGTGATCCTCATAGCTCCCAGGTGGGCCTGGCAGCTCTGGTTTCTCCTGTTGCTCTGTCTCTCTCAGGAACAGATGATTGCCCTGGGCTGCGCTCTGGACCTGATATTGCAGGAGCACAGCTCCCTCCTGCACCCTAGCCTCAGGTCCCTTGCTCTGACAGCCTGGCTGCTGAAAGAGTAGCCCTTGGTCAATTTCATCTGCCCAGGGATGTTGAAGATGTTCTCCTGGCATCACGCAAGGATTCCACGCGGTGAGCATACGCCTTCAAATGGCATCTATTCTCCGTCTGGTGCACGGATCAGGGTATCAACTCCTTCTCTTCAATACCCAACGGTGTTACAGCACTTCCTGCACCTTTCTAAAGTGGGCTTGAAATCCAACTCTGTGAGGGTGCACCTCAGTGCGCTGGCAGCGTACCATCATTTGTTGGACAGGCAACCCCTATCCTTCCATCCACTTGTGGGCCATTTTATGCAGGGTCTCTTGCTCACATTTATTTATTTATTTATTTATTTATTTAACAGTTGCTTATATACCGCTACCTTCCACAGATCAGGTGCGGTTTACAATGAACAAGGAATGAACAGATTTACAAGTCTGTTTTACATGGAACATTTGTTAACTAGGTACAATTTAGCTGTTTTACATGGAACATTTGTTAACTTGGTACAATTTTGCTAAATACATTAATCATGAATGACTAAATATGGTAAAACTTGTTAAATAACAGCAACTTGTTAAATAACAGACAACTTGTTAAATAACAGACGAACTTATTTACATATTTTGATCTATTACATATATCTATTTACAAGATTTACAAGTAGTTATTTAGTCGATTTTAATTGTAATTGTAGTTAGCTAGGAGAATTAGAGTTGGTGTACCCTAGGGTGCTATTAACCATTACCTGTCAGAGGTAAGGTATTTTCAAGTGTGCCAAAATGGGAGGTGAATAGATAAGTTTTTAATTTCTTGCGGAGTTCCTTTGCATCATTTAATGCCCTTATTTCTTCAGGGAGGGAGTTCCAAAGGGTGGGAGCTGCATGTGAGAACGCTTTCCTATTAGTAGTCTTTTTAGCAGTTGTGAATTCTTTCGGGATCCTAATTCTATTCGTGTGGCCTCTCCGAAGCGTAGTTTGGGATGTGTCTTTGGTGATAAGTTTTGTCAAGGGGACTGGGGCCATTGTGTTTAAAGTCTTAAATGTGGTGATAATCAATTTGTGATTTATTCTAGATTGAATTGGGAGCCAGTGAAGGTTTGCTAGTATAGGGGTAATGTGTTCAAATGGTGGAACCTTCATTACAATTCTTGCTGCTGCATTTTGGGCAAGTTGGAGTCTTTTAATGTTTTGTTTTGTTGTTCCTAGTAGGGTGAGATTTGCGAAATCAAAGTGTGGTGTGATGATGGCCTGTACAATGCTCAGAAAATCATGTAGAAGTACAAGAGGACGTAATTGTTTTAAAATTTTGAGTTTAAAGTAGATCTTCTTAGTGATGTTTCTAATATGTGTGTCCATACTAAGGTGTGAGTCAAGAGTGACACCCAGGTATTTCACTTCATTTTTTATAGTAATGTTGTGATTTTGGAGAGTGATGTGTGTTGGAGGTATGTAGGATTGATTTTTAGTTACTATTAATATATCCGTTTTAGAATGATTGATATGGAGATTGTGTTCTTTTAGCCAGGTTGTTAATTCATGGTTAACATGGCCTCCTATTTGTCCCCTGGCAATGGCCTGGGATCTAATGTGGTTTTGGGAAAGCTTATGGTTCCTCCCTTCAATCTAGTGGCCTCGTGTCACCTCAAGTACCTTTCTTGGAAAGTGATTTTTCTGGTGGCACTCACTTCTGCCTGCAGAGTTAGTGAACTGCAGAGATTGGTGGCACATGCTCCTTATACCAAGTTGCACAGGAATAGGGTAGGGTTGCGCATTCATTCTAGATTTCTGCCCGAGATGGTTTCCCCTTTCATCTGAACCAAGAGGTAGTCCTGCCTACCTTTTTTTTCACGACCTCATACGAGTCAGGCGAAGACCAAGTTCCACATCTTGATTGTAAGAGGGCGTTGTCCTTCTATCTCGAGCAGACAAAAGCCCATCGCCACTCCACGCAGCTCTTCCTCTCCTTTGACACCAATAGGTTTGCAGTCGTCTCTAAGTGCACCCTGTCCACCTGGGTAGCAGATTGCATCTCTTTTGCCTATGCAAAGGCTAGTCTCACAACGTGCAAATAATGGCAGCCTCAGTGGCTAACTTGAACTTGAAAAGGAGCAGTTGCGAAGGTTAAAGACGTACATCAAGCTTGGGTGTGCTGAAAAATACTATCTTGGAAGCCCAGACCAGCTGTATTCCACGCTTTAAGAAAAGTGGAAGGAAGTCCAAAAAACTGCCAGCATGGTTTAAAGGTGAGGTCAGAGAGGCTGTTGTTGCCAAAAAAGCATCTTTCAGGAAATGGAAAAAAGAGCCAAACGACGAAACCTGGAAACAGCACAAGCACTGGCAAGTCAAATGCAAGGCATTGATAAGGCAGGCAAAGAGAGAATTTGAGAAGAAGCTTGCTGCGGAAGCAAAAACGCGAAATAAAGACCTTTTCAAGTACATTCATAGCAAAAAACCTGTGAGAGAGTCAGTTGGTCCATTAGATGATAAAGGGGTTAAAGGAGCACTAAGAGGCGACAAGGCGATAGCTGAGAGACTGAATGAATTCTTTGCTTCGGTCTTTACTGAGGAAGATGTAGGGATGTTACCCATGACTGAAGTGGTATTTAAAGGTGCGGAAGAATTTAAGTAAATATCGATACATCGGGAAGATGTCTTACAACTATTAGATAAACTGAAGAGTAGCAAATCACCTGGGCTGGATGGTATACATCCAAGGGTGTTGAAAGAACTGAAATATGAGATTGCAGAACTGCTATCAGTAATCTGTGAACTATCATTAAAATCATCTCTAATACCTGAAGATTGGAGGATCGCCAATGTAACACCAATTTTTAAAAAGGGTTCCAGGGGTGATCCGGGAAACTACAGACCAGTGAGCCTGACGTCAGTACCGGGAAAAATGGTAGAAACGATCATAAAGAATAAAATTACTCAGCATGTAGATAGTCACAAACTAATGGGAGACAGCCAACATGGCTTTAGACAAGGAAGATCTTGTCTTACTAATCTGTTATGTTTTTTTGAAGGAGTGAATAAACAGGTGGACAAAGGTGAGTTGGTTGATATTGTGTATCTGGACTTTCAGAAAGCCTTTGACAAGGTCCCTCATCAGAGACTTTTGGCAAAACTAAAGAGTCATGAGATAGGAGGCAATGTACTATTGTGGATCAGGAACTGGTTAAAAGATAGAAAGCAGAGGGTAGAGCTAAATGGCCAATTTTCCCAATGGAGAAAGGTGAATAGTGGTGTACCCCAGGGATCTGTGCTGGGTCCGCTGCTTTTTGACATATTCATAAATGACCTGGAAAGTGGAATAACGAGTGAGGTTATCAAATTTGCAGATGACACAAAACTATTTAAAGTTGTTAAAACCCAAGAGGATTGTGAAAAATTGCAAGAGGATCTTGATAAATTGGAAGAGTGGGCATCAAAATGGCAGATGAAATTTAATGTGGACAAGTGCAAGGTTATGCACCTAGGGAAGAACAACCCAAACTATGGTTACACGATGCAAGGTTCCACATTAGGAACCACCACCCAGGAAAAAGATTTAGGCGTCATTGTGGATACCATGTTAAAACCCTCGGCCCAGTGTGCAGCGGCGGCCAAGAGAGCAAATAGAATGCTAGGTATGATAAGGAAAGGAATGGAAAATAAAACAAAAGATATTATAATGCCTCTATATCGTTCCATGGTGAGACCGCACCTTGAATACTGTGTGCAATTCTGGTCGCCGTATCTTAAAAAGGATATAGCGATTTTAGAAAAGGTACAGAGAAGAGCCACAAAAATGGTAAAGGGGATGGAAGGATACTCCTATGAAGAAAGGCTAAAAAGGTTAGGGCTCTTAACCTGGAAAAGAGACGGCTGAGGGGAGATATGATAGAAGTCTATAAATTAATGAACGGAGTGGAACGGGTAAACGTAGATCGATTGTTTACCTTATCAGATTATAGAAAGACTAGGGGACATGCAATGAAGCTACAGGGTAAACTATTTAAGACTAATAAAAGAAAATATTTTTTCACTCAACGTGTAATCAAACTCTGGAATTTGTTACCGGAGGATGTAGTAAAGGCTGTTAGTGTAGCTGGGTTTAAAAAAGGTTTGGACAAGTTCCTGGAGGAAAGGTCCATAAACCATTATTAAGAAGTGACCGAAGATATCAATGCTTGACCCCAGTACAAGCATTGTGGAACTTGTGTCTCTTGGGGAAACTGCTAGGTACATATGACCTAGATTGGCCACTGTTGGAAACAGAATACTGGGCTTGATGGACCTTGGTCTGACCCAGTATGGCATATCTTATGTTCTTATGTTCCGTCTCCTTGTTTGAGATCTGCCACCTGGTCCTCGGTCCATACCTTCGCAGTCATTGCTGCCTGGAGGAAGAGGGCAGGCGGTACTCTGTCATCTGTTTGGGGAATAATGCAACTCCTTCTCCCCGACCCTTCTGTGAGTCCAGGCTACCAGAGAACTGCTTTCCTAGTCGACACTTAGATTGTATCGGAGGTCTTGGGGCCAATCTGCGTTTTCCACCGGCATTCACGGTTTGATTTTTCAGTTGTCCATGGCCTTTTTACCGGTTTTTCGGTAGCCTGTAGTTTGGGAGTTCCATATGTGAGGACTGACTTCCTGCTTGATCCCAGAGAAACATAGTAACTCACCTGTAGCAGGTATTCTACAAGAACAACAGGTATTGGTCTTCACAACCCTCCTTCCTCCCCGTGGAGGAGTTTTTCTTTTTATGCTTCTTTAAGCTGTGATGTCATACTAAGTAAGATGGCACCTTCGGGTGTGGAGATGAACGTGCATTCGTGGTAGAACTCCCAAAGGCTTTCTATGAAAGCTGGGGTGAATACCGCGCTAACTCTGTCTGTGCCAACGTCGCACATATATGAGGATTGATTCTCCGGAAACAAGCAGGAAGTCAGTCCTCACATATGGGTGACATCAGTGCCGACGGAGCCCTCGTGCGGAGCAAGTGCCCAGCTTTCAAAGAAAACTTTGAGAATTGCATCACGCATGCGCGGTCCCCTTCCTGCCCAAGGGTGCCATCTTGCTCGGTCTCCTTTTTTCCACGGAGCCCTATGGACATTGTCCAACTATCACCGTGGAAAAAGTTTAGAAATTTATTTCTTTTCCTTACCGGATCAACACCGCTTCCCCTTCCCGCTTTCGGCTCGGTACACTGGTATCAAGTCCGGCTTGATTTTTCGTTTTTTGTCCTTCATGACTAGCGTTCGCGCTCTTTCTTTTTTACTGACAGCCCGGGTCTTTGACCTCGCAGGGGCCCTTTTTACCCCGATGGCTGCCAGCATGTTTAAGAAATGTGAAGGTCTGTGGCCCGTGCAGGAAGATGTCCTCGAAGGCCCTGAGAAGCTGCCAGCAGCAGCATGATAGGATTTTTCCTGGGTCTGTACCTTCGTGGGCCCGGTCCTCGTCTGAGGCCTCTACGTCTCGGGGGGGAACACTCTGAGCCCGAGCGTCGTAGATGTTAGTCGGAGAGGGGGTCTCCCTCGCGGGAACATCGAAGGAAGAAAAAATCCTCAAAGGTGGCATCGTTGGATGGCTCTGAAGGGCCTGGTCCCTCCCAAGACCGGTCGTGGAGCACCGAGCACTGGCCCAGATCCTCTGAAATGGAGTGTCCAGCGAAGCTTCCTCGATGGGAGACGCAGCAGCCGAGGCAGGTAACAGCTGTCCTCATCGAGGACTCCCCTCCAGGGGAACAGGCTTTGGGCCCGACGGCATCGGGACCCGACCCAGTGGCTGCGGAGCCTTCTGAACTCGGTCTCAGAATGGTGGCCCTGGAGCACAGTATGTCTGCCTTCACAGAGCAGCAGCGGATGCTGATTGCCGGTCTCACCGGTTCTTCCGCCCTGACCACCGGGCCACCAACATCTAAGTCTACTCCGGAGGCCGAGTCAATCCTCAAGACCATGCGGACTCGAGTCGATCCTCGGCCGAGGTCCTTGTCGACTTCCCGCTCGGGGCCAAGGTCGTCGCCGTTGGGGCGGTCGATGCCAGAGCCCCTCGATTCCTCCTCAGAGGCATCGGAATGGGAGACGGAGGAGGAAGAGTCTCCGGACACCTGTCGGCACAAGGACGTCCCGTCTGATTCCCCGGTGTTTGAGCCTCGCAGAAGGTCCCCCCCCCCCACCGGAGGACACTAGGTACTTGGACTTCGTGAGGGATATGTCAAAGGCTTTGGCATTCCCCACGGAGTCTGATGAGGATCCTCCAGCCGACGAACTCGAGATCCTCCAGTATGATTCTCCCCCTCGGGAGGCCCTTACTGTACCCGTGCCTCTGATCCTGGAACGACTGATGCTCTGCATGTGGGAGACACCGGCGTGGCGCCGGTGATCAGCAAACGGATCGACTTGATGTATCAAGTCCGTAAAAGCCCTGGATTTCAAAAGGCACAATTGCCACACAACTCCATGGTTGTGGAATCGGCCATGCGCAGGCTGAAGAGCCAGAAGATGCACTCCTGGTAGGGAGGCCTGCAACTTGGACGCCCTCGGCAAGAAGTGCTTCCAGGGTTATTTATTTATTTGCAAAATTTTTATATACCGCCAATTCCTAAGATTAGTGGCGGTTTACATCAAACAATATCAAAATACACGGAACAGTGAAGAATTATATAACAGATACATAGAACTGTAATCAACTACATACAGGTGGTATAACAGTATTTAGAACTATTTACAAGTAATTACATAGTTTTTACATATTATATATTTAATGATTCGTCATAAGTTCTCTTATTGAAGTTGAGGAGAGTCTGTTTGAGAGGTTGTAAACATACTGAGTTATGGAGGATGCGAGGACTTATCCAGGTCACAATCTGTATTGATGTAGTGTTGCGTGAAAAGATATGTTTTTAGATCTTTTCGGAATTTTTGTAGATCTTTTGCCTCTCTTAGTTGATCAGGGAGGTTATTCCATAGGGTTGGTGCTACAAATGAGAAAGCTCTGACACTTGTTGTATGTTTTGTCTTTCTTATACAGTCAGGTACTAAGATGGTATTTAGGTTCCTTCTTCGTCTTATTCTATTTTCAGTGGGTTATGAATCAGTTTGGATAGAAACGAAGGGGCTATCTCATTAATTAATTTGAAGGTGGTCAATAAGATTTTATAATGAATCCTGCTGGAGATAGGTAACCAATGTAGTGAGAAGAGAATCGGGGTAATGTGGTCAGTTAGCTTGGCTTTAGATATTATTCTTGCAGTAACATTTTGGGCCATTTGGAGAGTTTTTAAGTTCTTCTTTGTTACTCCTTGAAGTACTATCAGGACTATCTCCTTCATTTGACCCAGGTACCTCCTCCTTATTTCCCAGGAGAGCCCCTCAGGACCTTCTTCTGAAGGAGTTGGCTGGTCTTCTCGAGAATCAGGCGGTAGAACTGGTGCCGCACCACCTGCAAGGCAAGGACTTCTATTCCAGGTACTTTCTGGTACCAAAAAGAAAAGGAGGCCCAAGGCCCATCTTCGACCTGCGCAACTTAAACAAATTCATGGTGAGGGAGCAGTTCAAGATGCTCTCACTTGGAATATTGCTGCCTTACCTCCACCAGGGAGACTGGCTATGCTCCTTAGACCTAAAGGATGCGTATATACACATCCTAATACACCCAGACCACAGGCAATATCTACACTTTGTGGTGGGAGGCAATCACTACCAGTACAGGGTACTCCCCTTTGGCTTGGCCTCCGCCCCCAGGGTATTCACAAAATGCCTGGCAGTGGTGGCCGCCTTTCTCAGACTCTAAGGAGTTTTTGTCTTTCCCTACCTAGACGACTGGCTCATCAGAGCCCCTTCAGCCAGAGAGGTCCATCAGGCCACATCCCGCACCATCCAGGTGCTTCAGCATCTTGGCTTTGTAATCAATTACTCCAAGTCCAGCCTGGGGTCCACTCAACAACTAGAGTTCATTGGGGCCAGACTCGATACCCTTCAGGCAAGGGCCTTCTTGCCAGCAGACAAGGAAAAAAGGCTTCTGGCCCTGGCACGCCAGGTGAGTTGCAGATCCCAGGTATCAGCAAGGCACTTTCTGTGCCTCCTTGGGCACATGGCCTCTACAGTTCATGTCACATCAGATGCCTGCCTCCAAATGTGAACTGCTCAGTGGTGCCTCAGAGACCAGTGGACACAGGCCACAGGTGGCCTCCGAAACAGAGTCACAGTGTCCAGATGATTAGTTCTCCAGGACCAAGCAGGAAGTCATTCCTCACATATGGGTGACGTCGGCGCCGACGGAGCCCTCGCGGAGCAATTTTCCCCAGCTTTCAAAGAAAGCCTTTGGGAATTGCAGCGCGCATGCGCGGTCCTCTTCCCGCCCAAGGGTGCCATCTTGCTCAGTCTTCTTTTTTCCGCGGAGCCCTACAGACGTTGCCTGTGAATCCCCGCAGAAAAGTTGATTTTTTCTCTATTTTTCTCTTTTTTCTTCGGTTCGACGCCGGTTCTTTTCCTGCCCGGACTCGCGACGCCGGTTGCGAGTCCATCCCTTATTTTTCGGTTTTTTGTCCTTCGTGACAGATTTCACGCCTTTTTCCTTTTTCCCTGGCAGCCCGGTCATTCGACCTCGCAGGAGCCCTTTTTCCTCCGATGGCTGCCAGCGGCTTTAAAAAGTGTGATCTCTGTAAGAAACTCATGTCTCTTACAGACACTCATGACTTCTGCCTCCGCTGCCTCGGCCCAGATCATGACTCCCTGGTCTGTGTGCCATGCGGCAAAATGTCCTCAAAAGCATTGAGGAGTCGGCAGCATCAGCGGGAGCGTATCTTCTCTGACTCCGGCCGGGCTCGGACCTCGTCAGAGGCTTCGACGTCTCGGGACTCTGGTCCTGAGCACCGTCGAAGTTCCTCTGAGAGGGGGTCTCCTACCCGGGAACATCATCGGAAGAAGAAACCCGCGAGGGCGGGATCGGTGGACGCTCCTGGTTCCTCGAGGGCCAGGTCGCATAGCCCCGATTCCCGTCCCGGGTCCTCGGAGATGGAGAGGCCGTCAAAACATCCTCGACTCGAGGTGGACTTGCCCGCTCACGTGAGTACTGTTGTCCTCGTTGACTCGCCTCCGAAGGACCCGACGTCGGGGCCCGAGTCGGGGGCTGCTGGGTCTCCTGAGCTCGGACTCAGGTTGATGGCCTTGGAGAGCAGTCTGACTGCCTTCTTGGACCAGCAGCGGGTATTGATCGCTGGCCTCGCCGGTGCTTCTGCCCTGACCGCCGGGACGTCGACCTCCAAATCGACCCCGGAGACCGAGCCGATCCTCGAGTCCATGAGGGTTCGAGTCGATCCTCGGTCGAGGTCTCCTTCGGCCTCCCGTTCGGGACCGAGGTCGTCGACGCCGACTCCCTCGGCGTCGGAGCGGATAGCATCGGTGCCCGCCTGACCGGAGCCGCTCGACGACTCCTCCGAGGAGTCGGCCTGGGAATCTGAGGACGAAGAGTCACCTGGTTCCTTTCGGACTCGGTGTGTCCCTTCGGACTCCCCGAGTCCGAACCTCGGAGACGGTCCCCCCCGGAGGATACCCGGTTCTCGGACTTCGTGAGGGATATGGCCAAGGCCTTGGCCTTCCCCGCGAATCCCGAGGAGGAGCCTTGAGTTGAAGAACTCGATGCCCTCCAATATGACTCTCCCCCGAAGGAGGCCTTTATTGTACTGGTTCCTCCGATGCTGGAACGACTTCTCTTCCGCATGTGGGAGAGCCCGGCGTCGTCGCCGGTATTAAGCAAGCGGGTCGATTCCATTTATCGAGTCCGCAAGAGCCCCGGCTTCCAGAAGGCACAACTACCGCACCATTCCATGGTGGTGGAATCGGCCATGCATAGACTTAAGAGTCAAAAAATGCACTCCTCGGTGCCCCCTGGTAGGGAAGCCCGAAGCCTGGATCCCTCGGTAGGAAGTGCTTCCAGGGCTCTATGCTTGCTTGTCGAGTCCAGACATACCAGCTCTACATGGGCATGTATCTCCGAGACCTGACTAAGGAAATAGCCGGGTTCTCTGCTGGTCTCTCCGACGAACCTTTGCAGAGGTTCCAATCCTTGTCTACTGGTATTCGGGAGTGCTCCAAGTTTATATCTCGAGCAGCCTATGATGGTTTTGAGGCTTCAGCTCGAGTAGCTGCGGCCGACATCGGTGGACGCCGCCAGGCTTGGCTTCAGACGTCCGACCTCGAGCCCTGGGTACAGGACAAGTTGGTCGATGTCCCCTGCCGAGGTGATAACCTCTTTGGCAAGCCCATGGATCAGAAGGCTGCACAAATCGAGACGGAGACTCTCACCAGGACTCGTCTCTCAAGGAAGACCTCTGCCCCTTCTCAAAAGAAGAAGGCCTCGGGGAAAAAGCCCTTTTACCCGAGGAAAGGTGCTGCCTATAAATACTACCCTCAGTATCGGGCCTCAGCAGCTCCCCCACAGGGAAAGCAGGCCAAGGGACGGTGTAATGGGTCCCGTAGGCAGCAAGCCCCCAAGCCTGCACCACCGGCCCCTGCTCAGCAGGGTGGGGGTTTTTGATTTCCTCAGCATAGCCTCTCCCCCTCAGCTGGTTTCTCTCAGCACAGGAGGCCGGCTGGTCCACTTTGCCCAAAGGTGGTCCAACATCACCACAGATACCTGGGTACTTCACATAGTTCAAAAGGGTTATCTTCTTCACTTTCACCAGGTACCTCCCTCCTACTTTCCAGGGGAGCCTCCCAGACTACCTTTGCACAGGGACTTACTACTTCAGGAGTTAGCAAGTCTTGTTCAGGAACAAGCCGTGGAACCGGTGCCCCACCACCTGAAGGGCCAAGGGTTTTACTCCAGGTACTTCCTGATTCCAAAAAGAACAGGAAGCCTCAGACCCATCCTGGACTTGCGAAACCTCAACAAGTTCCTTGCAAAGGAGAAGTTCAAGATGCTTACCCTTGGAATCCTGCTGCCCTACCTCCAGCAGGGAGACTGGCTATGCTCCTTGGATCTAAAGGATGCGTATACTCATATCCTTATTCATCCAGACCACAGACAATATCTCAGGTTTGTTGTGGGAGGAAATCATTACCAGTACAGAGTGCTGCCCTTTGGCCTATCCTCCGCACCCAGGGTGTTCACCAAATGCCTCGCTGTGGTGGCGGCTTATCTGAGACTTCAAGGTCTGTTTGTGTTCCCATACCTGGACGACTGGCTCATCAGAGCCCAGTCTTCCCAAGAGGCCACTCAAGCCACTCATCGCACTGTGGCTCTGCTCCAGCACTTGGGTTTTGTCATAAACTTCGCAAAGTCCACTTTGCTCCCCTCTCAAAATCTCGAGTTCATCGGCGCCCGGTTGGACACACTTCAGGCGCGGGCCTTCCTCCCTCTGGACAGGGCCAAGCGGCTCATGGATCTCGCCGGCCACTTTCACAGCAATGCGCTGGTCTCAGCCAAGCACTTTCTGCGACTGCTCGGACATATGGCTTCCACGGTCCATGTGACCCCCAATGCCCGACTGAACATGCGTCCTGCTCAGTGGTGCCTTCGCAATCAATGGCATCAGGCCACGGGGAGCATAGCGGACTCCGTACAGATCTCCGACCAGCTGGTCTCTTCTCTACAATGGTGGCTTCATCTGCCAAACCTCGTACTAGGAGTGACTTTTCAGACCCCTACGCATTCTCAGGTCCTGACGACCGATGCTTCTCTCCTGGGTTGGGGAGCACATTGCCAAGGGACATGTACTCAAGGCCTCTGGACTCCTTGGGAGTCTGCTCAACAGATAAACTTCCTGGAGCTCAGAGCCATCCGCCTAGCGCTCAAAGCATTCTCTCACCTGGTTTCTCACCAGTCGGTGATGATACAGACAGACAATCAGGTTGCAATGTTCTACGTGAACAAACAAGGCGGAACAGGCTCCTTCCTTCTCTGTCAGGAGGCACAAAAACTATGCTCTTGGGCTGTCCACCATGGCATCATCCTCAAGGCTGTCTATCTCCCAGGTCAAGAAAATTACCTGGCCGACAAGCTCAGCAGGATCCTCCATCCACACGAGTGGAGGTTGGATCCGCTGGTGGTTCAGCGGATCTTTCTCAAGTGGGGCCTCCCCACCATGGATCTGTTTGCCAGTCCTCTGAACCAGCAGCTGCCCAGATTCTGCTCTCGACAGCCGCATCCTCTCCGGGTAGCGGCGGATGCTTTTCTAATTCCATGGTCCACCGGCCTCTTGTATGCCTTTCCTCCCATGCCACTGGTGTCTCGGACGCTCTTCAAGGTTCTCAGAGACAAAGCATCGATGATCCTAGTGGCTCCCCGGTGGCCGAGACAACCTTGGTTCCCGCTTCTGATGCAGCTAGCGGTAGACACTCCTCTTCCACTGGGAATTCAGCCCGACCTCCTGTCGCAGGATCAGGGGACTCTCCTACACCCCAATCTCCGGTCCCTTCATCTGATGGCCTGGCTGCTGAAAGGGTAGTCCTTGCTCCTCTGCAGCTACCTCCAGATGTGGAGGAGGTCGCCTTGGCCTCCAGGAGGCCCTCCACCCGAAAGGCCTACGCAGTCTCAAGATCCTTTCTCCTGTTCAGCATCAGTGGTCTTGCAGTACTTGCTCTCTCTCTCCAACCTTGGACTTAAGTCCAACTCGGTAAAGGTCCACCTCAGTGCTCTTTCTGCGCATCACATGCCGGTGGATGGTAGACCTCTTTCCAGCCACCCTCTGGTGGCTCGGTTTCTCAGAGGCTTCCTTCTCCTTAAGCCACCTTTGCGCCCGCCAGCCCCGGACTGGGATCTTAATGTGGTGTTGCAGCGGATTACTTGTCCGCCTTTTGAGCCTATGGCTACCTGTCCGCTACGTTTTCTTTCATGGAAAACCTTGTTCTTGGTAGCCCTCACTTCCGCTAGACGCGTTAGTGAGCTGCAGGCCCTGGTTTCTGATCCTCCTTACACTAGGTTCTACAAGAACCAGGTAGTCCTACGGACTCACCCTAAATTTCTTCCCAAAGTGGTTTCCCCTTTTCACATCAACCAGGAGGTGGTACTTCCGACCTACTTTCCAAGGCCACACTCCAGCCGAGCTGAAATGTTCCTGCATACCCTGGACTGTAGAAGGGCGTTGACCTTCTACCTTGACCGTACGCGGGAGCACCGAAAGGCTGTTCAGCTCTTCGTGTCTTATGACCCCAACAAGTTGGGGCTCCCTGTCTCCAAGCGTACTCTGTCCATCTGGATTGCGGACTGTATCGCTTGGGCGTACGAGGCTGCCGGCCTCGTGCTGGAAGGTAGAGTCACAGCTCATCGTGTTCGGGCGAAGGCTACATCGGTAGCTTACCTCCGCTCTGTTCCATTGGCAGACATCTGCCGGGCCGCTACTTGGTCTTCAAGCCAGACTTTTGCAGCCCATTACTGCCTGGAGAGGGAGTCCCGTAGGGACAGTGCTTTCGGACAGGCAGTCCTCCGTAACCTCTTCGAGGTATAGGCAACTCCTACCCTCCTTCCCAGATGTTGGGCTACCGGTTGGAGACATATTCAGAGAAGATTCCTTTCTTCTGTGCTAATGACCTTGAGGGAGCTCATTTTTGTGCTTAGGGTTTCCGGTAGCCTTAAGCTTGGGAGTCCCATATGTGAGGACTGACTTCCTGCTTGGTCCTGGAGAAAGCGTAGTTACTCACCTGTAACAGGTGTTCTCCAGGAGCAGCAGGAATCAGTCCTCACAACCCTCCCTCCTCCTCTTGGAGTTGCAGTTATATGCTTTCGTTTTTGCTAATTTTTGCTGTCTTTTAGCTGTGTCATCCAACTGAGCAAGATGGCACCCTTGGGCGGGAAGAGGACCACGCATGCGCGCTGCAATTCCCAAAGGCTTTCTTTGAAAGCTGGGGAAAATTGCTCCGCGAGGGCTCCGTCGGCGCCGACGTCACCCATATGTGAGGACTGATTCCTGCTGCTCCTGGAGAACACCTGTTACAGGTGAGTAACTACGCTTACAGTCCCTGGACTGGTGGCTTCAATTATTCCACTTGGAAGCGGGGATGCCTTTCCAAGCTCCTCAACACATGAGGATCCTGACCACGGATGCATCTTTGCTGGGCTGGGGAGCCCATTGCCAGGGGCTTTGTACTCAGGGTGTGTGGTCCCCAAACGAGAGAACACAAAAAATCAATTTCCTGGAACTCCGTGCCATCTGCCTGGCTCTGAGAGTCTTCTGGCGGACCTTGGCTCATGAACCTGTCTTGGTACAGACAGACAACCAAGTAGCCATGTTCTATGTGAACAAGCAGGGCAGCACGGGGCCCCACCTACTGTGTCAGGAAACCCTGGATCTGTGCTCCTTTGCAATCCGGCATGGCATTCATCTGAGGGCAGTTTACCTGCCATGCCAGGACAGCTGCTTAGCCGACGGCTAAGCAGGATTCTCCAGCCCCATGAGTGGCAGCTGGACTGGGAAGTAGTGCATTGACCTTTTCAGACCTGGGGACAGCCAGTAATGGACTTGTTTGCGAGTCCGCTCAATCACCAATTGACCCAATTCTGCTCCAGGCAGCCATACCCGCACAGGGTGGCTGCCGATGCATTTCTCATATCATGTTCCGTGGGCCTCCTGTATGCGTTTCCCCTGACGCCTCTGGTGGCCAAGACTCTATTCATGATCCTCCAGGACAAGGCCTCAATCATCCTGGTAGCCCCCAGGTGGCCGAGGCAACCCTGGTTTCCGCTTCTACTCCAGCTAGCGGTGGAGGCCCACATTCCCCTGGGGTCCTCTCCAGACTTTCTTTCCCAGGAGGGAGGCACTCTCCTGCACCCCAATCTCAGCTCCCTCAACCTGATGGCATGGCTGCTGAAAGGGTAGTGCTCGCACCACTCCTCCTTCCAAAAAATGTAGAAGAGGTCTCGCTGGCCTCAAGGAGGCTGTCAACTTGACAGACCTATGCCTTCAAGTGGCGTAGGTTTGGGGCTTGGTGCGAGGAGCAGAATGTGAATCCTTTCTCCTGCCAGGTTGCAGTGGTATTACAGTACCTTTCGGATTTGGGCTTTAAGTCCAACTCCGTCAAAGTTCACTCAGTGCCCTTGCAGCAAACCACTTCCCGGTGGAGGGGAAGCCTATCTCTGCACATCCCCTGTTTTCTAGGTTCTTGAGAGGCCTGCTTCTGCTGAAGCCTCCGGTCCGCCCTCCAGCAACCTAATGGGATTTGAATGTGGTTTTAGGGCAGCTTACTCGGCCACCCTTTGAGCAGATTGCAACATGCCATCTATGCTACCTTTCTTGGAAGGTGGTTTTCTTGGTGGCACTCACTTCGGCTTGGCGAGTGAGTGAGCTTTAGGCCCTTGTGTCCGACAGGCCTTATACAAGGTTCTATAGGAACCGGGTGGTGCTCCGCACACACCCCAAGTTCCTTCCGAAAGTGGTCTCCTTGTTCCACCTCAACCAGGAGGTGGTGCTGCCTACCTTCTTTCCCAGGCCGTATGCCAGTCGGACAGAGACAGTTCTGCATACCCTGGACTGCAAGAGGGCGTTGGCCTTCTATATTCAGCATACGCAAGGCCATAGAAGGGCTTCTCAACTCTTTGTATCCTACAACCCCAATAAACTGGGGATGGTTGTTTCCAAGCATACGCTGTCCACCTGGGTGGCGGACTGTATCGCCTGGCATACAGGGCAGCCGAGCTTCCTTTGGAGGGTCGTGTTACAGCCCATCGGGTCAGGGCCATGGTGGCATCAGTGGCTCATTTCCACTCTGTTCCGCTGGCAGACATCTGCCGGGCCACCACCTGATCTTCTGGTCAGACTTTCGCAACCCATTACTGCCTGGATAGGGAGTCCCAAAGGGACAGTGTTTTCGGCCAGGCTGTACTCCGTAACCTTTTCAAGGTCTAGGCAACACCTGCCCTCCGATCCTTCTGTGTCAGGCTATCGGAGTGCTACTCTCTGTTAGATTCCTATCGTGGTTGCTTGCGGCTCTCGTAGAGGGAGCCTATTTTTCAGCTGTGGGTTCTCGGTAGCCTATAGCTGGGGAGTCCCATATGTGAGGACTGACTTCCTGCTTGTTCCTGGAGAAAGCGTAGTTACTCACCTGTAACAGGTGTTCTCCAGGAACAGCAGAAATCAGTCCTCACAACCCTCCCTCCTCCCCTTGGAGTTGCAGTCCTATTATTATTATTGTTTTATCCTGTTTGCCATCTTTTTAGCTATGTCATTTGACTGAGCAAGATGGCACCCTTGGGCGGGAAGGGGTCCACGCATGCGTGATAGCATCTCCCAAAGGCTTTCTCTGAAAACTGGGGATTTGCTCTGCATGAGGGCTCCATCAGCGCCGATGTCACCCATATGTGAGGACTGATTCCTGCTGTCCCCGGAGAGCACCTGTTACAGGTGAGTAACTACGCTTTCCGTCCGAAGGTGGTTTCTCCGTTTCACCTCAGTCAAGAGGTGGTGCTTCCCACCTTCTTCCCAAGACCGCATGCCAGTCAGGGCGGAAGCAGTCCTCCATACCCTGGATTGTAAGAAGGCCCTGTCCTCCTACATTCAGCGTACACAAGTTCACAGGAAAGCTTCTCAGCTGTTTGTTTCCTATGACCCCAGTAAGCTGGGGGTGGCTGTGACGAAGCGTACGCTGTCCACCTGGGTAGTGGACTGCATTGCTCAGGCTTATGGGGCAGTGGGTCTCCCACTGGAAGGCCGAGTTATGGCTCATAGGGTCAGGGCCATGGCGGCTTCAGTGGCTCACCTCCGCTCTGTTCCATTGGCGGACATCTGCCGGGCTCCCACCTGATCTTCGGGGCAGACCTTTGCAGCTCATTACTGCCTAGATAGGGAATCCCGACGGGACAGTGCCTTTGGCCAGGCGGTACTCCAGAATTTATTTGAGGTCTAGGCAACTCCTACCCTTCGACCCTCTCTGTGTTCAGGCTACCGGAGTGTCGCTCCCTTGTAGGGTTGTCCTTGCGGCTCTTCTGAGGGAGCCCTTTCTTGACTATGGGTTCTAGGTAGCCTATAGCTGGGGAGTCCCTTAAGTGAGGATTAACTTTCTGCTTGTTCCTGGAGAAAGCGTAGTGACTCAGCTTAACAGGTGTTCTCCAGGGACAGCAGGAATCAGTCCTCATTACCCTCCCTCCTCCCCTTGGAGTTGCAGTCCTATTATTATATTTTGTTCTTTTTTGCCGTCTTTTTAGCTATGTCATTTGACTGAGCAAGATGGCACCCTTGGGCGGGAAGGGGACCGCGCATGCGTGATGCAATTCCCAAAGGCTTTCTCTGAAAGCTGGGGATTTGCTCCGCATGAGGGCTCCTTCGGTGCAGACGACACCCATACATGAGGACTGATTCCTGCTGTCCCCGGAGAACACCTGTTACAGGTGAGTAACTACGCTTTCCTGCTGTTTCCGGAGTACACCTATTGTTCTCCTCTGCATCTTCCCCTGCAGCCTTCACTCATCTCCTCAAGAAACCCTCACTAGACCCTATCTGTCCTTCTCACTATCAACCCATCTCCCTCCTCCCCTTTGTTTCTAAACTACTTGAATGTGCGGTTCACCGCCATTGTCTTGATTTTCTCTCCTCTCAAGTGCTTCTGGATCCTCTACAATTTGGCTTTCATCCTTTACTTTCTACTGAAACAGCTCTTGCCTAAGTCTCCAGTGACCTCTTTCTGGCAAAATCCAAGGACCTTTACTCGATCCTCTTTCTTCTTGATCTTTCTGCTGCTTCTGATGCTGTTGACCACAACCTTCTCCTTGATACCTTGTTCTTGCTTGGTTTTAAGGGCTTTGTGCTATCCTGGTTCTCTTATCTCTCCCATCGCTCCTTCATTGTTTGTTCTGGTGGATCCTCCTCTACTGCTATCCTACTCTCAGTTGGTGTACCCCCAAGGATAAGTCTTGGGTCCACTCCTTTTCTCTCTCTATACCCAGTCCCTTGGTGCGTTCATCTCTTCCCATGGCTTTCAGTACCATCTTTACGCTGATGACTCCCTGATCTACCTCTCTACACCTGAAATTTCTCCGGCAATCTAGGCTCTGATCTCTACCTGCCTTTCTGACATCGCTGCTTGGATGTCTCACCGCCGCTTGAAATTGAAAATGGCCAAAGCTGAGCTTCTTATTTTTCCCCCTAAACCCTCCTCTCCCTCTTTTCTCTGTCTCTGTGGATAACTCTCTACTCCTCCCTGTCTCCTCAGCTCGCAACCTTGGGGTTGTCTTGACTCCTCTTTTTCCTTCTCCACCCACATCAACTGATAGCTAAAACCTGACGTTTTCTTTCTCTGCAACATCAACAACATCCGCCCATTCCTTTCTGAACACACTACTAAGACACTTATCCACTCCTTAGTGACCTCCCATCTAGACTCTTGTAACCTAGTTCTTGCTGGTCTCCCTCTGAGTCATCTCTCTTCCCTTAAATCTGTTCAACACTCTGCTGCATGGCTAATCTTCCGCCAGCCTCATCATGCTCATATTACCCCCTTTTCTCAAGTCTCTTCATTGGCTTCCTATCCATTTCTACATCTAGTTCAAACTTCTCCTGCTGTCCTATAAGTGCATTCACTCTGTAGCTCCTCACTACCTTTCCTTTCTTATCTCTTCCTATTCTCTCCTCGGGAACTCCGCTCTTGGGGCAAATCGCTTCTTTTTGCCCTTCTCTTCTATTGTCAACTCCAGACTTCACTTCTTTCATCTTGCTGCTCCTAATGCCTGGAACAAACTACCTGAGTCTGTATATCAGACGTCTTCTCTGAACCTTTTCAAATCCAGACTGAAAATTCACCTCTTCGCTGCCGCTTTCAGATGTTGGCTCACCTATAGTAACAGACTGAGGAGATCCGCACAGCAGCGACAGACACGATGTAGCACTTCTAAAGGCTTCTAGAAGGTTTAGAAGCTTGGAAGTTGCTCCCTATATGTGAGAACTGATATTCTGTTATCCCCAGAAAACAACTGGTATGGTAAATAACTTCATTTATTTGGATATGGAAAATTTCTGGAGACCTGTTTTGCAGTGTTGGTGTTTGTGAATGATCCAATACATATTATATTTTAAAAAAATCTTGGAAACATTATGGGGAAAGAGGAACCTGTTCGAACGAGATGGACACCACCTTAACCAGGGTGGAACATATTGGTTTTGCTAACCATTAAAAGTGGGATTGAGCAATTTTTAAACCAGATCAGAGAAAAAGCAGATAAGTTGCTCAAAATTACATGAATCAGAGGGATATATATTCAAAGGATACTTGCAGTGCATGGAAGTCAGTGTGTCACAGTAAGAGAGAGTATGTCAAAGGCTAAAACAGATGTATTTACATAGAGTATGCAGATATGAATGACTCTAAGTTGTCTGTATCTTCTGATAAGAAATAGATTGTGACTATAAATAATGGCAATACAAATAAACATACTTTATTGAAATTCTGATATTCACATACAAGACATTTTAAATAAGGATGGAAGGTTAGACAGTATGACACTAAAGAATGATATACATGTAGATAGAATATGTACCTCAGAGACTTGATGAAAGGAGAATAACAAATGAGACACCAATACAAGATACAAAGTATACCATCCTGACAGGACAGATACAATTAGTGGAAACATGATGATGTATGTTAGATGGCATAGAGTCGAGCAGGATAAAGGTTCTGCACGAAACAAACTGCACTCTGGAATCTTTGTGGATGGAAATTCCAGGGGTGACAAGGAAGAGTACAGTAGTGGGATATACTACTGCCCTCCTGACCAAGGTGAGGAAACAGACTGTAGAATGCTAACAGATTAGGAAGGCTAATAAAATAATAGGAGATTTCAATTAACCCAGTATTGATTGAGTAAATATCACATTGGAACATGCTAGGGAGGTGAAGTTCTAAACGCAGTAAATGACGGCTTCATTCACCAGCAGGTTATGGAACTGACAAGAGGGGGAAGTATTTTGGATCTAGTTCTCAGTGGAATGAAAGACCTGGTGAAGGAAGTAATAGTGGTGGCTTTGTTTGGCAACCGTGATCATAATGCAATCAAATTTTGCTATAATCTCTTGCGAGTGCATATAAACTAAAACTACTGTAGTAGCATTACTTTAAAAAGGTGGTCTTGATAAAATGAGGATATTTATAAAGAAAAAACTAAAAGGTGTGATTGTCAAGATCATAAGTTTGCATGAGGTATGGACATTATTTAAAAATACCATTTTAGAAGTCTAGATAAAATATTTTACGTGCATTAAAAAAGATTGAAGGAAAATCACACAAGTAGCTTGGTTTAACAGTGTAATGAGAGATGCAGTTTAAGCCAAAAGCTTATCTTTTGAAAACTGAAAACAGACCAAAATGAGAAAAATAAGGATTAAATTAAACAGTGGAAAGTTAGCTGTAAACCAGTAATAAGGCAGGCCATGAGAGAACTTTAAAGAAACTTGCTAGAAAGATTAAAAAAATATGTTTTTCAAGAACATTCCAAAGAAAAGGCCTGTGAGGGGAATCAGTTGGTCTGCTAGATGATCAAGAGGTAAAGGGAGAAGACAAAGTATTGGTAGAGAAGCCAAATGATTTCTTTGCTCAGTCTTTACTGAAAAGGATGTTGTGATCATGCCCACACCAGAAACCTCATTCAATGGTAATGATTTGAATTGACATAAAACAAATCTTTGTAAATCTAGAAGATGTAATAGAACAAATTGACAAAATAAAGAACAATCACTTCGACTGAATTTTATTCATTACAGAATTCTGAAAGACGTCAAACATGAAATTGCTAGCCTGTTTGCTAGGCATCTGTAAACTATTATTTTAAATAACGACTGTACCTGAGGACTGAAGAATATCCAATGTAATGCCACTTTTTCAAAAGGACTTCAGAGATAGTCCAGGAAACTGTAAACAGATTAACTTTTTCTCCAGGACCAAGCAGGAAGTCAGTCCTCACTTATGGGTGACGTCGGCGCCGACGGAGCCCTCGCGGAGCAATTTTCCCCAGCTTTCAAAGAAAGCCTTTGGGAATTGCAGCGCGCATGCGCGGTCCTCTTCCCGCCCAAGGGTGCCATCTTAGCCAGTCTTCTTTTTTCCGCGGAGCCCTACAGACGTACCCGTCGTGTCCCCGCGAAAAAGTTGATATTTCTTCATAATTTACTCTTTTTTTCCTTCGACGCCGGTCTTTTTCCCGCCCGGACTCGCGACGCCGGTCACGAGTCCTCTTCTTCTTTTTCGGTTTTTCTGACTCCGTCAGTTTCGTTTTCGGTTTTTCCCTGGCAGCCCGGTCCTTTGACCTCGCCGGGGCCCTTTTTCCCCCGATGGCTGCCAGTGGTTTCAAGCGGTGTGGTCAGTGTGACCGAAATATGTCACTAACTGACACACACGACCATTGCCTCCGCTGCCTGGGCCCGGATCATGAAGAAATGATCTGTGGGCCCTGCGGCAAACTGTCCTCCAAAGCGTTGAGAAGTCGGCGGCATCAGCGGGATAGGATCTTCGCTGACCCCAGCCGTACCCGGACCTCCTCGGAGGCCTCCGCGTCCAGGGGTTCCAGTTCGGACCGTCGCCGGAGTTCCTCCAACAGGGGTTCTCCCTCCGGGGACCATCGACGTAAGGTGAAACCCGCGAGGGCGGCGTCGGTGGACGCTCCTGGCTCCGCGAGGGCCAGGTCGCATAGCCCCGATAGCCGTCCCAGGTTCTTGGAGAAGGAGCACCTCACGAAGCGACCTCGCCTGGAGTCGGAGCTGCCTGCTCGGGTAAGTCCTGTGGTCCTCCTGGACTCGCCTCCGCGACAGCCGACGTCGGGCCCGACGCCGTCGGGGCCCGAGTCGGGGGCTGCTGGGTCACCTGAGCTCGGACTCAGGTTGACGGCCTTGGAGAGCAGACTGTCTGCCTTCATGGACCAGCAGCGGGCACTGCTCGCTGGCTTCGCTGGCGCCGCTGCCCCGACCGCCGGGACGTCGACGTCTAAGTCGACCCCGGAGACCGAGCCGATCCTCGAGTCGATGCGAACTCGAGTCGATCCTCGGTCGAGGTCACCCTCGGCCTCCCGTTCGGGACCGAGGTCGCCGACGCCGACTCCCTCGGCATCGGGGCGGCAGGCGCCGCGCCCTGCCCGGGCCGACCCCACTGAGTCCTCGTCGGAGTCGGTCTGGGAGTCTGAAGAGGAAGAGTCGCCTGATTCTTTTCGGACTCGGTGTGTCCCCTCGGACTCACCTGAGTCCGAACCTCGGAAGCAGTCCCCCCCGGAGGATGCCCGGTTCTCGGACTTCGTCAGGGATATGGCCAAGGCTTTGGCCTTCCCTGCGGACCCCGAGGAGGAGCCTCGAGCCGAAGAGCTCGACGCCCTCCAGTATGACTCTCCCGCCAGGGAACACTTTACTGTACCGGTTCCTCCCATGCTGGAACGACTACTCTTCCGCATGTGGGAGAGTCCGGCCACCTCGCCGGTCCTGAGCAAGCGGGTCGATTCTATCTATCGAGTCCGCAAGAGCCCTGGCTTCCAAAAAGCACAGCTACCACACCATTCCATGGTAGTGGAATCGGCCATGCATCGTCTTAAGAGCCAGAAGATGCACTCCTCGGTGCCTCCTGGCAGGGAGGCCCGTAACCTGGATGGCCTTGGTAAGAAGTGTTTCCAGGGCTCTATGCTTGCGTGTCGTGTCCATACCTACCAGCTATACATGGGCATGTATCTCCGAGACCTGGCTAAAGAGCTAGCCGGATTCTCCGCTGGTTTGTCCGAGGAACCCTTGCGGAGGTTCCTGGCCTTCTCCACTGGCATTCGGGAATGCTCAAAATTCATATCCCGAGCAGCCTATGATGGCTTTGAAGCATCGGCTCGAGTGGCTGCAGCCGGCATCGGTGCCCGCCGACAGGCTTGGCTTCAGTCGTCTGACCTTGAGCCCTGGGTGCAGGACAAGTTGGTCGATGTCCCCTGCCGAGGCGAAAACCTCTTTGGCAAGCCCATGGCTGACAAGGCTGCACAGATCGAGACGGAGACTCTCACCAGGACTAGGCTTTCTAGGAAGACCTCCGCCCTTCCCAGAAAAAGAAGGGCTCGGGAAAGAAGTCCTTTTACCCGAGAAAGGCGGCTGCCTACAAACAATACCCCCAATATCAGGCCCCTGCAGCTCCCCAACAGGGCCAGCAGGCCAAGGGACGGGGTAACGGGTCCCGTAGGCAGCAAGCCCCCAAGCCTGCACCACCAGCCCCTGCTCAGCAGGGTGGGGGCTTTTGACTCCTTAAGCATAGCCTCTCCCCCTCCGCTGGTTCCTCCCAGCACCGGAGGCCGGCTGGTTCACTTCGCCCACAGGTGGTCCAGCATCACCTCAGATGCCTGGGTGCTTCAAGTCGTGAGAGAAGGATATCTTCTCCACTTCCACCAGATCCCTCCCTCCTATTTTCCGGGAGAACCTCCACGACCCCCTCTGCACAGGGAATTACTCCTTCAGGAGTTAGCAGGTCTTCTGCAGGAACAGGCGGTGGAACCGGTGCCCCACCACCTGAGAGGTCAAGGCTTTTATTCCAGGTACTTTCTAGTACCAAAGCGGACAGGCGGCCTCAGACCCATCCTGGACTTGCGCAACCTCAACAAGTTCCTCGTGCGGGAGAAGTTCAAGATGCTTACCCTTGGAATCCTTCTGCCCTACCTCCAGCAGGGAGATTGGCTATGCTCCTTGGATCTAAAGGATGCCTACACGCACATCCTCATCCACCCAAGCCACCGCCAATACCTAAGGTTTGTGGTGGCAGGAAATCATTACCAGTACAGAGTACTACCCTTTGGCCTGTCCTCCGCACCGCGAGTCTTCACAAAATGTCTCGCGGTGGTGGCGGCCCATCTCCGGCTTCACGGCCTCTATGTCTTTCCGTACCTCGACGACTGGCTCATCAGAGCAGCGTCCGCTCTGGAGGTCACCAACGCCACACGCCGCACGGTGACTCTTCTGCAGTACTTGGGCTTTGTTATAAACTTCGCAAAGTCCACTTTGCTCCCCTCACAGGATCTCGAGTTCATCGGCGCAAGGCTGCACACTCCTCAGGCACGAGCGTTCCTACCGCTCGACAGGGCTCAACGGCATTACTTTAAAAAGGTGGTCTTGATAAAATGAGGATATTTATAAAGAAAAAACTAAAAGGTGTGATTGTCAAGATCATAAGTTTGCATGAGGTATGGACATTATTTAAAAATACCATTTTAGAAGTCTAGATAAAATATTTTACGTGCATTAAAAAAGATTGAAGGAAAATCACACAAGTAGCTTGGTTTAACAGTGTAATGAGAGATGCAGTTTAAGCCAAAAGCTTATCTTTTGAAAACTGAAAACAGACCAAAATGAGAAAAATAAGGATTAAATTAAACAGTGGAAAGTTAGCTGTAAACCAGTAATAAGGCAGGCCATGAGAGAACTTTAAAGAAACTTGCTAGAAAGATTAAAAAAATATGTTTTTCAAGAACATTCCAAAGAAAAGGCCTGTGAGGGGAATCAGTTGGTCTGCTAGATGATCAAGAGGTAAAGGGAGAAGACAAAGTATTGGTAGAGAAGCCAAATGATTTCTTTGCTCAGTCTTTACTGAAAAGGATGTTGTGATCATGCCCACACCAGAAACCTCATTCAATGGTAATGATTTGAATTGACATAAAACAAATCTTTGTAAATCTAGAAGATGTAATAGAACAAATTGACAAAATAAAGAACAATCACTTCGACTGAATTTTATTCATTACAGAATTCTGAAAGACGTCAAACATGAAATTGCTAGCCTGTTTGCTAGGCATCTGTAAACTATTATTTTAAATAACGACTGTACCTGAGGACTGAAGAATATCCAATGTAATGCCACTTTTTCAAAAGGACTTCAGAGATAGTCCAGGAAACTGTAAACAGATTAACTTTATCCCTTCTGGGCAAAATGGTAGAAGCTATTCTGAAAACAAAATGACTGTCCATATAGATAGGCACAGCTAATGGGAACGAGTCAGTATGGGTTAACAAAGGAAGACCTGCGTTACCAATTATATATTAACTTTGGGGTTCTGTGTTAGCTTTTGTAACTAGCTAGAAACTTCTAGAAATATAAATTGAATTTTATTTATTTACGTGTAAAATGTAAATCATTTTGCTTGCCTTCAGTCGATTTTTATGAAAATGAGTTATATACATGGTAACTTATTGTTCCTTATCGGTCCTACAGTTCAGTCCTCCACCACTGGGTAGTGCACCTCCTCCTGCAACATGGAGACTGGACAAGTCAAACTTGTGACATCACCGGGTATATCCTGCTGGTCTTCTCCCATGATCCCCCAGTGTGTCCAGTCTCCATGCAGCATGAGGACGTAGTGAGCCTAGGTGCTGGGCTCACTTGAAAAGCAGTTTAGGAGCAGTTAGTCAGGATTTGATTTACCTTGCATTTCTTTTGCCCTTCTTTAGGTGTAATCCTGTAAATTGAATTCATTTTCATTTAATTTCATTTACTTTTACTTTATTTATTTTCACCTAGTCTGCCTTAGTGTAAAGGGGGGTTCTGTCCCTTTTCAAAGTTCACGCTGCCAGCTAGCCTCTCTGCTTGGGATTCTTCGGTCTCTGTGCCCGGTGATGATCTCTCCCCCAGGACTGTACGGGGGAGAGCTCTGTGGAACACCTGCATTTTGGCAGTGTCCATGCGGCAGATTCCCATCGCGGCAGGAGCCTCAGGCCGTTCGAGGTTCTTTAGCCGGTGGGCCGGGGCTCGCAGCGTCTGCTTCTTCTGGTGGCGCGAGGCAGCAGCGTGTCTGGACAGCTCTTCACCCCGCAGCTACAGCGGGGTAACTGCTGCATCCCGACGCCACAAGGGAGTCTCTCGAGTCCGCATGGAGGGGCTCTGAGCTCTTGCCGCCTCTGTGGTGTTTGGCGCCAAACGGGCCTGCTTCGGATTGGCGCCATTTTCTCGGCAGGGCTGAGGCCTCGTGGCGGAGAGCGGAGCAGCCCCGCGTTTGAGCAGACGACGCTGTTCCACGCGGCTACACCCAGATAAGGACTTCCTTTTGCTGTTACTTTTAATTTTAATTCTAATTTTAATTTCCTTTTAATTTTAATTTCCTTTTAATTTCATGATAGTTTATAGTTCTTTGAATGCAATGTGATTGGTTTGGGTTTTACTTCTTGTGGGGTGCCTTTACCTTTGTCTGCTTTCTGGCAGTTAGCGACGTCTGTCAGCAGCAGGTTTCCGTGCTAGGATTTGGCCATTCAGGGTCATCGGCGGCACAACCACCTACAAATTGAGCCCTTTCTGAAATTGTCATTTACATAAGGATGCTATTTCCATGTTTATACGCTTGGAAATTGTGCAGACAGCCTCTAAATGTCGTTATGCCATCTGCAAATTTGATCGCCATGCTTGCTGATCTCTTTTCCAGATCATTTCAGTGCAGTAGATGTTACCAGATGCCAGTTCCAGTGCAGATCCCGAGACATTCCACTATTTACGGGTCTCCTGTGAGAAAACTGGCCATTTAGTCCTATTGTGTTCCTGTTTTTGATTCATTTCCCATTCTATAATAGCACATCATCTCCTTCCTCAGGAGAAGTTCATAAGGGGCTTTGTCAAGTACCTTCTAAAACATCCAGATACATATCATTTAGCTTACTCACATGTTTATTAACCCTTTCAAAAGACAGCTTGGTGCTGCTTTTCAGAACAAGTTCTATCATTTAACTGGCACTGAACTCAGATTCATTGGTCTGTAGTTTCCAAGATCGCCTTTGAAGCTCTTTAAAAAAAAAAAAAAAAACCCAATTAGTGTTACATTAGTAACTCTTCAATCTTTAGAGATCATTAATACTAATGTTATGATTGAGCCTGGCTGATATTATGAATGATCACTATTAGACAAAAATTAGCTAGGTTAAGACACTTTGATTTGGTTTTCTGCACTATGTTATCAGAGCGCAGCTTGCCCATTTGGCGGAACACTGCCCATCTGGGCCATCTGGGGAAAGGCCCCTGCTGGGGATCGTGAGAAGTGTTGCTGGATGGCACAGTCCGGGGCTTAGTGTTCCAGGGTCCTGGAAGGGTTGATAGCGGCAGTCAGGCCTCCCTGTCTTTGCTATGACGGTCACCTAGGTTCAAGCGTCCTGTGTTTTGGGTGACAGGAGTGGGACACCTGGACATGTGGTGCTGGATGTTGGATAGGCTCATACTTCTTAGGTGCACTCTCCTTGAGTGCGTCTGCATGTCCGTGTTCCGTCTGTGATCTCATGCTCAGGTGATTGTTGCAGCAATGACCGAGATCGCTTGGGATATCGTGAGCGGGGTTGTCATGGTGTTGCATGGGGTTGCCAATGCAAGACGGGGCCATCCTGAGGAGTTTGGGCCTCAGTCATCAGCTTTCCCTTCGGTGGCCCGGCTGTCCAGGAGGCACCCCTCCACATCCGCCGGTCCAGTTCTTCTCTGCCTCTTCTCAATGTGGGCAGGGGGGCTGGCAGATCTGGAAATTCACGTCCACTGCACGTTCTACTGTTTTACCTCTGTCTTGGGGTTCTGAGGTCATATATTCCCAATCATTTGTTTGGTGGGGTGCTGCTGTCTGTTGTGCAAGACAAGGTGGTCAACAGTCGGAGGCTGTCGTCTATTCCCCTTACCCCTGAAGGTGCTCACAATTTACGTTTTTTGTACCTGCGGAGGTGTATGTTGTTAAAGGCTAGCAGGCGCACCTGTGGGACCAGAATCCTCGGTTCTTCCGACCTTCCGTTGAGGTGCGCGTGTGGGGTTTACTCCCTTGGTCAGCTAGCAACTTGCTTCACCCATTGGGCCTTCCCTTTCCTCAAGGCATCGTTGCGTCCCACTTCTTCGTGGGGGCTCGCCGCAGGGCCTGGAGTTAAGGCTCGGCCGGTTCCAGCCAGGGCTGAGTCCTTGGGGGGAGGCTCCGATCCTAACGATACAGGGAGTGCTGGGATCCGTTCAACCAGGTTCCTTCGGGCCCAGCGTACGTCGTCTTTTGCTGGCCGGTTTAGGTCTTCGGGTCGTGGCGGTGCTCCGAGTAGACCAGTAGGCTGCACAGTGCTTGTCTTGGAGCAAGCGCGGGATATCTGTAGGTTCATATTCAAAGCCGTCCGGTTACATGTCCCTCCATTGTGGAATGCTGTACTAGTAGGCATACTTCATATGCTGGGCTTACAAGTTGGCTTCCGCGCTGCTCGGCATCAGCCAAGGTGACTGCCGGTTTAGGCTGTGGAGTCAGCCTGGAGGAGGGGCCTTGCATTCTCTGGACAATGCCCTGTTCGGTTGTGTGCCTTGTGGCCCTTATGGAGTTGTAAAAAGGAAAAACAAACAAACAAAAAAAAAAGAATAATCAAACAGGAAAGCCTTCCTAATTGTCCCCACTTCTTTTTTATAAGGTTCTGTCCCTTTCTTCCGAGAGCTTGGCCGGAGCGTAGTTAGACTCAGCTACATTTTGGGGATCCTTTATGTACAAGGCGTTTTAGTGTACGCAGCACGCCCAGTGTTCCATCGTCTGACTGGAACGGTACGTGGTACGTCAGCCGTGGCAGGCATTCACGGACATGGTAGCGGATAGAGCGCTGTAGGTGCTGTCTGAGATCTCCGGGATGGTGGCCTATTTTGATCGGCAGGGTGGAGTCGGTCGGGTGGTCAGGGTGGCCCGAGCGAAGGGACAGCGTGCGCGGTTGAAGCCTTGGCGGCCTGCGTTTCGGTGGGGACACTGTGGTGGCGAATGTCCTTAGCGGGGTCCAAGTGTTTGCCGGAGGAGTGAGATTGCATCAGGCGGTGTGCGCGCCGCGTGTGCTCAGATGCAGTCAGTCCATATTGGACCTCATGGCGACCTGTCAGTCTGCGGCGATGGGTCGATGTTTAGCAGAGGACATATGAGGCTACTGGATAGCGTCAACGCATTGGTACGGGGCCGTGGCCCGGTCCATTCTATGCCTTTCAGAGGTCATAGTGAAAATGGCCGACTGGGTCTGGTTGCTAAGATATGTGCTCTTCATTAGTCAGTGGGGACCATTACCAGTGTATTCTGCAACATTTGCGTGAGCTTGCATAATCTTTACTTGCAACCAATCGAAATAACTGTCCAAAACCAGTTGATGCAGTCACTACTTGAATTTGCCTCGCTTGGCAGTAAAAAAAAAAAAAAAAAAAAAAAAAATTATTTTATACCGATAGGTCACTCACAGCATATTTGGCGATTCCTCGTCCTGGTGTTAATCATGCAGATAATTTCTGCTCTAGTTGTGGTGATGTGACTTTTACATCACAAAAATGGCATATGACTGTGGCGGTTCAGAAAGCCTACAATTTATATTTTGGCTGCAGAATAAAAGATCAGGATAAAAGCTAGGCGCCACACATATGCTGCAATACATGTGTAGCAGATCTCAGGCTGTGGATGGATGGGAAAAGACCATCAAAGTCTTTTGCGGTTCCAATGATCTGGAGAGGGCCCATGGATCACGTCGGCGATTGCTACTTCTGCATGGTTCCTCCAATTCCGGAGGGCATATCCAGGTGATGTAAGCGGTTGGCCTACTGGCATTGCGTCGTGGGCGTGGCTACCAGAGTCTCCTTTCTTTTTTGTCACACCATGTAAGACTCCACATCTTCTGAAACAACGCTGGACTCTGGGGCACTTGACACCCTCTTATATGCCCTTGGTGGATCACGCTTGGTTTATTGCAACTCATTGCTTAGCTGCATTCCACATTCTCAATTAAAAAGACTCCAACTGGTCCAGGACATAGCTGTAGAGCTACTTTGTGTTGCAAAGAATAAAGCCCTTAAGAGGTGTGACAAATAGGGTGTTTGACGCTGGTGGTTTTTCCATTTCCCTCATTTTGCTTCCCACCTCTGTCTGGATGGACCTCGGTTTCGTTCTCCCTCGTGGAATCCGGCTGTGCCTGTTTAGTTGTCGGTTTGGGACATACGCAAGAACACTTTGCTTGTAACCTGCGTTCCTTGGACCTTAGGTGAGGTTCTGTCGCTTTCTGGGAGGTCTCTTCGCTGCCTGTCCCTCCGTGGAGGCGGGTTCTGCGGGAGAGCAGCGGTTGCTAACACTTGACACCCTGGTGGGGTCGAGAGCCAAGGGGGAGCTCAAGCGGATTTTTCAGGCGGAGCTCCGGTAGCCTTCTCAGTAGGTCTGTTTCTAGGGCGTTCAGTGTGTTTGCGATGGCGAGTTTGTCTTTCTGAAGCACTAGCGCTGCTTGGGGCAGATTTCTGTGCTGTTTTCACCAGTGAAGAGGATCCAAGTGGGCTCTCGGTCGTGTCTTCCTGGTTGGCTTACCGCCTGTTGACGTGAGGAGCGGGCTGGGGTCGGTGCCTGCTCTGTTCGTTTAGGGGCCGAGCCGACTGGATAGGTCCCTCCCAATGATTACTGCTCTGGTACATCCCAGTGGTGGAGGACTGAACTGTAGGACCGATAAGGAAATGGAAATTACACTTACCTGGTAATTGATGTTCCTTGAGGGAGTACAGTTCAGTCCTCATTCCCGCCCGGGGATGGATGTTTCAGACGCGAGGCGTCAGTTCCGAGTATGCTTTCGGATCCTAGAGTCGGCAACGGGCTCTGATTGGCAGGTAATCGCGAGAGCAACCTTTTCTGCCTATACTCTTCCTTAGTTCTCCTTCCTTCTAGCTCTCTGTCTTCCGCTGTTTGGTGCGCAGGGGGACAGGGGCACGGAGGAGGGTGTTTTCGGCCTTTCTTTTTGGGGCCCTGTGATTTTAAAGTTGAAGTTTTGAGCATAGCTTTGTATTTAGTACTTTAACTGGTTGTTTGTTTGCTCCTTTGAGTCTGCTTTGACACTAGGTCACTGGGGGATCATGGGAGAAGACCAGCAGGATATACCCGGTGATGTCACAAGTTTGACTTGTCCAGTCTCCATGTTGCAGGAGGAGGTGCACTACCCAGTGGTGGAGGACTGAACTGTACTCCCTCAAGGAACATCAATTACCAGGTAAGTGTAATTTCCATTTTACAGAGTTTGCCTCTTTATAAACCTCATACGCAGGTGGGAGGGGGGCATTCTGTAAATGGTGTAGTGGCTCTAATTTGCCTGGTTATAATTAACAGTATCTTTTCTTCCCTCTCAATGAAGGCAGGGATTGGTGACTGACAAGATGCCCTTGCATATTCTTATCGAACGCCATCTTCCTCTGGAATACCGCAGGTTGCTTATTCCTGTTGCCATGAGTGGAAATAAGGTCATTCCAAAGAAATAGACAACATAAACAAAATATCAGACTCTAGACTATATATATATATATATTTATGTATGTATGCTGTTACTGCATTCCAATAAAGTAAACAAATCTGTCTTACAACACATAATTATTTGAATATTACAGAATTTAGGTACATTTCTTAATGTCGTCATGTAAAGATTTGACTTAACTGACTTCCAGGATATATTCAGAATAAAGATTTTTCTTTAACTCGGAGAAACTATTCATTCTTTTTTTTTTTTCTTTTTTTTTTTTTTTTAAAGAAGCTTAATTTGTGGAATAATGGTGGCATCTTGTGAATTAGGAATTATAGCACTATATTTAAAAGAATATTGCACGTGCCATGTATTCTGGAAGTGGTAAGCAGCAACATTATAAAATCTTGGCTATAACCATCTTTTTAAGATTCTATGCTCTGTTTCGGTGCCTAGAGATGGTACAGAAAAATATTTGACACTGTAAAATGGCTACTCCTGAAAACTCTGAGCCTGATGTGTGAAAAGATTTTAACTCCTAACTGTATAATGTAATATGTTTTATATATTGTTTCTCCAGGAACAAGCAGGAAGTCAGTCCTCACTTATGGGTGATGTCGGCACCAACGGAGCCCGCGTGGAGCACTTCCCCAGCTTTCAAAGAAAGCCTTTGGGATTGCTGCCATGCATGCGTGGTCCTCTTCCCGCCCAAAGGTGCCATCTTGCTCAGTCTCCCTTTTTCTGTGGAGCCCTTCAGACGCACGTCCTCGTCTCTCGGAAAAAGTGTTTTTTGTTTCAGCCTCTGGCCCTCTCTTTTCCGATAGTACCGGTCCTCTCCCGTCCTCTCCTTCGCTCTTTTTTCCCCAAGCGAAAGTACGTCCTTTATTCCAGCCTTTTTGGAAAACATTTTTTCTCTTCGGGCCT
Organism: Ichthyophis bannanicus; assembly: GCA_033557465.1. Taxonomy (NCBI): domain Eukaryota; kingdom Metazoa; phylum Chordata; class Amphibia; order Gymnophiona; family Ichthyophiidae; genus Ichthyophis; species Ichthyophis bannanicus. The sequence goes on along the minus strand of CM066034.1, from coordinate 502,019,957 downwards.
TTTCACACCCTTCTCAATCACTGGCCTTGAGGATCTTCGACCTAGCAGTGGCCCTTTTTGCCCCAATGGCCACCAGTTTTAAAAAGTGTGACAGATGCTCCAAAAATATGTCGCTCACAGACACCCATGACTGCTCTCTCTGGGGGCCGACCATAACCCAGAGCTCTGCTCTCTCTAAAATGTCCGCCAAGGCCCTGCTAAGTCGTAAGCAGAAGTCTGATGACATTTTCCATAAGGCAGCCCCGGAATCCCTAGGGGCATCCTTGGCCGTCCCTCCGCTTGCGGGATCCTCTGCTGCAGCTCTGCTGTCCAGGCAGCATTCCAATCAGGGGTCCCCTGAGGTGGAGAGGCGCAAGAAGATGATGACCTCAAAGTCACTGTCAGGGGCTCAAGACAAGCGTGAATGTTCTCGCGCTCGGTCGCTCAGCCCTCCCTGGTATTCCCAAGAGTCAGACAAGGAGCGGCCTCAAAAGGTACCTCATACAGACACGGAGGCCTCCGGCAATGGCACCTAGTCTCCTGAGGGTTGTCCTGGCAAGGACCCACTCTCCTCTTCCATGCCAGACCCGGTAACCCTGGTATCAGCGTCACAGGGATCCACGCCTGCGTGAGAGTCCCAAATGCTGGCACTAGAGCGCGGTGTTTCTGCCTTCTTAGCTGCCCAGCAGGCGATTCTGCTCAGTACGGCTGGCTCACGCCTCGAGACCGAGGTTCCCCTGAGGGGGACACCTAAACCTGCCCTGGAAACCCCCGAGAGCCGTTGGACTCCTGAGGATCCTCAGCACTGGTCTCATTCGCCGTCCCACTCCTCGGGGGGCGAGGTCTTCCAAGGCCTCCGGCTCCAAACGTTCTCGTCTTCTGGATAGGGCGACCAGCCTGACTCGGACTCCCTTTCAGACCTCTCGGGCTGGGAGTCGGACGGGGATACTTCCCCGGAGACCCGCGCTCACAGGGATCTTCCCTCAGACCCATCCCCACCCACCTCCCAGAGGCATTCGCCTCCCGAGGACACGTCCTTTCTGGTGTTCATGCAGTACATCATGTGGGCCCTCAAGCTGGCCACGCAAGCTGAGGAAGAGCCGAGGGTGGAGGAACTCGATATCTTACAGTATGAGTCCCCGCCCTGGGAGTCTCTTATGGTCCCAGTGCCTCCCATTCTGTCCCGGCTGCTCATCCTCATGTGGGAGGCGTGGCCTCTGTCCCTATCATGAGCAAACGATTCAATGCCATTTATAGTGTCCAGCGTGGCCCGGGGTTCCGTAAGACCCAGCTCCCGCACACCTCCATGGTAGTGGAATCGGCGATGAGGAAGCAAAAGAGCCCAAAGTCACATTCTTTGGTCCCACTGAGCAGGGAGTCCAGGGCCCTTGACACCCTGGGCGCAAGGCCTATCAAGGGTCCATGCTGGCAAGCCATATTCAGGCCTATCGACTGTACATGGGCATGTTCCTGCGCGACCTCATCTAAAAGCTCGGCGGATTTTCTGCAGGTCTTGAGGGTGAACATCTTCTCAGGTTCCAGACCCTCCTGAAGTCGGTCATGGACTGCTGAAAGTACCTCTCCCGTGCCGCGTATGACGGGTTTGAATCCTCTGCCTGAGTAGCAGCAGGTGGCATCGGGGCTCGGCGCCAGGCATGGCTCCAGTCCTCGAACCTGGAGCAGTGGGTCCAGGAGAAACTCCTGGATGTCCCCTGCCTAGGTGAACAACTATTCGGCAAGCCCATGGAGGACAAGGCCACCAAAATTGAAACAGAGTTTGTAACTCGAACCCGCCTCTTGGGTGCAGAAACTACCCACATTTTCAAGCTTCCTCAGCTCCCCAGCAGGCTACGGCGACGTAGGCAAGGCCCTCGTAAGCAGAAGGCTCCCATGCCCCAGGTGTCGGCTCCAGCCCAGTCTGGGGGGAGCTTTTGACTCCTTGGGCATAGCCTCTCTACCCCAAAGAGGACAGCAGCTCACAGGAGGACATCTGATTCACTATGCCCACAGGTGGTCAGCCATCACCACTGATTCCTGGGCACTCCAGATGGTCAGGGAGGGCTATCTTCTCCACCTGGCATAGACACCACCTCCTTTCTTCCCGGGAGAGCCCCCCAGGTCTCCCCTTCACGGGATCTCCTACTGCAGCAACTTGAAGGCCTTCTCGAGGACAAGACGGTAGAACCAGTACACTAGCACCTCAGGGGCAAAGGGTTCTACTCCAAGTATTTCCTTCTGCCAAAAAGGACAGGGGACTTATGGCCCTTCCTAAAACTGCAGAACAAGTTCTTTGATCTGAAGGATGGTTATACCCACATCCTCATTCACCCCAGCCACAGGTAGTATCTTTGCTTCAAGGTGGAGAGAGGCCACTATCAGTATAGGGTACTACCCTTCGGCCTGGCATCCACCCCCAGGGTCTTCACCAAATGCCTGGCAGTAGTGGCCGCCTACCTCCGTTTCCAAGGGGTATTCGTCTTCCCCTACCTGGACGACTAGCTTATTAAAGGAGGCATGTCTGCCAAGGTGCAGCAAGCTACGGCGCACACCATCCATGTCCTACAACATCTGGAGTTCGTGATAAACCATCCCAAGTCCCACCTCCTCCCAACACAATGTCTGGAGTTCATAGGGGCAAAACTAGACATTGTTCAGGCAAAGGTCTTCCTCTCCCTGGACCGGGCTGACCATCTCAGAACACTGGCCACAGACGTGCAACACCATCGCTCAGTGACGGCTCGGCTTCTGCTGCGCCTACTTGGCCTCATGGCCTTCCCTGTCCATGTCAACTCAGACTCCCGTCTGCACATGAGGGTTGCCAGTGGTGCCTTCAAGATCAGTGGACACAGGCTACAGGCTGCCTCCAAGACAGAGTCTCAGTGACCCGCCAGTTGGCGGACTCCCTGACTTGGTGGCAAAATCCACAACACCTTCAAGCAGGGATGCCCTCCCAACTCCCTCTAAGAGTCCTCACAATGGACACCTCCTTGGAGGAACTTCGCACCCAGGGAAGATTGTTCTGCTGCTTGCCTTTGGCTTATGACAATCTTCTGGAGCTTTGGACACTTTGTCTAGCCTCTAAGCTTCTCGCTACCATTTGAGGCACCAACTGATGCTGATCCAAACAGACAACCACGTGTCGATGTTCGATGTGAACAAGTAAGGGGGCATGGGGTTTTGCACCCTTTGCTGCGAGACAATAACACTGTGCTCCTGCGGGCAGTATATCTACCAAGCCAGGACAACACCCTGGCAGACAAACTGAGCAGGATCCTCCAACCTCAGGAATGACAGCTGGACCCCAGAGTGGCTAACCGGCTCTTCTGACTCTGGGGGACCCCAAGGGCTGACCTTTTTGCCAGCCCAGACAACTACCAGTTGCCCCACTTCTGTTCCCATCAGCCCCACCCGGGCTATGTAGCGACAGATGCGTTCCTCATCCTGTGGTCAGAAGGCCTCTTGTACGCCTTCCCACCCATGCTGTTGATTGCTAAGACCCTCTTCAAGGCTCTTCGCGATAAAGTGTCGCTGATCCTCATGGCTCCACGGTGGCCCAGGCATCCGTGGTTCTCGCTGCTCCTCCGATTGTCAGTGGAGTAACCTTAGCCCCTTTCAACCTCTCGGGGGAAATGGAAGAGATCCTGCTGGCCTCATAAGACCTCTACTAGGAAGGCTTACACTTTCAAATGGTGCAGGTTCTCGGTGTGGTGTGCATTGCAACAGATGAGCCCATTCTGCCCTGTGCAGCTGGTGCTGCAGTACCTTCTTCATCTTTCGCAATCCGAGCTCAGTTCAGCTGAACATGCGTGGTGCTCTTCCTGCCCAAGGATACCATCTTGCTCAGTCAGATGACATAGCTAAAAGATGGCAAAAAAAAAAGGTTCAGTTCAGCTGAGCGTGCTTGGCTCAAATCCTGCCCCCTTGCAGACTTTCTATACTTCAAATTCATGCTTGTCTCTTTCCAGTCAGCCATAGCACTTGCCAAACAAGACTATTATGTCCATCTGACTAACTCTCTTGCCTCTGACCCTCACCGTCTCTTTACTACTCTCAGCTCTCTCCTCAAGGTGCCTTCGCCTCTGACACCTCCCTCTCTTTGTGCCCAAACCCTGGCTGATTATTTCCATGATAAAATCCCTCAGATCACCTTCCAATTCCCCACAAAGTCAGCTATTTCCCCTCCTCCCCCTCTTCACTCCCAACTTTCCTCCTCTACCTCTGCTACCCTCTCTTCCTTTTCTGTGATCTCTGAAGTGGAAACTGCACACCTTCTTTCTTTCTCCAAACTCACTGCCTGTTCTTCTGATCCTATCCCCACCCATCTCCTAAGCCCCATCTCCTCCACTGTTGTCCCTTCCATCTCTCATATTCTCAACCTATTGCCCTCCACTGCAACTGTCCCTGCAGCCTTCAAGCACACTGTAGTTACACCTCTCATCAAGAAACCCTCACTTGATCCTACCTGTCCTTCTAATTATCGACCCATCTCCCTCCTCCCCTTCATTTCTAAACTACTTGAACGTGCGGTTCATCCCCGTTGCCTTGACTTTCTGTCCTCTCAAGCCCTCCTGGATCCTTTACAATCTGGCTTTCGTCCATTACACTCTACTGAAACAGCTCTTGCCAAAGTCTCCAGTGACTTGTTCCTGGCAAAATCCAAGGGCCTTTACTCTGTCCTCATCCTTCTTGATCTCTCTGCTACTTTTGACAATGTTGACTACAACCTTCTCCTTGATACCCTGTCCTCACTTGGTTTTAAGGGCTCTGTACTATCCTGGTTCTCCTGTTATTATTCCCATCACTCTTTCAGGGTTTGTTCTGGTGGTTCCTCTGCTGCTATCGCGCTCTCTCAGTTGGTGTATCCCAAGGATCTGTCTTGGGTCTACTCCTTTTCTCTCTATATACTCAGTCCCTTGGTGCTCTCATCTCTTCTCATGGCTTTCAGTACCATCTTTATGCTGATGAGTCCCAGATCTACCTCTGTACACCCGAAATCTCTCCGGCAATCCAGACCTGGATCTCTGCCTGCCTTTCTGACATTGCTGCTTGGATGTCTCATTGCTGCTTGAAATTGAACATGGCCAAAACTGAGTTTCTTATTTTCCTCCCCTAAAACTCCTTCCTTTCTCAGTCTCTGTCGATACCTCTCTACTCCTCCCTGTTTCCTCAGCTCACAACCTTGGTGTTGTCTTTGAGTCCTCTCTCCCTTTCTCCACATGCATCCATCTGATAGCTAAGACCTGCTGTTTCTTTCTCTATAACATCAACAAAATCTGCCCATTCCCTTCTGAATACACTACTAAGACACTTTTCCACTCCTTAATCACCTCCTGTATTGACTATTTTAACCTACTCCTTGCTGGTCTCCCTTTGAATCATCTCTCTCCCCTTCAATCTGTTCAATACTCTGCTGCGCGGCTAATCTTCTGCTAGCCTTGTCATGCTCATATTACCCCATGCTCATATTACCCATGATGTGCATGTCCAGAAAAACTGACTTCAACCCACCATGAACAGTCACCTTGAACAATAATGTCTACGCCACAAAGAAAGAAATAAGATACCTAGGCGTGACACTGGATTGCCACCTGAAGTTGGAAAAGCATCTCCGAATTACCAATCGAGCCATTTTCCACAAGCTAAAAATAGTGCAACCACTACGTAACATCATTGATCACTCTGACTTCAGGACCGTAGCACAAGCCCTCATCATTCCTCATCTGGACTATTGCAGCGCCATACTACAGGGTCTGCCCAAAAAAGCCCTGAATATCCTGCAAATGGCGCAAAATGTGGCTGCTAGAATCATCATGGGGATCGGCCTGAAGGATCATATCACACCAATACTAATAGACCTACATTGGCTCCCAATCACTGCACGCATACAATATAAAATCATTATCACCGCATTCAAGCTTATTCATAATATAGCACCCTCTTACCTCAGCACCCTTATCACCCTACAGCCAAATAACAGAAGCAGAAGATCTCCAAACCTCAATACCCTCCAGATCCCGGGGAGCCTGAGATCTATCAAAACAAATACCAGCAACCGAACTTTTTCATTTATAGCGCCTCTGCTATGGAACCAACTACCATGCGAACTGAGAGCAAACAGTGACCTGTTGGACTTCAGAAAAAAACTTAAGACTCATCTTTTCCAGATGCATTTCTATCGTGCCTAATCACCATGTACTCACACTGGGTCACAACAGGCACAAAGAAAGAACTCCGTGTTATAGCCAACAATAGACCCAGCAATATGTAAATATGTATATACATGTGAAATTACTAGCCTGCAATCAAATGTGAATCTTATAATTCGAGTGATACGACCTGTACTTTTCCACTAAATTATGATGTATGCTTTAATACCTGGCCTGTACAGCCGCACTTTTATGTATAGCAAACCACTGCTGATCGCTGGAAGTAGCGGGATACAAGTGTACACTAAATAAATAAATAAATTCTCAAGTCATTTCATTGGTTCCCTATCCATTTCTGCATCCAGTTCAAACTTCTCCTGCTGACCTATAAGTGCATTCACTCTGCAGCTCCTCACTACCTTTCCTCTCATCTCTTCCTACACCCCCCCCCCCCTCGGGAACTCCACTCTTCTGGCAAATTGCTTCTATCTGTGCCCTTCTCTTCTATTGCTAACTCCAGACTTTGCTCCTTTAACCTTGCACCTTACACCTAGATCAAACTACCTGAGTCTGTACGTCAGGAGCTTCTCTGACCCTTTTCAAATCCAGGTTGAAAACTCACTTTTTCGCTGTTGCTTTCAGATCTTGTCTCACCTGATCTCCTTGTGTTTCCCTTGTGTTGTCTGTCTTGACTAGATTGTAAGCTCTGATGAGCAGGGGCTGTCCCTTACTTGTCTGTGCAGCGCTGCATACGTCTTGTAGCGCTATAGAAATGCTCAATAGTAGTAGTAGTAGTAGGGCTCAAATCAAACTCCATCAGGGTACACCTCAGTGCCCAGGTGGCACACCACCAACCTGTTGAAGGCAAGCCCCTCTTGGCCCAGCCTCTGGTGACCCACTTCCTGAGGGGGCGTCTGCTGTCAAAAACCCCTCGTCCACCCTCTGGCGATGGAGTGGGACCTCAATGTAGTGCTAGCACAGCTCACCCGCCCACCCGTTGAGTCCCTGTCTACCTGCCATCTGAAGTATCTCTCGTGGAAAGTCATGTTACTGGTGGTGCTTACCTCTTCTCGCAGAGTCAGTGAGCTCCAAGCCATGGTGGTAGAGGCACCATATACCAGGTTCTAGAAGAACAGGTTGTGCTATGTATTGTCACACCCTCATCGGGCCCCTCCGGTGGAGACTGGTATTATGGCTTAATACCTTTTCTTGGCTTTCTATATGCTATAGATAGCCCTGCCTGGCCCTCTGTGGGTGGTAGTGGTACCGTCTTCTTGTAATCACTCAAACACACAGTTCACACACTTTAAATCAAGGGCTTTATTCCCCGTCCAATGAGGTATTCTTTTTCTTGAAGAACAAAATAATCAAAAGCCACTCTGGCAAATAACAGAAGCAAACATTGAACAAAAAGTGCTTTCCTCAGCTTTAACTTTCTAACAAAAGAAAAACAGTTCTCTTCATGAGCACTTAATCCTTTTCTTTTGCTGATATAAATCAATCAGGATTCACTTTAAACCAAGCAACTTCTGCCAGTTACTGTGTTGCTGTTTAAACCTTCCTTATACATATATTTTCTTATCTCAATGAAAATTCTTCCTCTTCAGTTGTCACTAACGAGCATTCCATGGGTTCAGTGTTATCTGGTACATTAGAAATATCATATGGCATTAAAGGATAACCATTTGTACCTACGTTTTCTGTAGCAGCTGTTCTGCCGAGCTCACTCTGGTTAATCACGTCAGCTACGTGACTGCTTCCTGGCTTTAGGCTAAAACACTGCTGGGTATTACCGTATACTCTGGATAATGGCTTGTAAGAGCACTCCTCCTGTGTAAAGCTATGAGGTAACTGCCCATAAACACTGGTATTAGAGTCAAACAGCTTGTGTCCTGCCCTGAATGGGTTAAAGGCTAATTCCTCTGATACAGCTGTGGGAGTTTTCAGTGCTGACAACGGCACTCGAGGGAAGTCTGAGCATTTAAAGTTGCTAGCAGAATTATAAGGTAAGAGACCTTCCTTTCTCTTGTAACTGCCCGTACAAGGAAAGAAGTTGTTTCCTTTTCCCTTTATCTCTGCTCTAGGCTGGCTTCTTCTATTAATCCTGGACTTAGCCCATTCGGGTGTAAAACAGTCCTGTTCCACTTTGAATGCCTTGCTTCCTGCAACAGGATTCCTCCCTCTTCTCTTCTGGCTTTCACACACACACTCTGTGTTCAACAGCTGATCTCCACACGTACTCACATAGTCCCTGAGACTCATTCAAGCTGTCCTCTGGTATAGGTTGCTGACACTCTCTCTCATTTCCTTCCTTCCACCAACTTTGGTCCTGGAGATGAGATTGGCTTATAGTGTTTCTTTCTCTTTTCCCTCCGTTCCCACGACTGAGGTTGTTGCTTCCACCTCTGTCCGTGCTCTCTCTCCCTCTCTGCTTGTGAGTGTGGCTTATGTATCTGTGCGCGGGTTCCTCCCCTTCTCAGCTGATCCCTATCAGGTAATCAACCTCCATTCTCATGCTGGCTGGGTGTGTCTTTTTTACCCTTTTTCCACGTGTGCTGTGGTTGCTCATAGTAACTATTTGACATGTTTTTGTTTACCTCATCAGGTTCTGCCTGATTTTCTCCGTTAATCTCCATTTCCTCTGGGTCCCCTGGGTTTACCTTGTGACAGTATGCATCCCAAATTCCTTCCGAAGGTGGTATTTCCCTTTCACCTCAACCAGGAGGTGGTGTTACCCACCTTCTTCCTGAGACCTCACACCAGCAGGATGGAGACCGTCCTTCACACTTTGGACTGTAAGAGGTCCCTGTCCTACATTCAGTGTACCCAGTGCCACATCAAAGCTGCTCAGCTCTTTGTTTCCTATGACCCCAGTTAACTGGGGGAGGCAGTGACCAAGTGAACCCTGTCCACCTGGATGACGGACTGTATCACCCTCCCCTATGAGCAGGCTGGGCGCATGCTTGATGGCCAGGTCACAGCATACAGTGTCAGGGCCATGGAGGCCTCTGTGGCAAACCTGCGCTCCATCCTGACGTTGGATATCTGCCGGGCCGCCACTTGGTCTTCAGTCTATATCTTTGCAGTTCATTACTGCCTGGAGAGGGAGTCCCGACAGGACAGTGCCTTTGGCCAGGTTGTGCTCCGTAATCTTTTCGGGGTCTAGGCAACTCCTATCCTCCGACCCTTCTGTGTTCAGACTACCCGGAGCATTGGTTCCTATTGGACACAGGGGTCCTACTGCAGTCTGTATCTGCGGACTCAATTGCTGCTGCTCACGGCTCCCCTTGAGGGCGTCCATGTTTTTCTCTATGGGCTTCGGTAGCCTGTAACTAGGGAGTCCCATATGTGAGGACTGACTTCCTGCTTGTTCCCGGAGAAAGACTAGTTACTAACCTGTGACAGGTGTTCTCCGTGAACAACAGGAATCAGTCTTCACAACCCTCCCTCCTCCCATTGGAGTTGCTTTTTCACCTTTTTTTGCCATCTAGCTATGTCATATGACTGAGCAAGATGGCACCCTTGGGCAGGAAAGGCATCACGCATGCATGATGGCATCTCCCAAAGGCTTTCTTTATAAGCTGGGGAGATGCTTCCTTGAGGGCTCCGATGGTGCCGACATCACCCATATGTGAGAACTGATTCCTGCTGTCCCCAGAGAACACCTGTTACAGGTGAGTAACTACTCTCTCTGCTCAGAGTGGACACCAGCCACAGGCAGACTCCAGGACAAAGTCTTAGTGTCCCATCAGCTAGTGGAGTCGCTTGACTGGTGACAGGGCACATAGCACCTGCAGGAGGGCATGCCCTTCCAGTCCCTGAATCCTCAGAGGGTTCTCACCACAGATGCGTCCCTACTAGGCTGGAGTTCCCATTGCGAGGAACTTCAGTCGCAAGGCAACTGGTCCCTAGTGGAGAGCCAGCAATTGGTCAACCTGCTGGATCTCAAGGCCATTTTCTGGCAATCAAGGCCTTTCACCACCGCCTGTGCTTGTGCAAACAGACAACTGCATCGTGATGATCTACCTGAACAAGCAGGGGGGCACAAAGTCTCAGTGCCTCTGCCAAAAGGTAGTAGCCCTCTGCTCGTATGCAATCGGTCAGGGAATGCTCCTCGGGGCGGTATACCTTCGGGCCAAGACAGTGCCCTAGCAGACAGATTGAGCATGAATGGCGACTAGGTCCCAGGGTGGCACAGCAGCGCTCCCGACTGGGGAACCTCAATTCTGGACCTCTTCGCCATCACGACCAGTGCTCAGCTGCCCCACTTCTACTATATCGGTCTCGGGTAGTGACAGACACCTTCCTCATCTTGTGGTCGGAGGGCCTCCTGTATGCCTTCCCTCCCATACCACTAATTGCCCGAACCTTCTTCAAGGTCCTGCAGGACAAGGCCTCCATGATCCTGGTCTCCCAGGCAGCCTTCGTTTCCCCTGTTGCTCTGCCTCTTGATGGAGCTCCTGATCCCTCTGGGGAATGCCCTGGGGCTACTGACCCAGGAGGATGACTCCCTTCTTCACCCTGACCTGGGGCCTCTGTCATTAACAGCATGGTTGCTGAATGGATAGCTTTAGTACCCTTCAGTCTCCCAAGGGAGGTGGAGGAAGTCCTTCTGGCCTCTTGTAAGAACTCCGCGAAACAGACCTACACCTTCAAGTGGCACAGATTCTCAGTATGGTGTGTGGAGCAACGGGTTGACCCATTCTCTTGCCAGGTGCACTCAGTGCTGTAGTATTTGCTCCACTCTTCGCAAACCAGACTCAAATCCAACTCCGTCAGAGTGCACCTGAATGCGCTCTCGGCGCACCATCATTCCATAGAGGGCAAACTTTTTTCTGTGCAGCCCCTCATTACCCGATTTATGAAGGGCCTTCTGCTTTCTAAGTCTCCCATCCACCTGCCCCTGGTAGATTGGGACCTCTGCGTGGTCTTGGTGCAGCTTACCAAGCTGCCCTTTGAACCTCTGGCTGCCTGTCATTTGCGTTACCTTTCCTGGAAGGTCGTCTTCCTAGTGGCACTCACCTCTGCCTGCAGAATCAGCGAGCTCCAGGGTTTGGTGGCCAAGCCACCCTACACCAGGTTCTACAAGAACAGGGTCGTGCTTTGCACCCACCCTAAATTTCTTCTGAAGGTATTATCCTCATTCCACCCCAACCAAGAGGTGGTGTTCCCCACTTTCTTTCTATGGCTGCATGCCAACAAAGCAGTGGCTGTTCTCCACACTCTGGATTATAAGAGGGCCCTGTCCTCCTACCTGCAACGTACTCATGGCCACTGCAAAGCCTCACATCTTTTTGTTTCCTATGATCCCAGTTGACTGGGGGAGGCTGTTACCAAGCAGACCCTGTCCACCTGGCTGGTGGACTGCATTGCCTTCACCCATAATCAGACTGGGCTCTCATTGGAGTGTCAGGTCACAACACACAACGTCAGGGCTATGGCGACCTCTGTTGCAAGCCCTACCTTCTGTCCCTATGGCAGACATCTGCCTGGCCGCCACCTGGTCCTCAGTTCACACCTTTGCAGCTCACTACTGCCTGGAGAGGGAGTCCTGATGGACAACGCCTTCGGCCGGGCCGTACTCCTTAATATGTTTGGGATTTAGGAAACTCCTGCCCTCCAACCCTTCTTGTTCAGGCTACCAGAGCGATGGTTCTCCCTAGACACTGGGATCCTTAGAGTCTTCCTCAGATTCGCTTGTGGCTGCTCATGCCTGGGCTGTGTTTTTCTACAAGTTCTCGGTAGCCTGTAGCTGGGAAGTCCCATATGTGAGGATTGACTTCCTGCTTGTTCCTGGAGAAAGCGTAGTTACTCATCTGTAACTGGTGTTCTCCAGGGACAGCAGGAATCAGTTCTCACAACCCTCCCTCCTCCCCTTTGAGTTGCTGTACAATTTTTGCCATCTTATTTTCTTGGCTCTAACTATGTCATCTGACTGAGTAAGATGGCACCTTTGGGCCAGAAGGGGACCACACGTGTGGTGACATCTCCCAAAGGCTTTCTTGGAAAGCTAGGGAGATGCTTCCGCAGGGGCTCTGTCGGCACCAACATCACCCATTTGTGAGGACTGATTCCTGTTGTCCCTGGAGAAAGCCTGTTACAGGTGAATAACTACGCTTTCTGGTGTTTTTCTCCTTTACCACTATGTTGGGTTTCCTTGTATCTAGTTTCTTATCTGTCAGAATGGGAATGTCCCAGGTGATCATAACCTCTTCATTCTCTGTAATTCTGTTAGGGTCATGATTCCAGTGCTTTGTTTTTGTGTGTGTGCATGTGTGTATATGTAATAAATGAACAATGTGAAATGTCCTGTTCAACACAATTCATATTGAGTTTTCTTCACTGTGTCTATATTGGAGGTATACTCGTGGTATGATCTGCTGACTGCTTCCTGATTATTATGCTCCAAGTGGAAAATATTAAGTTAAGAGAGTTTGTTAAAGACCTTTTAAGCTTGTCTAGATGGCCCAACTTCCCTTTCTTAGTTTACAAGCTTGACTGATTTGAGCACTCTGGTTCTGATTGTTATCCATCCTTCATGTCCCTTATTCTCATCATGGTGGTGTATCTGCCAATTGTCACCTTTATATACTACGACCTCTCCCTTCTCATCTGCCTGCCGTGATCTGATCTCCCACAGGGCAGATAGTCTTTCTTCTCTTCTGCCCATGGGGGATTGGATCCCTGCAGGCAGAAACCTTGCCTCTGGATTGGGATCAGAGCTGCTGCCTCCTCTTCTGCCTATGGGGATCTAATCTTCTGCGGTCAGATAGAAGGGGTCTTTGCCACGATTGCAGCCATCCCCTTCTCTTCTGCCTGTGGGAGATGGGAATCCCTGTGGGCAGAAGAGAAGGGAGAGGCACTGATCATAGCCCAGAGGCAAGTTGTCTGCCCACAGGGATCCCATCCCCCGTGGGCAGAAGAGAAGAGATCCCCTTTTCTGCCCGCAGGAGATCGGATCCCCACGGGCAGACAAAGGGTCACAGCCATTAGAGCAACTTGTTTGGGGGAGCAATGCCTCCCCTCACCCCCACTCCAAAACTACACCCATGCTATCTGTGTAAATTTTAACCTACATGTTCACAGAAACTTGTGCAGGTAACTTTCTCCATGAAATCCTCATGTATGGGTGATGTCACCGACCGAGTCCTCATGAGGGAGCTTTCCCAGTTCCTCCTAGAAGCTTTTGGAGAGCTTCATCATGCATACACACCTACTCTTGCCGCCTTGCTGGGCAGACTAGATGGATCATACTGGTCTTTATCTGCTGTCATATACTATGTTTTGTTATAATACGCGCATTTTCCTGCCTACTGCTACATCACCATTTCTCTTCAGTCTGATTTTTTTTTTTCTCCACGAAGCCAGACGGATCCATATCTGTATCTTCCCATTTTACTTGTGTGTGAATACTCTTCCTCTGCGCAATTTTTTGATATTTGTTCCTGTCTACTGTCACGTTCTCTTTCCCTTTCTTAGGAAACCTTTAGTTCGATTTTTTTTTGACGTTTTAAAATTTCCTCTCCTTTTACTGCATCACCACAGCCCTTTAGGCACTCTGCACTTTGCTGTGAAATTTTTCCAAATTGAGAAGTTTGATTTCGCTTCAGCTGTTATTCCTGCTGAGATGTCTCAGAAACTCACCAGCAGATTTAAGTGTGTTCCAGATGCTCTAGGACCATGTCTTTCATGGATACTCAAAATTGTTGCCTATAGTGCTGGGGACCCAACCATAAGCTTTCTTCCTGTAAATTGTGTTTACAGATGGCAAGAAGAGGTTTTCAGGTTTGTGAAAACAGCTCAAAAGAATTTTTGTCACTTCTAAGCCCAATCTTTCGGCTCTGCTCAACATGACTCAGGTGAAAGCCTTCCTCCCGCACAGCAGACTATCCCATCTTATAGCAATAATGCAGGAGACTCGAATCAGCAGATATCAGCTTGAGTCATGTTGAGAATGTTAGGCCACAGGGCCTCAACCATCCATGTAACACTCTTGGCATGTTGCCATATGAGACGATCTCGGTGGACCCTGAGCATCCAGTGGACTCAAGACACTGGGCACCTCAAGGACGTACTTTGTTACTCGCCCCACTACAAGAGTCCCTCACATGGTGGACACTTCCAGCCAATTTAACTGTGGATCTGTCTTTTCAAATTCCTCCCTATCGAGCTCATTTCAATGGGTTTCCACACTGAGGATTTTTGGTTTGTCTAAGAAACTCTCCATCAGATCAACTTCTTGGAACTAAGAGTAATAGTAAATGCTCTGAGGGCTTTCAGAAATCGATTGGCAAATCAAATTGTATTGATTCAGACCAACAGTTACAGAGCTAATCTGATATGCTCGTATAACTCCTCTACCCAAGTTGCTTCACTGGCCTATCTGTTTCTGTATCCAGTTCAAATTTCTCCTACTGACATATAAGTGCACTCATTCTGTCTCTCCACTCTACCTTTCCTCTCTTATCTCTCCCTGCACCCCTCCTGGGAACTCTGATCTTCTGGCAGATCGCTTCTATCTGTGCCATTCTCTTCTACTGCCAACTCCAGACTTCAGTCTCTCCACCTTGCTGCTCCTTATGCCTGATACAAACTACCTGAGTCAGTATATTAAGCTTCATTTCTGGCCCCTTTCAAATCCAGGCTAAAAACTCACCTCTTAGAGGCTGCTTTTGGATGCTCATCCACATAGAGGCCGATTCTGGTTCCCACGCGTCTGCCCGCAGTGTCCGGCCAAAATTTAGACATGCTGGACATGTACTCAATTCTGCCGCTGTAGAGCCCAGACGTCCAGGTGCCCCCCATATGCCAAAGAGATCGACATATAGGGAGCTGCCCATCCTTAGGCCAGAACGCCACAACTGGGGCGAGGGAGATGTGATGTCCCTGCTCCATGCAATGAGCCGTCTATAAGATGGCTCAGAATGTCAGTGTCCACACACACACCCCTGTGGACCATGGTCCAGCCGACACCGGAGGCCCAATGGCCCAGATCATGGCTGCAGGGGACCATCAGGCCCGACTGCAAGGGAAGGTGTGGGGGGCTGCAAGGGGCTGCAATCGCTGATGCCTCCAGGACTTATTCCACCATCAGGGTGGAATACGCTGGATGTCCTGGGTGCTGCCACGGAATGTACAGTAGCCTGACCTGAATAGGCCCTATACATTCCGCCAGCTGGCCACTTCCCTACTTCGCACCAGCACCACCCTCTCCTGCCCACGTCCAGCACTTCCTGCACAAATGCTGTGTGCGTGCGGGGAGCGTTGGCAACAGAATCGGATCCTGGAACTGAGCACGGGTTGGACGCCCAGCCCGTATGCCCAACCCCGCTATTGCCTCCATGGAATGCCCCCCCCCCCCAATAGTCTCCTGCTCTCCAACTTTGTTTTTCCTTACCATTCCACTAGACATATCTTTGTCCCCAGCAGTTGTGTTGTCTCTTTCTTGATTGTAAGCTCTGATAAGCTGTGTATGCCTTGTAGCACTATACAAGTGATCAGTAGTGGTAGTAGTAGTAATGGTACATCAACCAGCAGGGGGGGGCGGGGGGGACAGTGTCATATCTACTGTGTTGTGAAATGGTCAGAATATGGAACTTCACCTTCTCCAGAAACAAGCAGGAAGTCTTTCTTCACATATGGGTGACGGCTGTGATGGAACCCGCAGGGAGCATTTCCCCAGCTTTCAAAGAAAGGCTTTGAGAATACCACCACGCATGCATGGTCCCCTTCCACCCAAAGATGCCATCTTACTTAGTCTCCCTTTTTCCGCGGAGCCCTTCGGACGTGCATCTCGTCCCCAGAAAAAGCTTTCTTCGTTTCCAACTGGTATTTGCTATCCGGCCTTCGCCGGTCCTCTTCCCACCTCTCGAGCACCTCTACTTTGGCCTTGGTCTCTGGGTTTTTTTCCTTTTTTGTGTTTTAATGTGCTTCACGCCCTTTTTAACCGCTGGCCGCATCGAGGGTCTTCGACCTCGCAGTAGTCCTTTTTCCCCCAGTGGCCTCCGGTTTTAAGAAATGTGATAGGTGTTCAAAAAACATGTTGCTCATGGACACCCATGACTGTTGACTCAGGTGTCTAGGAGCTGACCATGACCCAGAGCTATGCTCCCTCTGTAAGATGATGTCCTCCAAGGCCATCCAGAGTCGTAAGCAGAAGCTGGATGATCTCTTCCGTAAGGCAGCCCGGTATCCCCGGTAGCCTTCCACTCTTCGGCCCCGCAACCTCTGGAGTCTCCCAAGGCTCCTCCCCAGGCCCGGCAGCACTCTGACCAGGGGTCTCCTGAACGCGAGCGGAAGAAGAAGGAGGCTGCGAGGACTCTGTTGGGGGCGCCTGAAAAGCGTGAGCGGTCATGTGCTCAGTCTCTTAGCCCTCCTCTCCAAACTCCTGAGTTGGAGAGGGAGCGGCCCAGTAAGGTACCTTAAACTGTTAACGGAGGTCTCCAGAGAAGGCACCCGGTCTCCTGAGGGTCGTCCCAGCGAGGACGCCCTCTCCTTCTCGACACCTGACCCGGTCACCCCGGCATCAGTGTCGCAGGGCCCCACTCCTGAGTGGGAGGCCCGGATGCTGGCCTTGGAGTGCATCGTTTCTGTGTTCCTCGCTGCCCAGCAGATGCTGGTGCCCGGGCTCGCCGGCATGCGCCTCAAGACCACAGGGAGCGCAACCTCGAGGACTCCCTGGACCGCTGCTGTGACCCCCGAGAGCCAGAAGCCTCGTGAGGATCCTCAGCGCGGGTCTCTATCTCCGTCCCGGTCCTCAGACGCGAGATCTTCTCGGGCGAATGCCTCTGGCTCCGGGCAGGTTTTGGCCTCAGAAACCCAGCGCAGGTCACCGACCCATCTCGAGCCACTGAACCTCGAGTCCTCCATGGACTACTCAGAGTGGGAGTCTGACGGGGAGACCTCTCCAGAGACTCGGTACCACTGAGGCCACCACCCCTTGGACCCCTCTTCGCCAACCCAGAAGCAATAGTCACCTCCTGAGAACACCTCCTTTCTGTAGTTCATCCAGGACACGGCACGGGCCCTAGCACTTGCCACAAAGTCGGAGGAGGAGCACCATGCAGAGGAGCTCGATATTTTGCAATATAAGGCCCCTCCAAGGAAGGCTCTCTCTGTGTCAGTTCCTCCAATTCTGATCCGACTCCTCTTCTGCACATGGGAGACCCTGGCCTCAGTCCCTACCGTGAGCAAGCGCTTGGATGCTATATATAGGGTTCAGCGGGGTCCGGGATTTCGGAACGCCCAGCTTCCCCACACCTCAATGATGGTTGAGTCGGCTATGCAGAAGCTAAAGAGCCCAAAGACTCATTCTTCGGTCCCGCCAGGCAGTCTCATACCCTCGATGCCTTCGGGCGCAAAGCTTATTAGGGCTCCATGCTGACATGCCCCATTCAAGTTTACCAATTATACATTGGGATGTTCCTCCGTGACCTCGCTAGAGAGCTCAGAGGCTTTGTGGCGGGCCTTGATGAAGACCATCTCGGTGTTTTAAAGCCCTCTCGAACTCCGTCAGAGAATGCTCAAAGTACCTCTTGCGAGCAGCGTACGACAGCTTCGAATCTTCAGCCTGGGTGGTGTTGACTGGCATTGGAGCCTGCCAGCAGGCTTGGTTCCAGTTTTCAGACTTGGAGCAGTGGGTCTAGGAGAAGCTGCTGGACATCCCTTGCCTCGGGGAGCAGCTATTCTTCAAGCCCCTGGAGTATAAGGCAGCGGAGATCAAAACGGAATACGTGACTCATACTCGCCTCTCCCGGAAAACTTCCTCCCTCCCCAGGAAGAAACAGCAGAGCAAGAAGCCTTTCTTCCACCAAAAGGGACTCCCGTACAGGGGCTATCTGCCGGCGTCGACCCCTGTTCAGGGCGGCAGGGCAAAGCCACTGCCCACAGCCCTTGTAAGCCGAAGGTTCCCAAGACCCAACCTCCGGCATGGCTCAGCCATCCTCAGGGTTTTGATGCCATCAGCATAGCCTCTCGTCCACTGGCAGGGTGGCTGTCCTTCGGGGGCGTCTGGTCCACTTCTCCCACAGGTAGGAAACCATCTCCACTGACGCCTGGGTCCTCCAGGTCATTCGGGAGGGCTGTCTCCTCCATCTGGACCAAGTCCCTCCTCCGTACTTGCCTGGGGAGCCGTTGGCTTCCCCAGCACTAGACCCTCCTGAGTCAGGAGCTCGCAGGCCTCCTCGAGATTGGGGCAGTAGAACCAGTCCCACCGCACTTCTGAGGATGGCGGTTTTACTCCCGATACTTCCTCGTCCAAAGCGGAAAGGGAGCCTCCGGCCCATTCTCGACCTGCGGAACCTAAACAAGTTCCTAGTGTGGGAGAAGTTTAGGATGTTCTCCCTTGGAACCTTACTGCCCTACCTCCAGCAGGCAATTGGCTATGCTCCTTGGACCTAAAGGATGCTTACTCTCACATCCTCGTCCATCCCAAACACAGAAAGTATCTCCGCTTCATGGTTCAGGGAAATAATTACCAGTACAGGGTGCTTCCCTTCAGCCTCGTGTCCACCCCGCGGGTCTTCACAAAGTGCCTGGCCATGGCTGCGGCCCACCTCCGGCTGCAGGGCTCCTTTGTCTATCCATATCTAGATGACTGGCTCATAATGGGGGGCATGGCCTCCGAAGTCTGGCAGGCTGTGGACTGCACCATTTGCCTTCTGGGGTTCGTAATCAGTTACCCAAAGTCCCACCTCACTCCAGTTCGGCCTTCAAGTAGCATCGGTTCTCAGTGTGGTGCTCTGAGCGAACCCATTCTCATGCCCTACCAGTTTGGTCTTGCAGTACTTGCTCTACTTCTCGCAGTCAGGCTGATGTTCAGGGGTTACCTGAGTGCCATCTCAGCAAACCATCACCCTATCGAGGGCAAGCCTCTTTCGGGGCAACCGCTTGTCTGTCATTTCATGCGAGGACTGCTCCTTTCCAGGCCCCCTACCCGCCCTCCTCCAGTGGAATGGGACCTCAGTGTGGTCCTTACGCAGCTGACCAATCTGCCCTTCGAACCTATGGCTACCTGCGCGCTGCAACATCTGTCGTGGAAGGTGGCCTTCCTGGTGGCTCTCACCTCCGCCAGGAAAGTCGGTGAACTCCAGGCTCTGATGGCTGAGGCACAGTACACGAGATTTTACAGAAACAGGGTGGTCCTTCAGACTCACCCCAATTTCCTCCTTACAGTTGTGTCGGATTTTCATCTCAATCAGGAGATAGTGCTGCCCACTTTCTTCCCGAAGTCCACGACAACCGGACGTCTGTGATTCTCCACACCTTGGATTCTAAGAGGGCTCTCTCTTTCTACCTGCACCAGACTCAGGAGCACTACAGACCCGGCAGCTCTTCATCTCCTTCAATTTCAGCCTTCTGGGGCTGGTGGTCACTAAGCGTACCTTGTCCATCTGTGTGGCAGACTGCATCACCTTTGCCCAGGCCGATGCCTGGTTTCCCCTGAACCCCCAAGTCATGGCTCACAATGTCTGAGCGATGGCGACGTCTGTCACCAACCTGCGCTAGGTGCCACTGGGCAACATCTGCCGGGCCACCACCTGGTCCTCCACTCACACCTTCACGGTGTAATACTGCCTGGAGAGGGAGTCCCGTTGGGACGCCACCTTCGGCCAGGCTATACTCCTTAATCTGTTCAGGGTTTAAGCAACTCCTGCCCTCCGACTCTTCTTATTCTGGCTTCCGGGAGCGTGGCTATTAATGAACATGGGGTCATTGGGCTGACTTCGGCTTTTACTGGTGACTGCTCACGGTGCTGCCATGCTTTTTTCTATAGGTCCTCGGTAGCCTGTAGCTAGGGAGTCACATATATGAGGATTGACGCGTAGTTACTCACCTATAACAGATGTTCTCCAGGGACAGCAGGAATCAATCCTCACAACCTTCCCTCCTCTCCTCTTGGAGTTGCTGTATATTTTTGCCATCTTCTTGAAGGGGCTATAGCTATGGCACCTGACTGAATAAGATGGCACCTTTGGGCGGGAAGGGGACTACGCATGCACGGTGGCATTCCCAAAGGCTTTCTTTGAAAGTTGGGGAAATGCTCCGTCGGTGCAGACATCACTTATACGTGAGGACTGATTCCTGCTGTCCCTGGAAAACCCCTGTTACATGTGAGTAACTACACTATCTCTCATGGGATGCCATTAATAGCCACTTATCTACCAGGTGAACACAATTCTCTGGCAGACAGGCCGAATTGTTTCCTTTAACCTCATGAATGGCTCCTGGACAGGGAAATGGCATTCCACATCTTTTGGGAGTGGGGTACCCCCTCAATAGATCTCTTTGCCACTCCTCAAAATGCCCAGGTGCCTCAGTTCTATTCCATAGTAGGGTCACACAGCAAATAGCCTCTGTTGCTTTCCTTCTCAGTTGGGGGGAGGGCTTTTTGTACGTGCATCCTCTAATTCCTCATCCCTCATGAAACTCAAATGTGATGGGGGCACAATGATCCTCATGGCTCCTTATTGGCCTCAGCAGTCATAGTTTCCTCTTCTGGAACTCTCTAACCACGATTCACTCTGGCTGGCTCAAGCACCAACCTTAATTTTGCAAGGTGGTGGCACAGTGTTGCTCCCCAACATTGAGTTTCCCTGGCCCTCACTTCTTGGATGTTTAGAGGCTGGCATTGTCTGCTCTTAACATACCTATTGGTGTAACTCTTTTCCTTTGGCATCCAGGAGACAAGAAAGAAAGAAAAAGACAAGAAAGTCTTATACTTTTAAGTGGAAGAGGTTTGCTGTGAGACATGGTCTGTAGATTCAACACAAACATTGCTTGAATACCTTCTACATCTTTCTGAGTTTGGTCTGAAGTCCAACTCAGTAAGGGTTCACCTCAGGGCAATAGGAGCTTGCCATCATCTTGTAGAAAATAAGCATATCTCTATACAGCCCTTAGTTGTTCACTTCATGCAGGGACTGCTTCTTCTTAAACCATCTCTCAAGCCTGCATTGTCTTGGGACCTCAGTGTGGTGCTGACACAGCTGATGAAAGCTCCATTCAAGCCACTTGATGCATGCCTTCTGAAATATTTGATCTAGAAAGTTCTGTTTTTGGTGGTGGTCAATGCATTGTACAGACTGAATGAGCTTCAGGCCCTAGTGGTTCATCTATCTTTCATTAAATATTTTCACAACAAAGTGGTGCTTCATACTCATCTTAATTTCCTTCTGAAGATGGTTTTGGTTGGAAGAACAATTAAGATAGAAATCCTTTTTTTCCTAAGTTGCATTCTCACAAAGGGGAAGCTGTTCTACAATATTCGGACTGTAAAAGAGTCCTGGTCTTCTGTTTGGAGTGGACAAAAGCCCATAAAATGTCCATCCAGCTTTTCATTTCTTTTGACCCCAGCAAGCTGTGGGTGCAGTTTCGAAATGCACTCTTTCAATTTGGCTAGCAGACTGCATCTCTGTTATTTATGCCCAAGCAGGCCTAAGCCTTGAAGATTATCACAATGTTGGAGCCATGGCTGAGTTGTTGGCCCACTTGCGCTTGGTCTCCATAGAAGAGATATACAGGGCTGCAATGTGGACTTCAGTTCACACCTTCACTTATCACTATTGTTTGGAGGGAAATTCCTGATGTAGCATCAGATTCGGCCAATCAATACTGCAGAATCTTTTCAGATATTAAAATCCAGTTCCATCCCCCAGGCTCATTTCTTTCTATTCAGGCTGCTTTTAAAAAAAGTAAATAAAACTGATCAAAAAGCCTGTTGCCAAAAAAGAAAGAGATATTTTTGTGCCTCCGTTTTGGCACTTTCTAACTTCTCTTTTATTTTGTTCAAGGCAGCCTGTAGCTAGGGAGGCATACATGAGGACTTGATTCTGCTTGTCCATGTTACTCACTTTGTAGCAGGTGTTCTCTGTGGACAGCAGGATAAGTACTCACAACCCTCCCATGTCCTCTTGGAGTGGATTCTTTTTCTTTATTCCATTTGATATACCGCCCTCACAATAGCATCTAGGCAGTTTACAATAAAGTGTGCAGTGGGAAAGGAAAAGAATGCCATTATATTACAGGATAGCAAGAAGGCAGAAAGGGGAAAGCAAAGTCAAGAAAGGGGGAGTTAGGAAGGTGAAGGAGGAAGGTCAAAGGCCAGTTGGAAAAGATGAGTTTTCAATGATTTCTTAAACCTAGGGAAGGATTGCTCCAGCAAGAGTGTGAGGAGCAAAGAGTTCCAAAGTGCGGGACCCAAAAAAGCAGAAAGACTGCTAAACTCAAGGTGTGCCTGTGAGAGGGAGGGAAAGTGAAGATGATTGGAATGAATGGACCAAAGAAAGTGGTGGGAGATTGTCAGGTGAACCAGATCAGCGATCTATTGCGGGGTGGATGTGAGAAAAGCTTTATGAAAGAGAGTGAGGAGTTTTTAATGAATCCTGAATTTAAGTGGGAGCCAGCGAAGACAGACAAGTAAGGGAGTGATGTGGTCTGAACGAGTAGTATTGGTGATAATATGAGCAGCAGTATTTTGGAGGAGTTGTAAGCATTGAAGTTGATAGTGGGGAAGACCAGCCAGGGCAATATTACAGTAGTCGAGCTTTGAAACGACCCAGGACAGGAGGAGGGTAGCGAGGGAGGGAGGGGTGCAGGAAAAGATGGACAGTCCGAATTTGACGTAAAGAATAAAAGCAGCGGCGAACAAGAGAGGAGATGTGCTCATTGAAGGAAAGCAAGGAATCAAGGATAAATATTTAGGTAATGGAAAGAAGAGACCAGGAGGATAGGGATGCCTGCAAGAAATGGGGCTAACCAAGGATACTGACCGTAAACAAGAGGGCAACAGGTATCGTTGGATTAAGGTGCAAGAAGTTGGTAGTCAGCCAGGAAGAGACATGGGAAAAATAAGAATTTAGTGGGCTGAGCTCCGGGGCGGAGGGTCTGGTGTGGTAGAGTATGATGATGTCATCCACATAGTAATATATTGATACGACATAATGTTGGATAATGAGAGTGACAGATGCCAAGAAGATATTTGAAAGGGCTGGAGATAGGACAGAAGCTTGGGAACATCACAGAGGAGAGGGGTAACTGGGGAAGTGGAGGATGTGGACTGTAGAGTGAAAGATCGGGCTGTGAGAAAAGAACCACCAGTGAACAATGGTTCTCCAAATACCAGTGGCGTGAAGGCGATCAGGAAGAGTGGAATGGTCTACCAGGTCGAATGCTGCGGAGAGGTCAAGTGAAATAGCTAGGAAAATGTCACCACAGCATGCAATGTGCAGTGCCTCGTTGTAGTCGGGAGTAGTGCCAAAGGACTGGAGAGAGGCTCATGTGGTCCCTTTACACAAAAGCGGAAGTAAGGATGTGGTTGAAAGCTACAGGCCGGTTAGTTTAACTTAGGTGGTGAGCAAATTACTGGAAACGCTGCTGAAAGAGAAAATAGTGAGGTTTCTGGAGTCCAGCGGATTACGGGATCCGAGGCAGCATGGATTCACCAAAGGCAGATCTTGTCAGACAAATCTGATTGATTTCTTTGACTGGGTGACCAGGGAGTTGGACCGAGGGAGAGCCCTAGATGTGGTGTATTTAGATTTCAGTAAAGCCTTTGACACCGTTCCTCACAGGCGACTTATAAACAAACTGAGCACCCTAGGGATGGACCCTAAAGTTACTGCTTGGTTAGAAATTGGTTGAGTGGGAGGCGACAAAGAGTACAGGTAAATGGAGTTCACTCTGAGGAGAAGGAAGTAACCAGTGTTGTGCCCCAGGGATCTGCCCTTGGTCCGATTCTTTTTAACATCTTTGTTAGTGATATAGCGGAAGGGCTGTCGGGTAACGTTTGCCTCTTTGCAGATGATACCAAAATCTGCAATAGAGTAGACACCCAGGAAGGTGTAGATAACATGAGGAGGGATCTAGCTAAGCTTGAAGAATGGTCTAGAATTTCGCAGCTGGGATTTAATGTTAAAAAATGCAAGGTCATGCATTTGGGCTGCAGCAATCCAAGGGAGCAAAATAGTATAGGGGGTGAAGTACTTTTATCCACTAAAGAAGAGCGGGACCTAGGCGAGATTGTGTCTGATGATCTTAAAGTAGCTAAACAGGTAGAAAAGGCGACAGCAAAAGCTAGAAGGATGCTTGGGTGCATATGGAGAGGAATGGCTAGCAGAAAAAAGGAGGTGATAGTGCCTCTGTATACGTCTTTGGTGCGACCTCATTTGGAGTATTGTGTGCAATTCTGGAGACCGTACCTTCAAAAGGATATAAACAGGATGGAGTCAGTACAGAGGGTGGCTACTAAAATGGTTAGTGGTCTTCATTATAAAGCATATGAGGACAGACTTAAGGATCTTAATATGTACACCTTAGAGAAAAGGTGGGATAGAGGTGATATGATTGATACATTTACATACCTCCGTGGCTTAAATGCACAGGGGGAGGGCCACTTTTGATTGAAAGCAAGTTCTGCTACTAGGGGACATGGGATGAGGGTGAAAGGGGATAGATTCAGGAGTGATATGCGGAAATATTTCTTTCTCCAGGACCAAGCAGGAAGTCAGTCCTCACATATGGGTGACGTCGGCGCCGACGGAGCCCTCGTGCGGAGCATTTCCCCAGCTTTCAAAGAAAGCCTTTGGGAATTGCAGCGCGCATGCGCGGTCCCCTTCCCACCCAAGGGTGCCATCTTGCTCAGTCTTCTTTTTTCCGCGGAGCCCGAAGGACGTAGTTCATTTTTCCCCTAGGAAAAAGTTGATTTTCACTGTTTTTCTCTTTTTTCTCCGGTTCGACGCCGGATCCTTTTCCCGCTCGGACCGATACGCCGGTATCGAGTCCTTTTATCTCTTTTTCGGTTTTTGTCCTTTGTGACTGGCGTTCGCGCCTTTTTTCTTTTTCCCTGGCAGCCTAGTCTTTTGACCTAGCAGGGGCCCTTTTTCCCCCGATGACTGCCAGCAGGTTTAAGAAATGTGATCGGTGTAAGAAACTTATGTCTCTTACCGACACACATGACTGCTGCCTCCGTTGCCTAGGGCCCGATCATGACCCGATGATCTGTGGTCCGTGTGGCAAAATGTCCTCGAAGGCATTGAGGAGTCGGCTGCACCAGAGGGATAGAATTTTTTCTGACTCCGCGTCCGACCGGGCCCGGACCTCGTCAGAGGCCTCGACGTCTCGGGACTCCGGCCCCGAGCAGCGTCGGGGTTCCTCTGAGCGGGGGTCTCCTTCGTGGGAGCATCGCAGGAAGAAGAAACCCACGAGGGCAGCGTCGGTGGATGCTCCTGGTTCCTCAAAAGCATCCTCGTGTCGAGATGGAGTCTCCTGGACATGTAAGTGCTGTTGTCCTTATTGACTCTCCTCCGAGGGAGCCGACGTCGGGGGCTGCTGGGTCTCCTGAGCTCGGACTCAGGTTGACGGCCTTGGAGAGCATCTTCGCTGCCTTCATGGAACAGCAGAGGACATTGATCGCCGGTCTCACCGGTGCATCTGCCCCGACCACCGGGACCTCGACGTCCAAGTCGACTCCAGAGGCCGAGCCGATCCTCGAGTCCATGTGGGCTCGAGTCGATCCTCGGCCACAGTCTCCCTCGACCTCCCGTTCGGGGCCGAGGTCGTCGACGCTGATACCCTCGGCGTCGGGGCGGAGGGCATCGGTGCCCGACCGGAGCCGCTCGATTCCTCCTCCGAGGAGTCGGGCTGGGAGACGGAGGACGAAGAGTCACCCGACACTCATCGGACTCGGTGTGTCCCATCGGACTCGCCCGAGTCCGAACCTCGGAGACGGTCCCCACCGGAGGATACCCGGTTCTCGGACCGTGCGGGATATGGCCAAGGCCTTGGCCTTCCCCGCGGATCCCGAGGAGGAGCCTCGAGCCGAGGAGCTCGAGGCCCTCCAGTATGACTCTCCCCCGAAGGAGGCCTTTACTGTTCCGGTTCCTCCGATGCTGGAGCGGCTGCTCTTCCGCATGTGGGAGACCCCGGCCTCGACGCCAGTGTTAAGCAAGCGGGTCGATTCCATTTTTCGAGTCCGCAAGAGCCCCGGGTTCCAAAAGGCACAATTACCGCACCACTCAATGGTTGTGGAATCGGCCATGCATCGACTGAAAAGTCAGAAGATGCACTCCTCGGTGCCTCCCGGCCGGGAGGCCCGGAACCTGGATGCCCTCGGTAAGAAGTGCTTCCAGGGCTCTATGCTTGCTTGCCGTGTCCAGACCTACCAGCTCTACATGGGCATGTACCTCCGAGACCTGGCAAAGGAGATTGCCGGGTTCTCTGCTGGTCTCTCCGAGGAACCTTTGCAGAGGTTCCAGGCCTTGTCCACCGGTATTCGAGAGTGCTCGAAGTTTATCTCTCGAGCAGCCTACGATGGCTTCGAGGCTTCGGCCCGAGTAGCCAGGGCCGGCATCGGTGCCCGCCGACAGGCTTGGCTACAGTCATCCGACCTCGAGCCATGGGTCCAAGACAAGTTGGTCGATGTCCCCTGCCGAGGTGAAAACCTCTTTGGCAAGCCCATGGCTGAAAAGGCTGCAGAACTCGAGACCGAGACTCTGACCAGGACTAGGCTTTCCAGGAAAACATCTGCCCCTTCTCAGAAGAAGAAGGTCTCGGGAAAAAAGACCTTTTACCCGAGGAAGTCATCTGCCTATAAACAATACCCTCATTATCAGGCCTCTGCAGCTCCCCAACAGGGTCAGCAGGCCAAGGGGCAGGGTCAAGGGCCCCGTAGGCAGAAGTCACCCAAGCCACCAACACCTGCCCCTGCTCAGCAGGGTGGGGGTTTTTGACTCAAACAGCATAGCCTCTTCTCCTCAGCTGGCTTCTCTCAGCACAGGAGGCCGGCTGGCCCACTTTGCCCACAGGTGGTCAGCCGTCACATCAGATACCTAGGTTCTTCATATAGTCCAAAAGGGCTATCTTCTCCATTTTCACCAGGTACCTCCCTCCTATTTTCCAGGGGAGCCTCCAATACCTCCTCTGCACAGGGACCTACTCCTTCAGGAGTTGACAGGTCTGCTAAAGGATCAGGCTGTGGAACCGGTGCCCCACCACCTGAGAGGTCAAGGCTTTTATTCCAGGTACTTTCTGGTACCAAAAAGAACAGGAGGCCTCAGACCCATCCTAGACTTGCGAAACCTCAACAAGTTCCTGGAGAGGGAAAAGTTCAAGATGCTTACCCTTGGAATCCTGCTGCCCTACCTCCAGCAGGGAGACTGGCTATGCTCCTTAGATCTAAAGGATGCGTATACTCACATCCTTATTCATCCAGACTACAGACAATATCTCAGGTTTGTTGTTGGAGGAAACCACTATCAGTGCAGAGTTACTACCCTTTGGCCTGTCCTCCGCTCCCAGGGTGTTCACCAAGTGCCTGGCAGTGGTGGCGGCCTACCTGAGGCTTCAGGGTCTTTTTGTGTTTCCGTACCTGGACGACTGGCTCATAAGGGGCCAATCTTCCCAGGAGGCCAACCAGGTCACCCTTCGCACTGTGGCTCTGCTTCAGCACTTGCGGTTT
The DNA here is from genome assembly GCA_033557465.1 of Ichthyophis bannanicus. Classification (NCBI taxonomy): domain Eukaryota; kingdom Metazoa; phylum Chordata; class Amphibia; order Gymnophiona; family Ichthyophiidae; genus Ichthyophis; species Ichthyophis bannanicus. The sequence continues at coordinate 501,992,378 of CM066034.1, read as the reverse complement.
GTCATAAACTTGGCAAAGTCCACTTTGCTCCCGTCCCAGAACTTGGCGTTCATAGGGGCCAGGCTCAACACTCTTCAAGCAAAAGCTTTTCTGCCTCTGGACAGGGCCCACAGGCTAATGGATCTGGCCAGCCAGTTTCACAGCAATTCCCTGGTCTCTGCCAGGCAATTCCTGAGACTACTCGGCCATATGGCTTCCACGGTTCTTGTCACCCCCATTGCCCGCCTGCACATGCAGCTGCTCAGTGGAGCCTTCGCACTCAATGGCATCAAGCCACAGGGAGCCTAGCGGACTCAGTAACGATATCCGACCTACTGGTCTCCTCTCTGCAATGGTGGCTTCATCTTCCGAATCTGGTGCTCGGAGTGGTTTTTCAATCCCCTCCATCTTCTCAAGTGCTCACAATAGATGCTTCTCTTCTCGGTTGGGGAGCACATTGCCAAGGGACATGTACTCAGGGTCTCTGGACCCCTTGGGAGGCTACTCAACAGATAAACTTCCTGGAGCTCCGGGCGATACGCCTAGCTCTGAGAGCCTTCTCCCACCTCACCTCTCACCAGTCTGTACTGGTTCAGACGGACAATCAAGTTGCCATGTTCTATGTGAACAAACAAGGAGGCACAGGCTCCTTCCTTCTTTGTCAGGAGGCTCAACGGCTGTGCTCTTGGGCTGTCAATCACGGGATCCTTCTCAAGGCTGTCTACCTCCCAGGTCAGGAAAATTACCTGGCGGACAGACTGAGCAGGATCCTGCAACCACACGAATGGAGATTGAACCCATTGGTGGTTCAGCAGATCTTTCTCAGGTGGGGACTCCCCACCATGGATCTTTTCGCCAGTCCTCTGAACCAGCAACTCATGAGATTTTGCTCCAGGCAACCGCATCCCCTCAGAGTAGCAGCGGATGTGTTTCTGATCTCATGGTCCACAGGCCTACTGTATGCGTTTCCTCCCCCACCACTAGTGTCCAGAATGCTGTTCAAAGTCCTCAAGGACGGGGCTTCATTGATTCTCATTGCCCCCAGATGACCGAGGCAACCGTGGTTCCCGCTTCTGCTGCAGCTAGCGGTGGACACCCCTCTGCCGCTGGGGTTTCAACACGATCTCCTGTCTCAAGATCAGGGGTCTCTCTTGCACCCCAACCTCCAGTCCCTTCATCTGATTGCCTGTCTGCTGAAAGGGTAGTCCTGGCTCCCCTACTACTGCCTCGAGAGGTGGAAGACGTAGTCTCAGCCTCTAGATGGCAATCCACCAGGAAATCCTACGCTCTTAAGTGGCGTAGATTCTCCACATGGTGTGCTCAGCACAACGAGAATCCCTTCTCGTGCCTCGTAGCGGTGGTATTGCAATATTTGCTTTACCTCTCCAATCTGGGCCTTAAGCTAACTCTGTCAGAGTTCACCTTAGTGCTCTCTCAGCACACCACTCACCGGTGGACGGCAGGCCTCTTTCCAACCACCCTTTGGTGGCTCGTTTCCTCAGAGGCCTCCTTCTGCTTAAGCCTCCTTTGTGTCCACCGGCCCCTGAGTGGGATCTGAATGTGGTATTGCAGCGGCTTACTTGTCCGCCTTTTGAACCTATGGCTGCCTGCCCTCTTCGTTTTCTGTCCTGGAAAACTTTATTCCTGGTAGTTCTCACCTCTGCTAGGCAAGTGAGTGAACTGCAGGCACTAGTGTCTGATCCTCCTTACAGTAGGTTCTACAGGAATAGGGTAGTCTTACGGACTCACCCTAAGTTTCTTCCTAAGGTTGTCTCACCTTTTCACCTCAATCAGGAGGTGGTTCTTCCGACCTTCTTTCCAGGCCGCATGCCAACCGGGCTGAGATGGTCTTGCATACCCTGGACTGTAGGAGGGCGTTATCCTTCTACCTTGACTGTACGCGGGAGCATCGGAAGGCTGTTCAGCTTTTCGTTTATTTTGACCCCAATAAGTTGGGGCTCCCTGTCTCCAAGCGTACGTTGTCCGTATGGGTCACTGACTGTATCGCCTGGGCTTATGGGGCAGCCGGCCTCTCGTTGGAGGGTCGAGTCACGGCTCATCGTGTCAGGGCGAAGGCTGCATCAGTGGCTCATCTCCTCTCTGTTCCATTGGCAGACATCTGCCGGGCCGCTACTTGGTCTTCAAGCCAGACTTTTGCGGCCCATTACTGCCTTGACAGTGCTTTCGGACAGGCAGTACTCCATAATCTCTTTGGGGTTTAGGCAACTCCTACCCTCCGGCCCTGGTGTTGGGCTACCGGTCGGTGGCGTTCTCAGAGAAGATTCCTTCCTTCTGTGCTGACGAGCTAGAGGGAGCTCATTTTTCCGCTTGAGGTCTAGCTAGGGAGTCCCATATGTGAGGACTGACTTCCTGCTTGGTCCTGGAGAAAGAGTAGTTACTCACCTGTAACAGGTGTTCTCCAGGAGCAGCAGGAATCAGTCCTCACAACCCTCCCTCCTCCCCTTGGAGTTGCAGTCATATGATTTATTTTTGCTAATTTTTTTGCTGTCTTTTAGCTATGTCATCAGACTGAGCAAGATGGCACCCTTGGGCGGGAAGGGGACCGCGCATGCGCGCTGCAATTCCCAAAGGCTTTCTTTGAAAGCTGGGGAAATGCTCCGCACGAGGGCTCCGTCGGCGCCGACGTCACCCATATGTGAGGACTGATTCCTGCTGCTCCTGGAGAACACCTGTTACAGGTGAGTAACTACTCTTTACGGAAAGAGTGGTGGAGGTGGTAGAGATGAGGACGGAGTGGAGTGGAGGTGGTAGAGATGAGGACAGACGGAGTGGAGGTGGTAGAGATGAGGACGGTATCTGAATTCAAGAAAGCATGGGAGAAAAGGAGAGGATCTCTAAAGGAAAAAAGGGGACTGTTGTAGTTGTTGATATGGAAGGACAGACTAGATAAGCCATGTGGTCTTTTTCTATCGTCATTTTTCTATGTTTCTATGAACCTCATTTAAAAGGGAAAGAATAATAGTTTCAGTGGAGTGGCCAGGTCTAAAGCCATACTGACGGAGTGAAGAGCATGGACAGAGTCAAGATGAAAGGAAAATTGCGAGAAGACCAGTTTTTCAAGGATTTTGAAGATAAAAGGCTATACAAATGATTAGTAGTAGTAGTAATAGAGATTGGAAATGGGGCGCCAGTGCGCAAGGACAGAGGGTTCTAGAGTAGGCTTCTTAAGGATTGGGCAGATCGATGCGTGCTTCCTGGGGGTGAGGAAGGTAGCTGAGGAAAGACTGGAGTTGACCATGTTGAGAATAAGAAGCAATAATGCAAGGGATAGTTCAGACAACCAATGGGAAGGGATAGGATTGAAGGAACAGATAGTCTTATGTGCTGATGAGAGGGTTTTTGAGAGCTCTATAGAGGAAACGGGACTGAAGGAGGACCAGCTATGAGAGAGAGAAGAGACCAGGGAAGATGGCAAGGAAGGGAGGGATGGCAAGGGGAAAGGGTTGAAGGATGAGGCGATAAGATTAGAGTAGTAAGACTGTTTAGCTGTGTGAGCTGAGGGCCGATAGAATTGATGAAAAAAGCGGAGTGTCAGGTGAGGGATGGTTACCCATTGGTGTTCAGCACTACAAAGTTGGGTGGTACCAGGGAAAACGGGGATGGGAGGAAGGGGCTGAACAGAGAGGGGCAATTTGGTTGAGCACCGAGGTGAGTATCAAGTTACAATTTTAAACTTGGGCATCAGGTGTAAGCGAAGAAAAATCTGGGGAGAAAACGTCTGATGAGGGAAACTGTTCAAGAGTGGAAGGCAAAACATGGCATTTAAGTTGTTGCAGAGGACGGGAAACTGAGGAGACTGGGCATGAGGGGATGAGGGAAAAGATAACATAAAACACAGGCAAAGATGATCTGACCAGGGCAGAGGAGAAGCAGTGAGAGTGGAGGCTTCATATGGGGGAACTGGAGGGAGTCAAGATCATATCCAGAGTGCAGTCAGCAGAATGAGTGGGACAATTGACGTGTTGGTGACGTGAGAGGTCACTCAACAGATTTAGAGAGGGCACGGTCCTGGGGTCTGGATGGTAGTTCAAGATGGGCATTAAAATCCCTAAGGATCACTAAATGAGGATAAGAGAAAAAGACTTCGGAAATGCTCAAGATTAGGTAGTCTCAGAGATCAGGGTAGAGAAAGGGGGGAATGTAGAGCAGGAGGAAGTAAAGAGGTAGTGTGGAGTCAAGGCATACCAAAAGGGATTCAGGGTAACACAGGGCCGGGGAATGTATTTCAGTGAAGGGGAGACTGAAGCGGTAGAACAGAGCTACACCCCCACCATTCCGGGCTGATTGGGAGGTAGAGAAGGCGGGGAAATTGGGGGGGAGACAATGGTGAAGTAAGGGGCCCTCGCTTTCATGGAGCCAGGTTTCTGTCACAAATAGAATATCTAGGGAATGTTGGACAAGGAGGTCTTGGATTGAGGGTTTTGGACCATAGGGATCTGCAATTCCTTCTCATTATAAGGACCAAGGAGGACATGTGCTACAGGTGAGTAACTTTTCCCTATTTTTCTTTTTATTTATGAATTTTAGCATTTACCAAGCATTACAATTTGTACAGAAATAAAGAAGTAGAATGTGATAAACATAAAAAGGAACAATGGAAATTATCCAACATAAAGCTTTAACAACAGTAGCTGAGAAGCATCCATTAAGCTAAGAACAAACCTTTCTATCTTCTCTGCTGGATTAAAACTATAAATTCTAACTGTTGATTTTTGGGGGTATTACTATTATAGCTTTTATCTGTGGTTTTAGACTAAGCTTGGGGACATTTAGACTGCTTTCCTTGTAAAGACTTACATCAGATATCTGTGTGTGCCCACGGTTCAGGAACAGCCTACTCGCCAGAGACACTTAGGTTCCCACCCCACCCACCCCAGGGGCTACATTGCCTATATAGTGGTCACATACGTGCCATCTATCCTTTCTTACTTGCGTTAAAAGGCCACATCTTCATCCTTTCTTCTTCTTCCTCTTCTGGGACTGCTTAACCAACATGTCGTGTATTCAGTGCAATAACTGCGGTACTTTCATTCCAAGACGAATCATTTGGAGCCTAAGAGCTTGTCCTATGTGCCTCAGGTCAGCTGCCATGCATGGCAAACTGACTCTACTAAGGAAAGACCTAGCTGCCATGCATAAAGAAGTGACTCTACTGAGGGAGGAAATGGCTGCAATGAAACGCACCTCTTCTAGGATACAAACTGAACAAAATCCACCACCGCTCCCACAAAGAATTAAACACCCCAGGAACAAATGGATCACAGTGGGTTCTAGTAGATTGCCACCTGTAATGCAAAGACATCCTATACATCAAGAGATATCCCTGCATAATGCCTTCTCTGCCTTGGCTAATGAGGACGTTCAATCCAAAGAGACTGAAGGGCCCTTAAATGAGTCACACAATGCCCAATCTTCTGCTAAAGCACCAAATATGAAGAAAACCTCACCAAACAGAAAACTACTACTACTTGGAGATTCCATCATCAGAGGCACCAACTTGGGAACACAGTTCAAAGGAGAGAAGATAGTCAGGTGCCTACCAGGCTCGACAGCCAGCAGGAATACAAACCAAGTTGTTGAAGTACTTAGCGCAAAAAGTCAACACTCCAAACTTGATGATATCCACTTGGGCACAAATGACCTGGCTAGAAACAATGCCTTTACAGTCCAAAAGGACTTCCAATCTCTGGGAGAGAAACTCAATCCCATTGTTAACACTGTTGCATTCTCAGAAGTTCTACCTGTTCTTGGTAAGGGGACAAAAAGGCTGCATCACATTAACAGCTTTAATACATGGCTCCAGACCTGGTGCAAACAAGAAGGATTCAGATTTATTGGCGACTGGGGAAACAGATGGACCAACAAGAGACTATACTGTGCTGATGGACTACATCTCTGTCGCAGGGAAAAGAATCCTAAGTGAAAAACTCAGGCAGTATGTGGATATGCATTTAAACTAGGAAAAGGGGGTGACGGATGTGGAAGGTCAAGATCTGCACGCCACCCCCTGCAAAAGCAAAATAACTTCAGAAACAGCCACACTTTTAAACCACACATCCAAAAACAAGTGGGAAGATGTGGGCAGAACAAAATCAATGCAAAATACACACAAGCCAGGTAAATGCTGGAAAGCAATGAGCACAGATGCTCGAAGCTTAGCCAACAAAGTTCCAGACCTGGAAGCCCTAATTGTGGAAATGGATTTGGACATTGTGGCCATTACAGAAACATGGTTTAATGAATTGCATGATTGGGATATAGCCATAGCTGGCTATAATCTATTCAGAAGAGAAAGAGAAAATGGAAAAGGAGGAGTAGTCTTGTATGTCAAAAGCAATATTAAAGCTACTGAAATGCAGGGGACATGGGGAAAAGAAGAAGCACTCTGGATTGCGTTGGAAAGAGGAGATGGCACTGTCATCCATACTGCTGTAGTCTACAGACGTCTGACTCAAATTGAAGAGAGAGAGAATGAATTGATTATAGATATTGCCAAGATAGCCACAAAGGGGGAAGCGATCATTTTGGGTGACTTTAATCTACCTGATGTGGATTGGATTACTCCTTCACATCTGGAAAGAAGCAAAAAAATTGTAGATGCTCTCCAAGATGCATTACTTAGACAAATGGTCATGGAACCAACCAGGGAAAGCTCAACGCTGGATTTAGTGCTCACCAACGGTGATAGCGTGTCGAATGTCTGCATGAGTGCCCCTGTGAGCAACAGCGATCATCACACGGTGTGGTTTGAGATAAAAGCCAAGGTACAGGCCAAACATAGCAAGCTTGAAGTCCTAAACTTCAAAAACACTGACTTCAATAAAATGGCCGAGTACCTAAAGGAGGAGATGACAGGGTGGAAAGAGATAAGGGAAGTGGAATTGCAATGGGCTAAACTAAAGGTGGCAATAAAGGGGGCAACAGATAAATATGTAAGAAAAATAAATAAAAACAAGAGGAGAAGGAAACCTATTTGGTTTTCTAAAGAAGTGCTGCTCAGATAAAGGCAAAAAAACACAGCTTTCGCAAAATTCAAAAGCTTGCAAACAGAAGAACACAGAAACGAATACAGGATCAAACAAAAAGCGTCAAAAAGAGAAATAAGGATAGCAAAATCAAAAGCAGAGGAAAAGATGGCTAAAGATGTTAAGGGTGGCGACAAAACTTTCTTCAGGTATATTCGGGAAAGGAAGAAGATCAGAGTTGGAATTGCAGGACTCAGAAGTGCTGGGAAAGGACTCATGGAAAGTGATTTAGAAAAATCGAAATTGCTAAACAAATACTTCTGCTCTGTTTTTACTAAAGAAAATCCTGGAGATGGACCAGCTGTGACTCCCAAATATAAAAATGGGAATGAAGTAGATACCACACCATTCACAGAAGATGAGGTGTTGGAACAACTTGCTAAACTGAAAGTGGACAAAGCCACGGGACCAGATGGGATACATCCCAGGATACTGAAAGAGCTCAGAGAGGTTCTTGCAGTGCCATTAAAGGATGTATTCAACAGATCCTTGGAAACAGGAGTAGTTCCTCAGGACTGGAGAATGGCTGATGTCGTACTTCTACACAAAAGTGGTGACAGGGAAGAAGTGTCGAACTACAGACCCGTGAGCCTTACCTCGGTAGCGGGAAAGGTAATGGAGGCGCTCCTGAAAGAGCGAATAGTGAACTTTCTCAAAACCAACAGGTTGCAAGATCCGAGACAACATGGTTTTACTGAAGGACGGTCTTGCCAAACAAATCTGATTGAATTCTTTGATTGGGTGACCAAGGAACTAGATCAGGGGCATGCGATGGATGTCATCTACCTGGATTTCAGCAAAGCCTTTGATATTGTTCTTCATAGGAGGCTTGTCAATAAACTCAGTAGCTTGGGGATGGGTCCCAAGATGGTAAACTGGATTAGAAATTGGTTCACTGACAGACGACAGAAGGTGATGGTACATGGAGCTCACTCGGATGAAAGGAAGGTGATTAGCGGGGTGCCCCAGGGTTCGGTCCTGGGCCCGGCACTGTTCAATGTATTTGTGAGTGATATTGCTGAAGGACTGCATGGAAAAGTCTGACTTTTTGCAGATGACACAAAAATTTGCAACAGAGTGGACTCCCCCGAGGGAGTGTATAACATGAGAAAAGATCTACAAAAGCTGGAAGAATGGTCTAATGCTTGGCAATTACGATTTAATGCGAAAAAATGCAGTGTCATGCACTTAGGTAGCAGAAATCCAAAGGAAATGTACGCGATAGGGGGCGAGAGGTTGGTGTGCATGGTTCAGGAGAAAGACCTTGGTGTGATTATCTCTGATGATCTCAAGATGGCAAAACAGTGCGACAAGGCGGTGGCAAAAGCCAGGAGGATGTTGGGCTGCATACAAAGAGGGATTACCAGCAGAAAGGAGGAGGTACTTATGCCTCTGTACAGGTCGCTGGTGAGGCCTCACTTGGAATACTGTGTTCCGTTTTGGAAACCATATCTTGCAAAAGATGTAAAAAGACTGGAAACTGTTCAGAGGAAGGCGACCAAAATGATTTGGAGCCTGCGTAAGAAACCTTATGTGAAGAGACTTGAAGACCTAAATATGTACACTTTGGAGGAGAGGAGGGATATGGGAGATATGATTCAGACCTTTAAATACTTAACCCTTTTCAGGCCGAGCCCAAAACTCTCGGGATCCAAAATTCTGACTAAATATTCCTATCAAATGGTATATAATACATGACCATAGCAGAAGGAAAATCACTATTAGAACATATTGAATAAGACGGGTACAATTTTCCTGAAATATGCAAAAATTAACCCGGCTGCAGAATGTGGATTAAAAATTTAAAGTAGGCCTTCAAAGGGTTAAAGAGGAACGATGAACAAACAAACCTCTTCCAAAGACGGGGAAGCTGCAAAACTAGCGGGCATAACATGAAGCTGCAAGGTGGAAAATATTTTTTTTACTGAAAGGGTGGCGGATGCTTGGAATGCTCTCCCAGTGGAAGTGGTGGGGCAAACATGGTGACGGAATTCAGAACAGCATGGGACAAGCACAGCGGATCCCCTTTAAAGCAACAGGATAAAACCAAAATAAACTGAACCATCTAACTTCTCAACAAATAGGGGTGTCCTACATGGAGTGGTGGGTCTACCCCTAAACAAAGACATGGGGAGAGGTGGCCTGCACAAAGCAACAGGTGCACCTACTCTTGCCGTATTGCTGGGCAGACTGGATGGACCATGCTGGTCTTTATCTGCCGTCATTTACTATGTTATTAACAGGCATTACACTGCCCCTTACTAAAAGCCCACAAAACAGAGAGACCCAAAAGAAAAAGAAAGAGAATTACAAAACAGAAGGTAATCCAGGCAGACACAAACAGCCAGTACAGTAAATCTCATTCATGGAGTACTAGAACCGGGAACCCCAGGATCAACTGGTCTACAAGCATTAATAAAAGAAAGTAACTCACAAGGTTCAAGAAAATATAGGAAATAGATTGCAATTTAACCATACATTTATATAGAAACTTAAGAAAAAATAAAGCTCCTAGCTGTAACATTTTGGGTGGGAGCAGGAGGAACTCCCTCCTCCTTCACTGGATTTCCTTGGCCAGGTCAAGGAAGATACAAACCAGAAGACCCTTAAATAAGATATTCCTCTTTTTGAAAAACATTTATCTCCAGGAGCAATCAGGAATGTAGTCTTCACATATGGGTATCGTTGATACCGACGGAGCCTGCGCAGGAACGCTCCCCAGCGTCCAATAGGAAAGCTTTTGGGAACATCCCACTGCGCCTGCGTCGCTGCCTTCCCACCTTTTCTAACTGTCCCTCTTCAGCTTTTCATTTTCCGCGGAGCCGACAGGCAGCAAATCCTGTCACAGCAGAAAATGTTCTTTTTGTGGTCGCATCTGCCTTCACCGTCGACGCCTATACCAGTACCACTGTTTTTTTCTTCATTTTCTTACTTCTTTTCCTAAAAAGAAAAAAGAATTCTTCTTTTTTGAGGGTCTGTCCCCTCTAGGTGTCAGTCGCCATTTTCACTAGGCCCTCTTTTCTTCTAAAATGAAGAAACCATCTAGTGGTTTAAAAAAATGTTCAAAGTGTAGCGGTACTATTTCTGCTACCGACACCCATGACTAGTGTCTTAAATGTTTAGGTCCTGACCATTTACCATCGGAGTGTCTCCTCTGTAGAAAGATGACCAAGAAAGGCCTGCAGAACAGAGATACAAAACCCGGCACCCTCTTTGCCACAGATGCAATGTCCGTTGCATCGATGTCTTCCAGGGCTTCATCTTCCTCCCTTGGATCTCAGGTAACTAAACCCAGGCCTTCCAAGACCGGCTGGTCCTCAAAAGGTAGATCTCCTTCGAAGCATTGAGATGCTACTAGCATTGCCCTCAAGGAAAACATACCGACAAAACAGCCTCGGCGGGAGGCCCCATCCTCCAAAGCATTAATGGGGATCCAGGATGTTCCCAAAGCTTCCAGAATGGGAGAACTCCTGGTGCCATGTTCTGGTGTCGTGGCCTGTTCCACCAGTACTGATATCCAAGCTTCAGCTGGGGCTATGGATCAGCGCATCCTGGCCATCGAACTCAGTCTAGCGGCTCTCTTAGCAGCCTTGGTACCGCTAAGACTGCTTCAGACGGTTCCACAGTCATCGGTACTGGTACCAACCGCACCTGTTTAACCGATGTGCTTCCCCCCATGCCAGCTCGTGAGTCATTATCCAGTATCGAGGGCCCCTGTATCGAGACAGTCCGATGTCGACTTCGATCGATACCGGCATCAAGCAATGCAAGAGCAGCCGGTGCAGAGATACTTCGAGTCCTCAGATTCCGATGACTCTGAGGACTCTGCTGGTACCGGAGTGATTCTACCAGAGGGTAGGATGTCTTCTCCAGAGGACATGTCTTTTCAGGATTTTATGCGTGATGTAGCCCAAGGACTTTCAATCACGGTGACCCCTGAGAAGGAACCGAGAGCAGAAGAACTGGAAATTCTTCAGTACCTGGCAGCTCCTAAAGAAGTTTCTACCCTTCCCATTCACCGAATCTTGCATGACCTCATGCTAAGGATGTGGGAAGCTCCTTTAATGGTGTCTCCACACTCTCAGAGACTCGATACCATGTACCGAGTTCCACAATGTTCTGGTTTTCAGAAGACACAATTACCACACCATTCAATGGTAGTGGAATTGGCAATGCGTAGGATCAAGAGTGCTAAAACGCATTCTTCGAATCCTCCAGGCCGTGAAGTGAGGACACTCGATGCCTTTGGGCATTGATGCTTTCAATCCTCGATGCTATCAGCCAGGACCAGCTCCTACATTCTCTATATGGGAATGTTTCTTAAGGAGGTTGCAAGGGATCTAGAGTTCATGGCTCCACTTCTCCCTGATGATAAAAGAACAGACTTCCTCACTCTGGTCAAACATGCCCAGAATGTGTCTAAGTTTATGAATCGTACAACCTTTGATTGCTTTGAGTGCATTAGCAGAACCTCGTCTATTTCCATCGGTGCACGTCGTATTGCCTGGCTTCAGGCATTAGATTTAGAACAATGGGTACAAGATAAGCTGGGGAATATTCCTTGCACAGGAGAAAATCTCTTTGGCAAGGATTGGCAGGACAAAGCTAATCAGCTTGAGTCCGAAAATACCACCTTGAACAGATTATCAAGGGCCACAGCCAACCCAGCAAAGAAAAAGACAATTAAGAAACCCTTTTTCAACAAGAAAAAGAAATTCTACCCATCTTACACCCAGGCTGTCCACTGTCCAGTTCATGCTCCCCAGAAGGGGCAACAGCAACCCAGACAGCAAAGGAAGGCCCAAGTCCCCAGAGCTCAACCAGCTCAGCAGACTCAGCCTCCTCAGGGGCTTTGACTCCTTCCTAGAGAACTTAGTCACCCTGCCCCTGAAAGGTCCAGAACCTCTCACCATTCCCGGCAGACTTTGTCATTTTGCCAGAAGATGGCAAAAAATAACATCAGAAAACTGGACTCTTTCCATTGTACGAGAGGGGTACAAACTCCATTTTCACAGTATGCCCCCTCCCACCATAACAAGACAGTTCAATTCTCAGGGCCCTTCCACCACTCTCTTGTCTCGAGGTCACCTCACTACTTGCTCAAGGGGCAATAGAAGAGGTACCCATATCCCAACAGGGCATGGGTTTCTACTCCCCCTACTTCCCATTCCAAAGAAAACAGGGGGATACAGACCCATACTGGACCTCAGAGTTGAACAAGTATCTATTCCAAGAAAAATTCAAGATGATCTCCCTCGGAACACTTCTTCCTTACATTCAGAGTCAGGGTTGGCTATGTTCTCTAGATCTAAAGGATGCATACACACATATCCTCATCCATACAGATCACAGAAGGTTTCTTTGGTTCCTTTTTCAAGGAAGACATTGCCAGTACAGGGTTCTACCCTTTGGACTGGCTTCTGCCCCAAGAGTCTTCACGAAATGCATGGCAGTAGTAGCAGCATTCCTGAGAACTCAGGGAATATTCGTCTTCCCCTACTTAGACGACTGGCTCATCCGAGCATCAACAGCTCCAGAAGCCAGCTTCGCTCTCTCTCGCACAATGCAAATCCTGCAGTAGCTGGGACTGGTCATAAACCTCCCAAAATCTCATCACCCCTTCTCAATCTCTAGAGTTCATAGGGGCTCGTCTAGACACAAGGCCGTCAAAGGCTTTTCTGCCACAACCACGTTGTCTTCAAATACTCCAGCTGGCCTTTCAAGCAGCTATGAAAACAATGCTAACTGCTCGAGAAATGCTTCAGCTGCTGGGGCATATGGCATCCACTGTCCGTGTGGTTCCCTATGCTCACCTTCACATGCAAGTGGCCCAGTGGACCCTATCCTCTCAGTAGACACAGGCCTCGGGTCACTTGACGGACAAAATCAGAAACTCAACACATCTCATTTCGTCCCTACAATGGTGGCAATCGCTGGAAAACCTTCTCGTAGGCTCTCCTTTCCAGCAGCCACTACACCAAGCCACCTTGACGACAGATGCATCCAAGTTAGGCTGGGGGGCTCACTTGGACAATTTCGCCACTCAGCAAGAGGCTTGTCTTCACATAAACCTCCTGGAACTCAGAGCCATCTTTTATGCTCTTCAAGTATTTCAGGCCCACCTCAGTTACAAGACAGTTCTGGTCCAGACCGACAATCAGGTAGCCATGTTCTTTGTGAACAAACAGGGTGGGACGGGGTCTCTAACATTGTGCAACGAGGCTCTATGCCTCTGGGCCTTCGCCAGAGATCTTCAAATCCACCTACTAGCGGTGTATCTTCCAGGCACGCAAAATCTCTTGGCAGACAAACTCAGTCGAATACTGCTGCCACACGAGTGGTCTCTTCATCCAGAGCAAATTGCTCTAATTTTTCAGATCTGGGGAACTCCAGATATAGACCTTTTTGCAAGTCCTTAGAATGCCAAACTTCCCCGGTTCTGTTCCAGAATTCTGGCTCAGAACTGTCAGGCAAGGGATGCCTTCCACCGCCACTGGGGTGAGGACTTTCTCTATGCCTTCCCACCCATTCCCCTCATTCCGAAAACTCTGTTCAAGCTTCAGAGAGACGGGGGCCATATGATCTTCATAGCCCCACGCTGGCCACGACTAATGTGGTATCCTCTGTTTCTACGTCTCTCTCAAGCCAAACCTCTGGAGTTGGGATGTACTCCTGATCTTCTTTCCCAAGAGAACGGGACGCTATTGCACCCAAATCCTCAGTATCTACACCTCGGAGCGTGGCTGCTGAGATCCTAGAATTCCAGGATAACAACCTTTCTCAACAGGTAAAGGATATCCTTTTGGCTTCAAGAAAACCTTCCACAAGGCGGGCCTACGCCTTTAAGTGGAAAAGGTTTTCTATCTGGTGTTCAAAAAAGGAACTTAATCCATTTTTAGTGCCAGTGGAGTCATTACTGGAGTATCTCCTCCATTTATCAGCTTCTGGTCTTAAGACCATTTCAGTAAGGGTCCATTTTAGTGCCATTGCAGCTTTCCACAAGCCCTTTGATGGACAACCTGTTTCCTCTCAACCACTTGTAACAAGATTTATGAGAGGTCTACTCTTAACAAAACCTCCCATTAAGCCACCACCCGTGGCATGGGATTTGAATCTTGTCCTCAGGCAGCTCATGAAACCGCCCTTCGAACCCTTAGCCACTACATCTCTAAAGTTTCTTCTTGGAAAGTAATCTTCCTAATTGCTCTCACTTCTGCAAGACGCATCAGTGAGCTACAGGCTTTAGTGGCTGATCTTCCTTATACAAGGTTCCACCATGATAAAGTAGTTCTTAGGACTCACCCTCACTTTATGCCAAAGGTGGTTTCGCCTTTTCATTTAAACCAATCGGTTTACCTTCCTGTATTTTTCCCCTAGGCCTCATGCCTCCAAAGCAGAAAGGAATCTTCACACTCTAGATTGTAAAAGAGCCTTGGCTTTTTGCCTTCAGAGGACTAAGCAACATAGAAAGTTTTCTTAGCTTTTTGTTGCCTTTGACTCTAGTCATTTTGGACTGCCAGTTTCCAAGCGAACTTTGTCTAAATGGATTGCGAATTGCATATCCTTTGCATATGAGAGTAAGAGACTTTCAGTCCTCACATATGGGTGACATTGACGTCAATGGAGCCCCCTGCGGAGCATTTCCCCAGCTTTCTATGAAAGCCTTTGGGAATACTGCACGCATGCGCGGTCCCCTTCCCGCCTAATGGTGCCATCTTGCTCAATCTCTCTTTTTCCGTGGAGCCCTTCGGACGTGTGTCCTAGTTCACCCGGAAAATAGTTAGATTTTTTCGTCTATTCCTTGCGATTTTCTTCGCGGTTTTTGTCCGGTTTGACGCCGGTTCCCCTTCTCGCCGGGTTCAGTACACCGGTATCGAGCCCGATCTTATTTTTTTGGTTTTTGCCCTTCGTGGCTGGCGTTCGTGCCCTTTTTTTCCTTTTCCCTGGAAGGCCGGTCCTTTGACCTCGCGGGGACTCTTTTTTTTCCCCGACGGCTTCCAGTGGTTTTGGGAAGTGTGATCGGTGCAGGAAACTAATGTCTCTCACCGACACACACGACTGCTGCCTTCGGTGCCTCGGTCCTGATCATGATCCTAAGATGTGTGGACCATGTGGGAAGATGTCTTCCAAGGCACTCCGAAGTCGCCAGCAGCAGAAAGAAAGGCTTTTCTCGGACTCAGCCTCCGGCCGGGCCCGGACCTTGTCTGAGGCCTCGACATCTAGGGATTCGGATCCTGAGTGCCGTCGAAGCACCTCGGACAGGGGTTCCCCCGACCGGGAACGCAAGAGGAAGAAGCGGCTCGTGAGGGCATCATCGGAGGAGGTCCCTGGCTCCTCGAGGGCCAGGTCTAAGACCCCCGACCGTTGCCCCGGGGCTGTGGAACAAGAGAAGCCTGCAAAGGTTCCTCGCGTGGAGCCGGAGTCTGCTGGACACGTAAGCCCTGTGATCCTCGAGGACTCTCCTCCCAGAGAGCCGACATCGGGCCCGGCGCCGCCGGGGCCCGATTCAGTGGCTGCTGCTTCTCCCGAGCTGAGTCTCAGGATGACAGCCTTGGAGAGCAGATTGTCTGCCTTCATGGAGCAGCAGCGGGCACTGATGGCCAGCCTGTCTGGCGCATCTGCTCCGACCACCGGGACATCGACATCGAAGTCGACCCCGGAGACCGAGTCGATCATGACTCGAAATCGACCTCGGTCGCAGTCCCCCCCGACCTCCCGTTCGGGACCGAGGGTGTCAACACCGGTGCCTCCGGCGTCGGGGCGGGTGCTCCAGGGCCCCGCAGGGTTGGATCCTGACTCCTCGTCGGACGAGTCCGCCTGGGAGACGGAGGATGAGGAGTCCCCTGACACGTTCAAGACTCGGTGCGTCCCGTCGGACTCACCGCAGTCTGAGCCCCGGAGTAGATCCCCTCCGGAGGAAACCCGGTTCTCGGAGTTTATCCGGGATATGGCCACCGCGTTGGCTATTCCGGCGGACCCCAAAGAAGAGCTGAAGAGCTCAAGGCCCTACAGTACGACTCTCCTCCGAAGGAGGCCTTTACTGTCCCGGTTCCTCCGATGCTGGAATGGCTCCTCTTCCGGATGTGGGAGGCACCGGCCTCGGCGCCGGTTCTAAGCAAGTGAGTCTATTCCATTTATCGACTCCGGAAGAGCCCTGGCTTTCAGAAGGCGCGGCTACCGCACCATTCCATGGTTGTGGAATCGGCCATGCATCGCCTGAAGAGTCAGAAGATGCACTCTGCGGTGCCCCCCGGCAGGGAGGCCCGTAACCTCGATGGTGTCGGTAGAAAGTGCTTCCAGGGCTCGATGCTTGCTTGCCGTGTCCAGTCTTGCCAGCTGTATATGGGCATGTACTTGAGAGACTTGGCCAAGGAGTTGGCCGGGTTCTCTGCTGGTCTCTCCGGGGAGCCCTTGCAGAGATTCAAGTCTTTGTCCTCGGGGATTCTGGACTGCTCGAAGTTTATGTCCTGTGCCGCCTACGATGGCTTCGAGGCTTCGGCCCGAGTTGCGGCAGCCGGCATCAGACCTCGAGCCATGGGTTCAGGACAAGTTGGTCGATGTCCCTTGCCGAGGTGAAAACCTTTTTGTGAAGCCCATCGTCGAGAAGGCCGCACAGCTCGAGACTGAGCACCTTACAAGGACAAGGCTGTCTAGGAAGACCTCTGACCCTTCTCACAAGAAGGCCTCGGGTAAGAAGCCCTTTTACCCGAGGAAGGGCACTGCCTACAAACAGTACCCTCAGTATCAGGCTGCCCAAGCTGCACCCCAGGGTCAGCAAGCCAAAGGGCAGGGTAATAGGCCCCGTAGGCAGAGGACCCCCAAGCCTCCGGCCCCTGCTCCCACTCAGCAGGGTGGGGGTTTTTGACTCCTTGAGCGTAGCCTCTCAATCCCTGCTCGCCCAACCCTGCACAGGAGGTCGCCTCGCCCTCTTTGCCCACCAGTGGCCCCACATCACTGGGGACAGTTGGGTGTTGAACATAGTCCACAGGGGCTATGCTCTGCATTTTCACCAACTGCCTCCGCCATACTTTTCAGGGTAACCTCCAAGGCCTCCCCTGCACACAGACCTTCTCCTTCAAGAGCTTCAAGGTCTGTTGGTGGACAGGGCGGTGGAGCTTGTGCCTCCCCACTTGCAAGGTCACGGATTCTACTCCAGGTATTTCCTGGTACCCAAAAGAACCGGTGGCCTTCGACCTATTCTGGACCTCAGGAACCTCAACATGTTCCTAGAGAAGGAAAAGTTCAAGATGCTTACTCTTGGAACACTTTTGCCCTACCTCCAGCAGGGAGATTGGCTATGCTCCTTAGATCTAAAGGATGCGTACACTCACATCCTTATTCATCCAGACCACAGAAAGTACCTCAGGTTCATTGTGGGAGGAAACCAGTATCAGTACAGAGTACTGCCTTTTGGACTGACCTCCGCTCCCAGAGTCTTTAACAAATGCCTGACAGTGGTGGCGGCCTACCTGAGAAATCAGGGAATCTTTGTCTTCTCCTATCTGGACGACTGGCTCATCAGGGGTCAGACGTGCCAGGAGGCCAGACAAGCCACCCTCAGAACTATTGCTCTTCTTCAAAGCCTACGGTTTGTAATAAACTTCGCAAAGTCCACTTTGCTCCCCTCCCAGAATTTGGAATTCATAGGAGCAAGGCTGGATTCTCTCCTGGCAAAGGCTTTCTTGCCAAAAGACAGGTCACTAGTCTCTGCCAGACTCTGCCTGAGGCTTCTAGGCCACATGGCTTCAACAGTACATGTGACCCCCAATGCCAGGCTCCATATGAGGCCTGCACAGTGGTCCTTTCGGAATCAGTGGTCACAAGCCACAGGCAGCCTCAGAGACAGAATAAGGGTGTCCAGACCATTGCTGGACTCCCTCAATTGGTGGCTGCACCCACCCAATCTACTAAAGAGGGTGCCCTTTCAAATTCCAGAGTACACAGTGGTACTGACCACAGACGCCTCCCTACAGGGCTGGGGGGCTCATTATCTCGACAAGTGTATCCAGGGCCTGTGGTCTCCTTGGGAGGCTGCACAACAGATCAATCTAGAACTCAGGGCTATTCGCTTGGCTCTCAAAGCTTTCTCTCCTGCCCTGGCTCATCAATCTGTCCTGGTTCAAACAGACAGGTAGCCATGTTTTATGTGAACAAACAAGGCGGAACTGGGTCCAGGCTCCTTTGTCGGGAGGCTCAGGACCTTTGTTCATTTGCCCTCAAGCACAACATGCTCCTCAGGGCAGTGAACCTTCCAGGTCAGGAAAACTACCTGGCCGACCGGCTCAGCAGAATTTTGCAGCCCCACGAGTGGCAGCTCCGCCCACTTCCTGTTCAGCTGTCGTGGTGAGAGGACCTGTTCTGGAGAGCTCCTGCTAGGGAGGATTTCCTGCTCACTACCTGTGTCTGGATGTCGGGCCC
The DNA here is from genome assembly GCA_033557465.1 of Ichthyophis bannanicus. Taxonomy (NCBI): domain Eukaryota; kingdom Metazoa; phylum Chordata; class Amphibia; order Gymnophiona; family Ichthyophiidae; genus Ichthyophis; species Ichthyophis bannanicus. The sequence continues at coordinate 501,973,935 of CM066034.1, read as the reverse complement.
TGGGCCACCTCCAGCAGGAGAGGCCCAGGCCCAGAGGCCTACCAAGCCTGGTGGGCCTCCTTCTTTGATACCAGATGGAGGGACTGGAAGTCTGGAACAGACGGCGCCCCGGGTGGGGGACTCCCCAGGTAGGACTGCAACTGCTCAGGGAACAGGGACCCACTTGCCCGGAGGCTTGGGCCCGCTACCCCAGGGAGGAGGTTTCTCTCTCCTTCCCAGGCAGGGTGTGGAGGCTGGGTGGAGGCCCTAGGGAGGCCTTGGAGGCCTGCCTTGTACGGTGCTGGAGGAGGCGGGTTTCCCCCTCCACCTCGGGTCCTGGAGGAAGCCTCTACCTCCTCCAGTGAGGATGAGGATGGAGGGTCGGGCCTGCCGTCCTTCCAGCAGCCAGCTAGGGCCCCAGACGAGATCGTGGCGGCGGTACGGTGGCTCCGGGGTCTCCAGGAGGAGGCGGCCCAGCTGCAAGCCCAGCTCTCCCACCTGGAGAGCCTGCAGGCCACCATTCCCGGTGAGGAGTGGGTGGCCTATAACAGCTATAGGAAGGGGGTGAAGCGGGCCTTGAAGGCCAAGCACCAGCAGATCATCTATTTGAAGAGCCAGGGTTGTGGGTCCCTGTCTGAAATGTACCACAACTATGATAAATGGCATGGTGTATCTGCAGTCCAGGGGAGACCCCCGGGGGTGGGTAGAAATGGTGGCTACCCCCAATCCTGTACCGTGCCCTTCCAATATCCAACCCATGTGAGAGAAGACACTCATGTGTTACAATGCCCGGGTGTGCTACAGCGGTCCGGAGACCCTTACCTGAAGAAACAAGGTGGTGTTGCTGGAGAGGTGGCTGTCCCAGTATCGGAGGCTGGGCCGATGATCCCCTACCCGTTGGATCCTGTTCCCCCTGTTTGGATGATTGCTGGAGAAGAAGGGGCCCGTCAGCGTTGGAGGACCTCTGAGCTAACAGCGCAGCATCTGCTCCCTGCCTCAAGCACTGCCGATCCAGTCCTACCCGAGGAGATTGCAGAAATCCAGCCCCATCATCCGCGGGTATTTTCGGGAGGTTGTCCTGCTAATTCCTTGCTGCCACCGCCTGAAGAAAGCCGCCTCCGTCCTGATCGCCGGGGTGTACTGGCAGCCGCAGTCAGGGATCCGGAGAGGGTTTCCCCGCTGAGGGATGACGCTGCAGGGCTTCCCTCTACCAGTCTCAGCTCCAAAGATGGCCGCCGTGAGTCCGGTGAGGTCACTTCCGGGAAAACCCGAAAGTGTGAAGATGGCTGCATTCTCTCCTCTGCACGGCAAACGGAGCACCGTAGAAGATCGCTGGGGACGGTATGGGACCGTCCTTGTTGCCCCTCTATCGGAGGGGTTCCTGCAACCCGCGGTGAAATTCAAGAGGCCGGTTTGCACCGTCAGGGGTCTGCGGATGCTGCCGCGGAGTCCCGGATGCCTGGAAATCCCGTTCCTGCTGGTGCTGAGTGCTCTGAGATGGTGAAGGGGACTGGGACAGGGGATTCTGCTTCCTCTTTCCAGGGCCCTCCACGGCTGCAGACTGGCCGGCTGCAGTTCCCTGGGGTGGCTGTCTGGCGCCGGCAGGGTGCTGGGAAGGGGAAGGAGCAGGGTAGGGGCTGCTGTTCTTTTTCTGCAGCCCCTGGGGGGAGTCCAGAGAAGGGAAAGAATGTTTTTCCTTTTTCCCTGTCATCTGTGTCAGCGGAGCGGGATGAGCAGATGCCTGCATTTTCAGCCAGTATGGCCGAGGGGGGCCTGGCTCGCAGGGGGGCATCCGCCCTTCCTGCTGGAGCCTTGGCTACCGGCCGTGTGGTTCCGGACCCCTGTGCCACGTCTGGCACCGACAATCAGGTAGGACCTGGGAGGGACAGGGGGCAGGGGGGTGGAGGTTTGGGGGATGTTCTGGGTGGGGGATCTGCCCTGCTGTCTCGGGTAGGTCCTGCCTTGTTGTCGGTAGCCGTAAAGGGGGTAGCGGACGGTGGGTCAGGGGAAGGTCTGATGGAGGGAAGGGGGGAGCGGCCGACTGGTCATATAATGGGGAAGGAGGTAGTGGCTGACTCGGAATGGGGGAAGGGTTTGTCCTCAGTAGGGTCAGGGGTGGCGGTGGTTCCCCTGGATCCCGGGAATGGAGGGGAGCGGGGTCCATCCCCGGTAGTGGTGGCCGAAACCCAGGAGCCTTGCGCTGGGTCGGAAACAAGGGACGGAGGTATGGGGGGGCTTTCTGGTCGCTTGGGTGTTACCGAGAACCAGGTCCGTGATGCCCTTAAGTTAGCTTTGGAGACTCCGACAGGCCCTCCCGGGGCCTTTACTGCCTTTCGGCAGCTTGAGGTGGAAGCAGGGGCTAATCCGGGGGTTCTCGGTGGCACCCAGGGATCCGGAAGGGATAGCATCCCTGATTCAGTGTTTGCAGAGCTGACTTTGCCCAGTCCTCAGGTCACCCCATGTGCGGAGGTTGTGGATCCTGCAGACCAGCAGCAGGATCCCCCGCAGGTGGCAGCAGGGGAAGATCAAGGAGGGCAGGGGTTGGGAGCTGGGAGGTCGGCTCCCCCCCCCCCCCCCGTACCTTTGCGGAGGCTCTAAGGGGGTCGGGCACCACTCCAGGGACATCGGGTGGGGCTGGGGGGAGGGGGGGTTCCCAGGGGAATGGTCCGGGAGGAGGTGGGGGAGGTTTCCGAGGGGTAGGGGGTGAGGTCAGACGGCGCAACGTGGCGCAGATCCGGTGGGCTGGGGAGGGGCCCCCTCCAGCCAGGGAACAGGTCTTGAGGATGGTCCTTGGGCTGGGGTTTCTCCCGGGAGATCTCTATGCCTTCATCCACATGAACAACACCATTGAATATGATGTCAGTTTCATGCTGAGACGGGGGCTGGAGATTTTTTGGGACCGATACCAGCAGCAGAGGGGGCAGGGAGGGTGGGCCGACTTTCGTGTTGTGCCTATCTCTCGCCAAGGGATGGTACCTGTGACCATCCTATCCCGGAATGAGTCGCTCCCAGGGCAGGACATCCAGTTTTGGTTGTCGCGCCATGCGGTGCTCCTCGCACCCCTGGTTAAGGGCGCTGGGCCCCTAGGGGTGTGGGACAGGTCGTGGAAGGGTAGGATTCGTTTGCGTGAGGTGGGAAACGTGGTGCAGCACGTGCCCTCGGCCGGTTTCCTCGGTCGGGATCGCATCTTGTGCTATTACCCCGGGCAACCCCGCTAGTGTCACCGCTGTGGCTCATTCCGCCATTTGAGCATAAACTGTCCCGAGCAGGTCTGCACCCGTTGTGGTGGGCGGGGTCATGCCTCGGCCGGGTGTTTGCTTATTCGGTGTAACCTTTGCGGGGAGTTGGGCCACCCCTTCGCCCGCTGCCCCTCCGCATCACACAATGGACCGGGGGGGGATGCCGTCACTCCACCTCGGGCTCCTGTGCGGGAGGAGGTCGTGGAAGCCCCTCTCCCTCAGGAGGAGTCCGAGGGCCCTAGGGTGGAGGAGTCCATCGAGCCGAGGGAGCCATCAGGGGGAGGGGATTCGGGTAGGAAGGAGGAGAGGGTTGATGTGGTGGAGGTTAATGTCTCACGACAGGATAGTAGGTTGCGGGTGGTGCCACCTGAGGAATGGACTACGGTCCCTTCCAAGGGTGGCAAGTCCAAAAGGAAGAAACGGGAGACATCCCCGTTGCCGGATTCAGAGCCCGTGTTGGACATCAACCGTTTCGTCTTTTTGGCTGCTGATGCGGCTGAGGCGGATGAGGGCTTGCCTGTGGAGGCAGGGCTTCCTGTGCGGCGCTCGGAGCGGTTAGCGGCGGGGGCGGCCCCTCTTCCTCAGCGGCGGCCTTCCAAAATAACGAAGGCGCGCCGCGGTCAGGGTCCTCCAATCAAGGGGGATACTGGAGCCCGACGGGTGAGGGAGGACGGGTCTTTGCCCCCGCAGTTGGGTGATGGGCCTTCGCAGGAGCCCCCTGCTGACCCGGCCGTCCCGGCCTCCCCCGCGGGGGTGGGCACTGGTCCGTTGTCTCAGTCTTTGTCCAGGGAAGGGGGGGAGGCACCGGTGGTGGATCCCACGGAGGAGATCATTCCTCCGGCCCCTGACCTGTCCGTGCCCCCTCGCCCCATGGGAACTGGGTTAGCCCCTGCGACAGCTTTGCCTGGTGGTCTCAGGGACACCAGCACCTCGTGGGGTGACAGGGTCGAACAGGAGGAGGCGGAGATCCTCGAGGTGGTCGACGTGGACCGTGAGGAGTTGCTCCAGCTCGCGGGCTTGTCCTGCAAGAGGGATTCCGGGGATCCCGGGTATGGTGAGAAGAGGAGGAAAGGGTCACTGCACACGAACTAGGCATGGCGTGCACTCCTGCGTTCTCGTGCGCCACCATCAACGTGGCCAGCATTTTCTCAGACCAGGCGCGGGCTACGGCCTATGATTTTCTTTCCACGAGTGGGCTGGATGTCATCTTCTTGCAGGAGACCAGGCTCACCTCGCTCGCTAGCCTTCATCGGGCAAAGCGGGAGTGGAGGTGGGGCCCTTCATACTGGTCGCTTGCGGCACAGCCCTACGCAGGAGTGGCGGTTTTGTTCACGTCTAACCGATTTCAGGTGCAGTACGTGTGGGAACCTGAGCAGGGCCGGTGTTTGCTCTTAGACGGCTACTGCGGGCCTCATCGGTTTCGTTTCGTGGTGGTCTCCGGCCCCCAGTCTAAGTTGGCGCGGAAGACCCTGTTTGGGGTCATCCGCCCCTACTTACACACCTCCCGTTTGGTGGTCCTCGCCGGGGATTTCAACACCACCACCTTTTTGCAGGACCGAGGGGGGGATCGTTGCCCACCCAGTTACGAGGGCCTCTTTTTGGTCGAGATGACCCGGACGGCTGACCTGGTGGATGTTTTCCACCGGGCCTTTCCACGGTCGCCGGGGTTCACCTACTACCATGGGACCTGCAGGAGTCGTATCGATCGGATATATGTGAGTGCCCGGGTAGAGTGTTCCCCTCCGCAGTTGCAGGCGGTTGACTTTTCGGACCACTGCGTCCTCTCCGTGTCCTTCCTGGCTAACCACGAGGAGCTCGGCAGGGGTCCTGGCCTGTGGAGACTGAATGTGCAGTTGTTGGCAACATCAGAGGTGGTCCAGGAGTTCTTGGCCTTTCTCGTAGACCAGGAAACCCTGCTGGGTGTTTTTCCTTCCCGTGGCGCCTGGTGGGACGAGGTGAAGACGCGTGCCCGCCAACTCTTCCGTTCCCGGGGTACCTCCATGGCTCGATCCCGCTACCTCACTTACACTGTCCTCCGGAGGTCGCTGGATCGTTTGGTATCCCGAGGGGCAGCGCGGGAGGAGGTGGAAGAGGTACGCGTCTAGCTCCGTGGCCTGCTTTATGATCGCCATGCCTCCCTATGCTTTGAGGGGGCGGCCGGTGGGGTCGGCACTCCAGACCCTTTCCTGACTTGCAAGGAGAGGGTTCGGCGTCGGGAGGTCATGGCCCTGCGGGGCGAGGACGGTACCATTCATACCTCCCAGGAGGACCTTTTGCGGATGGTGGGGGAATACTTCTCGGACCTGTTTGGGGATCGCCCCGTGGACCTCACCCATATCCGAGAGTACTTGGGCCTTCCCCCGGTGTATTCGGCTGTGGTTCAGGCACAGGTTGATGCACTCGCTGCTCCGATTCAGCAGGTGGAGGTGGAGAGGGCGATTCGTGCCATGCCGTTGGGGAAGGTGCCTGGGCGCGATGGGCTCCCTGTGGAGTTCTATCGCACTTTCATCGCCCAGCTTGCGCCCTTCCTGACCTCTCTGTTTCAGGAGATCATGGATACGGGGTTTCTCCCGCGGTCATTTCGCGAGTCTGTCCTGCTGCTGCTCTCCAAGGGGAAGGACGATAGCTCCTTGGACTTTTGGCGGCCGCTCTCTCTTCTGAACGTGGACCGGAAGATCCTGGCCAAGTGTTTGGCCAACCGACTGGTGGAGGTGTCGGGCGCTTTGCTGTCACCTTCCCAGTATTGTTCCGTTCGGGGGAGAGGGGTTCTGGACGCTGTCGCCACGGTCCGGGAGGTGGTGGAAAGAGGCCGGTCGCTCCAACGGGACCACTGGTTGGTCTCCTTGGATCAGTCCAAGGCCTTCGATCGAGTCAGTCACCGGTACCTGTGGGTGGTGCTCCAGCACTTCAGCCTCCCCGCAGGTTTCCTCTTCGTCGTGCAGGCGCTGTACCGAGGGGGGTGAGCTTCCCGTTTATTAACGGGTGGCTCGGACGGCCGTTTGGTGTCGCCTCGGGGGTGCGGCAGGGGTGCCCTTTGAGCCCCTTGCTGTATGTCTTCTCCCTCGACCCCTTCCTCCGGAGGTTGTCCTCAGGTGGGTTGCGGGGCCTGGAGGCGCCTGGTGCACCCCCGGTGTCCGTCGTTGCCTACGCTGACGACATCTCAGTTTACGTGGACGGCACTGAAGGGGTAGAGGCCCTGCGGGAGGCCGTGGAGGAGTACTCGGAGGTAGCCCACTCTGTTGTCAACCACAGCAAGTGCCAGACGCTGTGGTTGGGCCCCTCGGAGGCCTCCCCGCCTTCCTGCGCCCCCTTTCCTCCTCCCGTGGGGGAGGTCCGCGTTTTGGGCCTCGTCTTCGGGTCGGAGGACTGTGCGGAGTCTAATTGGGATCGTTGTCTTGAGACTGCAGGGTGTAGGGTGCTCCGGTGGAGGGGGTGGAGGTGTACGTACGAGGAGAAGATCAAACTCCTCGGGACGTTTCTGCTTCCTCTCTTTCTGCACGTGGCCACGGTCTTCGTCCTTCCGTCATCCCGTCAGGCGTCTGTCTGTGCCGTCTTTTTCTGTTTCCTGTGGGGTAACCGCCTGAACCCCGTCCAGCGCAACATCGTTTGCCTGGTTCGGGCAGAGGGCGGTTTGGGTATGTTGCACCCCCTTGTCTTCCTGTCAGTCCTGTCTATGGCGTTCCACTTGGGTAGGATGAGGGAAGGGGGTGGGGTCTTGTGGGTGGCCTCCTATCGGGAATGGTTCTCCCGCTTCTGGGAGCAGTGGGAGGGGGCGTCCTCGGTCCCACGTGTGCGCCGGAGCGGGGAACAGGCCCCATCGTACGTATTTGCAATGGTGGGGCTCATTCGGCGGTGGGGGGTGACCGACCCGCTCGCCCAGTCCTTGGGGCGGAAAGGATTGTACCGGATGGTACTCGCCTCCCACTTTCAACCACGGTGGGCCCTGCGGGACTGTCCAGCGGATGTGATGCAGCGGGGCCTTCGGCTGTTGAACTCCCCTCGGCTACCGAAGAAGGTTCGGGATGTGGCCTGGTTGTCTTTCCACGGGCGTTTGTACGTGAGGGACAACCTCAAGTACAGGTCACAGGCCGAGCGGGTCTGTCCGAGGGCCGGTTGTGAAGGGCAGACGGAGACCATGGACCATTTCCTCCGGCAGTGCCCCTTCAACGTGGAGGCCTGCCGGTTGGTGTCCGCTGCTCTTCACCTGCGCGACCTTTCCCTCCTCACGTATGCGGAGTGGGTGTACGGGGCCTGGTCCTTTCCTCTAAGGCAGGACTCCGGCACCCTCTACCTCGTCACGGCCGTAGTGCGCTACCACCTGTGGCAAGCGCGCTGTCATGTCTCGACCCGGGGGTTGATCCTGCCCCTCGACGAGGTGGTGCGGGACATTCTGGAGGAAGTGTCCAGCATGGCGCAACGTGAAAGGCGGGTGGTGGAGGCTCATCGTTGGGAGCGTCTGTGGCGTCACCTCACCCTTCGCCCCCCGTGAGGGGGAGGGGTTTCCCTGGGGTTCTCGTCCCTGTAGGACTTTGAGGTTTGTTTTGTATCCCTGGGGTGTCGGGTGTGATAGGAGGGGTTGGTTTCCCTTCCCTGGGGTTTACTTCTCGGTATGATTTTGGGGTGTTTTTCTCCCGGGAGGGGAGGGGGGGGTGAGCTGGTGCTGCTTGAGGGGTTTGACCAGTTGTCCGCTCTCCCTTTCTCCTTAGAGGGGTGGCCGTCCCAATTTTTGTTGTTGGTGTTTATGTTTGTTCTTTTTGTGTCCTGGGCATCCCGCTCCGTTGTCTGGATTGCAGGGCAGCACAGGGGTTATGTTTCTCTTTTGTATTTAGCTTTTGATTAGTTATGATTTGTTTTGGTGGGATTGTGTTGGGGATGGGCTCAAGGGGCCCTTATGTTTTTGTTTGGGGGGGGGGTGGGGAGGTTTGTTTTTGAGGTGTTTGTTTCTATGGGATGGATGGGGAGGAGGCAGGGATCGGGTTGGAGGGAGGGGGAAGCTGCTGCTCCTGCTGAAGGGGGAGGGATGGGGATAGGGGGCTCTGTTTCTGGATGGTTGGGGGGAGGGAGTCTGAGAGTCAGACAGAATGAACATTTGGACTGGTGGTGAGTGTTGTGCGGGGCAGGGGTTCAGGGATTGCAAGACGGACAATGTGTGGACTGCGCTGGGGTGTTCTTGCAGGGGGAGGTTGGGTCGGGTATGGACATTGGACTGAGGGGGGGGAGGGGACATGGACATTGTCAGGGACATTTTGGGGTTTGTTGTTGGCAGAAGGGGCACGTGTGGGTTGGTGGTGGGTCTGGGGAGGTGGGTCACGGGGGGGTTTGTGATACTTGTTTTGTGCTATGTCGGGGGGGTGGGGGTTTTTGGGGGGTGTGGGACTTGGTTGGGGTGATTGTTTTTGCTTTTTGTTTGTTTTTCTGTTGCATGTGTCAATAAACAAAATTTCCATCCTTTGGTAGTTCAGAAGATCTTCCTGAAATGGGGTCTCCCTTTGATAGATCTCTTTGCCAGTCCACTGAACAAGCAACTGCCAAAGTTCTGCTCCAGGCAACCGCATCCTCTGCGGATGGCAGCAGATGCTTTTCTGATTCCATGGTCTCAGGGCCTCCTGTATGCGTTTCCTCCCATGCCTCTGGTGGCCGGAACTCTGTTCAAGATTCTCCAGGACAAGGCCTTTGTCCTGCTGGTGGCTCCCAGATGGCCGAGACAGCCTTGGTTTCCACTTTTGCTTCAGCTGGCAATGGATCCACCACTGCCTCTAGGGTTGCAACCCGATCTTCTGACTCAGGATCAGGGGACTCTTCTGCACCCCAACCTCAAAGCTCTCAATTTGATGGCTTGGAGGTTGCAAGGGTAGTTTTGGCTCCCTGGGGTCTACCTCAGGAAGTTGAGGAGGTTGTCCTAGCCTCTAGGAAACACTCCACAAGGAAAACCTATACTCTCAAATGGAAGAGGTTTTCTATGTGGTGTCAGCTACGTACAGAAGATCCCTTCTCTGTACTGTCCCAGTAGTACTTCAGTATCTGTTGCACTTATCCAATCAGGGACTTAAGTCCAATTCTGTTCGGATCCACCTCTCAGCTCTAGCAGCTCACCATTCACTGGTGGACGGACATTGTCGGTTCAGCCCTTGGTGTCCCGGTTTCTCAGAGGCTTGCTTTTGCTCAAGCCTCCAATCCGTCCTCCTGCTCCTGAGTGGGAGTTGAATGTGGGCTGCAACTTGGTCGTCAAGCCAGACTCTTGTGGCCCATTACTGCTTGGAGAGGGAGTCCCGTAGGGACAGTGCTTTTGGCCAGGCAGTACTCCGGAATATCTTTGAGGTTTAGGCAACTCCTGCCCTCTGTTGGGCTACCGGTGGAGGTTGAGTCAGTGAAAAGCCTTTCTTTGCTGCTGAGACTAGAGGGAGTTCTCTTGTTCAGCCTGGGTTCCTGGTAGCCCAGAGCTAGGGAGTCACCCATATGTGAGGACTTACTTCCTGCTTGGTCCTGGAGAAAGAGTAGTTACTCACCTGTAACAGGTGTTCTCCAGGAGCAGCAGGAATCAGTCCTCACAACCCTCCCTCCTCCCCTTGGAGTTGCAGTTGTACATAGTTTATTTTTCATTTTTGTGTGCTGTTCTTAGCTATGTCATTTGACTGAGGTAAGATGGCACCTTTAGGCGGGAAGGGAACCGCGTATGCGTGCCTGCATTCCCAAAGACTTTCTTAGAAAGCTGGGGAAATGCTTCGCTGGGGCTTCATCGGCGCCAATGACACCCATATGTGAGGACTGATTCCTGCTGCTCCTGGAGAACACCTGTTACAGGTGAGTAACTACTCTTTCTCCGACTCGGCCTCCGGCTGGGCCCGGACCTCATCTGAGGCCTCGACATCATAGAAACATAGAAACATGATGACAGAAAAAGACCACATGGCCTATCTAGTCTGTCCTTCCATAACAACAACTACAACAGTCCACTTTTTACCTTTAGAGATCCTCCGTGTTGGTCCCATGCTTTTTTGAATTCCGTTACTGTCCTCATCTCTACCACTTCCACTGGGAGACTATTCCACGGATCCACTACTCTTTCTGTAAAGAAATATTTCCGCATATCACTCCTGAATCTATCTCCCTTCACCCTCATCCCATGTCCCCTCGTAGCAGAACTTGCTTTCAATTGAAAGAGGCTCTCTCCCTGAACATTTATGCCACGGAGGTATTTAAACATCTCAATCATATCACCTCTATCCCGCCTTTCCTCTAAGGTGTACATATTAAGATCCTTAAGTCTGTCCTCATATGCTTTATAATGAAGCCCATTAATCATTTTAGTAGCAACCCTCTGCACCGACTCCATCCTGTTCACATCCTTTTGAAGGTGCGGTCTCCAGAATTGCACACCATACTCCAAATGAGGTCGCACCAAAGACTTATACAGAGGCATTATCACCTCCTTTTTTCTGCTAGCCATTCCTCTCCGTATGCACCCAAGCATCCTTCTAGCTTTTGCCGTCGCCTTTTCTACCTGTTTAGCTACTTTAAGATCATCAGACACAACCACGCCTAGGTCCCGCTCTTCTTTAGTGGACAAAAGTACTTCACCTCCTATACTGTATTTGCTCCCTTTGGATTGCTGCAGCCCAAATGCATGACCTTACATTTTTTAACATTAAATCCCGCTGCCAAATTCTAGACCATTCTTCAAGCTTAGCTAGATCCCTCCTCATGTTATCTACACCTTCCTGGGTGTCTACTCTATTGCAGATTTTGGTATCATCCGCAAAGAGGCAAACCTTACCCGACAGCCCTTCCGCTATATCACTAACAAAGATGTTAAAAAGAATTGGACCAAGGACAGATCCCTGGGGCACACCATTGGTAACATCCTTCTCCTCAGAGTGAGCTCCATTTACCTGTACTCTTTGTCGCCTCCCACCCACCCAATTTCTAACCCAAGCAGTAACTTTAGGGTCCATTCCTAGGGTGCTCAGTTTGTTTATAAGTCGCCTGTGAGGAACAGTGTCAAAGGCTTTACTGAAATCTAAATACACCACATCTAGAGCTCTCCCTCGGTCCAACTCCCTGGTCACCCAGTCAAAGAAATCAATCAGATTTGTCTGACAAGACCTGCCTCTGGTGAATCCATGCTGCCTCGGATCCTGTAATCCGCTGGACTCCAGAAACCTCACTATTTTCTCTTTCAGCAGCGTTTCCAATAATTTACTCACCAACGAAGTTAAAGTAACCGGCCTGTAGTTTTCAACCACATCCTTACTTCCACTTTTGTGTAAAGGCACCACATGAGCCTTTCTCCAGTCCTTTGGCACCACTCCCGACTCCAACGAGGCATTGAAAAGGTCAGTCAGTGGAGTTGCTAGAACGTCCCCAAGTTCCCTCAGTATTCTAGGGTGTATCCCATCCGGTCCCATCGCTTTGTCTACTTTAAGTTGAGCTAGTTTCTCACGAACACAGTCTTCTGAAAATTGTTCAAGATGTCCCTCGCTTCTGTTCTTATTTGTGGGTGTTTTCTGAGGTCCTGCTCCTGGTTCTTCATCTGTGAACACAGAACAAAAATATTTGTTAAGCAATTCCGCTTTATCCTTATCAGCTTCTACATATTCCCCCCCCCCCTGCACCCTTGAGTCTGACAATACCACTTTTGCCCTTCCTCTTCTCACTAATATATCTGAAAAATGTCTTATCCCCCCATTTTATTGCATTGGCTATTTCCTCCTCCTTTTGAATCTTTGCCTTCTTGACTACTTTGCTAGCTTCTCTAAGTTTTTCCAAATACAGATGCCTGTCTTCCTCTCTCTGTGATCTCTTGTATTTCATGAAGGCCTCCCTCTTTTTCTTCACTTTTTCAGCTACTTCCTTCGAAAACCATAGCGGTCTCCTGTTCCTTTTGCCTTTATTTACCATTTTAATAAAAAGGTTGGTTGCCCTTAAAATACCCCCTTTCAGTTTTTGCCCACTGTTTTTCTACATCCCCCAGCTGTTCCCATCCCACTAACGACTCCCTGAGGTATTGGCCCATCTTCGCAAAGTTAGTCTTCCTAAAGTCTAAGATCCTCACCTTGGAATGGATTCTAACAACCCTAGTCCTAATACTGAACCACACCATCTGGTGATCACTGGATGCAAAATGATCTCCCACTACAACATCAGAAACACTTTCACCATTGGTAAGCACCAAGTCCAGTATGGCCCCTTCACGTGTGGGGTCTGTTACCAATTGCCTGAATAGTTCTCCCTGTAGAGAATCCAGGATCTCCTTACTTCTAGATGATACTGCAGCAGGAATGTGCCAATCAACATCTGGCATATTGAAATCTCCTATCAGTAGCACTTCCCCTTTCCTAGCAATGCTGCGTATGTCTTCAATTAACTCTTTGTCCACCTCTTCCTCTTGTGAGGGAGGTCTGTATATCACACCAATGCAAATAGATTTCTCTTTCCCTCTTTCTAGTTTAACCCACAATGCCTCCTCTCTCCCTTTTAAGCTCTGTAATTCCAAAGCTTTAATAGTAGTTTTTACATATAGTGCCACTCCTCCTCCCCTTGTTCCTACCCTGTCCTTTCTGAATAAAGTATAGCCAGGTATAGTTACATCCCAGTCATTTTTTTCTGTGAACCATGTTTCTGTAACTGCCACTAAATCCAAGTCAGCCACTCCCACCAAAGCTTCAACTTCAGGGATCCTATTTCCCATGCTACGGGCATTAATACACACTGCTTTCCATATGTTACCCCTGTTACCCATTTCCATAAAGGTATTTAATGTATCACCTACCTGGAGGCTTTCACTTACCTGTGGGCTTTCTTCACCCATCCCCAACAAATCTAGTTTAAAGCTCTCTTCAGTAGATTAGCCAGTCTACTACCAAAGATGTGTTGACCTTTCTTGGACAGATGGATGCCATCTCTGCAGACTCACGGGAATCTGACTCCGAGCATCGTCGGGGTTCCTCAGATAGGGGGTCCCCCGAGCGGGAGCGAAAGAGGAAGAATCGGCTTGCGAGGGCGGCATCGGAGGATGTCCCTGGCTCCTCGTGAGCTGGGTCTTGGACCCCGGACCGCAGTCCCACCGGGCCCGAGTCGGTAGCTGCTGAGTCTCCTGAGCTGGGTCTCAGGCTGACAGCCTTGGAGTGCAGATTGTCTGCTTTCATGGATCAGCAGCGGGTGCTGATGGCCAGCCTCGCTGGCGCTTCTGCCCCGACCACCGGGATGTCAAAGTCGACCCCGGAGACCGAGCCGATACTCGAAATCATGAAGGCTCGAGGTCGTCTTCGGTCGCGGTCACCCTCGACCTCCCAGTCGGGACTGAGGGCGTCGACGCCGGTGCCTTCGGCGTCGGGGCGGGTGATGCCGGGCCCCGTGCTGTCGGAGCCCGACTCCTCTTCGGACGAGTCCGCCTGGGAGACGGAGGATGAGGAGACCCCGATACCTTCAAGACTCGGTGCGTCCCGTCGGACTCACTGCAGTCTGAGCCCCGGAGTAGGTCCCCTCCGGAGGATACCCGGTTCTCGAAGTTCGTGTGGGATATGGGCACTGCTTTGCCAATCCCGGCGCATCCCGAGGAGGAGCCGAAGAGCTCGCGGCCCTCCAGTATGACTCTCCTCCGAAGGAGGCCTTTACTGTGCCGGTTCCTCCGATGCTGGAACGGCTCCTCTTCCGGATGTGGGAGGCACCGGCCTCGGCGCCGGTTCTGAGCAAGCGGGTCGATTCCATTTATCGACTCCATAAGAGCCCTGGTTTTCAAAAGGCGCAGCTACCGCACCATTCCATGGTGGTGGAATTGGCCATTCATCGTCTGAAAAGTCAGAAGATGCACTCCGTGGTGCCCCCTGGCAGGGAGACCCGGAACCTGGATGCGTTCGGTAGAAAGTGCTTCCAGGGCTCGATGCTTGCTTGCCGTGTCCAGTCTTACCAGCTGTACATGGGCATGTACTTGCAAGACCTGGCAAAGGAGCTTGCCGGGTTCTCTGCTGGTCTCTCCGGGGAACCTTTGCAGAGGTTCAGGTCCTTGTCTTCGGGGATCCGGGAATACTCTAAGTTCATGTTCCGAGCGGCCTACAATGGCTTCGAGGCTTCGGCCCGGGTTGCGGCTGCCAGCATTGCGGCTCGACACCAGGCATGGCTGCAGTCATCGGACCTCGAACCATGGTTTCAAGACAAGTTGGTCGATGTCCCTTGCCGAGGTAAAAACCTTTTTGGCAAGCCCATGGACGAGAAGGCCGCTGAGCTCGAGACCGAGCACCTCACGAGGACAAGGCTGTCTCAAAAGACTTCTGCCCCTTCACACAAGAAGAAGGGCTCCGGTAAAAAGCCCTTTTACCCGAGGAAGGCGACTGCCTACAAACAGTTCCCAACTTACCAGGCCTCCCCCGCTCCCCCACAGGGTCAGCAGGCCAAGGGGCAGGGACATGGGCCCCGTAGGCAGAAAGCCCCCAAGCCTCCGGCTCCTGTTCCTTCTCAGCAGGGTGGGGGTTTTTGACTCCCAAGGCATAGCCTCTCCGTCTCTGCTGTCCTATCCCTGCACAGGAGGTCGCCTAGCCCTGTTTGACCACCGGTGGCCACCCATTACAGGGGACAACTGGGTCTTAAGCATAGTCCAAAAGGGCTACCTGCTTTATTTTCATCAGTTGCCTCCTCCCTATTTTCCAGGAGAGCCTCCAAGTCCTCCTCTCCATACAGCCCTCCTCCTGCAGGAGCTCCAGGGTCTGTTACGAGACCAGGCGGTGGAGCCTGTGCCTCCCCACCTCCAAGGTCACGGGTTTTACTCCAGGTACTTCCTAGTACCAAAGAGAACAGGGGATCTCAGGCCTATTCTCGACCTCAGAAATCTCAACAGGTTCTTACAGAAGGAAAAGTTCAAGATGCTTACTCTTGGAACACCTCTGCCCTACCTCCAGTAGGGAGATTGGCTATGCTCTTTAGATCTAAAGGATGCGTACACTCACATTCTCATTCATCCAGACCACAGAAAGTACCTCAGGTTCATTGTGGGAGGAAACCATTATCAGTACAGAGTGCTGCCCTTTGGCCTCACCTCCGCCCCCAGAGTCTTTACCAAATGCCTGGCAGTGGTGGCGGCTTACTTGAGAAATCAAGGTATCTTTGTCTTCCCCTATCTGGACGACTGTCTCATCAGGGGTCAGACGTGCCAGGAGGCCAGGCAAGCCACCCTCCGAACGATTTCTCTACTACAGCATCTGGGATTTGTCATAAACTTCGCAAAGTCCACTTTGCTCCCCTCCCAAAACTTAGAGTTCATAGGGGCAAGACTGGACTCTCTGCAGGCAAAAGCTTTCTTGCCAGAAGACAGAGCCCAAAGACTGATGACCTTGGCAAACCAGTTTCTCAGCAGGTCACTGGTCTCCGCGAGGCTCTGCCTGAGGCTTCTTCGCCACATGGCTTCGACAGTGCATGTCACACCCCATGCCAGGCTTCATATGAGGCCTGCACAATGGTGCCTCAGAACTCAGTGGTCGCAGGCCACAGGGAGCCTCAGAGACAGAGTAAGGGTGTCCAGACCATTCCTGCACTCCCTACGTTGGTGGCTGCATCTCCCCAACTTACTGAAAGGGATGCCCTTTCAGCCACCTGGGTTCACAGTGGTATTGACCACCGATGCCTCTCTACAGGGCTGGGGTGCACACTGTCTGGGCAAGTGCACTCAGGGCCTGTGGTCTCCCTGGGAGGCCCAGCAGCAGATCACTCTACTGGAGCTTCGGGCTATTCGCCTAGCCCTCAAGACTTTCTCTCAAACCCTGGCTCACCAGTCTGTTTTAGTGCAGACAGACAATCAGGTAGCCATGTTTTATGTGAACAAACAGGGAGGCACTGGGTCCAGGCTCCTTTGTCAGGAGGCGCAGGACCTTTGCTTGTTTGCGCTCCGGCACAACATGTTGCTCAAGGCAGTTTATCTCCCTGGCCAGGAAAATTACCTACCAGACAGGTTGAGCAGAATTCTGCAGCCACACGTGTGGCAGCTCCATCCCTTGGTAGTTCAGAAGATCTTCCTGAGATGGGGACTTCCATCCATAGATCTTTGCCAGTCCCCTGAACAGACAGCTGCCCCAGTTCTGCTCCAGGCAACCGCATCCTCTGAGACTAGCAGCAGATGCTTTTCTAATTTCCTGGTCCCAAGGCCTCCTATATGTGTTTCCTCCCACGCCTCTGGTGGCCCGAACCCTGTTCAAAGTTCTAAAGGACCAGGCCTCGGTCCTTCTGGTAGCCCTCAGTTGACTGAGACAACCTTGGTTCCCACTTCTGCTTCAGCTAGCAGTGGACACTCTACTACCTCTAGGGTTGCAGCCCGACCTTCTGTCTCAAGACCAGTGGTCTCTTCTGCACCCCATCTCAAATCTCTCAATTTGATGGCCTGGAAGCTGCAAGGGTAGTTTTGGCTCCTTGGGGCCTACCTCCTGAAGTTGAAGAGGTCGTCCTGGCCTCTAGGAAGCGGTCCACTAGAAAAACCTATGCCCTGAAGTGGAAGAGGTTTTCTGTGTGGTGTCAGCTGAGTACAGAAGATCCTTTTTCCTGTACTGTACCAGTGGTGCTTCAGTACCTGCTACACTTATCCAAGCAGGGCCTTGTCCAATTCTGTTTGGGTCCACCTCTCAGCTCTAGCACCTCACCACTCACTGGTGGAGGGACACTCTATATTGGTTCACCCCTTGGTGTCCCGGTTCCTCAGAGGTTTGCTCTTACTCAAACCTCCTGTCCGTCTTCCGGCCCCTGAGTGGGAGTTGAATGTGATCTTGCAGCAACTGACTCGCCCACCTTTTGAGCCGATGGCTACTTGTCCTCTCCGCTTCCTTTCCTGGAAGACACTCTTCATAGTAGCCTTAACCTCGGCCAGACAGGTGAGTGAGCTTCAGGCCCTAGTCTGTGACAGGCCTTACACCCGCTTCTATAGGAACAGGGTAGTCCTTAGAACTCATCCAAAGTTCCTCCCTAAAGTTGTCTCCTCTTTCCACCTCAACCAGGAGGTGGTTCTTCCAACATTCTTCCCTAGGCCTCATGCAAGCCAGGCTGAAACGGTCCTGCATACCCTGGACTGTAGGAGGGCCTTATCCTTCTACCTTGACCGTACGCAAGGACATAGAAGGGTTACTCGGCTCTTCATCTCTTTTGACCCTAATAATTTGGGGTTGGCTGTGTCCAAGTGTACCTTGTCCATATGGGTGGCTAACTGTATCACCTGGGCTTACAGGGCGGCTGACCTTCCCTTGCAGGGTCGGGTCACGGCCCATCGTGTCAGGGCAATGGCTGCCTCAGTAGCTCATCTCCGCTCTGTACCGTTGGCAGACATCTGCAGGGCTGCAACTTGGTCCTCAAGCCTGACGTTTGCAGCTCATTACTGCCTAGAGAGGAAGTCCCATAGGGACAGTGCTTTTGGCCAGGCAGTACTCCGGAATCTCTTTGAGGTTTAGGCAACTCCTGCCCTCCAGCCCTCCGTTGGGCTACCGGTGGAGGTTCTTTCAGTGAAAAGCCTTTCTTTGATGGTGGGACTAGAGGGCGTTCTCTTGTTCAGCCTGGGTTCCTTGGTAGTAGTTGCTCACCTTTAACAGGTGTTCTCCAGGAGCAGCCGGAATCAGTCCTCACAACCCTCCCTCCTCCCCTGGGAGTTGCAGTTGTACATAGTTTATTTTACATTTTTGTGTGCTCTTTTTTAGCTATGTCTTTTGACTGAGCAAGATGGCACCTTTAGGAGGAAAGGGGACCGCGCATGCGTGCAATATTCCCAAAGGCTTTCATAGAAAAGCTGGGGAAATGCTCCGCAGGGGGCTCCATCGACGTCGATGTCACCCATATGTGAGGACTGATTCCTGCTGCTCCTGGAGAACACCTGTTACAGGTGAGTAACTACTCTTTCTCTCGAAGGTCATGTCACAGCTCACAATGTGAGAGCAATGGCAGCCTCTATGGCTAACCTTCGCTCTGTGTCCATTGATGATATTTGTAGAGCAGCCACTTGGGCTTCGGTACACGCCTTTGCAGACCACTACTGCTTAGAAAAGGACCCCGGTCGGGATGCCTCGTTTGGCCAAGCTGTTCTCCAGCATTTCTTTCAGACTTGGAACAACTCCTACCCGCCATCCCGGGTTTCGATGCCAGAGATCCATGGGAGGAAGCATGATCCATCTCATCCTGAGTTTCGCAGCTTTCTGAGGTCATCTCCCTGGCATCTCTCAGCTGGGGAGTCCCCATATGTGAAAACTACATTCCTGTTTGTTCCTGGAGATAGCGTAGTTACTCACCTGTAACAGGTGATCTCCGAGAAAAGCAGGAATTAAGTCTTCACAACCCACCCACCTCCCCTTGAAGTTGTCTTTCTCTCTCTCTCTCTCTCTCTCTCTCTCTTTATCTCCTCTCCTTTGTCTCGGCTATAAACTCAACTGAAGAGGGAGAGTTGGAAAGGCGGGAAGGCAGCGACGCAAGCGCAGTGGGATGCTTCCAAAAGCTTTCCTATTGTATGCTGGGGAGCGTTCCTGCGCAGGCTCCGTCGGTACCGACGCTACCGATATGTGAAGACTTAATTCCTGCTGTTCCTGGGGATCACCTGTTACAGGTGAGTAACTACGCTTTAGCAACCATTCACAATCATTTGTTAGAGCAAATGTAGCCAAAAGTGTAGATGGAACTACAGATGCCAAACCAGAGTTATTTAATACAGCAGAGACATTCAAGGAATCAGCCTGTTGCAGATCAGGAACCTCAGATCCTCCTAAGGTTTTCTTAGCAGATGGTAAATAATAAACTATAGTCATAGGGGGATGCAACTCTGGTAGAACCCCCAAAATTTCAGAGATACATTTTAAATATATTTTGAGCAGAAATCAATGAAGGCTTGGGAAAGTTAATAAATCTCAGATTATCAAATCTCAAAATTTGTTCTAATTGCTCAATCTCAGCCTTAATCATAGTCATATCTTTAGTAAAAGATTCAGGGTACCCTTCCAGATTAGTAGTTCTTATGATAGTCCGTCACTGAGGTTCGCAGAGGTAAAATACCTTCAGCATTGTTGTGAATGACTAACTTGGACTTGCACAGACAAAACTTGTATTTGTGGCACAAAAACTTCTCCCAACTTCATTATTGCTGACCAAATCATTTCCAAGGTGAATTCTTCCGGGCCATTCAAAGGAAAGACAAATGGAGTTCCTGCTGCTCCCAACTCACCAGCTGTGGGTACCACACCAGTGACTGGGGCCTGCATTGCGGCAAAAAGACTGTTGCAGCTCCCTTGTCCTCAGATTGAACATCAACAAGTGGATGTCCCTGCGGGACCAACACAGTTCCCATGTCATGTCTGGGAGTCAGTCCTTGTTGGGGCGCTGACACAGTGCACTCCAGCAAGCATTCTCCCACTGTCTCTCCAAGCTCACTCAGGGACACCATTTTGGAGGTCTCCACAACTCAGGGGAGGAGATATCTGCGCCCAAGAAAGATACCAAACCACCCGACTGGCATCGAGAGAGCCAGGCTTTTTTCCCCTGACAACAATGACTGCTGCTCTGGACATAGTAAGAAGAAATCAAGGGGACTAGACCCCACAAGTAAAGCCAAAGAGGTCTGTCGGGCAACAGAGAGCTTCTTGCCTGACTTAGCCTTCCTCTTGCCAGACAGGAATGACAAACACACTACTCCATCTTTTCCTCCTCTTTTTATTCAATGTTCCTCCTAGCACACTCGCATTAACAGCCAGCATGGGCAGCAAAGTTCCATATCCATGCTTCATGGGAGGTCTGGACTGGGATGTCTGGCATATCCAGGACACTATACAAAATACTCTGTTGACATCACTGTCCCTGCTCCATCCTGTTTGTTCCCAGGAATGCCCTCAACCACTCCCATTTTGGAACACCTGAACTTGGACATTCTGTCCACGAGGAAGTTCAGATCTGCATGGTTCTGTAATAGCACTTTCTACATCCCTGTCATTTGCATGTCCATATTGCTCATTTCGGATGTCCAAGTCAGATCTATTTCTTGTAAATTACCCCATATTCTTTTGCTCTTTTAATATGCCAACAATATATAGAATCCCCCAAAAGAATAGCAATATAACTTCAATAAGAAAAAATACATATTTATGTCAGACCAGCAAATATGTCAACAACAGAATGTGATTTATTGTATTTTATAATTTAAAAAAACCTCTTCAGTGTTCAATAATCTAAATTTTATAGATTTCCTTTCAATCAATCAAAAAATCATCCAACATAGCACCATGTGTTGAACCCCTTAATTCAGAAAAAAGGTTCTGCATCAGGGACAATCAGTACTTGGCTTTCTCCACAGTTGAGCCAGTCATTTCCAAACTTATCAGTCAGGCAATCTTCTTATTCACCATTTCTTTCCATTCATCACATCAGTAAAGATGGCAGTGGCATTTTCCTCCAGTTCCTGCTATATAAAGCAAATTTTCCAGGAACAAGTAGGACGTCCGTCCTCACTTATGGGTGACATCGGCACCGACGGAGCCCACGTGGAGCAATTCCCCAGCTTTCAAATAAAGCCTTTGGGATTGCTGTCACGCATGCATGGTCCTCTTCCTGCCCAAAGGTGCCATCTTGCTCAGTCTCCCTTTTTCCGCAGAGCCCTTCAGATGCACATCTCGTCCCTCGGAAAATGTTTTCTTGATTTCGGCCCTTTGGCCTTTTTTCCAGTAGCACCGGTCCTCTCCCATCCTCCCTTTCGCCCCTACTCCGGCTGTGGGCTTGGGGATCCCTTTTTTGACTCTCTTTAGTGTTTTTTCTTTCGGGCCCCTTTCACACCCTTTTTTCCCCAACTGCTGGCCTCGAGGGTTTTCGACCTCGCAGGGACCCTTTTTTCCCCCATGGCCATCAGTTTTAAGAAAAGAGACAGATGCTCCAAAAATATGTCACTCACGGACACCCACGATTGCTGTCTATGGTATCTGGGGGCTGACCACAACCTGAAGCTCTGCTCACTTTGTAAGAAAATGTCTGCTAAGGCCTTGCTAAGCCGCAAGCAGAAGTCCAATGATATTTTCTGCAAGGCAGCCCCGGGATCCCCAGTGGCACCTTGCCTTACTGAGGGGTCCCCCGCAGTGACCCCGTGCCCCAGGCGTCACTCCGATCCTGGTTTGCCCGAGGTGGAATGGCGAAAGAAGAAGACCACCTCTAAGTCGCTGTCAGGGGCTCCAGATAGGCGCGAGCACTCTCACACTGGTTCCCTTAGCCCTCCCTGGCATTCCCGAGGGTCGGACAATGAGCGGCTTCAAAAGGTACCTCATACGGACACGGAGGTCTCTGGCAATGGCGCCCAGTCGTCCCGGTGAGGACCCCTCTCCTCCTCCACACCAGACCCGATAACCTCAGCATTGGTGTTGCAGGGACCCACTCCCGAGTGGGAGTCCCCGTATGCTGGCACTGGAGTGCAGCGTTTCTGCCTTCCTCACTACCCAGAAGGCACTTTTGCCCAGCACAGCTGGCTTGCGCCCCGAGACTGAGGGTCACCCGGTTGGATCCCAAAAACTGCCTTGGAAACCCCCAAGAGCTCTGGGCCTCATGAGAGTCTTTGCACCGGTCTCGCTCACCATCCCGTTCCTTGGGGTGTGAGCCTCGGCCACAGGGTGCGGGGATCAGCCTGACTCTGAGTCCTTTTCAGACCTCTCAGGCTGGGAATCGGACGGAGACACTTCCCCGGAGACCCGTGCCCATAGGGATCTCTCCTCTGACCCATCCCCGCCTGGCTTGCAAAGGTGGTCGCCTCCCGAGGACACCTTTTTTTTGGCGTTTGTATGGGATATGGCTCAGGCCCTCACTCTGCTGATGCAGACCGAGGAGGAGCTGAGGGCAGAGGAGCTTGACATCTTGCAGTACGAGTCTCCGCCCAGGGAGTCTCTTACTGTTCCAGTACCGTTCATCCTATCCCGGCTGCTGCTATGCATGTGGGAAGCACCCGCCTCAATCCCTATTGTCAGTAGAAGACTCGATGCCATCTATAGGGTCCAGTGCGCCCGGGGTTTCGGTAGACCCAACTTCCTCACACCTCCATGGTAGTCAAATCTGTGATGCGAAAATAGAAGAGCCTGAAGTCGCACTGCCTGGTAGGGAATCCTGTGCCCTCGACACCCTTGGGCACAAGGCTTGCCAAGGATCCATGCTGGTGTGTCGTGTCCAGGAGTACCAATTGTATATGGGCATGTTTCTTCGCAACCCTGCCAAGGAGCTCGGCGGCTTCACTGCAGGCCTGGGTAGGGAGCATCTCCTCAGGTTCCAGACCCTCTTGAGGTCGGTCGCAAACTGCTCGAAATACCTTTCCTGTGCCATATACGACGAATTAGAGTCTTCTGCCCATGTAGCGGTGACTGGCATCGGGGACCGACGCTAGGCATTGCTCCAGTTTTCGGACCTAGAGCAGTGGGTCCAGGAGAAGCTCCTGAATGTCCCCTGCCTCGGCAAACAGCTGTTCAGCAAGCCCATGGAAGACAAGGCAGCCGAGATCGAAGTGGAGTTCGTGACTCGCACCCGTCTCTCTCGCAAAACCTCCTCGCTTCCACGGAAGAAGCAGCACACCAAAAATCCTTTCTTCCAGAGGAAAGGGCTCCCCTACTGTGGATACCCACCATACCCGCCTACTCCTTTGCCGACGACCAGCACTCAGGGCAAAAGGGGTGCTCAAGGTCACCGGAAACCCAAGAGGCCCAAGACCCAGCCACCAGCGCCATCCCAGCCAGCCCCGGGGTTTTGACGCTGAACACATAGCTTCTGGCCCCCCAGGAACGCTTCCACCCGTGGAATGACACCTGTCTTTTTGCTCCCGAATGGACGGCTATTACATCGGACACCTGGGTCTTGCAGGTGATCTGGGACGGGTATCGTCTTCATCTAGATAGACTTCCTCCTCCCTTCTCCCCAGCGGAACTTACTCAGCTTCCCTCACACCAGGCTTGCTTGCAAGAGCTGAACAATCTCCTTGGTCAACAGGCGGTTGAAAGAGTTGCGCCGCACCTCCAGAGTCAGGGATTTTATTCCTGGTACTTTCTCCAGGACCAAGCAGGAAGTCAGTCCTCACTTATGGGTGACATCGGCGCCGATGGAGCCCCTGTGCGGAGCATTTCCCCAGCTTTCTAAGAAAGCCTTTGGGAATACTGCACGCATGTGCGGTCCCCTTCCCGCCTAAAGGTGCCATCTTGCTCAGTCTCTCTTTTTCTGTGGAGCCCATCGGACATCTGTCCGAGTCACCCAGAAAAGTTGACGTTTTTTCGAAGATTTCTTCGCTTTTTTCTCCGAGTTCGACGCTGGTTCCCCTTCCCGCCGGGTTCGGTACACCGGTATCGAGCCTGTTTTCTATTTTTTGTTTTTTGCCCTTCGTGGCTGGCGTTCGCGCCCTTTTTTCTGTTTTCCCTGGAAGGCTGGTCTTTTGACCTCGCGGGGGTCCTTTTTTCCCTGATGGCTTCCAGTGGTTTCAAGAAGTGTGATCGGTGTAAGAAACTAATGTCTCTCACCGACACACACTACTGCTGCCTTCGGTGCCTCGGCCCAGATCATGATCCCATGATCTGTGGCCCGTGTGGCAAAATGTCCACCAAGGCACTTCGAAGCCGTCAGCACCAGAAGGAAAGGATTTTTTTTGGATTCTGCCGCCGGCCAGGCCCGGACCTCGTCTGAGGCCTCGACGTCTCGGGAGTCTGATCCCGAGCATCGCTGGGGTTCCTTGGACAGGGGGTCCCCCGACCGGGAACGCAAGAGGAAGAAACGGCTCGTGAGGGCGGCGTCGGAAAAGGTCCCTGGTTCCTCAAGAGCCAGGTCTAAGACCACCGACCGCCGTCCCGGGCCTTTGGAGCAGGAGAAGCCGTCCAAAGTACCTCGTGTAGAGCCGGAGACCGTCGGACACGTAAGTCCTCTAGTCCTCGTGGACTCTCCTCCGAGGGAGCCGACGTCGGATCCAGCGCCGGCGGGGCCCGAGTCGATGGGTGCTGAGTCTCGTGAGCTTGGACTCAGGCTGACAGCCTTGGAGTGCAGATTGTCTGCCTTCATGGAGCAGCAGCGGGTACTGATGGCCAGCCTCACTGGTGCATCTGCCCCGACCACCGGGACATCGATGTCGAAGTCGACCCCGGAGACCAAGCCGATACTCGAGACCATGAAGGCTCGAAGTCGTCCTCGGTCAAGGTCTCACTCGACCTCCCGCTCGGAGGGCGTCGACGCTGGTGCCTTCGGCGTCGGGGCAGGTGCCACCTCGACCCGCGCAGTCGGAGCCCCTCGACTCCTCTTCGGATGAGTCATCATGGGAGATGGAGGACGAGGAGTCCCCCGACACCTTCCGGACTCGGTGCGTCCCTTCGGACTCACCGCAGTCCGAGCCTCGGAGTAGGTCCCCTGTGGAGGACACCCGGTTCTCGGAGTTCGTGCGGGACATGGCCAAGGCCTTGGCGATTCCCGTGGACCCCGAGGAGGAGCCTCGAGTCGAGGAGCTCGAGGCCTTCCAGTATGACTCTCTTCCGAAGGAGGCCTTTACTGTTCTGGTTCCTCCGATGCTGGAACGGCTCCTCTTCCGGATGTGGGAGGCACTGGCCTCGGCGCCGGTCTTGAGCAAGCGAGTCGATTCCATTTATAGACTCCGTAAGAGCCCTGGCTTCCAAAAGGCACAGCTGCCGCACCATTCCATGGTGGTGGAATCGGCCATGCATCGTTTGAAGAGCCAGAAGATGCACTCCGTGGTGCCCCCCGGCAGGGAGGCCCAGAACCTGGATGCTTTCGGCAGAAAGTGCTTCCAGGGCTTGATGCTTGCTTGCTTGCCATGTCCAGTCATACCAGCTGTACATGGGCATGTACCTCCGAGACCTGGCAAAGGAGCTTGCCAGTATCTCCAGGAACAAGCAGGAATGAGTCTTCACATGTGGGTACGTCGGCGCCGACGGAGCCCGCATGGGAATGCTCCCCAGCATCCAATCAGAAGGCTTTTGGGAGCATCCCTCGCGCCTGCGCGGTGACTTCCCGCCTTTCCACCTGCCTCTCCCCAGTTTTCGTTTTTCCGCGGAGCCAGCAGGACGTACCTCCTGTCACCGCAGAAATTTTTTCTCAAATATCCTTTTGTTTTTGTTTTCTTGTGGTCGCGGCTTTTTCCCGCCGATACCGGCATCGCCGGTGCGCTAATTTTCTTTATCCCTTCTTTTTCCCTCCAACAAAGAACCAGTTTCTGTTTCTCTTTAGAGGCCTACGGGCCCTTCCAACATGGAGCCTTCTTCCCCTAAGAAGTGCCTTCACTGTGGAAACTTAGTTTTCGTTTTAGACTCCAACGCCTGGTGTCTAACCAGTTTGGGGCCTGACCCTTGTTCCCCCAATTCATTGGGCTTTAGTGTCAGGAGAAGACCTTCTCTCTTTCGGGTGTCCCTCGACGCCGTCTTTCCTCCTGAGGTGCGGATACCGGTTTATTCTTCTCTCCGGGATCAGGTAACCCACAAACAGTCTGTTAAGACTAGCCAATCCTTGAGGGGTAAGTCTTATGCCCGGCATGATGACGGCTCCGGCCTTCCCCTCAAGACATCATTGGCAAGAAAACCCTGGCGGGAGTCTTCGGGCTCCAAAGCATTCACGGGGTTTCAGGTTGTTCCTGGGGTTCACTCCTCACAGAACATACCTGAGCCATGCTCGGGGGTGGTATCCGCTTCGAGCGGTACCAATCCCCCGGCATCGGCATCAGCGTCGAGTGCTCCACTCTTCGCCGAGGATCGTCAACTGGTGTCCTCGGTGCCTTCGGGGCCGATCGACTCTACCCAGACTGGCTTTCCTGCACCCCGGCCATGCGCGGGGTCGGTACCGGCTTCGAGCGGTACCGATTCCCTGGCATCGGCGCCGGTGTCGAGTGACTTGCTCGTCACCGGGGATCGACGGGTGTCCAAGCATTGTGGAACCTGTGTCTTTTGGGGATATTGCTAGGTACGTATGACCTAGATTGGCCACTGTTGGAAACAGGATACTGGGCTTGATGGACCTCGGTCTGACCCAGTATGGCATGTCTTATGTTCTTATGTCCTCGGTTCCTTCGGGGCCGATCGATCCGACCCGAACGGCCTCTCCGGCAACCCACCCAGGCGCGGGGTTGGTACCTACTTCGGGCGGTGCCGATTCCCCGGCGTCGAGGCCAGTGTCGAGTGCTCCGCTCGTCACTAGGGGCCGTCATCCGGGGTCCCCGGGGCCCTCGGTCGATATGACCCGAACTGGGTTCCCTCGGCCCGGACCAGCCGCAGGGTGGGTTCCGGCTTCGAGCGGCGCCGATGCCCCGGCGTCGGTGTCGAGTGTCCCATTCTCCACCGGGGCTCGTCGTCGAGTGTCCTGGGCCTCGGGGCCGACCGATACGCCACGGTTGGGTTTTCCTCCATGCTTGGAGGGGGTACCGGCCTCTAGCGGTACCGATACCCCGACCTCGGCGTCGGTGTCGAGTATTCCCCTCTTCGCCAGGCGTCGTCTGCGGATGTCCTCGGTGCCTTCGGCGCCGATCGAGGCGATTCCGCTTGACCTTCAGGGATCGGCATCGCCGGCACCTCCCCTGGCGCCAGTGAACCCCAGGCGGGCATCGGTAACCTCGCTCGGGTCGATGCCCAGTCTAGAATCGTTGTCCAGCCTGGATGACTGGGTTCCGGCACGCTTCGGGTCCGATCCATGTCCCCTCCGGCTACACAGTGCCAAGGATAATCACCGAAGTTCCCCGGTGGCCTCGGTACCGCCTCAGCAATCCCCGCTGCCTGCTGCGAGGACCTTACCGCCCCCAGCGCCGGTATCGAGGTCGACTCCATCGGTGTCGTCGATCTGTTCTATGCCTAGCTTGGAATCGATACCGGGAACCGACGATGCAGTACTCACTGCCTCAAACCGGAGCAGTCGGTATCTCTCTCCCTCTAGCGGGCTTCCTTCTGGCGCTCAAGCTGCTGAAGCCACATCAGCATACCCTGGAATAGTTCACCTGGGAGATCCTTCCTTTCAGGAATTTCTCCTTGCTATGGCAGCCTTTCTTGCCATTCCTATTCCTGATCCTACTCTTACCCAGAGTCCTGCAGGAGTAGCAAGCTTTATGCTTCCTTTGCATCCTTCCTTGCAGGATCTCCTTCTAGGGATTTGGCAGTCACCCCTGAGAGTTCCAGCGCCGTCTACAGATATGCATGTTCTGTATCAGGTGCCCCCCTCTCCGGGGTTTCAGAAAAACCAGCTCCCACATCATTCTATTGTAGTGGAGTCAGCGATGAGGAAAGTCAGTAGTAAGAAGAAGCATTCTTCCTACCCTCCAGGTCGCGCATCCAAGACACTGGATGCCTTTGGACGTCGAACCTTCCAAACTTCGATGCTGGCTTCAAGGATTATCTCATATATTTTTTATACGAGTCTAACGCTTCGGGAGGTCACGGAGAAGTTATCTCTTCTGTCTCCCTTCTTGTCAGAACCTAGGGCCTCTGACTATTCCTTGCTCCTTTATCATAGCAGGAATATCGCTTGGTTTCTCTCCCGTGCTGCTCTAGACGCTTTCGAGTCTGTTAGCAGGTCCTCGGCTATTGCCATTGGAGCACATCGTACAGCCTGGCTCCAGGATTCAGACTTGAACAGATGGGCACAACATACACTGGGTAACTCTCCGTGTACTGGGGAAAATCTTTTCAATAGAGAGGCTTTTACGTCAGGTTGCTCAGTGCTCCACTGACTTTCCTAAGTCTGGGAACCGTCCTAAGCCGCCTTCTTCCCCAGGATGGAGGAAATGCCCTACCAAACCTTCTTTCCCTAGGAAAAGAAAGTGTCCTCCTCCTTCTGCCCATCCTCCAGCTGTGCCCCAGCCTGGGGCATCTTGTCCTGGTCTGAAGTTCCCAGGCTCTCACCAGGCTACCCAGAACCAACATCCATAGGCTACAATTTAACTTCTTATTACCAGAAGTTTGCTCTTCCACCGCTGCGCGGTGGTGTTCTTTCAGTATGCCGGGGTACTTTGCCCATGGGCTGCCATGCCCTCCTCTTCTTATTACTCGAAGGGAGATCGCCACTGTGGACATTCTTCCTTCAGCTGACTTGCCTTGTGGTACGTCACCCCAACCCCTATCTCTCAGGGTTCCCCTGCTGGAGCGGGTACATACTGGAACATCTTTCTCCCTTCCAGGGTAGATTTCCTGTTATCCTTAACGCATGCTCTGGACATCTGACAGGGCCAGGGTATCCGCGCTCCCTTCGTCTGCATTTTCCCTGTTTTAATACGAGGGAATCCCCTCGGCCATTGGTTTAGTGGCTGGGCGTGCAGGAGCCCGGTGAGTGCTTTCTGCCTGCAAGCACTCTCTGCAGGCCGTCTTCTTCAGGCCATATCTTTTTATGACGTGGCGTCAGGCCTGACTCCTGACGTTTTTATCTCATGATTCTTCTCTATGATCTCTGCAACCGTCAGAGAAGCTTCCCACTATGGGGGGGGGGCTTCGTCTCTGGGGGTCCTCTTCATAGAAGCGGCTTGTATAGTCCTTCCAGGGCTATATAGCTAATTATGCCCTCTGGTCTCTCTTTGGGATACCGAGGTCAAAGCTTTCCGCGTGAATGTCCAAGGAGTTCCCAATCTGGCGGGACTCTGCCCCCTTTTTTTCCTTGCAGCTTGGCATTCTGTTTTCTGCCCCGCTTGGACAGCGCATGCCCTTCTACTGGGCATGATACCCCTGAGTCCCTTGGCTGGGTCTTCCTGGTATCTTGATCTGTGCGCTTCTTGTCCTTGGGACACATCAGGAGCCTAAAGTACTCCTGATGTGCTCTTACCAGATTGATAGTTAAACACTAATTCAAGGGCCAATTTTATAGAGTGTGAAAATTACTGTTCCCAGAATTCACTCCAAATATATCACTAATGTCGTAACAAGCGCTATTCTTCATTCCTCATCAGATGCTTAATGTGAACAAAAGTGCACCTATTTCTCACAAACACGAGGTCTCAGACTTGAGAGAATGTGGCCATTAATGACCTACTAGTCTCCCGTATTTGCATCAATGACCTCTTTCAAAAATAATGTGCACTCTAACCATTCTCTAATTGCTCATATAGAGGAATCTTCAAACTTGCTTATATATATGTTCCTCCTTATTGAAAAGCTACAATAAAACAATTGGCGTAAAAGCTTCCTGTTTTTTAAAATATCTGCCTCCCAATGCCGTTCATGGGCATTGCCGACGCGTTTCTCCTCGCGGTTCTTCAGGGGACGTTTTACTTAATGCCAAGCTTCCTTAATAGCTATATTTCAAATATCTAAAAGAACAAAGACAAAAATAACAAACAACACCAGTTCCATTACTCACAACTTTGGCTGTTACAAAGCTACAACTAATAAAACCCTCTACAATACATAACCTAAAACTATTTCAACTATCACCTAAGTCTTGAGTGTTTTAGAACTCACTTGATGCTGCCCACATTTTCGCTCAACACCATACTTGCTGTCCAAGCATATTCAACTGGTGAAAAACGCCGCGCATGCGGTTTCAGATCCCTCTGCAAATTTAAAGCCCTCCTCTTACGACTGCTGGATGTAATGGACTATGGTTAACTTTACGGGAGCAATATTGGATTTTTGAGTTGGGCTCGGTAGCGCCGGCGGGGCTAAATGAGAAGATTGAATGGCGGTCGTGTTTGTTTTAACTGAGATTTGGAGTTGGTTATATAAGCAATAGGAGCTTTGTGGAGGTTGTCTGTTTGACAGTGGGAGAGCAAGGAGGACAGCCTGAGGGGTTCTTCTTTGTTATCACTGAAAGGGAACGTTATTGGCTCTCAGCTTGCTCTCAAGGGACCATCTAGTGCGGTGGTTTTTGAATAGAATTTTTAGCAGAGCCCTAGTCGTAAGAGGAGGGCTTTAAATTTGCAGAGGGATCTGAAACCGCATGCGCGGCGTTTTTCACCAGTTGAATATGCTTGGACAGCAAGTATGGTGTTGAGCGAAAATGTGGGCAGCATCAAGTGAGTTCTAAAACACTCAAGACTTAGGTGATAGTTGAAATAGTTTTAGGTTATGTATTGTAGAGGGTTTTATTAGTTGTAGCTTTGTAATAGCCAAAGTTGTGAGTAATGGAACTGGTGTTGTTTGTTATTTTTGTCTTTGTTCTTTTAGATATTTGAAATATAGCTATTAAGGAAGCTTGGCATTAAGTAAAACGTCCCCTGAAGAACCGCGAGGAGAAACGCATCGGCAATGCCCATGAACGGCGTTGGGAGGCAGATATTTTAAAAAACAGGAAGCTTTTACGCCAATTGTTTTATTGTAGCTTTTCAATAAGGAGGAACATATATATAAGCAAGTTTGAAGATTCCTCTATATGAGCAATTAGAGAATGGTTAGAGTGCACATTATTTTTGAAAGAGGTCATTGATGCAAATACGGGAGACTAGTAGGTCATTAATGGCCACATTCTCTCAAGTCTGAGACCTTGTGTTTGTGAGAAATAGGTGCACTTTTGTTCACATTAAGCATCTGATGAGGAATGAAGAATAGTGCTTGTTACGACATTAGTGATATATTTGGAGTGAATTCTGGGAACAGTAACTTACCAGATTGATGGCATCATCTGTCCCTCACGCAAACATGCTGCTCTTTCCATGGCTCTGCCTCCTGCACCGCAGAAATAGATTCTCGATATTCTTCTGGTGGGTATTGGATGAATCTTTTTTCCGTCACATCCCCCGTGGGGGTGTTTCTCCTATGGCCCAGTGGCAGGCCTGGATTCTCAGTATGATTTTTCATGTACTGAGTCTTCACATGTTTTGGTACCCTGGGTGGGCATAGGCCCTGCCCATCTATACTGTCCCTGTATAGGTATACATCTCCGTATATATATATATATATATCTGATATCTATATATATATATATGCCGATCTTGCCTGGACATATCTATTCCGGTATGTATAGATTTCTCCAGGACCAAGCAGGAAGTCAGTCCTCACATATGGGTGACGTCGGCGCCGACGGAGCCCTCGCGGAGCAATTTTCCCCAGCTTTCAAAGAAAGCCTTTGGGAATTGCAGCGCGCATGCGCGGTCCTCTTCCCGCCCAAGGGTGCCATCTTGCTCAGTCTTCTTTTTTCCGCGGAGCCCTACAGACGTTGCCTGTGAATCCCCCGCAGAAAAGTTGATTTTTCATTATTTTCTTTATTTTTCTTCGGTTCGACGCCGGTTCTTTTCCCGCCCGGACTCGCGACGCCGGTTACGAGTCCGTCCGTTATTTTTCAGTTTTTCTTGTCCTTAGTGACAGACTTCGAGCTTTTTTCTTTTCCCTGGCTGCCCGGTCATTCGACCTCGCAGGGGCCCTTTTTTCCCCTATGGCGGCCAGTGGCTTCAAAAAGTGTGACCTCTGTAAGAAACTTATGTCTCTTACAGACACTCACGACTTCTGCCTCCGCTGCCTGGGCCCGGATCATAACTCCATGATCTGCGGGCCATGCGGCAAGATGTCCTCAAAAGCATTGAGGAGTCGGCAGCACCAGCGGGAGCGTATCTTCTCTGACTCCGGCCGGGCTCGGACCTCGTCAGAGGCTTCGACGTCTCGGGACTCTGGTCCTGAGCTTCGTCGAAGTTCCTCTGAAAGGGGGTCTCCTACCCGGGATCATCATCGGAAGAAGAAACCCGCGAGGGCGGGTTCGGTGGACGCTCCTTGTTCCTTGAGGGCCAGGTCGCATAGCCCCGATTCCCGTCCCGAGTCCTTGGAGTCGGAGAGGCCGTCGAAACATCCTCGACTCGAGGAGGACTTGCCCACTCACGTGAGTACTGTTGTCCTCGTGGACTCGCCTCCGAAGGAGCCGACGTCGGGCCCGACGCCGTCGGGGCCCGAGTCGGGGGCTGCTGGGTCTCCTGAGCTCGGACTCAGGTTGACGGCCTTGGAGGTCAGCTTGGCTGCCTTCATGGACCAGCAGCGGGCATTGATCGCTGGCCTCGCTGTCGCTTCTGCCCTGACCGCCGGGACGTCGACTTCCAAGTCGACCCCGGAGACCGAGCCGATCCTCGAGTCCATGAGGGCTCTAGTCGATCCTCGGTCGAGGTCTCCTTCGGCTTCCCGTTCGGGACCGAGGTCGTCGACGCCGACTCCCTCGGCGTCGGGGCGGATGGCTTCAGTACCCGTCCGACCGGAGCCGGTCGACTCCTCCTCCGAGGAGTCGGCCTGGGAATCTGAGGACGAAGAGTCACCTGGTTCCTTTCGGACTCGGTGTGTCCCATCGGACTCCCCCGAGTCCGAACCTCAGAGACGGTCCCCCCCAGAGGATACCCGGTTCTCGGACTTCGTCAGGGATATGGCCAAGGCCTTAGCCTTCCCTGCGGATCCCGAGGAGGAGCCTCGAGTCGAAGAACTCGATGCCCTCCAATATGACTCTCTCCCAAAGGAGGCCTTTATTGTACCGGTTCCTCCCATGCTGGAACGACTTCTCTTCCGCATGTGGGAGAGCCCGGCGTCGTCGCCGGTATTGAGCAAGCGGGTCGATTCCATTTATCGAGTCCGCAAGAGCCCCGGGTTCCAAAAGGCACAACTACCGCACCATTCCATGGTGGTGGAATCGGCCATGCATAGACTGAAAAGTCAGAAGATGCACTCCTCGGTGCCCCCTGGTAGGGAAGCCTGTAGCCTGGATGCCCTCGGTAGGAAGTGTTTCCAGGGCTCTATGCTTGCTTGTCGAGTCCAGACGTACCAGCTCTACATGGGCATGTATCTCCGAGTCCTGGCTAAAGAAATAGCCGGGTTCTCTGCTGGCCTCTCCGATGAACCTTTGCAGAGGTTCCAATCCTTGTCTACTGGTATTCGGGAGTGCTCCAAATTTATTTCTCGAGCAGCCTATGATGGTTTTGAGGCTTCGGCTCGAGTAGCCGCTGCCAGCATCGGTGGACACCGCCAGGCTTGGCTCCAGTCGTCCGACCTCGAGCCCTGGGTGCAGGACAAGTTGGTCGATGTCCCCTGCCGAGGTGACAACCTCTTTGGCAAGCCCATGGATGAGAAGGCTGCACAAATCGAGACGGAGACTCTCACCAGAACTCGTCTCTCCAGGAAAACCTCTGCCCCTTCCCAAAAGAAGAAGGCCTCGGGGAAGAAGCCCTTTTACCCGAGGAAGGCGGCTGCCTACAAATACTACCCTCAGTATCAGGCCTCCCCAGCTCCCCCACAGGGGAAGCAGGCCAAGGGACGGGGTGGGTCCCGTAGGCAGCAAGCCCCCAAGCCTGCACCACCGGCCCCTGCTCAGCAGGGTGGGGGTTTTTGACTTTCTCAGCATAGCCTCTCCCCCTCCGCTGGTTCCTCTCAGCACAGGAGGCCGGCTGGTCCACTTTGCACACAGGTGGTCCAACATCACCACAGATACCTGGGTTCTTCAGATAGTTCAAAAGGGCTATCTTCTTCATTTTCACCAGGTGCCTCCCTCCTACTTTCCAGGGGAGCCTTCCAGACTCCCTCTGCACAGGGACTTACTCCTTCAGGAGTTAGCAAGTCTTGTTCAGGACCGAGCCGTGGAACCGGTGCCCCACCACCTGAAGGGTCAAGGGTTTTACTCCAGGTACTTCCTGGTTCCAAAAAGAACAGGAGGCCTCAGACCCATCCTGGACTTGCGAAACCTCAACAAGTTCCTTGCAAAGGAAAAGTTCAAAATGCTTACCCTTGGAATCCTGCTGCCCTACCTCCAGCAGGGAGACTGGCTATGCTCCTTAGATCTGAAGGATGTGTATACTCATATCCTTATTCATCCAGACCACAGACAATACCTAAGGTTTGTGGTGGACGGACGCCATTACCAGTACAGAGTACTGCCTTTCGGCCTATCCTCCGCCCCCAGAGTGTTCACCAAATGCTTAGCAGTGGTGGCGGCCTATCTGAGGCTTCAGGGTCTCTTTGTGTTCCCATACCTGGACGACTTGCTCATCAGGGCCCAGTCTGCCCAAGAAGCCACTCAGGCTACTCATCGCACGGTAGCTCTGCTCCAGCACTTGGGATTTGTCATAAACTTCGCAAAGTCCACTTTGCTCCCCTCTCAAGATCTAGAATTCATCGGCGCCAGGTTGAACACTCTTCAAGCGCGGGCCTTCCTACCCCTAGACAGGGCCCAAAGGCTCATGGATCTCGCCAGCCGCTTTCACAGCAATTCCCTGGTCTCGGCCAGGCAATTTCTGAGACTGCTCGGCCATATGGCTTCCACGGTCCATGTAACCCCCTATGCCCACCTGAACATGCGACCTGCTCAATGGTGCCTTCGACAACAATGGCATCAGGCCACTGGGAGCCTAGCGGACTCCGTACAGATCTCCGACCAGCTGGTCTCCTCTCTGCGATGGTGGCTGCTCGGGGTAACCTTTCAGCCTCCTGCGCATTCTCAGGTCCTGACGACCGATGCTTCTCTCCAGGGCTGGGGAGCACATTGCCAAGGGACTTGTACTCAGGGTCTCTGGACTCCTTGGGAGTCCGCTCAGCAGATCAACTTCCTGGAGCTCAGAGCCATCCGCCTAGCGCTAAAAGCCTTCTCTCACCTGATTTCTCACCAGTCAGTACTTGTCCAGACAGACAATCAGGTTGCCATGTTCTACGTGAACAAGCAAGGCGGAACCGGCTCCTTCCTTCTCTGTCAGGAAGCACTGAAGCTCTGCTCTTGGGCCGTCCACCGCAACATCGTCCTCAAAGCTGTCTATCTCCCGGGTCAAGAAAACTACCTGGCAGACAAACTGAGCAGGGTCCTCCAACCGCACGAGTGGAGGTTGGATCCGCTTGTGGTTCAGCGGATCTTTCTACGGTGGGGCCTCCCCACCATGGATCTGTTCGCCAGTCCTCTGAACCGGCAGCTTCCCAGATTCTGCTCTCGACAGCCGCATCCTCTCCGGGTAGCGGCGGATGCTTTTCTGATTCCATGGTCCACAGGCCTCTTGTATGCCTTTCCACCCATGCCTCTGGTGTCTCGGACGCTCTTCAAAGTTCTCAGAGACAAGGCATCGATGATCCTAGTGGCTCCTCGGTGGCCGAGGCAACCTTGGTTCCCGCTTCTGATGCAGCTAGCGGTGGAAACCCCTCTTCCTCTGGGGTTTCAGCCCGATCTCCTCTCGCAGGATCGGGGGACGCTCCTGCACCCCAACCTCCGGTCCCTTCATCTGATGGCCTGGCTGCTGAAAGGGTAGTCCTTGCTCCTCTCCAGCTGCCTCCAGATGTGGAAGAGGTCGTCTTGGCCTCCAGGAGGCCTTCCACCCGGAAGTTCTCCGTCTGGTGTACTCAGCAGTCTCAAGACCCCTTCTCCTGTTTGGCATCAGTGGTCTTGCAGTACTTGCTTTCTCTTTCTAATCTTGGCCTCAAGTCCAACTCTGTCAAGGTCCACCTCAGTGCTATTTCTGCGCATCACGTGCCGGTGGATGGTGGACCTCTTTCCAGCCACCCTCTGGTGGCTCGTTTTCTCAGAGGCTTCCTTCTCCTTAAACCACCTTTGCGCCCGCCAGCCCCGAACTGGGATCTCAATGTGGTTTTACAGCGGCTTACCTGTCCGCCTTTTGAGCCTATGGCTACCTGTCCTCTTTGTTTTCTTTCCTGGAAAACCTTGTTCTTGGTGGCCCTCACTTCTGCTAGACGCGTTAGTGAGCTGCAGGCCCTAGTATCTGATCCTCCTTACACTAGGTTCTACAAGAACCGGGTAGTCCTACGGACTCACCCTAAATTTCTTCCCAAAGTGGTTTCCCCTTTTCACATCAACCAGGAGGTGGTACTTCCAACCTACTTTCCCAGGCCACACTCCAGCCGAGCTGAAATGGTCCTCCATACCCTGGACTGTAGGAGGGCGCTGAACTTCTACCTTGACCGTACGCGGGAGCACCGAAAGGCTGTTCAGCTCTTCGTGTCTTATGACCCCAACAAGTTGGGGCTCCCTGTCTCCAAGCGTACTCTGTCCATCTGGATTGCGGACTGCATCGCTTGGGCTTACGAGGCTGCGGGCCTCGTGCTGGAAGGTAGAGTCACCGCTCATCGTGTTCGGGCGAAGGCTACGTCAGTGGCTTACCTCCGCTCTGTTCCATTGGCAGACATCTGCCGGGCCGCTACTTGGTCTTCAAGCCAGACTTTTGCAGCCCATTACTGCCTGGAGAGGGAGTCCCGCAGGGACAGTGCTTTCGGACAGGCAGTCCTCCGTAACCTCTTCGAGGTATAGGCAACTCCGACCCTCCATCCCGGATGTTGGGCTACCGGTTGGAGACATATTCAGAGAAGATTCCTTCCTTCAGTGCTGCTGAGCTAGAGGGAGCTCATTTTTGTGCTTAGGGTCTCCGGTAGCCTTAAGCTTGGGAGTCCCATATGTGAGGACTGACTTCCTGCTTGGTCCTGGAGAAAGCGTAGTTACTCACCTGTAACAGGTGTTCTCCAGGAGCAGCAGGAATCAGTCCTCACAACCCTCCCTCCTCCCCTTGGAGTTGCAGTTTTATGCTTTCGTTTTTGCTAATTTTTGCTGTCTTTTAGCTATGTCATCTGACTGAGCAAGATGGCACCCTTGGGCGGGAAGAGGACCGCGCATGCGCGCTGCAATTCCCAAAGGCTTTCTTTGAAAGCTGGGTAAAATTGCTCCGCGAGGGCTCCGTCGGCGCCGACGTCACCCATATGTGAGGACTGATTCCTGCTGCTCCTGGAGAACACCTGTTACAGGTGAGTAACTACGCTATGTCTGCAGTCCCATGCCAAAATGGTTATCTGTATGCCGTATGGGTATGCGCATATTGGTAGAAGTCAAGCACACTGTGTTTGCCTCTATCCCCCTGACTGTCGACCTTAAAGTTTCTACTCCTTGAGAGGTCCAGACAGTCTGCTTGCCTGATTTATACGGCTCGGTAGCTGGGTCGGGTTATACTCCCTACCGCTTCTATTTTTGGAGTATGCACCTCCCTACCTGTGAGGTGTCTGCTTTCATGTCTCCCTATCTCTTACCAGCTAGGAATGACGGTGTACTCCTTCAGTATTCCGGAGCACACTTTTGTTCTCCCTGGGAAAGGGGTTTCTTCTACTCCCCCTCTTCCCTGCCGGACTGAGCTAAACTCCAGATCGGTCAGTCTTCCTCTTTTAGTCCGCAGTGTTACTAACTCTATCTGAAAGAGTCCTCAGCTTTTCCACATAAGCTTTCCATTGAAGACCTGCCGTTCTTCTCCTGCACCAGTTGTCACCTGCCCATTCGGGATTTGGGGCCTCATCCTCACTGCTGTGAAGTTCCCTTGGGGTTTTGCTACTGCGTCTTCAGTCACCTCCGTCACAGCTCTACTCCTACAATCCAGTAGGTAAGCTCTCTATTGTACTAGTGCATTAACTACTTAATGATAACTGGCATGCATTCTGAAGGCTCATCTCCCCGGTAGTCTTTAGTTCTTGCCGTTCCTCTTCTCTTCTCAACTCCTACCCCCCGTCCCTCAGGGGATGCCGGGGATCCAGGTTGGGGAAATGCGTCTTCCCAGGGACGCGCATTTCAGGGGGTCTCCCCTGGCACCCTCAGCTAGGGAGTCCCCACATGTGAAGACTCATTCCTGCTTGTTCCTGGAGATAGCACAGTTACTTACCTGTAACAGGTGATCTCCGGAACAGCAGGAATTAGTCTTCACAACCCTCCCACCTCCCCTAGGAGTTGAATCTACCTATCTCCTTTCCTCTTCCTCTCCTTCTGTCTCAGCTATGAAACTCAACTGGGGAGAGGCAGGTGGAAAGGCGGGAAGTCACCGCGCAGGCGCGAGGGATGCTCCCAAAAGCCTTCTGATTGGATGCTGGGTAGCATTCCCGTGCGGGCTCCGTCGGCGCCGACGTACCCACATGTGAAGACTAATTCCTGCTGTTCCGGAGATCACCTGTTACAGGTAAGTAACTGTGCTTTCTCTGCTGGCCTCTCCGGGGAACCTTTGCAGAGGTTCCAGTCTTTGTCTTCAGGAATCCGGGTCTGTTCCAAGTTCATGTCCCGAGCGGCCTACGATGGCTTCGAGGCTTCGGCTCGTGTGGCGGCAGCCGGCATCGGGGCCCGACGCCATGCATGGCTGCAGTCATCGGACCTCGAGCCTTGGGTACAGGACAAGTTAGTCGATGTCCCTTGCCGAGGTGAGAACCTTTTTGGCAAACCCATGGCCGAGAAGGCGGCTGAGCTGAAAACCGAGCACCTGACCAGGACAAGGCTGTCCAGAAAGACTTCTGCCCCTTCTCACAAAAAGAAGGGCTCAGGTAAAAAGTCCTTCTACCCGAGAAAGGTGTCTGCCTACAAACCTTTCCCTCAATACCAGGCCTCCCCAGCTCCCCAACAGGGGCAGCAGGCCAAGGGGCAGGGACATGGGCCCCGTAGGCAGAAGACCCCCAAGCCTCCGGCTCCTGCTCCTGCTCCTACCCAGCAGGGAGGGGGTTTTTGACTCCCAAAGCATAGCCTCTCCGCCCCTGTTGACCCATCCCTGCACAGGAGGTCGCTTAGCCCTGTTTGCCCACAGGTGGCCACCCATTACAGGGGATGCTTTGGTCTTAAGCATCATTCACCAGGGTTATATGCTTCATTTCCAACAGCTACCTCCTGTCTGCTTTCCAGGAGAACCTCTGAGGCCTCTCCTGCACACCAACCTCCTCCTCCAAGAACTTCAGGGTCTGCTTCTGGACAAGGCGGTGGAGCCTGTACCTCCTCGTCTACAGGGGCACGGGTTCTACTCCAGGTATTTTCTGCTGCCAAAGAGAACAGGAGGCCTAAGGCTTATCCTAGACCTCAGGAACCTCAACAAGTTCTTTGAGAAAGAAGTTCAAGATGCTTACTCTTGGAACACTTCTGCCCTACCTCCAGCAGGGAGACTGGCTATGCTCCTTAGATCTAAAGGATGCATACACTCACATCCTCATTCATCCAGACCACAGAAAGTACCTCAGGTTCGTGGTGGGAGGAAATCATTACCAGTACAGGGTGCTGCCTTTTGGCCTAGCTTCCGCCCCACGGTTCTTTACAAAGTGCCTAGATGTGGTGGCGGCCTACTTGAGGACTCAAGGGGTTTTTGTCTTCCCCTATCTGGACGACTGGCTCATCCGAGCTCAGACTTACCAGGAGGCCCGGCAGGCCACCTTCAGGACTGTCACACTCCTTCAAGACCTAGGCTTTGTCATAAACTTCGCAAAGTCCACTTTGCTCCCCTCCCAGAACCTCGAGTTCATAGGAGCACGGCTGGACTCTCTACAAACAAGGGCTTACTTGCCAGAGGGCAGAGCTCAAAGGCTTATGGAGTTGGCATCCCGGTTTCTCAGCCTGCCAAGGGTGCCGGCCAGGCTCTGTCTGCAACTCCTGGGACACATGGCATCGATTGTGCATGTGACCCCCAATGCCCGCCTCCACATGAGGCCTGCACAGTGGTGCCTCAGAACTCAGTGGAAGCAGGCCACAGGGAGCCTAGCGGACAAAGTAAGGGTGTCAAAACCCTTCCTGAATTCACTTCAGTGGTGGCTACACCCCCCCCCCCCCCCCAACTTGCTGCAGGGGGTGCCTTTTCAGGTGCCTGCCCCCACAGTGGTGTTGACAACTGATGCCTCCTTACAGGGCTGGGGTGCACACTGTCGAGAGAGCTGCACCCAAGGGCTCTGGTCCCCATGGGAATCCACGCAACAGATCAACCTACTGGAACTGCGGGCTATTCGCTTAGCCCTCAGGGCTTTTTCTCACACCTTGGCCCACCAGTCTGTCCTAGTTCAGACGGACAACCAAGTAGCCATGTTCTGTGTGAACAAACAGGGCGGCACTGGGTCCAAGCCTCTATGCCTGGAAGCACAGGCCCTTTGCTCTTTTGCCCTCAAGCACCAGATGTTGCTGAGGGCTGTTTATCTTCCTGGCCAGAAGAACTTTCTGGCAGACCGCTTAAGCAGAATTCTGCAGCCCCACGAATGGCAGCTGCACCCTTTGGTGGTTCAGCAGATTTTCCTGAAATGGGGACTTCCATCCATGGATCTCTTTGCCAGTCCCCTGAATCACCAACTGCCCAGGTTTTGTTCCAGGTAACCGCATCCGCTAAGGGTGGCGGCGGATGCCTTCCTGATTTCTTGGTCCCAGGGCCTGCTCTATGCGTTTCCTCCCACGCCTCTGGTGGCCCGAACCTTGTTCAAGATTCTCAGGGGCAAGGCCTCAGTACTTCTGGTTGCTCCCAGGTGGCCGAGGCAGCCCTGGTTCCCCCTGCTACTTCAACTGGCAATGGAGACACCCATGCCTCTGGGATTCCAACCCGACCTTCTCTCTCAGGATCAGGGTTCCCTTCTGCATCCCAATCTCAAATTTCTCCATCTGATGGCATGGCGGCTGCAAGGGTAGTCTTGGCTCCCTGGGGCCTACCTCAGGAAGTGGAAGAGGTGGTCTTGGCCTCTAGAAAGCAATCCACCAGGAAAACATATGCCCTGAAGTGGAGGAGGTTCTCCTTGTGGTGTCAGCAACGCAAGGAAGATCCTTTCGGCTGCACTGTTCTCTGTAAAACCAAACAGTATGTTGTTCTGGTCTATTGTTTAATGTAAACCACGCTGATGCTAAATAGTACGGTATATAAGAGCTTGTAATAAATAAATAAACTGTGCCAGTAGTGCTCCAGTACCTTCTGCACTTGTCCAGTCAGGGCCTTAAGTCCAATTCTGTTCAGGTCCACCTCTCTGCTCTGGCAGCTCACCACTCAATGGTGGAGGGACACTCTTTGTCAGTTCACCCTTTGGTGTCCAGGTTTCTCAGAAGCTTACTATTGCTCAAGCCTCCTCTCCGTCCACCGGCCCTTGAGTGGGAGTTGAATGTGGTCTTGCAGCAACATACTCGCCCACCTTTTGAACCAATGGCTACATGTCCTCTCCGCTTCCTATCCTGGAAGACTCTATTTCTAGTGACCTTGACCTCGGCCAGGCGAGTGAGTGAACTTTAAGCCCTGGTCTGTGACAGGCCATACACTCGCTTCTATAGGAACAGGGTAGTCCTTAGCACTCATCCTAAGTTCCTCCCCAAGGTTGTCTCCTCTTTCCATCTCAACCAGGAGGTGGTTCTTCCAACATTCTTCCCTAGGCCTCATGCCAGCTGGGCTGAGACAGTCCTGCATACCCTGGACTGTAGGAGGGCCTTATCCTTCTACCTTGAGCGTACGCAGGGGCATAGGAGGACTACTCAGCTCTTCGTATCTTTTGACCCCAGTAACTTGGGGGTACCTGTGTCCAAGCGTACCTTGTCCATCTGGGTGGCTGACTGTATCACCTGTGCTTACAGGGCAGCTGACCTTCCTTTGCAGGGTCGGGTCACGGCCCACCGTGTCAGGGCAATGGCTGCCTCAGTAGCTCATCTCTGCTCTGTACCGTTGGCAGACATCTGCAGGGCTGCAACTTGGTCCTCAAGCCAGACTTTTGCGGCCCATTACTGCCTGGAGAGGGAGTCCCGTAGGGACAGTGCTTTCGGTGAGGCAGTGCTCCGGAATTTCTTTGAGGTTTAGGCAACTCCTACCCTCCAGCCCTCTGGTTGGGCTACCAGTGGAGGTATGTTTCAGTGAAATCCTTTCGCTGAGGCTAGAGGGAGCTCTATTTTTCAGCCTGGGTTCCTGGTAGCCCAGAGCTAGGGAGTCACCCATATGTGAGGACTGACTTCCTGCTTGGTCCTGGAGAAAGAGTAGTTACTCACTTGTAACAGGTGTTCTCCAGGAGCAGCAGGAATCAGTCCTCACAGCCCTCCCCCCTCCCCTGGGAGTTGCAGTTGTACATAGTTTATTTTTACATTTTTGTGTGCTGTTTTTTAGCTATGTCATTTGACTGAGCAAGATGGCACCTTTAGGTGGGAAGGGGACCGCGCATGTGTGCAGTATTCCCAAAGGCTTTCTTAGAAATCTGGGTAAATGCTCCACATGGGGGCTCCATCGGCGCCGATGTCACCCATAAGTGAGGACTGATTCCTGCTGCTCCTGGAGAGCACCTGTTACAGGTGAGTAACTACTCTTTCTCATTCCGAAGAGAACGGGGGGCCTGCGCCCCATCCTCGACCTCAGGAACCTGAACAGGTTTCTGGTGCAGGAGAAGTTCAAAATGCTATCCCTTGGCATCCTGCTGCCCTACCTCCGGCAGGGCGATTGGCTATGCTCCTTGGATCTCAGAGACGCTTACGCCCACATTGCTATCCACCCCAAGCATGGGAAGTACCTGCATTTCATGGTGCAGGAGAGCACTTCCAGTACAGAGTGCTTCCCTTTGGGCTCACTTCTGCCCCGCAAGTCTTCACCAAGTGCCTGTCAGCGGCCACGGCCCACCTCTGGCTGCAGAGCATATCTGTCTAGCCTTATCTAGACGATTGGCTCACCTCGGGCACCTCAGCAGAGAAGGCTCATCTCTCAGTGTCACGCACGGTCCTCCTCCTCGAGCACCTCTGTTTCCTAATCAACTACTCCAAATCCCATCTCACACCGGTGCGGACCCTGGAGTTCATTGGCGCTCTTCTCGACACAACATGTGACTGCCTTTCTCCCTTGAGCACGTGCAGATCGGCTCCACGCTCTGGCTGCCAAGGTCCAAGACCGGCCCAGAGTCTCAGTGCGGGCCATGCTGCGCCTCCTGGGACACATGGCCTCAACTATACACGTCATTCCCCATGCCCACATGCAAATGTGAGTGGCCCAATGGTGCCTCAGGGTGTTCAATGGACCCAGGCCTTGGGCCACCTCCAGGACCCTGTCCGGGTGTATCGCAGCCTGGTTAAGTCCCTAGTCTGGTGGCAGGAACCTCAGAGCCTCCTTTGGGGCATGCCCGTCCAGACTCGTCCGCATGAACTCATCTTGATGACGGATGCCTCGCTCTTGGGCTTGGGAGCCCACTGCGGCCACTTCTGCGCCCAGGGACTGTGGTCACCCAAGGAATCTCGACAGCAGATCAATCTGCTCGAGCATCGAGGGTCCGGTTGGCCTCGAAGGTCTTTGAGCACCACCCAAAGGGCAGGGTAGTGCTCATGCAGACCAACAACAGAATCATGATGTTCTACATAAACAAGGAGGGGGTCATGGGCACCCACCTCCTCTGTCGGGAGGCAGTCGTCCTCTGCTCCTTCTCAGTGCGCCGGGCAT
Organism: Ichthyophis bannanicus; assembly: GCA_033557465.1. Taxonomy (NCBI): domain Eukaryota; kingdom Metazoa; phylum Chordata; class Amphibia; order Gymnophiona; family Ichthyophiidae; genus Ichthyophis; species Ichthyophis bannanicus. The sequence continues at coordinate 501,930,720 of CM066034.1, read as the reverse complement.
GACCCTAAGAGTAGTCTACCTCCCGGGCCAAGACGATGTCCCTGCGGACAGGCTCAGCAGGCTTCTCTGCCCACACAAGTGGCGCCTGAGTCCAGAGGTGGTTCTCCACCTGTTCCGCCGCAGGGGGACTCCATCCATGGACCTGTTTGCCAGCCCGGCGAATGTGCAGCTCCCCTAATTCTGCGGGCCAACACCACACCCGAGCAGGGTGGCCCCAGATGCATTCGTCCTGAACTGAATCTCTGGGCTTCAGTATGCATTCCCTCCCACTCCTCTCCTGGTGTGGACCCTCTCAAGGTCCAGCGCGACCAAGCCTCGGTGATTCTCATGGCTCCTTCGTGGCCTCGACAACCTTGGTTCCTGCTTCTACTCCGGCTCTCGTTGGAGCCTCCGGTTCCCCTGGGCAGTGCCCTCGTTCTGCTGACACAGGAGGAGGGGCGGGTGCTTCACCCAAACTTGGTCTAGCTATTCCTGACAGCCTTGCCGCCGAACAGGTCTCTTTAGCCTCGCTGTACCTCCCAGTGGAGATTGAGAATGTCCTCCTCGCGTCGAGGAAGAACTCAATAAGGCAGGGCTATGCCCTGAAGTGGCGGCAGTTCTTGATCTGTTGCTCTGAGCTCCAGATCGACCCATTATGCTGCTCCACCCATTGGGTTCTCCAGTACCTTCTCCACCTTTTGCAGGTGGGACTGAAGTCCAACTCGGTCAGGGTTCACCTGAGCGCCATCTCGGCCAACCACTTGCCCATTGAGGGCAAACCACTCTCAGGTCAGCCTCTGGTCTCCCATTTCATGCGGGGCCTCCTGCTTTCCAAACCCTCCATCTGGCCTCCCCCAGTGGAATGGGACCTGAACATCGTGCTCATGCAGCTGACGCAGTCGCCTTTCAAGCCGATGGCGACATGCTCGCTCCGGCACCTCTCCAGGAAGGTGATTTTCCTGGTGACACGAACTTCAAGCCCTCATGACCGAAGCTTCCTACCCCAGATTTTACAGGAACAGGATGGTCCTTCGCACCCACCCCAAGGTCCTACCGAAAGTTGTCTTGGATTTCCACCTCAATCATGAGTTAATCTTGCTGACTTTCTTCCTGAGACCTCACGCTGACTGGGCGTTTAAGGTCCTGCATGCACTCAACTGCAAGAGGGCTCTTGCCTTCTATCTGCAGTGCACCCAACGTCATCGCAGGTTCTACCGGCTCTTCATTTCCTATGATCCCAACTGCCTGGGGCTGGCAATCACCAAACGCACCCTCTCCTTCTGGGTGGCGGACTACATCACCTTCGTCAAGGCAAAGGCACCCCACTGGATCGTCTGGTCACCACACAAGGCATATGCGCCAAGGCGGCATCAGTGGTGTCGCTACGCTCAGTGCCTCTGACGGACATCTGCCAGGCTGCGACCTGGTCTTCAGCGAATACCTTCGCTTTGCACTACTGCCTGGAGAGGGAGTCCTGCCGGGACAGCGCCTTCGGCCAGGTTGTACTCCATAGTTTGTTCGGGATATAAGCACCTCCTGCCCTCCGACCCTTCTTCTGTGGCTACCGAGAGCTTGCCCCGAAGGCCCGAGGACTCGAGCTTCCTTCGGACATTGGCTTCTGCTCACGGCCTCACAGAAGCGTTTTTGGCTTACAGGGTCGGTAGCCTGTAGCTGTGGAGTCCCATGAGTGAGGACTGACTTCCTGCTTGTTCCTGGAGAAAGCGTAGTTACTCACCTGTAACAGATATTCTCCAGGGACAGCAGGCATCAGTCCTCACTACCCTCCCACCTCCCCTGAAGATGTACTAATATTTTGTCCTTCCCTTGCCATCTGCTTATTAGGGCTCTAGCTATGGGACCTGACTGAGCAAGATGGCATCTTTGGGCGGGAAGATTACCATGCATGTGTGGCAGCAATCCCAAAGGCTTTCTTTGAAAGCTGGGGAATTGCTCCGCGTGGGCTCCGTCATTGCTGATGTCACCCATAAGTGAGGACTGATTCCTGCTGTCCCTGGAGAATACCTGTTACAGGTAAGTAACTACGCTATGTCACTTACTCTGTAGTCGATAAGAATCCAAAGAAACTCTTCAATGTCATCCATTCATAATAGTGTAATCCAGTCTTCAGCAGAATTCAATCCCAAAGGCTGGGGTGTGTTTAAATTAAAGATCCAATATTGTTCTTTGAATTTCAGCAATGCATCTTGATCACGCAGTTGAGCACTTGGGGCCACAGAATCAATAATTCGCTAGCATAATTGTGAAAAAGAGTGTGAGAGTTCCAAACAGTGTTGTACAATTGGAGTGGCCATATTCTTTGTGGATAGCCAGGATTTATGTTTCTGCAGATGAGTCAAAAACGCCCTTCTTGTACATGCCACATACACGTGGGGTAAGGGCATAATATGACACACATCACATATTGCGAACAACGTATGTTATAAGCCTGCAGTCAGACTACCTGGTCCAGAGATTACCTTCAATTGTATTCCCACACATCTCACAAGATCCACACACAAAATGTCCTCACTAATCAATCAGTGCTGTTATTGTCTTCACTAAATGGCCTCCCAAATTACATGCATGACTGAAAGCAACAATTCGGTTCAATTACATTGATATAATTGTAACACCCGCTAATGAGTATAAATATTCTCTGGGAACAAGCAGGAAGTCAGTCCTCACATATGGGTGACGTCGGCGCTGACGGAGCCCTCGTGCAGAGCAAATCCCCAGCTTTCAGAGAAAGCCTTTGGGAATTGTATAACGCATGTGTGGTCCCCTTCCCGCCCAAGGGTGCCATCTTGCTCAGTCTCCTTTTTTCCGCGGAGCCCTCCGGACATTGTCCCTTAGTCGCTGTGGAAAAAGTTTAAAAGTCTAGAAATTTATTTCTTTTTTTTACCGGATCGATACTTGTTTCCCTTCCCGCCTTCAGCTCGGTACACCGGTATCGAATCCGGCTTGATTTTTTTTGTTTTTGTCCTTCGTGACTAGCATTCGCGCTCTTTTTCTTTTTCACTGGCAGCCCGGGTCTTTGACCTCACAGGGGCTCTTTTTCCCCCGATGGCTGCCAGCAGGTTTAAAAAATGTGATAGGTGTACTAAACTAATGTTCCTCACCGATACACATGACTGCTGTCTCCGGTGCCTCGGGCCTGACCACGACCCGAAGTTCTGTGGCCTGTGCAGGAAGATGTCCTCGAAGGCCCTGAGAAGCTGCCAGCAGCAGCATGATAGGATTTTTCCTGAATCCGTACCTTTGTGGGCCCGGACCTCGTCTGAGGCCTCTACGTCTCAGGGGGAAAACTCCAAGCCCAAGCGTCGTAGGGGATCTCCAGGAACAAGCAGGAATGAGTCTTCACATATGGGGTTCGTCGGCGCCGACGGAGCCCGCACAGGAATGCTCCCCAGCATCCAATCAGAAGGCTTTTGGGAGCATCCCTCGCGCCTGTGCGGTAGCTTCCCGCCCTTCCCACAGCCTCTCCCCAGTTTTCGTTTTTCCGCGGAGCCGACAGGACGTACCTCCTGTCACTGCAGAAACTTTTTCTTCTTTTCTTTTCTTGTTTCCTGTGGTCGCGTTTTTTTCCCCGCTGACTCTGGCACCGCTGGTGCCCCCTTTTTCCTTTATTTCCTTCGAGGAGCATCTTCCTCGTGTTATCCTGAGGCCTACCGGGCTTTCCAGCATGGAGCCTTCTTCCCCTAAGAAGTGCCCCCACTGTGGAGACGTTGTCTTCTGCTCCGACTCCAACGCCTGGTGTCTCTCCTGTTGGGGCCCTGACCCCTTCTCCCCCGGTTCCCCGGGCTTCAGCGTCGGGAGAAGACCCTCCCTGTTTCGAGTGTCCCTCGACGACGTCTTTCCCTCTGAGGTGCGGTCGTCGGCTTTCTCTCCTCGCCAGGATCAGGTAACCCAACAACAGTCTGTTAAGACTAACCGAGCCTTGAGGGGTGAGTCTCATGCGCCGCATGACGACGGCTCCGGCCTCCCCCTCCAGTCCCTTACACCCCGGAGGGAGTCTTCGGGCTCCAGAACCTCCACGGGGTTTTGGGTTGTTCCTGAGGTTCGCTCCTCACAGAACATTCCCGAGCCATGCCCGAGGGTGGCACCCGCTTCGAGCGGTGCAGATCCCTCGGCATCGGCGCCGGCGTCGAGTGTTCCACTCTTCGCCAGGGACTGTCGACTGGTGCCTTCGGGGCCGATCGACTCGACCCAGTCTGGCTCTACGGCATCCCGGCCCTGCGCGGGGGTGGTACCCGCTTTTGGCGGTGCCGATTCCCCAGCATCGGCGTTGGTGTCAAGTGTTCCACTCGTCACCGGGGATCGTCGGACCAACCTGACCTGGTATGGCGTGCCCACACCCCAGCCATGCGTGGAGGTGGTGACCGCTTTGAGCGGGACCAAGTCCTCGGCCTCGGCGTCGGAGTCGGTGGCCCTACTCCCCACCGGGGATCGGCACCGGGTGCCCTCGGCTCCGCCAGGGCCGATCGACTCGTCCCCGGCTTCCGCGGGGGCGGTACTGGCCTTGCGCGGCTCCGCCCCTCCCGCGGCGGTCTCGGGAACAAGAGCCCCGTTCTTCGCCAGGGATAACCTCCGGGCTCCACCTGCGGAGCCGATCGATCTATCCCGGTCGGGCGGGTCGGCACCCCCACCTTGCGCGGGGCCGGGGCCTCCCCCGGACACCACCAACCTCCCGGCATCTACGCGGAGTCTGCCCGCGGGACCCGGGTCCTTCGGTCAAGTCGACCCAAAGAAGCGCCGCGGCCGCGGAGCCGGAGCTGAGCGTCTCGCTCCCCGCCGGGGCTCGTCGGCGGGTTACCTGGGTACCCTCGAGGCCGTGTAGTACGCCCCGTAAGGGTTTCCCGCTCAATAAAACAGGCACGGGCAGAACCCCGGCGCCTAGGAGGGCCTCTCTCCAGGCGTCGGAGCCGACTTCGGGTGTTTCCCTCTTCGCCGAGTTTCGGCCTGGGAAGCCCTCGTTGCCCTCGGCACCGATTGTCACGACCCCGACTCCATTCGTGGGAATGGCAGCACCAGCGCGGCCGCCGACACCGGGCCCCCTAAGGAGGCGTCGCTCGGTTCGATGCCCAGCCTCGAATCGATCTCCAGTCTGGAAAGCGTGGCTCCGGCGCATTTCGGATCCGACCCTGGTCTCTTCCGACGGCGCAGTGCTGCGCTCACCTGCTCTTCAGCGGCCTCAGCACCACTCCAGCCGCCTTTGCGGACTGCCCCGGGGGCGGTCCCGCCCCCAGAATCTTGCCCGAGGCCGAATTCCGCGGGCCCGTCGGGGACGTCGCTCCCTTCGATGCCCCCCTTGGAGTCGATCCCGGGCTCTGACGATGCAGTACCGACTGCCTCGAATTGGGACTGCCAGTACCCTCCTTTGTTTAGAGCGATTCCTCCCGTGCACCAGCACGGTGGGTCCCCTGGTGCTCAAGCGGGCCCCTCCGCTTCAGCCTCCCCCGGGGTAGCCCCTCTGGGAGAGCCATCTTTTCAGGACTTCCTCCTTGACATGGCGGACTTGCTCGCCATTCCTATCCCGGGCCCTTCGCTAAGTCCGGGTACTGCGGAACAGGCAGCCGTAATGCTTCCTTTACCTCCCTCCCTGCGGGATCTCCTGCTCGGGATTTGGCGCTCGCCCTTACAGGTACCGGCGCCACCTGCAGCCATGCATGCCCGGTATCGGGTGCCCCCCTCTCCGGGTTTCCAGACGCACCAGCTTCCCCATCATTCCATTGTGGTGGAATCGGCCCCGAGGAAGGTCGGAAGCAAGAAGAAGCACTCTTCCTGCCCCCCGAATCGTGCGTCTAAAACTCTGGACAACTTTGGGCGGCGAACCTTCCAAGCATCCATGTTGGCTTCCAGGATTCTCTCATATATTTTCTATATGAGCCTGGCGCTGCGGGAGGTCACCGAGAGGTTATCTCTTTTGTCTCCCTTTGTGTCGGCCCCTCGGGCCCCTGACTATTCCTTGCTTCTTTACCATTGCAGGAATATCTCTTGGTTTCTTTCTCGGGCTGCCGTGGACTCTTTCGAGTCAGTTAGCAGGTCCTCTGCGGTAGCCATAGGGGCGCGTCGTACAGCCTGGTTGCAGGCTTCCGACTTGTGCAGCTGGGCACAACATAACCTGGGTACTTCCCCATGCACCGGGGAGAACCTCTTCAACGGCGAGGCTTTGCGTCAGGTTGCTCAGTGCTCCGCCGACCTGTTTGGCACTGGCCGCCCGTGGCCCTCCACCTCTCCCGGGGGTAGGAAATGTCCTTCCCGTCCCTCCTGTCCGAAGAGGAGGAGGTTTCATCCCTCTGCCCACCTGCTGGGTGCGCCCATGCCAGGGACGTCTCACACAGGTCGGCAGTGCCAGGGCTCGCGCCAGGCTGCCCATGCCAGGCAGCCTTAGGCTACGGTATGCGGCAGTTTGCGCTTAACTCCTCTTACATGAAGTTACTGTCCAGTTCTACAATGGGGTTCTTTCAGTGTGACAAGCGGTTCGGCTGCTTGATTGGAGGTATGGAGCCCCCTCCCCCGGGGGGGGGGAACCTTCCCACGCTAGGTTAGCCTGGCTCCTCAGGGCCATGTTAATCTTCTTTGGACTTACCCTCGGGTACATCCCTCGGATTCCCCTCTGCCTGGTTCCCCCGGATTGAGGGGGTCGCGCACTGAATCTCCTTCTCCCAGTGTAGGCCTTGGCCGCTACTCTCCGAGCGTGGCCGAACCATTCCTCGACAGGGCCGGACCAACCCCCCCCCCCCCCCCCGGTCTGTGTCTCCGCTCTCACAGAGAAATCCCTGGGTCCTTCAGGTTACGGTGGACAGGGGTCCCACTGACCCATGCCGATCCCCGGCTCCGCTCCCTGCACTCTTCGGAGCGGCGGAGGGCATTGGCACTAACCCCAAGGGGGTTTTTTATATAGGCCGGAGATGGCCCCACGGTCACGCCGTGGCTATAGGGTTTTCTATCCTCCTGCCTTCCCTGTGGCACGGAGGACACGGGTGACTGCCAGGTGGACGCCTCAGGGGTCTACGTACTCCTGATGTGCTCCTTCCCAACTGATCTGGTGGTCACACAACCATACTGTTACCCTCGCCGATCTGCCCTGCTCCACGCACATAGGCCCATCACTTGGATGGCCCTTCCTCCCGCCACCTTCCAGGTAGGCGCCCTCCTGTGGATCAAGGGCCGGTCCGAGTTGGCAGTATCGTTCTCACTTGTCCATACCGGTTGAGTAACCTGGGTGGGCGCTCCCGGGCCCACCTATAGCCCGATATACATCTATACCTGTTATTGGATATATATCGGTACAGGTGGGCGCTTTTTGGGAAATGATATAGCGCCCTGTGTCTTACCGACTATCCCCCAATTGTCGGTACTGACGTTTTGTTATTTCTTACGGGGTCCGGCCGGCCCGCTTGCCTGCGTTCTGCAGCTCGGGTGCTCGGACCGGTTATGCTTAAACTTGCTGTGATGTCAACAGCCCCTTGGTTTACGCCTCCTTGTCTGGAGGTTTTCAAACCCATTGTCTTCCTATCCCTTGCCGGCTCGGGTAGACAGTGTACCCCTCGGTATCCCGGGGTACACTTCTGTTCTTCTCCGGGCTGGGTTCTCCCAGATCGGTCAGTCTTCTGATTAGTCCTCCGGATTGGGGACTCTGCTCCTACTGGAGTTCTCAGCTTCTTAGAGCTCCTCGTGAAGACCTGCCGTCTTTCCGGTGCCGGTTGACACCTGCGTCTCCAGCCCGCCCGGACTGGGAACTTCGTCCTCTCTGTGGTGAAGTTCCCTTGAAGACTTCGCTACTGCATCTACAGTACCCGTCGCAGCTCTGCCTTCTACAATCCAGTAGGTAAGCTCTAGATTGTGCTAGATCATTAACGGTTAATGATATTTGACGTGGTTTTGAAGACTCCCCTGTAGTCTTCGGTTCCTGTGCCTTGGCAACTCTTCTCAACTCCTACCCTCCATCCCTCAGGGGATGCCGGGGATCCAGGTTAGGCGATGCTGCCCTGTCCAGGGGCGCGCATTCTGGGATCTCCTCTGGCACCCAGCTAGGGAGTCCCCATATGTGAAGACTCATTCCTGCTTGTTCCTGGAGATAGCACAGTTACTTACCTGTAACAGGTGATCTCCGGAACAGCAGGAATTAGTCTTCACAACCCACCCATCTCCCCTAGGAGTTGTAACTATCTCATAAGAACATAAGATATGCCATACTGGGTCAGACCAAGGTCCATCAAGCCCAGTATTCTGTTTCCAACAGTGGCCAATCTAGGTCATACGTACCTAGCAGTTTCCCCAAGGGACACAGGTTCCACAATGCTTGTATTGGTTCAAGCATTGATATCCTGGGTCCCTTCTTAATAATGGTTTATGGACCTTTCCTCCAGGAACTTGTCCAAACCTTTTTTAAACCCAGCTACACTAACAGCCTTTACTACATCCTCCGGTAACAAATTCCAGAGTTTGATTACACGTTGAGTGAAAAAATATTTTCTTTTATTAGTCTTAAATAGTTTACCCTGTAGCTTCATTGCATGTCCCCTAGTCTTTCTATATTCTGATAAGGTAAACAATCGATCTACGTTTACCCGTTCCACTCCGTTCATTAATTTATAGACTTCTATCATATCTCCCCTCAGCCGTCTCTTTTCCAGGTTAAAGAGCCCCAACCTTTTTAGCCTTTCTTCATAGGAGTAGCCTTCCATCCCCTTTACCATTTTGGTGGCTCTTCTCTGAACCTTTTCTAAAATTGCTATATCCTTTTTAAGATATGGCGACCAGAATTGCACACAATATTCAAGGTGCGGTCTCACCATGGAACGATATAGAGGCATTATAATATCTTTTGTTTTATTTTCCATTCCTTTCCTTATCATACCTAGCATTCTATTTGCTCTCTTGGCCGCCGCTGCACACTGGGCCGAGGGTTTTAACATGGTATCCACAAGGACGCCTAAATCTTTTTCTTGGGTGGTGGTTCCTAATGTGGAACCTTGCATCGTGTAACCATAGTTTGGGTTGTTCTTTCCTAGGTGCATAACTTTGCACTTGCCCACATTAAATTTCATCTGCCATTTGGATGCCCAGTCTTCCAATTTATCCAGATCCTCCTGCAGTTTTCCACAATCCTCTTGGGTTTTAACAACTTTAAACAGTTTTGTGTCATCTGCAAATTTGATAACCTCACTAGTTATTCCCTTTTCCAGGTCATTTATGAATATGTCAAAAAGTAGCGGACCCAGTACAGATCCCTGGGGTACTCCACTATTCACCTTTTTCCATTGGGAATATTGGCCATTTAGCCCTACCCTCTGCTTTCTATCTTTTAACCAGTTCCTGATCCACAATAGTACACTGCCTCCTATCCCATGACTTTTTAGCTTCGCCAAAAGTCTCTGATGGGGGACCTTGTCAAAAGCTTTCTGAAAGTCCAGATACACTATATCAACCGACTCACCTTTGTCTACCTGTTTATGCACACCTTCAAAAAAACATATCAGATTAGTAAGACAAGATCTTCCTTGTCTAAAGCCATCTTGGCTGTCTCCCATTAGGCCATGTCTATCTACATGCTGTGTAATTTTGTTCTTTATGATGGTTTCTACCATTTTCCCTGGTACTGACGTCAGGCTCACCGGTCTGTAATTTCCCGGGTCACCCCTGGAACCCTTTTTAAAAATTGGTGTTACGTTGGCGACCCTCCAATCTTCAGGTATTACAGATGATTTTAATGAAAGTTCACAGATTACCAATAGCAGGTCTGCAATCTCATATTTCAGTTCTTTCAACACTCTGGGATGTATACCATCTGGTCCAGGTGATTTGCTACTATTCAGTTTATCAAATAGTTGTAATATATCTTCCCGGTGTAGTGATATTTCTCTCAATTCCTCTGCAGTATCACCTTTAAATACCACTTCAGTCTTGGGTAACATCCCTACATCTTCCTCAGTAAAGACCGAAGCAAAGAATTCATTCAGTCTCTCTGCTGTAGCCTTGTCTCCTCTTACTGCCCCTTTTACCCCTCTATCATCTAATGGTCCAATTGACTCTCTCACAGGCCTTTTGCTACGAATGTACTTGAAAAAGTCTTTATTTCGTGTTTTTGCTTCCGTAGCAAGTTTCTTCTCAAATTCCCGCTTTCCCTGCCTTATCAATGCTTTGCATTTAACTTGCCAGTGTTTGTGCTGTTTCCAGTTTTCATCATTTGGCTCTTTTTTCCATTTCCTGAAGGTTGCTTTTTTGGCAGCAACAGCCTCTCTGACCTCACCTTTAAACCATGCTGGCAGTTTTTTGGACTTTCTTCCACTTTTCTTAATGCGTGGAATACAGCTGGTCTGGGCTTCGAGGATAGTATTTTTAAATAACACCCAAGCTTGCTGTAAGTCTTTAACCTTTGGAACCGCTCCTTTTAGTTTTTTCCTAATTATATTCCTCATTTTATCATAGTCTCCCTTTTGAAAGTTAAAAGGTAGTACTGTGGATTCCTTTACTATCTGTCCTCCACTAATTAAATCGAACATGATCATACTATGATCACTATTGCCAAGTGGTCCCAACACCCTTATTTCTTGCACCAGATCTGGCGTTCCACTAAGGACTAGGTCCAGTATGGCTTCCTCTCTGGTCGGTTCATGAACCAGCTGCTCCAAGAAGCAGTCATTTATTTCATCTAGAAACTTTATCTCTTTAGCTTGTCCTGCTGTGACACTGACCCAGTCGATACCGGGGTAATTGAAATCACCCATTATTACTACTCTGTTGTGACTTTTGTTAGCTTCCTTGATTTCTTTGAGCATTTCATCATCCATTTGTTCATTCTGGCCAGGCGGTCGATAGTATACTCCCACTGCCATCACCTTCCCCTTCATAAATGGAATTTCAATCCATAGAGATTCTACAGCAAATTTTGTTCCCTGCAAAACTTTAATCCTTTCTGACTCAATGCCCTCTCTAACATAGAGCGCAACCCCTCCACCAATTTGATCAGCTCTATCATTACGATATAGTTTGTATCCAGGTATCACAGTGTCCCACTGGTTATCCTCCTTCCACCATGTCTCTGAGAGTGCAATCATATCTAACCTCTCATTTAATGCTATATATTCTAACTCTCCCATCTTATTGTTTAGACTTCTAGCATTGGCATACAAGCATTTTAGAGACTGTATTTTATTAATATTAATCTGGCTATTGGTAAGCATGAGTAATTTGGAATATTTATGCTCTGTCTGCTCCTTACTCAAGGTCATTTGGGCTACTATACTCCCTTTTGGAACCTCACTGCTTTTGGTAGTATCCTTCAAGGATACCTTCGTCCGAACCATGCGCTCCTGGGTGACTGTCGGCTTTCCCCTATTATCTAGTTTAAAAGCTTCTCTATCTCTTTTTTAAAGGTTAATGCCAGCAGTCTGGTCCCATCCTGATTAAGGTGAAGCCCATCCCTTCGGAAGAGCCCCCCCTTTCCCCAGAATGTTCCCCAGTTCCTAACAAATCCAAAACCCTCATCCTTGCACCAGCGTCTCATCCACGCATTGAGACTCCGGAGCTCTGCCTGTCTTTTGGGTCCTGCAGGTGGAACAGGAAGCATTTCGGAGAATGCTATCCTGGAAGTTCTGGATTTCAACTTCCTACCTAAAAGCTTAAATTTAGCCTCCAGAACTTCCCTACCACATTTTCCTATGTCATTGGTACCAACATGTACCAAGACAGCAGACTCCTCCCCAGCACTATCTATGATCCTATCTAGGCGGTGCGTGAGGTCTGCTACCTTCGCACCAGGCAGGCATGTTACCAGGCGATCCTCACGCCCACCAGCCACCCAGCTATCTACATTCCTAATGATTGAATCACCAACTATAACAGCTGTCCTGACCCTCCCCTCATGGAGACATGGCCCTGGAGAAACGTCCTCGGTGCGAGAGGGCTTTACATCACCTGGAGGACAGGTCCTAGTTACAGGATCACTTCCTGCCACACCAGGGTGATGCTTTACTGTCACGTGACCTCTCTCCTCCATGGCAACAGGGATGCTGCCAGACTGGAGGTGGGACTTCAGGACTATATCCCTGTAGGTCTCGTCCATGTACTTCTCTGTCTTTCTTATGTCTTCCAGGTCTGCTACTCTAGCCTCTAGAGAACGGACTCGTTCCCTGAGAGCAAAGAGCTCCTTGCACTTAGTGCATACTGTGATAAGGAAGCTTATCATAGCTCAGGAAGGAGCTATAGTAAAGGTGAAGTGACTCTGAACAAGCAACCTGTCAGTTCTGGTAGAAATAAGAAAACAGAATTTTTCCATTAAAGACTACCAGTCCCAGAATGCACCAGGTTTCCAACAGCCATTAGAGGAGCTGAAGTGGGGAAACGTGTGTTCAATCAGGAGGGCTATGAGGTAATCCCCAAGCACTCATCTCAAAGGGCAGGGCCTGATTCAGCACAGCTGCGCTGTGCTAGGGTGGAGCACTCATCTAAGCTGAATAAAGGTAGAGTTTATTCTACAGAGAAGGATCCTCAGAATCAGCTTGGATATCCTCAGCTTGGACATCTTCATCATCTGGAGGATCATCAGAAGCAGAAGCCAGAGCGGACGGACAGAGAGGGCAAGAAACCCTTTGGAAGAAAGAAGAGAAAAGCATTTGGGAGGTCTAAAGGAGTCCAGAGCAGTACGTATACTGGGAGACATTCAAAAGGCCAGCATACACCATTGGACTGGGGAAAGCCAGAGGAATGGTGCTGCAGAGCTAGAAATCTCCAGACGGTACCTGTGAGGGAGACGGCTGCACGTGGAAGGGACCCTAAGACCCGTGCCAGAAGGTATGTGAAGAGAGATCCAGTGTCCAGGGATCTGGATTGGAAGGCTGGACATAAGAACTGGACTACATACGGGCCAGGCTATTTAGAGAGGAACTCTAACAGCAATGGAAGCTCAGGTATGAACACTGATCTATGCCCTAGCTATACCCTTGAAAGACAGCAGGGAAACAAGTATTCTCCTGAGAGTGCTCCATTGAGAAATTCCTCTGTGCCAATCCATGATTTTGAACCCATGATTGTTGAAGAAGGGGGAGAGGTCTTAGATACAGGCTGTGAATACATGGATTGCTCTCTGTCTAAACTCCTTTGGTAATTTACTGTTACAAAGTACAACAACCATCACAAAGAAATACAAACTTGTTCTTTAATCTTCTCAGAAAAGCTCCTGAGTAGGATTTGAGCCACGCAGTAGAAAGCAAGCCAGCTAAGGGGTTTCAGCTGGGTAACTGCTAGCAATTGAGCCTTACCTAATTGCTTGTGAGCTCTGAGGAAATCACTTCTGAGTCTATGTGTGAAGATATAAGAAGTTAACCTGAAAAGAACATTTTTTTCCTTCTTTGTGGGTTTTGTTTGTTGTTTGATGCACTGCTAAGAAAATATTAGCTAAAGCCTACAGAAAAGACCAGTTTGTTACCAACCAGGTCTTTATTCTTTTCATTTGATTGCCTGACAAGTTCAGCTGTTTTCCTGATTTTGTTTTTCTAAGTTTAACACTGAAAGCAAGTATCCTGTTTTATGTGCTACCAAGCATATCTGTGTTGGGAGAAATAACCCCATAAATAAATATCTTATTGGCTTTACACTCAAGCACAACTAATTATTGTGAGCGACTGTGTCTGGTGTGAATGGACTGCATTTCCCACAATCCCTTGCAAATCATATTGATATATGCCTTTGCCAAACTGTGAACATTCTCACCCAGGCATCCGTCTGACAAAACGTAAGACCTCTCACCAACTGGGAGAAAATCATACATGTGACACTCAATGCAAAAGACCGGAGAACCCCCATCTCGTTGCTGGACTTCTATCTGCATCTTAGTTTACAGCTTGTGTTTAGGTCTTTTAAATTCTGTATATAATGAGGATTGGTGTAGATGCTTATACTAATAAAAGTGTATCTAATACCCCTAATACACCTTGCGTACCTGAAGCTTAATTAATTAATCTCAGGTCCTCCGTGTATGACTGATTTGGATAAAGAGCTGCACCTGAGAGCAGCCCCTTTCCTCTAAGATGTGCAAGTACCTATAAAACTACAATTACCCCAGGGGTAGGTGGGTGCTGGGGAGGGAGGGAGGGAGATAAGTCCTATTAAAGAGGGCAGTTACAAGGTACCCTGTCCTGAACCCTCAGCAGGGGGGAGGGGGGTACCACACAAAGCCCAGTTAGTTGAGAGAGGCAAGGTAAGTTACAGCTGAGAAGGCTGAACTAGCACACCACTAAGACAAACAATAAATAATTAAATAAACAGTTAGACAATAAATAATTAAATAAACAGCTAGAACTCACAGCAAGGTGTCACAGGAGGCAAATATCCACTCTCTAGCATAGCACTGTAAAAGCACTGCTCTTCTCTGATCAGAGAAAAGCAAACTAAAACAGACTTATGCACACGTGGAGGAAACAGGAAGAAGGCTACATAATACCTCAGCAGGAAGGGGGAGGATTCACTCAGGCAGGCTAGGACAGGAAAAAAGTTTAACACACAGCAGGTTCTGGGGAAAGAGATTTAATTTAAAATGAACAGTTAACCTGGCTACCACACAAAGCCCAGGTAGTTGAGAGAGGCAAGGTAAGTTACAGCTGAGAAGGTTGAACTAGCACACCACTAAGACAATAAATAATTAAATAAACAGTTAGACAAACAATAAATAAATAAACAGCTAGAACTCACAGCAAGGTGTCACAGGAGGCAAATATCCACTCTCTAGCAGAGCACTGTAAAAGCACTGCTCTTCTCTGATCAGAGAAAAGCAAACTGGGGCAAACCTGAAATGGACCTCTTTGCCTCCTCCAAGAAAGCCAAATGCAAGATCTTCTATTCCCTCTCATCCCTCGCCACACTGCATGGACTGCTCCCAGGGACTTCTCTTTGCCTTTTCCCTTGCTGACCTGAGTCTTGAAAACCAAACAGGACTAGGTCTCACTAATTCTCATAGCCCCATGGTGGCCTACCAGCTGTGGTATCCTTACCACCTTGCCCTTTTGCTAACCCCTCCTATACCTCTTGGGGTGCAACTAGGGCTTCTTACACAGCATTGTGGACACTTTCTGCATCCCAACCTGAAGAGCCTTTCTCACAGCATGGAGAATCCAAGGGAGCTGACCCATACCGAATCTCTACTGGAGAATGTACTTACTGTCATGCAAGCCTCATGGAAACCAGCCACGCAGGAGTCCTATCACTGCAAGTGGTCACGTTTTTCCTCCTGGGCCAGGTCTCAGTCTCTGGATCCAGTATGCTGCCCTTTACCAGATTTTCTTGCCTACTTCCTCTATCTATCCAACTGCAGACCATGTCCGTTCTATATCATCTCTCTGTGATAATGGATTCCCATGCTCCAATCGATGGGAAGCCCATTTTAACTCAGCCTTTGGTATGTAGATTTGTGAAAGGACTTTTGAACCTCAAATCTCCAGTTCGTCCCCCAATACTGGCCTGGGATCTCAGCGTCATACTCTCAGAGTTAATGTGACCCCCTTTTGAGCCCATGGCATTAACCTCCATCAAATTCCTCACTTGGACTGTATTCCTGGTAGCTATCACGATGGCCAGATGACTCTAGTCTACTATACGCCATACACACAATTCCTCCATGACAAAGCCATCCTCGAGACTCACCTCATGTTCCTCCATACGGTAGTCTCAGACTTACACCTTCACCTGTTTCCACTTGTCCTTCCAGCCTTCTTTCCAAGTCCATCTAGAGGCTCCAAGGAGGAGACCCTGCACACATTGGATTGCAGGAGGGCCCTTCTCTACTATCTTCATTGTACTAATGAAAAGCGCCAATCTTCACAATTTTTCTTGACCTTGGATCCCAATAATCCAGGCTAACCGGCCTCCAAGCAGACCACCTCTTCCTGGATAATGGACTGCACTGTATACTGCTACGAGCAAGCCTCTTTACTGTTACAGGGGCACGTCGGCCCTCAGCCTTCAGGCCACAGCTGCCTCCATCGCAAGTCTGGCATCTATCTCCTCCCAGGACATTTGCAAAGCAGCAACCTGCACAATGCTTCATACTTTCACCAAGCACTATAGCCTAGACTGCTCCTCTGCGCAGACTTTGTCTTTGGACAAGTAGTCCTTCATAACTTCTTTGCTTCCTAATTCATATCCTCCATCCGACTTTCGCTCAGGCTGCCAAAAAAAAAGAAAAGTGACAGAACAATCATAACGCCTAAGAGACTCATCCTGTCTACAGCAGCCCTCAGTTCTGGGCTCACCTTCAGTGTGTGCTTGCATATCTACGGAGAAAGCATAGTTGCTTATCTGTAATGGGGGTTCTCAGTAGACAGCAAGGGTATGCAGTCACACTCACCCACCCACAGGCCCTTCAACAGGATCATCATAACATTAACGAGACTTTTTCTGGACTTATTCATTCCTTGGTGTGTTATAGAAACATGACGACAGAAAAAGACCACATGGTCTATCTAGTCTATCCTTCCATATCAACCACTACAACAGTCCCCTTTTTTCCTTTAGAGATCCTCTGTGTTTCTCTCATGCTTCTTTGAATTCAGATACTGTCCTCATCTCTACCACCTCCACTGGAAGACTATTCCATGGATCCATCACTCATTCCATAAAGAAATATTTCCACATATCACTCCTGAATCTATCCCCTTTCATCCTCATCCCATGTCCCCTCATAGCAGAGCTTGCTTTCAATCGAAAGAGGCTCTCCTTGTGCATTTATGCCACGGAGGTATTTAAACGTCTCAATCATATCACCTCTATCCCGCCTTTTCTCTAAGGTGTACATATTAAGATCCTTAAGTCTGTCCTCATATGCTTTATAATGAAGACCACTAACCATTTTAGTAGCCACCCTCTGTACTGACTCCAGCCTGTTTATATCCTTTTGAAGGTGCAGTCTCCAGAATTGCTCTAAATACTCCAAATGAGGTTGCACCAAAGACTTATACAGAGGCACTATCACCTCCTTTTTCTGCTGGCCATTCCTCTCCGTATGCACCCAAGCATCCTTCTAGCTTTTGTTGTCGACTTTTCTACCTCTTTAGCTACTTTAAGATCATCAGACACAATCACACCTAGGTCTCGCTCCTCTTTAGTGGACAAAAGTACTTCACCCCCTATACTATATCACTCCCTTGGATTGCTGCAGCCCAAATGCATGACCTTGCATTAATAACATTAAATCTCAGCTGCCAAATTCTAGACCATTCTTCAAATTTAGCTAGATCCCTCCTCATGTTATCTACATGTTCCTCGGTGTCTACTCTATTGCAGATTTTGATATCATCTGCAAAGAGGCAAACCTTACCCAACAGCCCTTCCGCTATATCACTAACAAAGATGTTAAAAAGAATCGGACCAAGGACAGATCCCTGGGGCACACCACTGGTAACCACCTTCTCCTCAGAGTGAGTGCCATTTACCTGTACCCTTCATTGCCTCCCATTCAACCCATTTCTAACCCAAGCAGTAACTTTAGGGTCCATCCCTAGGATGCTCAGTTTGTTTTTAAGTTGCCTGTGAGGAACGGTATCAAAGGCTTTTACTAAAATCTAAATACACCACATCTAGGGCTCTCCCTTGGTCCAACTCCATATTCACTCAGTCAAAGAAATCAATCAGATTTGTCTGACAAGTCTTACCTCTGGTGAATCCATGCTGCCTCAGATCCTGTAATCCGCTGGACTCCAGAAACCTCACTATTTTCTCTTTCAGCAGCGCTTCCAATAATTTACTCACCACAGAAGTTAAACTAACCAACCTGTAGTTTTCAACCACATCCTTACTTCGCTTTTGTGTAAAGGGACCTCATGGGCCTCTCTCCAGTCCTTTGGCACCACTCCCATCTCCAATGAGGCATTGAAAAGATCAGTCAGTGGATCTGCTAGAATGTCCCCAAGTTCCCTCAGTATTCTAGGGTGTATCCCATCCGGTCCCATCGCTTTGTAAACGTTTAGCTAGTTTCTCATGAACACAATCTTCTGAAAATTGTTCAAGATGCCCCTCGCTTCCTGTTTGTGGGCATTTTCAGAAGTCTTGCTCCTGGTTCTTCATCTGTGAACACAAAACAGAAATATTTGTTAAGCAATTCCGCTTTATCCTCATCAGCTTCTACATATTCCTCCCCTTCATCCTTAAGTCTGACAATACCACTTTTGCCCTTCCTCTTCTCACTAACATCTGAAAAATGTCTTATCCTCCCATTTTATTGCATTGGCTATTTCCTCCTCTTTTTCAATCTTTGCTTTCCTGACTACTTTGCTAGCTTTCCAAATATAGATGCCTGTCTTCCTCTCTCTGTGATCTCTTGTATTTCATGAAGGCCTCCCTCTTTTTTTCACCCTTTCAGCTACTTCTTTTGAAAACCATAGCGGTCTCTTTTTCCTTTAACCTTTATATACCATTTTAACAAAAAGATTGGTTGCCCTTAAAATATCCCCTTTCAGTTTTGCCCATTGTTTTTCTACATCCCCCAGCTGTTCCCATCCCGCTAATGAGAACACCACCTGCCCCCCTATCTGCTTCATCCTCTGTCCCAGAGCCATGAAGTCACTTTTGATACGCTCAGAGGGATACCTGGCAGTATCATTTCTGCCGACATGGATTATCAACATTGGGTAATCAGTGGGCTTGATGAGTCTCGGCAAACTCTCCATAACATCTCGGATTTTGGCACCCGGCAGACAGTATACCTCTCTGGACATCAAGTCTGGTCAGCAGATGGATGCCTCAGTACCCCTCAGAAGAGAGTCACCAGCCACCACTATCTTTCGCTTACTTGTGGTCACTGATTCTGCAATTTTGGGGTGCTCGAGCTCTGGTTCTTCCCTTTCCAGGGATGCTTTCACCTCCTCCACTTCCAGGGCTGCATAATGGTTCTTCAAGCGCTGGAGAAGTTGGATCAGTGATTCTGCAGGCCCTGGTGACTTTTGTCCAACCTTCGTCATTCTGTAGGCTCCCATCTTTTCCTCTGCTGGAGAGCTTGGATGTTGCAAGAAGCATCTCATCAATGTACTGTACTTCTCACTGTCTTGAATGCTGCTCAGCCTCGCCACCTACTCTCTGAGTTCCTCCACTTGTTTCCTGAGAGCTTCAGCATGCAGGCATGCTGCACATGGAACTGGTCCTTCAACTAGCATTGGGACTGCTGTCTGGACAGAGGCAGAAGCTGTAACGGGGCAGCAGCTTTGGCGATACGATTTTTTTCCAGCCATTGTTTAGTTGGTGGAGCTAAGGTATCTTTGCTTGAAATGTATAGCCCCTGTTAGGAATGCCTCAACAGTGCAAGGCTCTGAAGCCTTTTATGCAGGCCTCAGCTGCTCTCAGTTCTTTAACAGGCTAAGCAGGCCCACTAACTCCTGATGAGATGTCAGTAGGTTCAAAGGGCTGAGAAAGATACTAAAGCAGAGTTTTAAACCTCTGTTTGAACTGTTTCTACAGTTTTGCTTCTCTTAGCTATGGGAGATCCAGGCAACTCAGGCTTAGTCAGAGACTTCACCTTCAGAGTGTGGCTGCATACCCCTTCTGTTTACGGAGAACCCCCATTACAGGTAAGCAACTATGCTTTCTCCACAGACAGGATGATAAGCACTCAACCCACCCTCCTCTGTTTGGAGTTGCATTCTGCTGTTAGCTATTCACTTGACTGAACAGATAGAGCAAGGCAAAAGAAAATGAGAGAGGTTCTCGTGGGCTTTATCGGTGATGTCATTAAAAAACAAATGCTTTTAGCAATTTAATGCTTCCTGATACAGCCATCTCAAAATGCTAACAGCATCAGAGTTTGTGCTGAAATTGACACAGGGAATGAGCACAGTGCACCAAAATTAACTGGAAATTATTTGTATCATTTTGGGGAAATTCACACTGTTATTTGGAGGATTGGGAATAATGAAATGGCCTATGATGTTGGTAATGTTGGCAAGCTGCCTGACAGTTGGTTTTGTTAACTAAGGTCATTTTCTTTTCATTTTTCATTTTCTGTGAATTCTTGTAAAAAAATAATTTAGCAGTGTGGGAGCATATTTTCATTTTTATGCTGTACCTAGGAACTCTCTTGGAAAGCACCTTTAAGTAGACAGAAGAACATATCGTGGCAAGGTCATCTATCCTGAGTATGGGGGAGGTGAGAAACGTAAAGAATTCACCCTAGTAAAGGGTCCCCTTTTAGGAGTGCAGGATGAGAAAGCCACAGCCACACCTAAGAACCAGGAAAACCCCAGCTGGAACAGGTTTCATGCAGTGTCTAATAGAGCAAGAGAGAGATTACGGGCACGAGGTCCAAAACCTTTACTTCAACAAGTTCCCTGATTATTCACATACCAGAAGGCAGGGGGATTGCCAACACCTGGGAAGGAAGGAGGTGGGGCTAGAATCCTGGAGGTATATGCCTATGCTAAAGTATACAGAGGGAGAGAAAGGAGGAGAAGGCAGAGACTGGAGAAGAGAAGGAGGTAGAGAAGGTGCTGACTCATGCAGAAGAGCCGAGCTACCAGGAGCTGAGAGGGCTGAATTCCCTGCAACAGGTTGGCAGCAGAGCTTGGAGCCAGGAAGTGGAGAAGCTCTCAGAGCACCGGAGAGGTTGTCAGCTGAGCAGTCTGACCAGGTGGGTGAGCCAGAACCCATGCAGCTGGGAGAGCCAGTGGCAGAGTTGGGGGAAGAAGACATCCTTATGGATTGCTCTATGTGCCAAGATTTAGACATGAAGTCTTGAGGAAAAGCCAGCCCTGAAAGAATTATCCTCCTTGAAAAGGTAACCATAAGAAACAGGCAGTGTGGTGGTAAATTCCCATATGTTTTTAAAAGGAAAGTTTACTGAAGTATAAGGATAAGCAGGAAGCTGTGATTCATGCTTGTTATCCACGTGTGGCTTGAACTGTGAAACGACAAGAAGCCAATTTACCTGCTAGAAGAGTTTTTCTTTGCTCCTCTGTTATGTGAAAAGCCTGTTGAGAGTTTTTGATGGCAGTCTGAATGTTTACTTCTTGTTTTGAGTTCTGTTGTACCTGAAATGCAGCCTAGAAGGAATTGAGGCTGATAGAAGCCAAACTGCCACAGAAGATTAAGCTTGTTTGGACGTTATGCTGTAATTAGCAAGGAAAAAAGGAAGGTGGCAGCCTTGCTATCAAAGGCTGTGCTTCTGAAAGTAAGAAGACTTTAAACAGCCATTTTTGGGTTCTTTTGTTTACTTTGCCAACCATCTGCTGTACCTTGAGCAAATCCTACAGAAATAATCCTGTATTTGGTACTTTGAATCTTTTTGTGCGAAATAAATTTTCTGTTATACGCCTTACCTCGGTGGCCTTAACTACAACTTTCTACCTGAAGCACAAACACATCTTAGCAGTACTACATTTCCCAGAAGACACCACAAGGAAATAGGCTGCTAAGGCTGATAGGAGAAGGTTCCTCCAATAACCACGGCCCTCTAAAACTAGAGGCGAGTGGTGAGGGCGTTGACAATATATTATTTTGATTAAAACAGTAATACCTTATGAGTCATAGAATTGGTTGGCTTGTGAAATGATATACAGTTGGAAATATGAGGGCATTTTAAAAATAAATTTGCCCAAATAACTAAGCAGTTAACCAGATAAATTCTCTTGACTGAAAACTGCTCTCTGCTCATACACGTCATAGCAAGTGTACTTTTTGCAGGGAAGGGATGGGGGGGAGAGATAAAATAAGTAGGGGGGATGTAGTCAGAGTTTTCTTCTTAGGTTTCTCATAAAAACAGTGATCAGGATCAATGCACTGGCAGGGAGGGTCTGATGAGTGAAAGAAGAGGCTCAGAAAGTGAGAGTCTTCAAATAAGTGTGACACACTCCTAACAGACATACCAAATCATACACATGTGACACATTCAGACACATTCTCACACTCACATACCTTTGACTCTCAAACTCATGCATTTTTCTCCAGCACCACATCATAGCAGCAGCCTCACATGTTCCTAGTGGACCCTAACATCCAGTCCAGCCATCTCCCTCTCCCACTACTGTCCACCTCCATCACTGCGTCTTGCCAGAACCTGCAGCAGCAGCAAAAAAAAAAGTGGCGCCTTCAAGTTGGTGCAGGCTGCAAACAGCTGTGCTAGTCCTGCTCCTTCTAATGTAGACTTCCTGATTCTGAGGGGTGGGATAAAAAAAAACATAAGAAATGCCATGCTGGATCAGACCAAGGTCCATCAAGCCCAGTATCCTGTTTCCAACAATGGCCAATCCAGGTCAACAGTACCTGGCAGTTTCCCAAAAAGACACACAGGTTCCACAATGCTTGTATTGGGGCAAGCAGTGGATTTCCCAGGTCCTCTTTAATAATGATTTATGGATCTTTCCTCCAGAAACTTCTCCAACCCTTTTTTAAATCCAGCTACACTAACAGCAGAGCCATTAGTAGTGTGCACCAACCTGCAGGCTCTGCATCTTTTTTTTAATGTATTGTTGCTGCTGCAGCTCCAGGCAAGTGGCAATGGTAGAAGTGGGCACTGACGGGGAGGAAGATGCTGAACAGAGTAATAGGGAAGTGGATGGTGAACATTAGAGGAAGTAAGCAGTGGTAAAGGGAATATTCTTTGGGAACAAGCAGGAAGTCCGTCCTCACATATGGGGGACAGCTGTGCCGATGGAGCCTGCGCAGAAGCATCTTCCCAGCTTTCAAAGCAAGACTTTGGGAGACGCACCACGCATGTGTGATCCCCTTCCCACCCAAGGGTGCCATCTTGCTTCCATCAAGCCCACTGGACGTCTCTTTTTTGCCTTAAAATTATCCTTTCCGGTACGCGTACCAGTCCCTCTTCCCGCCACCAAGCTAGCTTGCCTCTGTATTGCTCCTCGGGTTCGTTTTCTTGTTTTTTTCTCAAGGTGTTCCTCAACCGGCGCTTTACGCTCTTTTTAACCAATAGCCCTCAGACCCTCACCCGGGTTGATTGGCCCAGTTTTTTCCATAGCCTCCTGCAGCTTCAAAAACTGTGATTGATGCAGTAAGATGATGTTCCTCACTGACCCACATGACCACTGCCTCCATTGCCACAACTCGGGCTGCGACCTTTACAAGTCCGTGTTCGCAAAGGCCATCAAGAGCCGTCAGTTGCATCAGGAGAAGTTGTTCCATAGATCCAACTCTGCGCTGGAGTCCCTGGTGACGCCAAGCTCCAGGGCCCTATCTGATACATCTGTGCCCTGCGATGCCCAGACCACCTCGGAATCCCAGGGCCATGGTTTCTCCGAGAGAAACTCCCCAGAGGTGTGAAGCAAGAAGAGCTCGAAAACCAACTTGGAGGATGGGTCAGGAAAAGTGGGAAATCCCACACCAAGCCCTACAGTCCCGGCCTGAATTTGAGGGGTCGGAGCGGGAGCGGTCTCACAGATTGCCCCAGAAGGAGTCGTCAGCATCAGGCGACCAGCTTTGTATCCCCAAGGTCATCCTTGTCAAGGACTCCCCTTTGACGGAATCGATGCCGGGCCGAAACCATCGGTGCCCACGTCACAGGCTGTGGAGCCACCCAGCATGGAGACCAGGATGGCGTCTTTGGAGCGCAGAATCATTGCCCTCCTGGCCCAGCAGTAGGCATTGATAATCGGTTCCTCTGGTTTAGCCGCCCCGATGACCGGACACTTGACCTCGAGGGCTTCCCCGGTCATCGAGCCAATCCTCGAGCGCTACCTGCCTCAAGAGAGCCATTGGCATCAAACAAGGTCCCAGTCCTGTTCCTTGGAACATCGGTCCTATCTGGCGAGTACATGCAGCTCAGACCATAGATCCTTTGGGGGTTGCGGGCCTTCAGCCTCTGAACCCAACCACGGGAGCCATGGAGTTTTGGATTCTTCCTCTGACTTCGAGTCAGACTGGGAGACCAAGGAAGAGGAGTCCCCAGACACCCAGCAACACGGAGACATGGCCTTGGACCCATCTCCACTGGTGTCCCGGCCCCGTTCCCCGCCCGAGGATGTTGCCTTCCTTGGCTTTGTGTACGATATTGCAAAGGCACTCGTGTTTGAGACTGAGGCGGAGGAGGACTCCTGCATAGAGGAAATCCTCTGTACGAGGCACCTCCAAAGGAGGCCCTCACGGTGCCCAACCCTCCGATCCTCGAGTGCCGCCTCCTCCATATGTGCCCATTGTGAGCAGACAGCTCGACTCCATGTGCACCCAGTCCACCAAAGCCCAAGGTTCCAAAAAACCCAGCTCCCTCACAATTCTATGGTCTTTGAGTTGTTATGTGACAACTCAAGAGCCAAAAGACTCATTCCTTGCCCCTGGGTAGGGAGGCCCAGACCTTGGATGTCCTCGGCCGAAAATGCTAGTAGGACTCGTTACTGGTTTGCCAATCCTACCAATAGTACATTGGCATGTACTTAAAGGAACCGGTGAGGGAGCTCAGCAGTTTCTCCAGGAACAAGCAGGAAGTCAGTCCTCACATATGGGTGACGTCAGTGCCGATGGAGGCCACGCGGAGCATTTCCCCAGCTTTCAAAGAAAGCCTTTGGGAATGCTACCATGCATGCGTGGTCCCCTTCCCACCCAAGGGTGCCATCTTGTTCAGTCTCCTTTTTTCCGCAGAGCCCAACGGACATGGTCCTCAACTCTCCCAGAAAAAGTGATTCTTTTCCCCTTCTAAATTGTTTGCTTCATTCTTGTACCATCCTCCGCCTCGAGTCAGCACCTTGGTGCCGTTCTTGGCCTCGTTGCAATCCCTTTTTGTCGAGGTTTTTCCTTGACTGGCGTTCGTGCCTTTTTTCGCCTGGTGGTCTTCGACCCTGGCCGGGTGTTCTCCCACCATGACTCCTGGTGAATTTTAAAAGTGTGACCAAAGTGGCCAGACCATATCGGTTACCGATACTCATGCCTCTGCTGTTTGGGCCCGGACCACAACAGCTCCACCTGTGCTAGGACATGACGCCCAAGACCAACAGGAAGAGGTCGGAGTTGCAGGGGAAGCTATTCCCCAAGCCAGACTCCATACCGGCGTCTCCCTCCCCCCAGTCCGAAGGAGGGTTCCTCGTGGGAGGTCTGGGCATCCTCGGAGTCCCGCGACAGTGGCTCCTCAGTAGGTTGCCGGATCCTCCTAAGAAGAAGAAAAAGGTGCGACCTCCCAAGTTGCCGACAAAACCTGGGAAGGTCCCGCAACGGGACTCGGGCAGCGCCCTCTTAAAGTCTCGAGGCAGGAACCCTCAGCCGGCGGTGACCATGCCAGGGTTTGAGAGCCTTTAGTCCTGAAGCACACACTCTCCGGAGTGCTGGTATTGGACCTGAGGCCCTCGGTGTCCACGCCGAAGGTTGCTGAGCCATCTGGTCTCGAGGCCCGAATGGTGGCCATAGAGCAGAGTCTCTCCTCCATACTGGCCTTGCAGCAGGTATTGATGTCTGGACTCCCAGCATCATCGGCCCCGACATCCAGCACCCCGGCCTCGGGGGATCCCCGGGGCATCGAGCCAGGCACCAAGCATCATCGGCCTTGGGTAAGTCCTCGGCCCAGGTCGAGGTCCTGGTCCTGATCCTCGGGGCTCCAGTCCTTCCCGGAGAGCCTACGGGGGTCTGTCCTCAGGGAGTCCCGATTCCTTGGGGCTACCCCGAGGCCGAGTCCATGACTACCTCTGGATCCAAATGGGAGACAAAGGATGAGACTTCTTCTGAGACCTCTCAGCATTGGGATGTTACCTCGGAGCCATCACCCTCGCAGCCTCGACGCCATTCCCCACCCGAGGACATGGCATTCCATGATTTCGTACGGGACATGGCCCAAGCTCTCTTGGTACAGACGGAGTTCAAAAAGAACCCGCGCACCGAGAAGCTGGAAATCTTGCAGTATGAGTCGCCACCCAAGGAGACTCTCACAGTCCCAATCCCGCCCATCCTCGAGAGGCTCCTGCTCTGGACATGGGAGACGTCGGCCTTGGTGCTGGTGGTCAGCCGGCACCTCAATGCCATTTACCGAGTCCGGAAGGGATCAGGATTCCATAAGCCCCAACTCCCCCACAACTCAATGGTGGTGGAGTCATCGATGCAGAGGCTCAAGAGTCAAAAGACCTAGTCATCCGTGCCCCCTGGCAGGGAGGCCCGGGCCCTCGATGCCCTGGGCTGGAAATGCTACCAGGGCGCCATGCTCAGGTGCCGTATATAAGCCTATCAGCTTTATATGCGAATGTATTTGAAGAGCCTGGTCCAGGAGCTCTCAGGGTTCTCGGTGGACCTCGCCAGGGTACCCCTCCAGCACGTCCTGTCCTTGACTGGGGCTGTCTCGGACTGCTCTAAGTTTCTCTCTAGAGCTGCCTACGACAGGTTTGAGGCCTCAGCCTGTGCGGCAGCCACAGATATTGGGGTCTGGTGCCAGGCATGGCTGCAGACCTCGGACTTGGGGCAGTGGTTGCAAAGAGAAGCTCCTGGACGTGCCCTGCAATTGGGAGAATCGTTTTGGAAAGCCTATGTCCGATAAGGCCACCAAGATCGAGGCCAAGATGGTAACCCGGCAGAGACTTTCCAAAAAGACCTCGACTCTCCCCAGGAAGAAACCTTTGGGAAAGAAGGCCTTTTTCCCGAGGAAAAAGGGTTACTCCTCAGCTAGTCATTACCAATCTTACCAGGGTCAATCTCACCAACCCACGCAGCCAAAGGGCCAGGGGCATGGTTCCAGGAAACTCAAAGCCCCAGGCACCAGCCCCCTCTCAGCCAGGGGGGAGTTTTTGACTCTGTGGGCAGGGTCTCCCCTCCCTCAGGAGACCCACCTCAGCCCATAGAGGGTCGACTGGCCTCCTTTGCCGACAGTTGGACCACCATCACTACAGACCAGTGGGTCCTGTGGGTGGTGAGAGAAGGTTATTCTCTCTACTTACAGCAAAACCCTCCAGATTACTTTCCAGGGGAGCCATTCCGTCTGCCCTTCATCAAGCCTTGCTTGTCACAGATCTTGCAAACCTGCTCAAGGACAAGGTGGTAGAACCTGTGCCCCACCACCTCTGGGGCAGGGGCTTTTATTCAAGGTATTTCCTTGTCCCCAAAAGAACAGGAGGCCTCCGGCCTATCCTGGATCTTTGCAACCTTAACAGGTTCCTGTTGAGGGAGAGGTTCAAGATTCTATCCCTTGGAACACTGCTGCTCTCCCTCCACCAGGGAGACTGGCTCTGCTCCTTGGATCTCAAGGATGCTTACGCCCACATCCTGATTCATGTCTCCCACAGGCGATACCTGAGGTTTGTGTTAGGGGGTCTGCACTTCCAGTACAGGGTGCTCCCATTCAGCCTCGCCTTCTCCCCAAGGGTCTTCACAAAGTGCCTGGCCACAGTGGTCACACACGTGTGCCTTCAAGGGGCTCACATCTTCCCCTATCTAGACAACTGGTTCGTCAGGGGCAGCACCGCCTGGGAGGTGGACTAGGCCATAAAGCCGACCATTCACGCCCTCCACCAGTTGGGCTTCATCAACTACCCCAAGTCCAGGCTCTCCCCAGTTCAGACCATGCAATTTATAGGGGCCCAGCTGGACACTCTGCAGGCCAAGGCTTTCCTCCCAGAAGATAGAGATCATCACCTGATGCAGTTGACCGGAGAGGTGCAAGCCTGCACGTCGGTGCTGGCCCAGCGGCTCCTCCGCTTGTTGGGCCACATGACCTCAACCGTGCACGATATATCCCTAGCCCACCTACACATTCGGGCGGCCCAGTGATGCCTCCTGTCTCAGTGGTCTCAGGCCACAGGCAGACTGGGGGACAGGGTGTGGGTCACTCGGCAGCTAGCAGCCTCCCTTGCCTGGTGGCAATCCCCATGCCACCTAAGGGTGGGGATGCCTTTCCAGGCACAAGCACTTCAGAGGGTTCTGACTACGGATGTCTCCCTGGTAGGCTGGGTGTGCATTGCGAGGGCCAGCACACTTAGGGCTACTGGTTTTCCAAGGAGTCTCTCCTGCAGATCAACCTCCTTGAGCTCCGAGCCATCTTTCTGCCACCTGCTCTGAGGCCTTCTGATCCTCATACAGACGGACAACCTGGTGCCCATGTTCTACGTGAACAAGCAGGGTGGAACAGGCTCCTACTCCCTCTGCTAGGAGGCCGTAGCACTTCACTCCTTTGCAGTACGCAACTGCATGATCCTAAGAGAAGTGTACCTACTGGGCCAGGACAACATCCTGGCAGAGAAGCTCAGCAAGGTCCTTCAGCCTCACGATTGGCGCCTGGACCCCGAGGTGGCCCAAAGGCTCTTCCGACTCTGGGGCAGGCCCTGCCTGGATCTGTTTGTCTCTCCAGACAACTCACAGCTGCCGCAGTTCTGCTACCCTCAGCCTCACTGCGGGAGGGCGGTGGCAGATGAGTTTCTGATATCTTTATCTTTATTTAAAACTTAATATACCGCTCACACATAAATGTACCAAAGCGGATTACAATCATTATCATGGTCGCAGGGCCTGCTTTACGTATTCCCACTGACCCCCCTGATACCCAAGTGTCTGTTCAAAATCCAGAGCGAGTACACCTCAGTGATCCTGGTGGTCCCAAGGTGGCCCAGGCAACCCTGGTTCCCCCTGCTGCTCTCTCTGTCAGTGACAGCCCCGGTACCCTAGGGCCGTACCCCTGGGCCAGGCCCCGGGCCTCCTCTCGCATGAGGAGGGCTCCCTTCTGCACCCCAACCTAAGAGCCCTAGCGCTGACAGCGTGATTGCTGAAAGGGTAGCGTTGGCCCCTTTCCACCTCACAAGGGAGGTTGAGGAGGTGGTCCTGGCCTCCAGGAAGCCCTCCACCAGGAAGGGCTTACGCCTTCAAGTGGAGGAGGTTTTCAGTCTGGTGCGCAGACAGTAAAGTGAATCCGTTCTCCTGCCAGGTACAGCTTGTGTTGCAGTACCTTTTGCATCTCTCGCACTTAGGCTTGAAATCTAATTCAGTCAGGGTGCAACTCAGTGCTATAGCTGCAAACCACCACCCTGTAGAGGGGAAGCCCCTCTCGAGCCTGCCCCTGGTCCCCAGATTCCTCAGGGGCCTTCTGTTGTCAAAGCCCCCCCTCCACCCTCCAGCAGCAGAATGGGACCTCAATGTGATGCTGTCCCAGCTCACCAGACTGCCATTTGAGCCTATGGCCACCTGTCACCTGAGGTACCTCTCCTGGAAAGTGGCCTTCCTGGTGGCCGTGACCTCTGCCTGCAGGGTGAGCAAGCTGCAGGCCCTGGTGGCGGATCCTTCCTACACCCGGTTCTATATGAACAGAGTGGTGCTGCGTGCACATCACAAGTTCCTTCCTAAGGTGGTGTCTGCTTTTCATCTCAACCAGGAGGTGGTTATCCCTACCTTCTTTCCACTGCCTCACACCGGCAAGAAAGAATCGGTCTTGCATACCTTGGATTGCAAGAGGGCCCTATTCTTCTATCTTCATAGGACCAGGGACCATCGCAAAGCGCCCCAACTCTTTGTCTCGTTCAACCCCAGTAAACTGAGGCCGCTAGTAACCAAAAGGACTCTGTCCTCTTGGGTGACAGACTGCATTGCTTTCGCTTATGAGTGGACTGGCCTTTCCCTGGAGCACCAGATCACTGCTTATCGCGTCAGGGCCATGGCCACGTCGGTGGCCAACCTGTGCTTGGTACTGGTAATGGAAATATGCAAGGCCGCCACATGGTCTTCCATGCATACCTTTGCAGCACATTACTCTCGCCTTTGGCCAGGTGGTAATCCGTAGCATACTCTGTGTATAGGCAACTCCTGCCCTTCAGTCCTTTGATGTTTAGGCTCCCGGGGGTAGCTGGGCATTGCAGAGTCTCTGGATAGGGACTTGTCTTTTGCAACTGGCATCCTCCTTTGGAGGTTGCCATTGGTGCTGTCATGGTTTGGGTCCCTGCAGCCTGGAACTAGGGAGTCCCATATGTGAGGACTGATATCCTGCTTGTTCCTGGAGAAAGCGTAGTTACTCATCTGTAACAGGTGTTCTCCAGGAACAGTAGGAATCAGTCCTCATAACACTCCCTCCTCCCCTGGGAGTTGCCGCCTCTATCTGTTTTTATCCTTCGCCTAAGCTATGTCATCTGTATGAACAAGATGGCACCCTTTGGGCGGGAAGTGGATCACGCATGTGTGGTAGCATTCCCAAAGGCTTCTTTTGAAAGCTGGGGAAATGCTCCACGCGGGCTCCGTCAGCGCTGACATCACCCATATGTAAGGACTGATTCCTGCTATTCCCAGAGAACACCTGTTACAGGTGAGTAACTACGCTTTCTCTGCAGGCCTTGATGGGGAACCCCTTCAGCGGTTCAAGTCGCTATCCTCGGCAGTCAAGGTGTGCTTTGAAGTTCCTGTCTCGAGCAGCATACGATGGCTTCGAATCCTCAGCCAGCGTGGCTGCCGCAGGCATCAGGGCCCAATGCCAGACATGGCTGCAGCAGTCTCACCTCGAGCAATAAGTACAGGACAGACTCATCGATGTCCCTTGCACCGGAGAGAACCTCTTCAGAAAACCAATGTCAGACAAGGCTGCTGAGATAGAGACTGAATTCCTGACCAGGACCAGACACTCGAAGAAGACCTCTGTACACTCCCGTAAGAAGGCCCCGGAGAAGAAGCCTTTCTTTCCAAGAAAGAAGGGGATGTTTGGTAATGCCCTACAGCTCCAGGCCTTCTCTGCCCCACAGCAGGGGCAACAGTCCAAGGGGCAAGGGCACGTCCCCCGCAAGCCTAAGCCCCAGGAACTGGTCCTGGCCAAACCTGGAGGGAGTTTTTGACTCCTTGGGTATGGCCTCCTCTCCCCCAGGAGGCCTCCAGTTGCTCATAGGGGGGGCGTTTGGCCCTGCTTGCCCAAAGGTGGTCCCCCATCATCACCAATTCCTGAGTGCTGCAAGTACTCAAGGAGTGATACCTCCTCCATCTGCAACAGATGCCACCCTCGTTCCTCCCAGGAGAACCCATAAGGCCTCTCCTTCACCAGATTCTGCTCCTCACTGAACTCGCAGGCCGCCTCATGGACAAGGCAGTGGAGCCAGTGCCCAAACATCTCTGAGGCAAAGGCTTCTAATCCAGATACTTCCTCGTTCCCAAGCGAACAGGGGGCCTCAGGTCTATCCTGGACCTACAGGATTTGAAAAGATTTCTGGTGAGGGAGAAATTCAAGATGCTCTCCCTTGGAACACTGCTGCCTTATCTCCAGTTCATGGTGGGATGAGGCCACTACCAGTACAGGGTGCTACCTTTCGGGCTGGCGTCATCGCGAAGGGTCTTCATCAAGTGCCTAGCGGTGGTCGCAGCTCACCTTCAAGGGACCTTCGCTTTTCACTACCAGGATGACTGGTTTATAAGAGGAGGCACAGCTGCACCCGTCCTGGGGGGCGGCAGATGCGTTCCTCATCCCATGGACGGATTGTTTCCTTTACGCCTTCCCACTGACACTGCTGATCACCAAGACCCTCTTCAAGATCCAGCATGATAGGGTATCACTGATTCTGATAGCCCCCCCCCCCCCCAGTGGCCTAGGCATCTTGGTTCCCGCTGCTTCTTTGTCGGTGGCACCTCCAATTCCCCTGAGCCGCGGCCCCAGGACTATTTTCACAGGAGGAGGGCTCTCTCCTGCACCCCAACCTGGGGTCTCTGTAGCTCTAGCTCCCTTCAACCTCCCACGAAACGTGAGGTTCTGGCCTCCCACAACACCTCCATGAGAAGGTGGCGTTGATTTTCGATGTGGTGCGCCGAGAGGCAGGCGAACCCGTTCTCCTGCTCGGTGCAACTGGTGTTCTAGTACCTACTCCACCTATCCCAGGTGGGACTGAAATCCAACTCATTCTGAGTGCACCTGAGTGCTATCGTAGTACACCACCACTCCATCGAGGGCAAGCCCCTCTTGGTTCAGCCCCTTATCTCTCATTTCCTGTGGGACCTTATGTTATCCAAGCCCCCAGTCCACTCACCAACAGCAGAGTGAGACCTCAATGTGGTGCTCTCACAGCTCACTAAACTGCCATTTGAGCCCCTGGTTACTTGCCACCTGCAGTACCTCTCCTGGAAGATTGCTTTCTGGTGGCACTCACATTGACTCACAGGGTCAGTGAGCTCCAGGCTCTGATGGCAGAGCTGCCCTAGACGAGGTTCTACAAGAACAGGGTGGTACTCCGCACACATCCCAATCTTCTGCCAAATGTGGTGTTCCCCTTCCACCTCAATCAGGAGGTGGTGCTCTCCACCTTCTTCCCGAGGCCTCATGCTGGCAAGGTGGAGACCATTCTCCATACTCTGGATTGTAAGAGAGTCCTGTCCGATCTGCAACAGACTCGGGGCCACTGCAAAGTGCCTCAGCTTTTCATCTCCTATAACCCCAGTTGACTGGGGCTTCCAATAACCAAGTGAACTCTATCCACTTAGGTGGCAGACTGCATTGCCCTTGCATATGAGCAGACTGGGATCTCACTAGATCATCGGGTCACAGCACCCACATCAGGGCCATGACCACTTCTGTGGCAAATCTGTGTTCTGTACCTATTATGGAAATCTGCCTGGCTGCCACCTGGTCTTCAGTCCATACCTTCATAGCTCACTATTGCCTGGAGAGGGAGTCTTGATAGGACAGTACCTTCGGCCAGGCCATGCTCCATAATCTCTTTGGGGAGTAGGCAACTCCTGCCCTCTGACCCTTCTGTGTTCATGCTACCAGAATGCTGGCTCCCCACTGGACATTTGTGTCTTGCGAGAGTTTCTCAGTTGGGACTCAACTGCTGTAGCTCACGGCTCACCGCCTCTGGTCACCCGTGGCCTTTTGTACAGGTTTTTTTAGTAGCCTGTAGCTGGGAAGTTCCTATCTGAGGACTGACTTCCTGCTTGTTCTCGGAGGAAGTGTAGTTACTCACCTGTAACAGGTGTTCTCCGGGGACAGCAGGAATCAGTTCTGGGGAGATGTTTCCACGAAGGTTACATGGATGCCGAAGTCACCCATATGTGAGGACTGATTCCTGCTGTCCCCGGAGAACACCTGTTACAGGTGAGTAACTACGCTTTCTGGCTCAGTTAGGAGGGGGAGGAAGAATAGAGGCACAAAGGAGGTGATTCTGGACAGAGGGGAAATAGGGTGGCAGGAGTGATGCTTGGCATAGAGGAATAGGGACATTGAGGGGGATCAGGTGAGGGGGGAGAAGCAGGACATAGAAGAGGGATTGGGACACCCAGGTAAATGCCGGACATGTGAGGTGGACTAGAAAGACAGAGAGATGCAGGACATGGAAGGAAGTAGGAAGACAGATGAGAGATGCTAGATAGAGAAAATATGCTGGATAAATGGTTAGAAAGAGAGATAGGAGATAAAGAACAAAAGGAAGGGGGAGAGAGAGGAAATGCTGAAGTGAGGGGGGGGGGGAAGACCGGGGTGGGGGAAAGAGAGTGAGAACTGTAGCTAAATGCAGTAAGAAGAGGGAGATATGAAGACTGGATAGTAAGAAGTAAAATCTGAGTACATAGAAAGAAGTTGAAAGGAAAAGACCAATGTCAGAGATGGATGTAGGAGAGGAAGTGAAGAAGGCAGAAGGAGAGAGAAGTGGGCAAATGGACCAGAGTCCCTGAAGAGAACTATTGTAAAAGAAGCCTGACGAAAGCAGAAAATAAAATGGACAGACAAGAAAGATAGAAAAAAACATTTATTTTTAATTTAGTGATTGTGTAACCCTTTTCCTATGTGGTCCTCACACCAATCTTTGGCTGGAGGAGTAGGCTAGTGGTTGGGGCAAGGTACTTCAGGCCGGAAGGTCGGGAGTTCAAATCCCACTAAAGGACAGCAACCTTGGGCCGGAAGGACTGGGGTTTCTAGTCCCACAGATGCTCCTTGTGGTCTTGGGCAAGCCACTTAACCCTCCATTGCCCATGTTCCCTGTAAGTATTAGTGTATGTGTCTCATATCCCTGCGTGTTAAATGTATCCCCCAATTGTGTTGTGACCGCTTTGATTGAAGGATAAGGCGGTATACAAAACTGTCTAAATAAATAAATAAATCTTAGGAGCTTTTTACTCTGGTTTTTTTGTGAGCTGCTGAATTTAAAATGTTTCAGGGTTCTCTTGGTGGGGACTGGCAATTGCCAGGAAGCCCTTGGAACGTTACACTCACACTCCCGTCTCAAATAAAGAGTCCAGGCAAGAAATTGTGTTCTGAACAAAAGGGTTTACTCAAACTTAAGGGTCACTGAGAAAAACTCAACTTTAACAATCTGCATAAACAAGACTAATCTTTTTTTCTCCTAGTTAGGGATTCAGTTTTATCCCATTCTTTTCCATTTCTCTGCACCTTAATCTTGAGAGAAAAAAATCTTGTGCAGGCCACTTAAATATTTTTTATTTATTTATTTTATTTTATTGAACATTTTTATACTGCGTTTTCCGAAGGATCAAGCGTGGTTTACAAAATAACAACAGTTTGAATAGTACAGATAAAACAGGTACATATTCAGTTACAAGGAACTTTTTAGAACTATATACAAAGAAGATGTATTGTTAAACAGTAAACATAAAACAGTATAAACTATATACAATAGTGGTGTAAGTCATGGCTTATGCTATCAAGACGGAAAGCTTGAATTACTATAAGCTATTTCCTGTTTAACTTGCACTGTTGTGTGTGTCTGGTGGTTTGTCATCAGATTGTATGCCAGAATCTGGTTGTGTACCATAGTGGAGTGTGTTCTTCATTTTTTGCGGAACATATAAAGGTCATTCAGATCTCTGAGTTTTTCTGGAAGGTCATTCCAGAGGGTGGGGGCAATGTGAGAGAAAGCTTTATTGTTTGTTAATTTTTTGGATTTTCTTAAGTCCGTCAGGGTTGCAAGTTTGTTTTGGTTTTTGTTCCTTTGATTTTGATTGGAAGATTCCTTAGTGACTAGTGTGGTTAGAAACGACAGTGCTATGTTATTGAATGTTTTGAATGTTGAGACAAGTATTTTGTAGCTTATGCGGCTGTGGATGGGCAGCCAGTGTAGTTCAAATAGAATGGGAGTTATATGTTCCAGTGTGCTGATATTTAGTGGAGTGGAGGAGTGGCCTAGTGGTTGGGGCAAGGTACCTCAGGCCAGAAGGTCAGGGTTCAAATCCCACTAGAGGCCGGAAGGACTGGGGTTTCTAGTCCCACAGGTGCTCCTTGTGGTCTTAGGCAAGCCACTTAACCCTCCATTGCCCATGTTCCCTGTAAAATAGTTATTTCCAAGTTATAATGCCCTGTTCAATGTAATTTCAGTTTGTTCAATGTAAACCGCCTTGATATCATGAAAGACGGTATATAAGAAATGTTAAATAAAATAAATAAAAAATTCATTATTGTTCTGGCTGCCACATTTTGAGCTAGTTGAAGTCTTCTTAGATTCTGCTTTGTAATGCCCTGTAGTATGGTATTAGCAAAGTCAAAATTTGGTGTGATGATTGCTTGGATTTCCGATATAAATAAAGTCATATAGGTAAAGCAGTGGTCGGAGCTGTTTTAGGAGTTTGAGTTTAAAATGTATCTTTTTCACCGTGTTCTTAATGTGGGATTCCATACTGAGAGTCTGATCTAGTATGACCCCTAGGTATTTCACCCCTCTTTTTACTGTAATGAAAGAATCATGGAGCCTAATTGAAGTTGGGGGTACAAAGCTCTGATTTCTGGAGACATACAATACTTCTGTTTTGGAGAAGTTGTGGTTATTGCGCCATTGAGAAATTTCTGTGAAGCAATCCGAGAGCAGTTGGATAGGCGGGTTTGAGATATTGAATGGGAGGTATAACATTATGTCATCCACGTAAATGTGATAATTTACACAGAATCGTTTAAAAATAGAACAGATGGGTTGCAGATAAATATTAAAAAGGAGGGCTGAGAGGGCGGAGCCCTGGGGAAGGCCTTGTTCTAGTTTGAAAGTTGTTGATGTTTGTTGATCAATTCTTACTGCTTGTGTTCTATCGTGTAGGTACGAGACCAGGCTGTATGTTTTTTCCTGGGAGGATCCCCTTTGTCCTCTACCAGAGTCCTTCCCCAGAGTACCTGAGTTGAAAGATGCTGTGTTCACAGTTCTCCGGACCTTTGATTTATTTATTTTATTTACACAGTATTTATTTTATTTACACAGTATTTTGATATATCCCACTACATCAAAATAAATTCATATCAAAGCAGTTTACGGATTCAGAATTGGCAGAAACTAGATAAAACAGACATAAGAACATACGATATGCCAATCTGGGTCAGGCCGAGGTCCATCATGCCCATTATCCTGTTTCCAATAGTGGCCAATCCAGATCACAGGTACCTAGCAGTTTGCCAAAAAGACACACAGGTTCCACAATGCTTGTGCTGGGGCAAGCAGTGGATTGTCCAGGTCCTTTTTAATGATTTATGAACCTTTCCTCCAGGAACTTGTCCAAACCTTTTTTAAACCCAGTTACACTTAACAGCTTTTACTACATCCTCCAGTAACGAATTCCAGAGTTTACGCGTTAAGTGAAAAAATATTTTCTCTTATTAGTTTTAAAAACGGATTATACTATAGCTTCATTACAGTTCCCCTAGTCTTGCTGCTTTTTGATGGTGTAATCTACATTTACCCGTTCCACTTCATTGATTAATTTATAGACCTCTATCATATCTCCCCTCAGCCGTCACTTTTCCAGGTTGAAGAGCCCTAATCTTTTAAGCCTCTCCTCACAGGGGTATCCTTTCATCCTCTTTACCATTTTGGTTGCTCTTCTCTGTACCTTTTCTTTTTTTTTTATTAACAGAGAGAGGAACAAAATACATACAAATCACTTACAATATCCATAAGTATCCACAAAATATCTAAAGTCATAAACTCAGTTTTCCCATTTGTGGACCATCAGACCACCGACACGCCTGTACAGTCTTTTATAGTCTTTTTCTCCCCCGCTGGGATTCCTTTGTTCCTGTTCAGTTCACCTCATTATACCATGGCGTCGCCTGGACCCCAAACCTTCCCCTCCTTGATAACTCAAAAACAACATTTATCAAAAATTGTTTAACATTAAACTTTACTCATCTTGAACTGTGCTCTTTAGGTTGATCATTCAATCCTTTTTACCTGTGCTTGTCCCAATAGTTCCCCTGTGTCTCTGCCTTAGCTCCTGCGGGAGTCTATCACTGGTCTCCTCCACATTGGCTTGTATTTCTCTTGCTTTTCTTCCCTCATTCCTTGCCCTGCATATATAGGGTCTGCAGATTTTTTTCTCATTTCCATTCTTGGCCCTTCAGGCCGTATGTGACTTTATCAAACTGGACCACTGCTCCCACTTTTATCCTCCAATCCAAAAGAGACGGGCCCTTTCTGTCTTTCCATTTCCCTGCAAGGACCGCTCTGGCCGTGAGCAAAAGATTTGCCCTCAATAGTTTTTCAGTCTGTGTTCCTGGACCACTTTCTTCTTTACCCAATAGAAATTCCTTGGGGTCACAAACTATTGGATGTCCAGTTATGTGTCCCATCTCCATGGCTTCTCCCCCCCCCCCCCCCCCCGTAGGCTTTGTCATGGGGACAGTCCCACCACATATTGTAGAATGTACCCATCTTCCCACACCCTCGTCAACACTTTGCCTCCATTTTTCTCCTCCCTTTTGCTAATTGTACTGGGATTACATATGCCCTATGTATGATTTGCAGTTGTATCTGCCTCCAGGAAGTCACCATCGTCCATTTATATATTTCCCTATGAATTCTGACCCACTCCTTGTCTCCCAGTGTTTTCTGCAACTATTGATGCCAACCTCCGACATGCAGGGGTGACTCCCTTTTTTGACTGTATTTCACTGCTTGATACAACTTGGAGACTGTTGCTTTCATTCTTCTCCTTCCGTAGAGAGTGTCTTCTACCTGTGTCATGCACCTGTTCCTACTGTGTGTCTGCCTCAATATGAAAAATCTGAGTTGAAAATATTGATAAAAGGGAATCCTCCATTCTAATTTGTGTCTTCCCTTTCTCAGATTTGAAGGGGAGGGGCGGATGCATCAGTCAATTTGCCCATCCCTCTTTGTTCTAACACATTCTTCAGTGTTACAAATTCTGGACCTGAGAAGGGTCCATAACCCCCCACCCTAGACCATTTTGATAATGCTGCTGGAATTGTACCCCTCCTAATTAGCACTCTTATTTTCTTAATCTGTGGGCCTAAAAAAGGATGCTTTAGCACCCCCTGTTGTTCCATTCCTTTATCCTCTAGTGCCACACACTCAAAGACAGACCTGGGAGCCAAGATGTTCGTCTCAGCTTCCAACCAATGCACTTCACTTAGGGGGTGGTAAAGGAGGCGGGCTGCTTTCAACACTATAGCTGTATAGTATCAGGATAGCTCTGGGAAACCTGCCCCTCCCTCCACCTTAGAGCCCACTAGTCTCTGCTTGTCTATCTTGGCCCGTTTCCCTCCCCACACAAACTGTACTAAGTGTCTTTCCCATTGGCATAAAGGCAGAGCTGGAATTGCTATGGGGAGCTAGCAAACTAAAAATAGAAATTTAGATATGACATTCATCTTGAGTGCCGCAATTCTCCCCATCCAACTCAGATGCAGAGCTCCCCACTTGCGCAGATCCTCCATCACCCAGCTCATCAAAAGTGTGTAATTGAGATGGTACAGCTCAGCTGCATTGCCTCAGAAATAAGTATTTAATCATTTCCAGGAACAATCAGGAATGTAGTCTTCACATATGGGTGATGTCTGTATCAATGGAGCCCATGCGGGAATGCTCCCCAGAGTCCAATGGGAAAGCTTTTGGGAGCATCCCGCTGCACCTGCGTAACTACCTTCCCGCCTTTCCAACTC
The DNA here is from genome assembly GCA_033557465.1 of Ichthyophis bannanicus. Lineage (NCBI taxonomy): Eukaryota > Metazoa > Chordata > Amphibia > Gymnophiona > Ichthyophiidae > Ichthyophis > Ichthyophis bannanicus. The sequence goes on along the minus strand of CM066034.1, from coordinate 501,892,007 downwards.
TTCCTCCTCAGTTCTTCGTTTTCCCGTGGAGCTGACAGGAAGCAAATCCTGTCACCACAGAAAATTCCTGTTTTTCGTATTTTTGTGGTTTGCGTCTGCCTTCTGTTGACGCTGGTACCGACCTCCGTCGGTTATTTCTTCTTTCTTTCTTCCTTTAAAAAAAACTGCGAAGAAGAAGGGTTTCCTTTCTTCAGGTGCATCAACACCATCTTAGGCTTAGGGGAAACCATCCAGTGGTTTTAAGAAGTGTCTTAAGTGTGGCGGTACTATCTCGGCCACAGACTCCCATGACTGGTGTCTAAATGTCTAGGGCCTGATCATAAACCATCAGAATGTCTTCTCTGCAGAAAGATGACGAAGAGAGGCCTTCAGAATTGAGCAGCAAAGCTGGGCACCCTCTTTGCCTCTGATGCCGTCTCTTTCGCATCGACATCATCAAGAGCTTCATCTTCCTCGCAAGGATCTCAGGTATCGAAACCTAAGTATTCATCGAAGGCTGGCCGCCCTCCCAAGGGTAGATCTCCTTCTAAGCATCGAGATGCCTCGGGCGTTGCCCTGGAGAGAAAGACACCAGGCAAACAACAACCCCAGTGGGAGGACCTTTCTTCCAAAGCCTTAGTGGGGTCCAAGGGTGCTCCCGAGGCCTCTACCTCCGGAGACTTCCTGGTGCCATGCTCAGAGATCATGGCCCGCAATTTCGGTACTGATACCCAAGCATTGGCAAGCTCCATGGATCAACATATCCTTGCCATCGAGCGGAGCTCAGCGACCTTACTGGCAGCCTCGGTTCCAGTGAAACCCTTACAGTCGGTTCCGCAGGCGTCGGTACCGAGACAGAATGCATCGACTTTCTTGCTGCTTTCCATACTACCGCCTATGACGGCCCTCTAATCTATTTCTGGTACCGAGGTTCCAACTACACAGATTCCAGGTACCGGTTTCGACCGGACTGAGTTTGTACAGAGCAGGAACACCCTGCTCAACAATACTTCGAGCCTTCGGATTCTGATTCCTCAGATGATGAATCGGTCGATACTCGAGACAGGCAAACTCTCCCGGAGGATCCGTCTGTCTCCACAGCGCTGCATGTTCCCCACCAGAGGACATGTCTTTCCAAGACTTCATTCGTGATGTTGCTAGGGACCTGTCCATAACAGTAACATTGGAGAAAGAGCCTAGGGCCAAAGAATTGGAAATTCTTCAATACCCGATAGCTCCAAAAGAGCCAGCTATGCTCTCTGTCCATCAGATACGTCACAACCTCGTGCTTCGTATGTGGGAGACACCTTTGACTATTTCTTCCCATTCTCGCCGGCTCGATACCATGTACTGGGTACCAGAGTGTCCTGGTCTTTAAAAGACATAATTGCCGCACTATTCCATGATAGTGGAATCGGCAATGTGTCAAATCAAGAGCGCAAAAACACATTCTTCAAACCCTCCAGGTAGGGAATCGAGAACCCTCGATGCTTTTGGTTGACATTGCTTTCAAGTCTTCATGCTATCGGCCAGAATTAGTTCCTACATACTCTATATGGGTATGTTCCTCAAAGAGGTGGCTAAAGATTTGGAGTTAATGGCTCCTCTTCTTCACAATGACAAGAGGGTGGATTATCTCACCCTTGTAAAGCATGCTCAGAATGTCTCAAAATTTGTTAATAGAGCAACTTTTGATTGCTTTGAGTACATCAGCAGAACATCTTCCATCTGCATCGGTGCACGCAGGATTGCTTGGCTCCAAGTATCAGATCTTGAACAATGGGTTCAAGATAAGCTGGGTAATATCCCTTGCACCGGTGAAAACCTTTTTGGCAAGGATTGGCAAGACAAGGCCTCTCAGTTGGAGTCTGAGAACATGACCCTAAATAGGATCTCTAGATCTTCTGCCAACCCAGCTAAGAAGAAAGCAGCAAAGAAAGCCTTCTTCAATAAAAAGTAGTGTTGTCTGTCTTATACCCCTCCTGTTCAATGTCAGCATCATGCTCCTCAAAAAGGACAACAACCTCCAAAGCAGCAAAAGAAGGCTCAGACTCCCAAGTCTCAGCCACCTCAGCAGACTCAGGCTGCTCTGGGTTTTTGTCTCCTTTCTAGAGAACATAGCTGTCCTGCCTCTGGAGAATCCCGACCCCCATTCACATTCCCAGCAGACTCTGCCATTACACCCATAGATTTGCATCTCATCACCTCGGAGCAGTGGACATTAACAATAGTACAGGAGGGATACAGACTTCACCTATGAAGCCTACCCCCTGACTTTACCAAGAGAGTTCCATTCTCAGCCCCCTCTCACTGCTCTGTTACTACAAGAGGTCATCTCCCTTCTACTGCAGGGTGCAATAGAGGAGGTTCCAACATTCCAGCAGGGAATGAGTTTCTATTCTCCCTACTTTCTTTTTCCAAAGAAAACGGGGGGGGGGGGGGGAGAGATACAAGCCCATTCTAGACCTCAGGGACCTAAACAAGTATCTTTCTTCCCAGGGCCGGATTTACCTTGAGTGAGGCCCTACGCCAACAAAAATTGTGGGCCCCCAGAAAAGATAAAAACGAGCACGCCGGATCAGCTGCGTGCTGTTGGCCCTGACGTCATAATTAAACTGGGAATCCCAAAAGCCAAACTTGTAACGTACAACACTGTAGAAATAAAACTATACATTAATTTGCTCTTGTACTAAACAAAGTGCAGACGTTCGCAAGTATCAGTGACAAGTTGCAGAAGTGACAGCAGAAGGCGGTTTCTAAGCCCTGCTACGTCAAGGACTCAGGCTCAGGCTCTTGTATGGAGAGCTGGTGAGTCTCCTTTAATGACAGGTACACCTCCTCCTGAGGATCGTAGTAATAGAACTTTCGCAAGTAAGAGATCAAGGGTTTGGGCAGTGGTAGCTCTGGAATGTGATCTATCCGAACAAGCTGCCGGATGCGAAAGCGACACAGGTGCTGTAGAGACTTCACATTACTGAATCGGGAGACAGGAAACAGAAGCTGGACCGGAGTTGGAGGGAGACCTGGGACCCTGGAGCGCAGGAAGTACAGAAATTTGCCATTTTTTTGAATGCATAATGGCTCGTTTTATGAACTCCACCACAGACTGACATCGGTCCTCAAACTTTGGCTGACACCACAGGCTGAAGGTTCCTCTGTAGTGTTCCATTCTCGTGTGGTGGGTTATACCTTGTGAACGAAAGCTGAGGCTCAAGATATAATGAGGGTCTGAGCTATCACGCACCAGGAATGACTCATCTGGCTTCCCCTTCAGTTTCATTTCTGCATCTTCCCAGTTCATGGGTCCCCAGTACCAGCCACACTTCTCTAGTTCTCTTAAGCTGGCAGCAAAGCTGCTGGAATCCGGTCGGTAAAGGGGACACTGCAACTTCTGCACAGGCTGACCTGGAGCAACCTCTGCCTGCCGATTGGGAAGGACTCTGGGAAATGCATCTAGGAGACTCGGACTCCTACGGGGCGGAGGTGGTGGTGTGGGAGGGTGTCGAGAGGCCAGTCCTCGCTGAGAGATGTCCACATCCACTAATGATACTGTTTCACCTGTAAAGAGCGGGCTGAAGGAGACCGGAGAAAAGGCACTTTGAGTTCTCGTCAAACGGAGTTTTCTGCCCGATCCTTGCCCCTGATCGCTGGCTGCTGCCGCGGCAGCATGGACTGTCCCGCGGGGCCCCCTCTGCCCGGCTGAGCCCCTCCGTGCCGGCTTTGAGAGGGGCTCAGCCGGGCAGAGGGGGCCCCGCGAGACAGTCCATGCTGCCGTGGCAGCAGAGGGGGCCCCGCGAGACAGTCCATGCTGCCACGGCAGCAGCCAGCGGTTTTTTTTTAATTTAATTTTTAAAAAGCTATTTGTTCAATTTTTGTGGGCCCTTGCCAGCTGTGGGCCCTACGCCACGGCGTAGTTGGCGTATAGGTAAATTCGGTCCTGTTTCTTCCCTATCTCCAGAGTTAGGACTGGCTCTGTTCTCTAGGTCTAAAGGAAACGTGTACTCATATCCATCCAGAGCACAGAAAGTTCCTGCGCTTCATGTTTCAGGAAAGACACTATCAATACAGAGTCCTGCCTTTCGGCCTCACCTCTGCCCCAAGAGTCTTCACAAAATGCATGGCGGTAATAGCTGCATTTCTAAGGATTCTAGGGATATTTGTCTTCCCTTCCTTAGACAACTGGCTCATAAGAGCAAGCACCTCTCAAGAGGCCAGTCTGTCCCTCTCACGCACCATGCAGATATTACAACATTTGGGATTTGTCATAAATCTTCCAAAGTCCCCTCTCAAAATCTATAGGGGCCCTCTTAAATACTCATCAGTCAAGGGCATTTCTGCCTCAGCTCCGCTGTGCTCATCTCAATCAGTTAGCATCTCAGGCATGTCTCAAGAATTATCCCGTTCAACAGAAAAACTTGATCTGTACAACGAACATCTTAAAAGACACAGGGCAGACGTAACAGCGAGAATGAAACAATTTCATGCAGAGATTTTACAACGCTCTCTAAACAAGCCCCATGAACTCTTTGGATTAGTTAAGACTTTAGCAAAAGAGCCTTCGTTTACACAACCAGACCTCCCTGACCCCCAAGAATATGCTGACTTCCTGCGTACCAAGACAAACCAGTCCAACACTCCTACCGCAAATAATTTCCCCCTAGTGACCCTACCAAATACTGCAACAACGGTCACCAAACACACCATTACTGAGTTCTCTGCCCCTTCAGCAAGAAGCATACAGGACACCATCTCCTCCATAAACGCCACCACTGCACCAAGTGACCCATGTCCGGCGTTTTGGATAAAATCTCTGCGGACCGAACTCAGCCCCTTCCTCTCCAAACTCATTGCACTATCTTTCTCAACGGGTACATTCCCCAAAAGCCTAAAACAGACAGCAATAAGACCACTACTAAAGAATAGCAAACTGGACCCGGCACGAACTGACTCCTTCAGGCCGATATCAAGTATCCCGCTGCTGGCGAAAATAATTGAGAAGGTTGTGCAACAACAACTTCAACACCATATAGAAATAAATGCACCACTCGACCCTTGCCAACACAGCTTTCGGGAAGCGCATGGGTAGAAACACTCCTGACCACGTTATTCAATACGCTTATCATTGGATTGGACAATATCAAACAAGGGTTTGCGCTGATCTTCCTAGATATTGCAGCAGCCTTTGACATGGTTTGTCACGAAATACTCCTCTCCCGCCTTAGCGAGAAGGGCATCCAGGGAAACGCATTAACTTGGTGTGCATCATATCTAACGGATCGATGGCAATATGTACGTTCCGGCTCTGCCACGTCCGCACCTTTTCTCCAAGAAAAAGGTGTGCCCCAAGGATCGTCACTGTCTGCACTGCTATTTAACATTTACATGCAGCCCTTATGTAATCTCATCCACTCCTTCAACATTAAATACCTCATCTACGCCGATGATGTTCTCCTTTACATGCCTTTCCTTTTGGACAAACCTGACCTTGCACCCCTCTCTGCCTGTTTCGATGCGGTCACGGATTGGCTACACACACAGAAACTAAAAATAAACTTTAAAAAAACAGAGGTCCTTTTCATCACAAGGAACTCATCATTCATTCCACCAAGCTCTCTGAAGGTCCGGGATGCTGAACTCACTAGCAAACCATCAATTCGGTACCTCGGAGTTATTCTTGACCAACAGCTCAATATGAAGGCCCAGATAAGCAACATGGTAAAAGCAATCTACAACAAAATCAGAACGCTTCGCCACCTGAGACCGCTCCTAGAACCAGAAGATTTTCGATCGGTCTACCAAGCTCTTGTAATCCCTCATTTCGATTACGCGAACGCCATATTACATGGCCTTCCAAAAACCACCATAACACCGCTTCAACTAGCCATGAATGCAGCCGCCAGAATTCTGCAGGGGGCTTCAAGGAAGGAACATATCACACCAATACTAAAACAGTTGCACTGGCTTCCGGTCCAAAGCAGGATAACCTTCAAGGTGCTGACACTTACTTTCAAAGCCATTTTATTTTTTATTTATTTTATTTACATTCTCTTATATACCGCACTATTCTGCATCAGTGCGGTTTACATTGAACAAACTGAAATTACATTGAACAGGGTATTATAACTTGGAGATAACTATTTTACAGGGAACATGGGCTATGGAGGGTTAAGTGGCTTGCCCAAGACCACAAGGAGCACCTGTGGGACTAGAAACCCCAGTCCTTCCGGCCCAAGGTTGCTGCTCCTCTACATCAATCATTGACCTTATCCAGATGACACCCCCTAATAGAGCAAGAAGATCAGCTGCGATAAATACTTTGATTCTACCAAGGCAGATAACAAAATGCTCACAAGCAACACGATCCAGAGCTTTTTCACTATATGCGCCTACCTGCTGGAATGCCCTTCCCCCCGCTATCAGGGATACCAAAATCATCTCCCATTTTAGGAAGGCACTTAAACATCTTCTCTTCCTACAATATTATACTGACCAGAGCCACCCCCCACAGCAAGCCAGGCCCAGCGACCCACTTAAACAACCTGTGAGTTACAAGCATATGGGCCGGGAACCAAGCGTGCCTGACACGGATCCCCCCGACAAATAGCATCCCTTATCACCCTGTCATAAACTATTACGCACTTGAGCTAATGGAACACATTTGATTCATCTCCAAACGTATATTGCAATTTACCTGTATATATGTGTACATAGTTACCCTGTTGTTATTACCTGTACATACACCCCTTGTTATATTGTGAAGCCAGTGCAGACCATCTGTGCTGGACGGTTATGTTTTAATGTAAACCGCGTTGATGCAGAAGAACACGGTATATAAGAAAGTTAAATAAATAAATAAATAATTGCTCGAGAAATGCTACAACTTCTGAGTCATATGGCATCAACAGTGCATGTAGTTCCATATGCTTGTTTACACCTGCGCACAACCCAATGGACACTGGCATCCCAGTGCTCTCAGGCATCAGGTCGCCTGGGGGACAAAATGAAAGTCTCTACCTTTCTGGTCTCATCTCTCCAGTGGTGGCAATACCCAGAAAATCTCCTTGTAGGGTCACCTTTTCAGATACCTGCACATCAGTGTACCCTGATGACGAACACATCCAGGCTGGGTTGGGGAGCTGATCTGGGATCTCTCACAAGGACTCTAGTTTCATCAGGAGTCACAACTCCACATAAATCTGCTGGAGCTCAGAGCTATTCTCAATGCTCTCAAAGTGTTCCAGGACCATCTTCATTGCCACAGAATCCTAGTCCAAATTGACAATTAAGTAGCCATGTTCTACATGAACAAGCAAGGCAGACCAGGTTCTTGGACCCTCTACAGCGAGGCTCTACATCTCTGTTCCTTTGCCATACATCACCGCATTCACCACCAAGCGATGTATCTCCCAGGCAAGCACAATATTTTAGCAGACAGACTAAGTCGAATCCTTCTCCCCCACGAGTGGTCTCTTCATGTAGACACAGTCCTCCTATATTTTTCCGATCTGGGAGACTCCAAAGATAGACCTGTTTGCAAGTCCTTAGAATGCCAAGCTCCCTCACTTCTGTACCAGGACTCCTGCGCCAGACAGTCAACAGGTGGATGCTTTTCACCTCCACTGGGGACCCGACTTCCTATATGCCTTCCCTCCCATTCCCCTAATTCCCAAGACTTTTCAAACTCCAGACAGACAGGGGCTTCATGATATAGCCCCACGCTGGCCACATCAACCGTGGTACTCTCTCCTTCTACGTCTGTCTTCAGCTCAACCCATAAATCTGGGAAATGCTCCAGATCTCCTCTCTCAGGAGGAGGGGACGCTGCTTCATCCCAATCCGCAGTCTCTCCATATTACAGCATGGCTGCTGAAGGCTTAGCCTTCCAAGGTATTAACCTTCCCCAGGAGGTTAAGGACATCCTCTTAGCTTCTAGAAAGCCATCCACCAGACAGTCCTACATTTTCAAGTGGCATATGTTTTCTTTCTGGTGTTCTCAAAAGAATCTTAATCCCTTCTCAGCTCCAGTGGAGGCGCTACTCAAGTATCTCCTCCACCTATCTTCTTCTGGACTCAAAACCAATTCAGTAAGAGTTACACCTAAGTGCAATTGCGGCCTCTCACGTGCCCTTAGATGGCCAAACCATCTCCTCTCAGCCGCTCGTAGCATGCTTCAGGACTCAATGTTGTTTAGGACAGCTTCTCAAGCCACTCTTTGAACCTCTAGCCACTACGTCACTTAAGTTTCTCACATGGAAGGTCATCTTCCTAATTGCCCTCACTTCAGCGAGGTGCATTAGTGAGCTCCAGGCCTTAGTTGCTGACCCACCTTACACATGGTTCCACCATAATAAGGTAGTCCTTAGGATTCATCCTCACTTCATGCCGAAGGTGGTCTCGCCCTTCCATTTGAACCAGTCAGTCTACCTCCCTGTGTTTTTCCCTAGACTACACTCATCTAGGGCAGAAGCGACCCTCCACACTCTGGATTGTAAATGTGCGTTAGTTTTTTTATCTTCAGAGGACTTGAGAGCACCGGAAAGCTGCTCAGCTGCTCATCTCCTTTGACTCTAGTCACTTCGGGTTGCCAGTCTCCAAACGTACTCTCTCCATGTGGATAGCAGACTGCATCATCTTTGTTTGTGAGACGGCAGGACTCTCCCTCGAGGGTCATGTCACTACCCATAATGTTTGAGCCATGGCTACCTCGATGGCAAATCTACAATCTGTAGCTATTGACAAGATTTGCCAAGAAGCAACTTGGTCTTCGGTCCATACCTTTGCTGCTCATTACTGTCTGGACAAGGACTCCCGCCGGGATGCCATGTTGTCCAGGCTGTTCTCCAGCATCTCTTTCAGACTTAGAGCAACTCCTACCCTCTGTCTCGGATTTCAATACCAGACATCCATGGATACATGACCTCTTTAGGCATACCTGGGACAAACCACAGCTGATTCTGACGTCATCTCTCTGGCATCTTCTAGCTAGGGAGTCCCATATGTGAAGACTACATTCCTGCTTGTTCCTGAAAATAGCGTAGTTACTCACCTGTAACAAGTGATCTCCAGGAACAGCAGGAATTTAGTCTTCACAACCCACCCTCCTCCCCTAGGAGTTGTAGGGTTTTTCTGTTTTATCTTTCTCTCCTTTTATCTCAGCTACAAACTCAACTGAGGAGGGAGAGCTGGGAAGGCAGCTATGCAGGCACTGTGGGATGCTCCCAAAAGCTTTCCTATTGGATGCTAGGGAGTGTTCCCACAAGGGCTCTGTCTGTTCTGATGTCACCCATATGCGAAGACTAAATTCCTGCTGTTCCCAGAGATCACCTGTTACAGGTGAGTAACTATGATTTGTACTGCCCATCAGAAGGGAAAGTTAGGGAAGTGCGCCTCCGATAAGCCGCCCAATTTGAGTGCCTCTGTCTTTCCCAGGTTTTCCCGAAATCCCGACACCCTTGAAAAGGCCTCCAACTCTGCCAACAGAGGGGGTACTGACCTCTGAGAGTGGGCAAAAATAAGCAGGGTGCCATCCACATAAAACAGGATATTATGCTCTGACTTCCCCAGCCTCATCGGACGTATCTCTCTGTTTTGATGCATTCTGGCCGCAAAGGCCTCAATGACCATGGCAAAAAGCATGGGCGAGAGTGGGCACCCCTGTCGTGTCCCTTTAGCCAGAGTGAACTTGTCAGAGTGAATTCCCCATTTACCAATATCTTTGCAGTCAGGGCCCTATAAAGGACTTTCACCCCTCTAATAAACCCTTCCCCCAAATTAAACTTTGTTATGGCAAACAAGAACCCCCACTCCACCCTGTCAAATGTCTTTTCGGCATCTAGCACTACACAGAGAATGGGCTTCCCCGTCCGCCTCACAGCATTCATCACGTTCACCTCTCTATGCATATTATCTGAAATAGCTTTTCCCCCTATAAATTCTGTCTGATCTGGGTAGATTAGGAAGGATAGTATTCTCTCTAGCCATCATGCCAGAATCTTTGCAAATAACTTTGCATCCGCATTGATCAGTGCAATAGGGCGGTAGCTTCCGCATTGGTTAGGAGGTTTGTCTTCCTTCGGAAGGACTATCTCGTTAGCTCATGCCATGGTGCCTGGAAGTGGTTCTCCACTCAAGGCTCCCTTTCTCCCCCCGCCGATATCTCGGCACTGGCCCTTCAGTGGACAGATCATTTCTGTCTGTTTTTCAGCTTAAAAATGCCGGTACCGCATTCTTCCCAATCAAATTCCTTGTGTCAGCTGACACTCTTTCCTCCTGACTTTGCCATCCTCTCCACGGATTCACAGGCCCAGCGTTACTATCAATAGCCCTGGACAGGCTCACCCCTAGGGTTCCCGCTCGACATCCTCGCCGCTCTCGCCATCACCCATGGTATAACTATGGGCTGCGTCTGCGCCGTGCAGAACGCCTTTGGCGGCGGCATCCCTCTCCATCCTCACTGGCCCAGTTTTGCGCCACATATCACTACTATAGGTCCATGATTAATTCTGCTTAGTCCACTTACTATTCTAATCGGATCTCCTCAGCTTCCAACTCATCCCGTCAGCTCTATATTACCCTTCATTCGCTGTCTGCTCCTTGCAGTGCCTGCCCCTCCCCAACTGCCCCTGATCCTGCCACATGGGCGGTTTTCTTCGCTGACAAAATCCAATCCCTGCGCCTGACTTTCTTGGATTGTCCTACCCCTCTCTCTCCAACCCTCTCGTTACCTTCCTGTGATTCCACTGACCCATCTTCCCCCGCTAACACTGGACATATTCATATCTGGACTTCCTTCCATCCCGTTACTATGTCTGAGCTCTCTAAGCTCCTTAGTTCCTCACACACGACTACCTGCACTACTGACCCTATCCCTTTCCATTGGCTGTCTGAGCCATCGCTGGCCCTTCTCCCCTTCTTACTCATCATGCTAAACTCTAGTCTTTCCTCTGGGTCTTTTCCTTCTTCATGGAAGCATGCTATCATTCGTCCCATTCTGAAAAAAACATCTGTGGTCCCTTCCCTTCCCGCACATTGGCGTCCTGTTTCTAACCTTCCTTTCCTGTCTAAGATCTTGGAAAAGGCAATCTTTTCCCAGCTATCATCACACCTTGATTCTACTTTGGCCCTTCATCCCAGACAGTCTGGTTTCTGTGCTGATTACAGCACGGAGACCATTCTCATCGCTCTCCTAAATGAATTGCATGTGGCACACGAGTCGGATGATTTTTCTATTGCAGTATGATATTATTTCTCTGCTGCATTTGATTTAGTTGATCACACTACTCTCCTATCTCGTCTCTATGACTTTGGGATCCGTGGCATAGTCCACCGGTGGTTTCAATCTTTTTTGACCTCGCTCTCCTACTCAGTACACATCGGTTCTTCTGCCTCACCCACTACACCGCTCCCATGCAGTGTTCCACAAGGTTCTGTGCTATCACCCCTGCTCTTCAATCTATTTCTTGCTCCATTGACTTTACTTATTCAACAATCTGGACTTTTGGCATACTATTATGCCAATGATATTATTCTTTTTTTCCGTACTAGTTCTCTTTCCCTAGATCTTGGCTCCCTAAATACATGTCTGGCCCATGTCTCTTCCTGGTTGTCATCTAACTACTTGCATTTAAATCCTACCAAATCAGCAACCCCCACCTTGGCCCCCACTCTTGCTGGTACCACTATACCCCTGATGCCAACCCTCCAGTATTTGGGCGTTGTACTTGACTTTTCCCTCTCTTTCCACCAACATATCTCCTCTGTCATGCACCGGTCTTTTCTCACTTTGTGACAGCTAAGAGCAGTGCGCTCTGTCCTCCTGAGGACCACCTCCCTGGTAACTCTTACAATATCCCTTTTTCTATCCAGACTTGACGACTGTAATTTATTTTTGGCTAGCCTTCCCCATTATCAGCTCCACCATTTACAGTTGTTACAGAATACTGTCTCCCGGCTTATTGCACGTGCTTCCCGTATGGATCATGTGTCTCCTCTCCTCTTTAATTTGCACTGGCTCCCTCTTCAAAACCGGTTTCAGTATAAGGTTATCACTGTGCACCAGGCATTTCATTCTGGTACACCACAATATTTGGCTGACTTACTGCACACTCATGTCCCTCCCTGTGCCCTTAGATCCATCCACAACAACCGCCTGTTCCTATCCTCACTGGCACGTGCCCGACTGGAATCTACTCACCACTCTGCATTTTTCTTTCTCAGTCCAGCCCTATGGAATTCATTGCCATCCACCTTCCATGCCGAGCAGACTTTTCCCCGATTCAAGACAATGCTGAAGACCCACTTCTTTGGCATTGCCTTTGATCTCCCCTTCACCTAGGTTCACTCAGCATACTCTTGCCCTTCTCCCTCTCTCTCTTATATCTGCATAGCTTTTTTTTCCTCTCTTTCTGTGTGCCCTGTTATCTTTGCTTTCCTGTCATGACACTGGTGTTCTTTTCTCCCTGTTTAGCAATATTTATCAGTCTTTATTGTACATCGCCCTGATGCCTCAGCCCGGGCGGTCAATCAAATATGTTAATAAAGATAAAGGCTCCCAAGAAAACCCAGGCCAGCAGCAGTGCCACCGCATCTTTCATAATATGGTAAAGCTCAGCTGGATAGCCATCTGCTTCCGAGGCCTTCCCCTTGGGGAGCACTTTGATGGCCTCCTTCACCTCCTTTTCACTAATGGATCTGCTCAGATTGTCCGCTTGATCTGTGTCCAGTTGTGGAAGCTCCACTGCTGCAGTGCTAATTTCTGTCTCAGAGGAGTATAGCTGCGCATAGAATTTACTGAATTCCTCACATATGGCCTGGGTTGTACAGCTTCTCTTCCCCTTATCCCCTTCAATCTCCCTGACTAGTCGGGCGGCTCTCTGTTTCTTGAGCTGCCATGCTAGCTGCTTTATTGCCCTATTCCATATATTTCCTTTTGGTGAGATGGAGGAGAGAGGCTATTTTCTCAGCATCCCTGGCCTGCAATTGCGCACGTACGGACTCTAACTTTCTCAAAATTATTTTGGATCCTCTTTTCACATGTGTTGCCTGTAACTGCTGGACCTGCTCTAGAAACTCAGCTTCTTTCTCTGCACTTTCTTTTTTCCACTCTGAAGCTAGTTGTATTAAACAACCCCTGGAATGCCTTTCTCGCGTCCCAGAGGGGGTGCCCTCAGGTACTGCGCTGGTGTTGTCGGATTCCATAAAGGAATGCCATTCCTTTTTCAGTCTACCTATCACTTTTTCTTTCTGTAGCAGGGATACGTTGGCTTGCCACTCTGGTTGTGTGGTTTTCTTCCCTTTCCCAACCGGTTCCAGATTCCTACCACCATTCTATGATCCGAGAGCGTAATTGGTAGAATCTTCAGTTCCTGGAGTCGTGGGAGTTTGGCTTTTTTTTTACCAAAAGATAATCTAGCCTCAAGTATTTTTCTGTTCGGGGCATGTTGCATGTGTACTCCCTGCTCATCCCATTCTGATTTCTCCACACATCCTCCAGGTCCCAATGTTTCATAACTCTTCTCAACTCTGCTCCTTCTCTTAGATGTAGCTGTTTCTCGTAGTCTGACCTGTCCTCTGGCCCCAGCACACAGTTCATATCTCTTTTGGCTTTCTCTTCAAATTTGCCTAGCCACTCTTTTTAAAAAATTCCCCTTTGGCCCTTTAGGTGCATATAAATTCAGAATAGAGAGCTCCCTCTGTTCCACCCTCCCCATGACCCACACCCACCCTCCATTGATTGTCATCTCCTGCTTGATATGCCACATAGGGCACACACATACAGTAATACTTACAGGGAACATGGGTAATGGAGGGTTAAGTGGCTTGCCCAAGACCACAAGGAGTACCTGTGGGACTAGAAAACCCAGTCCTTCTGGCCCAAGGTTGCTATCCTCTAGTGGGATTTGAACCCCCGGCCTAAGGTAACTTGCCCCAACCACTAGGCCACTCCTCATTTTTTGGAATTAAACGCAGAGCAATACATGTGCTCATATCCCATGGCCTTCAGTTTGGCATGCTCCGACTGTGTCAGGTGTGTTTCTTGGAGGAGGGCTATATCTATGTGTGCTTTCTGAAGATATGAGAGTACCCTTTTCTTTTTGATTAGGCCATGAATGCCCCTGATGTTGAGGGATGCTATTTTTAACCCCCATAGTGCACTGCTTTTTCCATTGCACATCCACCCGGATCCCGGCATTGAGTGATCTTCCCCTTCAGAGCGCTTTTTACAATCTTTCTATCAACATAAACAACATAAACATTTTATCTTTCTCTTTCCTCCACTTCAAGCCATACATCTCTCTCATAAACACTCCATTCAAACCTCCCTCTCATCATTTTATGCATTTTAGACTTCCTATATGACCTGCTGTAGGCTCTTTGCTTTTACAGCTTTATTGGTCCCCCCCTCCCCTGCGCCCTGTGAGAAACCCCTCTTATTACCACCAGTTACTTTGTATCAGCTGCAATCTTCAAACGCCCGCTTTGCCTGGCTCCAAGGCTTTTAACTACTGCTTGGCAAGTGCCGGAGAGGCCGCGCACTGTCCCTGCTATCTCCTGTTTTCTCCTCTCCCTTGACAAAATTATATAATAATTTTAAAAAAGGCAATTTGCCTCCTGTGCGGCCTGTCTCACTCTTTGCCTCAGCTCTCACTTATTCCATCTTGGGCCTCTACCTCTTCCGTGCTGCATCCCTCTCCTTCTCCCACGGCTCTTCCAGTCCCTGTGTTGCTGCTGTGGCCGTCCTTTGTTCTGCCCAGTTCCTGCTTGTACCCATCTGAGCATTGTACCCATCTGAGCATTGCCTGGACCATCATGGGAGTCTGGCCTCACTGACATCTCCTTCCTGGCCTGCAAGTATTTATCCACTGCTTCTGGTGAAAAAAAAGAAAGTCAGTCCTCGCATATGGGTAACATCGGCACTGACGGAAAAGAAAGACTTTAGGAATGCCACCATGCATGCGGGGTCCCCTTCCCGTCCAAAGGTGCCATCTTAATAAGTCTCGGGGTTTTATTCATTTTTGCCTTTTTTGTTTTTACTGCACTTTCGTGCCCTTTTTAACCACTGGCTTCGTCAAGGATTTTCGACCTCGCAGGGGTCCTTTTTCCCCCAATGGCCTCCAGTTTTAAGAAATGTGATAGGTGTTCAAAATACATGTTGCTCATGGACACCTGTGACTGTTGTCTCCGGTGTCTAGGAGCTGACCATGACCCAGAGCTATGCTTCCTCTGTAAGAAGATGTCCTCCAAGCCATCCAGAGTCGTAAGCAGAAACTGGATGATCTCTTCCATAAGGCAGCCCAGGTATCCCCGGTAGCCTTCTGCTCTTCGGCCCTGCAATCTCTGGAGTCTCCCAAGGCTCCTCCCTGGGCCAGGCAGCACTTTGACCAGGGGTCGCCCGAATGCGAGCAGAAGAAGAAGGCTGCAAGGACTCTGTCGGTGGTGCCAGACAAGTGTGAGAGGTCAATCGCCCAGTCTCTCAGCCCCCCTTGGCAGTCTCTGGAGTCAGAGGGAGCGGCCCTGTAAGGTACCTCAAACCGATACAGAGGCCTCTGGCGAAGGCGCTCTGTCGTCCTGACGAGGATCCCCTCTCCTCCTGAACCTAACCCGGTTACCCCGGCATCAGTGTCGCAGGTCCCCACTTCCGAGTGAGAGGCCCAAATGCTGGCCTTGGAACTCAGCGTTTCTGTGTTCCTCGCTGCTCAGCAGGTGCTGGTGCCAGGTCCTGCCGGCACGCACCTCGAAACCGCAGGGACTTCGACCTTGATGACTCCCTGGGCCGCCGCATTGATCCTAAGAGCCAAAAGCCTCATCAGGATCCTCGGCATGGGTCTCGATCTCAGTCCCGTTTCTCAGTTGCTAGAACTTCTCGGGGAAGCACCTCCAGCTCCAGGCAAGTTTTGGCCTCTGAGATCCGGCGCTGGTCACCGACCCATCTCAAGCCGCCCGACCTTGATTCCTCCATGGACTACTCAGAGTGGGAGTCTGACGGGGAGACCACCCCGGAGACTCATTCCCACCGAGACCTCCCCTCTGACCCCTCCCCGCCGACCCAGAGGTGGCAGTCACCTCCTGAGGACACCTCCTTTCTGGAGTTCGTCCGGGACATCGCATGGGCCCTGGCGTTCACCACCAAGTTGGAGGAGGAGCCCCGTGCGGAGGAGTTTGATATTCTGCAATATGAAGCACCTTCGAAAGAGGCTCTCTTGGTGCCGGTTCCTCCGCATGTGAGAGGATTGTGCTTTTATTGTTTGTTGTTTTTTCCACACCATGTACCTCCGGGCATCTCTACACTAGCCTTTTTAATATACCATGCATCTTCGGCGGTCTTTGTATTTTTAATACCACATGCACATCTTTTCTTGTTCATTACACTTTGGATCTGCGTTCTCCTAAGCAGATATATCATTTATATTACAAGGAGGACTTTCTAGAAATAATTGGCAAATGCCGTTTACTGCAGTGTTACTTGTTTCAGTGAAACTATAGAGCCTTTAGATGTGCTGATCATGCGCGGCAATATGGTAATGAGTCCCAATTTGAGCGCAAAAACATGAGTTAAAAAAACACCGTCCAACGTAGGCTCCTGATTTTCTTAGACTCCGGGATCTGAATCAGTCACACGCTTCACATGCATGACGGATTACTTTCACTACCAGATATGAGTTCTCCAACAATCGCCCTTTGATTTGTATATTGCAACGGCAACATCATAGTTCTTCCAAACTGCACTGGATTGTTAAATGGCAAGATATACACACTCAGATTAAAACCATCTCTCTATGCTGGGTCTTTCATTTACCACTGAAATATTCCTTCAAAGACCAATGTGTTCTCATTGTTATCTGTATATAAGAAAGACAGGCTTTAGTACAATAACTCCCGACTCTCTTATGCACTTTTATGTTTTTTTTCCATTTCTCCAGATATGAATTTAAGAAGAGTTGACGATCGGGGTTAGACACATTCCGTTTTAAAGATTTGATGCCCATTATTTTAACATTAGGAGGAGATGTTCAAGCGTTTATTTTACATGTTTCCTGCACAGCAGTATCGCGGTATTTTTAACACAGTATGTCCATCCTGTCAATATTATACTTCACTATTATATACATATTCACATATAATTAGTTTTGATATATTTTTAAAGAATGCCAGTTTGCTTCAATTTTACAAGCCTATATCTTGTCAACTTTAACAAAGCACTGCTTCGTTTTTGTCCTTTATTTTCACCATGCAAGAGGATTTCTAACCCCATTATAATATGCAACATTGGATACAATCAATTTGCTACACAGTATCAATTTAACAGTTCTTCACATACTCTGCATAACCATTCACTGGTACATGATGAATTATCATGCTCCCTTCTGGCTCTGGGACACATTTTACTCAACTGGATATGGTTTTATGTATTTTAGCTTTGAAGTATAGATTACGGAGTCTTTTTTAAGACTAATACAAAGCATACGGTGCCTTTTGTGAGTATATCTTCCCCCATCTCTAAGAAACATATGGTGTAATTATATTTATTTATTATTTATGGTCTCATTGTGTTTTACTTTTGCTCTCTTCTTCTTAACACTGTTAATGTTTAAATCATTTTTTAATTTTGTTTGTATTAATTATATTCTAATTATTATATACAAATTTCCTTTTTATCTACATATTCATTTATATGATTTTTTTATATATATTTTATATGTTTTAAGATTTGAATATGGATATGTTACATTTATCTTTTAATTATTCTTATTCATGTTTTGATCTCTTCATATATATTTTTATATATATTTATTATCTTAGTTTGTATATTAATGTATGTTTTATTTTTAAGATGTGTACCCCCTGAGGAAGGCCTTCGTCCCACCAAAACCCGGGGTTTTCTTTGAATAAAAATAGCACCAGTGACCTCACCTCACCCTCGCCTTTGGTGCTGCCTGTACCTCTGTGCAAGAGCCCTTCGCTCTCCTTGTGTTCCCTCTGGGCACCTTCATCTATCCATATCTAGACGGCTGGTTCGTAACAGGGGGCACGGCCTCCGAGGCCAAGCAGGCCACGGACCGCACCATTTGCCTCCTGGAGCATCTGGGGTTCATGATCAATTACCTAGTCCCACCTCACTCCAGTCCTTGGAGTTCATTGGGGCTCGCTTGGACACCCTTCGGGCCATGGCTTTTCTTCCTTAGGACAGGGCAGACCGCCTCGTGTCCCTGGCTTCCGAAGTGTGGTGCTGCAGTGCCGTCTCGGCCCAGACGATGCTTCGCCTTCTCGGCCACATAGCCTCCACGGTCCATGTCGTGCCCAATGCCCATCTCAACATACAGACGATGCGATGGTGCTTCCGAGCGCAATGGGCACAGTCGACCGGCCGCCTCTGAGACCCCATCTCAGTCTCTCCCAGCGCGGCGGAGTCTCTAGCTTGGTGGCAGGAGTCTCGGAACCTGCTTTGAGGTATGCCCTTCCAAGCCCCGGGCATCAGGTGGTCTTAATGACAAATGCCCCCCTGGCAGGCTGGGGAGCCCACTGAGAGGGGCGGCACACTCAGAAGACTTGGTCCTTCGAGGAGTCTCGGCAGCAGATCAACCTGCTGGAGCTCTGGGCTATTCGTCTCGCCCTCAAGGTTTTCAGGGACCGCCTGCGGCACCGAGCGGTGTTGGTTCAGACGGACAACCAGGTCATAATGTTCTATGTGAACAAAAAGGGAGGAACTGGCTCTTATAGCCTCAATTCGGAAGCAACAGCCCTATGCTCCTTTGCAGTGAGCAAGGGCATGACCATCCGGGCTGCTTAACTCCCGGGTCAGTACAATACATCGGTGGACTGGCTCAGCAGAGTCCTCCGGCCACACGAAGTCCCACCTCCAGTCTGGCAGCATCCCTGTTGCCATGGAGGAGAGAGGTCACGTGATAGGAGAGCATCACCCTAGTGTGGCAGGAAGTGATCCTGTAACTAGGACCTGTCCTCCAGGTGATGTAAAACCCTCTCACATCGAGGAAGTTTCTCCAGGGCCATGTGCCCATGAGGGAAGGGTTAGGACAGCCATTATAGTTGGTGATTCGATCATTAGGCATGTAGATAGCTTGGTGGCTGGTGGACATGAGGATCACCTGGTAACATGCCTGCCTGGTGCGAAGGTAGCGGACCTCATGTGCCACCTAGATAAGGTCTTAGATAGTGTTGGGGAGGTGTCTGCTGTCTTCCAGGGTAGTGTTCTCTGAAATGCTTCCCGTTCCATGTGCAGGACCCAAAAGGCAGGCAGAGCTCCGGAGTCTCAATGCATGGATGAGACAATGGTGCAAGGATGAGGGTTTTGGATTTGTTAAGAACTGGGGAACATTCTGGGGAAAGGATGGGCTTCACCTTAACCGGGATGGAACCAGGCTGCTGGCATTAACCTTTAAAAAGGAGATAGAGCAGCTTTTAAACTAGATAATAGGGGACAACCGACAGTCGCACAAGAGTGCATGGTTCGGAAGAATGTATCCTTGAAGGATGCTACCAAAAGCAGAGAGGTTTCAAAAAAGAGTAAAGTAGCCCAAATGCCCTCGAGTATGGAGCAGACAGAGCTTAAAGATTCAAAATTACCCATGCCTACCAATAGCCATATTTAATATGAATAAAATACAGTCTCTAAAATGCTTGTATGCAAATGCTAGAAGTCTGAAAAATAAGATGGGAGAATTAGAATATATAGCACTAAATGAGAGGTTAGATATGATTGGAATCTCAGAGACATGGTGGAAGGAGAACAACCAGTGGGACACTGTGATACCTGGGTACAAACTATATCGTAATGATAGAGCTGATCAAATTGGTGGAGGTGTTGCGCTCTGTTAGAGAGGGCATTGATTCAGAAAGGATTAACGTTTTGCAGGAAACAAAATTTGCTGTAGAATCTCTATGGATTGAAATTCCATATAAAAAGGGGAAGGCAATGGCAATGGGGGTGTATTATCGACCGCCTGGCCAGAATGAACAAATGGATGATGAAATGCTCAAAGAAATCAAGGAAGCTAACATCAAAATGGCAAATGAAATTTAATGTGGACAAGTGCAAAGTTATGCACCTAGGGAAGAACAACGCAAACTATGGTTACACGATGCAAGGTTCCACATTAGGAGCCACCTCCCAGGAAAAAGATTTAGGCGTCATTGTGGATAACATGTTAAAACCCTCCGCCCAGTGTGCAGCGCCGGCCAAGAGAGCAAATAGAATGCTAGGTATCATAAGGAAAGGAATGGAAAATAAAACAAAGGATATTATAATGCCTCTATATCGTTCCATGGTGAGACCGCACCTTGAATATTGTGTGTAATTCTGGTCACCGTATCTTAAAAAGGATATAGCGTTATTAGAAAAGGTTCAGAGAAGAGTCACCAAAATGGTAAAGGGGGTGGAAGGATACCCCTATGAAGAAAGGCTAAAAAGGTTAGGGCTCTTTAACCTGGAAAAGAGACGACTGAGGGGAGATATGATAGAAGTCTATAAATTAATAAACGAAGTGAAACGGGTAAATGTAGATCGATTTATCTTATGTTCTTATGGAGGAAAGGTCCATAGACCATTATTAAGAAGGGACCCAGGATATCAATGCTTGACCCAGTACAAGCATTGCGGAACCTGTGTCTTTTGGGGAAACTGCTAGGTACGTATGACCTAGATTGGCCACTGTTGGAAACAGGATACTGGGCTTGATGGACCTTGGTCTGACCCAGTATGGCATATCTTATGTTCTTATGATTGTTTACGTTATCAGAATATAGAGAGACTAGGGGAAATGCAATGAAGCTACAGGGTAAACTATTTAAGACTAATAAGAGAAAATATTTTTTCACTCAACGTGTAATCAAACTCTGGAATTTGTTACCGGAGGTTTTAGTAAAGGCTGTTAGTGTAGCTGGGTTTAAAAAAGGTTTGGACAAGTTCCTGGATGAAAGGTCCATAAACCATTATTAAAAAGGAACCTAGGATATCAATGCTAGACCCAATACAAGCATTGTGGAACCTGTGTCTTTTGGGGAAACTGCTAGGCATGTATGACATAGATTGGCCACTGTTTGAAACAGGATACTGGGCTTGTTGATGGACCTTGGTCTGA
The DNA here is from genome assembly GCA_033557465.1 of Ichthyophis bannanicus. Taxonomy (NCBI): domain Eukaryota; kingdom Metazoa; phylum Chordata; class Amphibia; order Gymnophiona; family Ichthyophiidae; genus Ichthyophis; species Ichthyophis bannanicus. Next base: position 501,870,933 of record CM066034.1, on the reverse strand, counting down.
CCCAGTATGGCATATCTTATGTTCTTATGGCTCTTCCAAAATTGGGGGGGGGACACCAAACCTGGACCTCTTTGCCAGTCCTCTGAATTCGCAGCTCCCCCGGTTCTGCGATTCTCTCCTGCACCCGGGCAGGGTGGTCCTAGATAGTTTCCTTATCTCGTGGGGAACGGGCCTGCTATATATGCCTCCCCCCCATGTCCCTCATTGCCCGGACCCTTCTCAAGGTCCAGCAGGACAGGACCTCTGTAATTCTCATAGCTCCAAGGTGGCTCAGGCAGTCTTGGTTTCCCCTGCTGCTCTGTCTCTTGATGGAGCCCCCAGTCCCACTCGGGTTCTCACCAGAGCTGCTGACAGATTGGGGTGAAGAAGCAGACCCCCCCTCTTGTGAGGTCCCTATCCCTCACAGCTTGGCGGCTGAGCGGGTCACTCTAGCCTCCTACCATCTTCCCGTGGAGATTGAGGACATTCTTTTTCCCTCACGAAAGGACTTGACCAGGTGGACTTACGCCTTCAAGTGGTGTCGGTTATCGGTGTGGTGCTCAGAGCTCTGAGCAAACTCATTTTCATGCCCTACCAGTTTGGTCTTGCAGTACCTTTTCCACCTCTCGCAGTCTGGGCTGAAATCTGTCAGGGTTCACCTGAGTTCCATCTCAGCAAATCTCTTTGGGGGCAACTGCCTGTCTCTTGTTTCATGCGAGGCCTGCTCCTTTCCAGGCCCCCTACCCGCCCTCCTCCTGGTGGAATGGGACCTCAATGTGGTCCTCATGCAGCTGACCAAGCTGCCCTCTGAGCCCATGGCTATCTGCCCGCTGCGACATCTGTCATGGAAGGTGGCCTTCCTTGTGGCTCTTACCTCTACCTGGAGGGTCAGCAAACTCCAGGCACTGATGGCCAAGGCACTATACACGAGGTTTTATAGGAACAGGATGGTCCTGCGGACTCACCCCAAATTCCTCCAGAAGGTTATCTTGGATTTTCATCTCAATCAAGAAATAGTGTTGCCCACCTTCTTCCCAAAGCCCCATGCCGACCGGGCATCAGCGATTCTCAACACCCTGTAATGTAAGAGGGCTACCTAAAGCAGACTCGGGACCACTGCAGATCCGGGTAGCTCTTCATCTCCTTCGATCCCAGCTGCCTGGGATGGTGGTTATCAAGCGAACCTTGTCCGTCTGGGTGGCGGACTGCATCGCCTTTGCCCAGGCCTAGGCCGGGCTTCCCCTGGACCACCGAGTCACGGCGCACAATGTCCGAGCGATGGGGATATCGGTCACTAGTCTGTGCTCGGTGCCACTGGCAGACATCTGCCGGGCCACTACTTGGTCCTCCACTCACACCTTTGCAGTGTAGAGGGAGTCCCGTCAGGACAGCACCTTCAGCCAGACCATTCTTCATAATCTGTTCGGAGTTTGAGCAACTCCTGCCCTCCAACCCTTCTTGTTCCGGCTACCCGGGAGCGTGGTCATACAGGCTGCCTTCGGCTTTCACTGGCGACTGCTCACAGTGCTGCCATGCTTTTTCCTACTGGTCCTCGGTAGCCTGTAGCTAGGGAGTCCCATATATGAGGACTGACTTTCTGCTTGTTCCTGGAGAAATTGTAGTTACTCACCTGTAACAGGTGTTCTCCAGGGACAGCAGGAATCAGTCCTCAACCCTCCCTCCTCCCCTTGGAGTTGTATGTATTTTTGCCATCTTCTTGGTAGAGCTTTAGCTATGACACCTGACTGAATGAGATGGCACCCTTGGGCAGGAAGGGGATTTCTTTGAAAGCTGGGGGCATTCCCAAAGGTTTTCTTTGAAAGCTAGGGAAATACTCCTCGTGTGCTCCATCGGTGCCGATGTCACCCATATGGGGGAGGAGTGATTCCTGCTGTCCCAGGAGAACACGTTACAGGTGAGTAACTACGCTATACGATCCGAGCCTCCAGTTCCAGAGGCAGCAAAACAGCCCCACAACATTACCATCATATTTAACTGTAGGAAAGGTGTTTTGTTCCTCATAAGCTTCATTTCTTCGCCTATAAATGCATTGCTGGTCTGCACTGCCAAAGAGCTCAAGTTTGCTTTCATCTGTCCACAGAACATTTTCCCAGAAGAATTGTGGTTTCTCAAGGTGGGTTTGGGCAAAGATAAAAAGGCACGCCTGATGTTTGTCTTTGAGCAGTGGGGTCCTCCTTTGCCCATGAAGTCCTTTTTTGTTTAGTGTGCAGCGTATAGTGCGGGTTGAAACCACCACTCCAGATTACTCATTAGCCTTAAGCTCTTTGGATATTGTACATGGTGTTTTTCCAACAGTTCAAACTAGCATTTGAAGATTTCTTAGATTAATTTTCTTCTTCCCACAATGTCCTGAGAGGTTCTTGACCATTTCAGGAGCAGAAAACTACTTCTTCTTTATTTTTAATTCTTTATTTACGTTTTCAGAAAAAGTTACAACAAAAAAACCAAACAAGAATACAGTTAAAATAATACATCTCTTTGAACATAAGGAAAAAAAAAACCTTAACAGCCCTCCCCCCCTTTCATGCGGTCATCCTAGAAAGGGACTAGAAGAAAAAAGAAAGAAAAGAGGCTTACAAGGGCTATGGTATCGCAAAGACTGCCCTATACTGTGTGCAAACATGGTTGATTGATTACCCCATAAATAGAGTAGTTACTCACCTGTAACAGGTTTTCTCCAGGAGCAGCAGGAATCAGTCCTCACATATGGGTGACATCGACGTCGATGGAGCCCCCATGCAGAGCATTTCCCCAGCTTTCTTAGAAAGCCTTTTGGAATACACCTACGCATGCGCGGTCCCCTTCCCGCCCAAAGGTGCCATCTTGCTCAGTCAGATGACATAGCTAAAAGACAGCACACAAAAATGAAAAATAAACTATGTACAACTGCAACTCCAAGGGGAGGAGGGAGGGTTGTGAGGACTGATTCCTGCTGCTCCTGGAGAACACCTGTTACAGGTGAGTAACTACTCTTTCTCCAGGACCAAGCAGGAAGTCAGTCCTCACATATGGGTGACTCCCTAGCTCTGGGCTACCAGGAACCCAGGCTGAAAAATAGAGCTCCCTCAGTGAAGCCTCAGCATCAGGGAAAGAATTCTACTGAGAAGAAATCCCACCGGTAGCCCAACAAGAGGGCTGGAGGGCAGGAGTTGCTTAAACCTCAAAGAGATTCCGGAGTACTGCCTGACCAAAAGCACTGTCCCCACGGGACTCCCTCTCCAGGCAGTAATGGGCTGCAAAGGTCTGGCTAGAGGACCAAGTTGCAGCCCTACAGATGTCTGCCAATGGTACAGAACGGAGATGAGCTACTGATGCAGCCATTGCCCGGACACGGTGGGCTGTGACTTGACCCTGCAAGGGAAGGTCTGCTGCCCTGTAAGCCCAGGCGATACAGTCCACCACCCATATGGACAAGGTACGCTTGGAGACAGGCAACACCAAGTTGTTTGGGTCAAAGGAGAAGAAGAGCTGAGTAGCCCTTCTATGACCCCTAGTACGCTCAAGGTAGAAAGACAAGGCCCTTCTACAGTCCAGGGTATGCAGGACTTCCTCAGCCTGGCTGGCATGGGGCCTAGGGAAGAATGTTGGAAGAACCACCTCCTGATTGAGATGGAAAGAGGAGACTACCTTCGGGAGGAACTTAGGATGAGTCCTAAGGACTACCCTGTTCCTATAGAAACGAGTGTATGGCCTGTCACAGACCAGGGCTTGAAGTTCACTCACTCGCCTGGCCGAGGTCAGTGCCACTAGGAAAAGAGCCTTCCAAGAAAGGAAGCGAAGAGGACACGTAGCCATCGGCTCAAAGGGAGGGCGAGTAAGCCGCTGCAAGACCACATTCAACTCCCACTCAGGGGCTGGCGGACGGAGAGGAGGCTTTAGCAACAGCAAGCCTCTGAGGAAGCGGGACACCAAGGGGTAAACTGATAAAGAGTGCCCTTCCACCAGTGAGTGGTGGGCTGTCAGAGCAGAAAGGTGTACCTGAACAGAATTGGACTTAAGAACCTGATTAGACAAGTGGAGCAGGTACTGCAGCACCACCGGCACAGGACAGGAGAAAGGGTTCTCCTGGCATTGGCCACACCACAAGGAGAACCGTTTCCACTTCAGGACATAGGTCTTTCTGGTGGATTGCTTCCTAGAGGCCAAGACCACCTCTTCAACTTCCTGAGGGAGGCCCCAGGGAGCCAGCACTACCCTTGCAGCCTCCAGGGCATCAAATTGAGAGTTTTGAGATTGGGGTGCAGAAGGGAACCCTGATCCTGAGAAAGAAGGTCGGGTTGCAACCCCAGAGGGAGTGGAGTGTCCACCGCCAGCTGTAAAAGAAGCGGGAACCAGGGCTGCCTCGGCCATCTGGGGGCTACCAATATGACCGAGGCCCTGTCCCTTTGAATCTTGAACAAGGTGCGGGCCACCAGGGGCGTGGGAGGAAACGCATACAGGAGGCCCTTGGACCATGATATCAGGAAGGAAGGCATCCGCTGCCAATCTCGTGGGATGCGGCTGCCTGGAGCAGAACTGAGGCAGCTGCTGGTTCAGGGGACTGGCAAAGAGGTCTATGGATGGAAGTCCCCATTTCAAGAAAATGTTCTGAACCACCAAAGGGTGCAGTTGCCATTCGTGAGGCTGTAGAACCCTGCTGAATCTGTCTGCCAGGAAATTTTCATGGCCAGGAAGATAGACTGCCCTGAGCAGCATATTGTGTCAAAGTGCAAAAGAGCAGAGGGCCCGTGCCTCCTGACACAGGAGTCTGGACCCCGTGCCCCCTTGTTTGTTCACATAGAACATCGCCACCTGGTTGTCTGTCTGTATCAAGACGGATTGGTGGGCCAGGATGTGAGAGAAGGCCTTGAGGGCTAAGCGTATCGCCCTGAGTTCCAGGAGATTGATTTGTTGCGTGGCCTCCCATGGAGACCACAGGCCCTGTGTGCACTTGTCCAGACAATGTGCACCCCAGCCCTGCAAGGAGGCATCGGTTGTGAGTACCACAGTGGAAACAGGTACCTGAAAAGGAATTCCCTGTAGAAGATTGGGGGGGTGTAGCCACCACTGCAGGGAGTTCAGGAAGGGTTTGGACACCCTTACTTTGTTTCTTAGGCTTCCTGTAGCCTGCCTCCGCTGAATCCTGAGACACCACTGTGCAGGCCTCATATTCAGGCGAGCATTGGGAGTCACATGTACTGTCGATGCCATGTGGCCCAGGAGCCTTAGACAGAGTCTGGCGGAAACCAGTGGGTTGTTTAGGAACTGGCTGGCCAAGTCTATCAGCCTTCCTGCTCTTTCTGCTGGCAAATAAGCCTTTGCTTGCAGGGAGTCTAACCGTGCTCCTATGAACTCTAGATGCTGGGAGGGGAGCAAAGTGGACTTTGCGAAGTTTATGACAAAGCCTAGTTGCTGAAGGAGAGAGACAGTACGGAGGGTGGCATGCCTGGCCTCCTGGAGAGTCTGACCCCTGATGAGCCAGTTGTTCAGGTAGGGGAAGACAAAAATACCCTGGTTTCTCAAGTAGGCCGCCACCACCGCCAGGCACTTTGTGAAGACCCATAAGAACATAAGATATGCCATACTGGGTCAGACCAAGGTCCATCAAGCTCAGTATCCTGTTTCCAACAGTGGCCAATTTAGGTCATACGTACCTAGCAGTTTCCCCAAAAGACACAGGTTCTGCAATGCTTGTACTGGGTCAAGCATTGATATCCTGGGTCCCTCCAGGAACTTGTCCAAACCTTTTTTAAATCCAGCTACACTAACAGCCTTTACTACATCCTCCGGTAACAAATTCCAGAGTGTGATTACACGTTGAGTGAAGAAATATTTTCTTTTCTTAGTTTTAAATAGTTTACCCTGTAGCTTCATTGCATGTCCCCTAGTCTCTCTATATTCTGATAACGTAAACAATCGATCTACATTTACCTGTTCCACTCCGTTCATTAATTTATAGACTTCTGTCATATCTCCCCTCAGCCGTCTCTTTTCCAGGTTAAAGAGCCCTAACCTTTTTAGCCTTTCTTCATAGGAGTATCCTTCCATCCCCTTTACCATTTTGGTGGCTCTTCTCTGAACCTTTTCTAATAACGCTATATCCTTTTTAAGATACGGCAACCAGAATTGCACACAATATTCAAGGTGCGGTCTCACCATGGAACGATATAGAGGCATTATAATATCTTTTGTTTTATTTTCCATTCCTTTCCTTATGATACCTAGCATTCTATTTGCTCTCTTGGCTGCCGCTGCACACTGGGCCGAGGGTTTTAACATGGTATCCACAATGACGCCTAAATCATTTTCCTGGGTGGTGGTTCCCAATGTGGAACCTTGCATCGTGTAACCATCGTGTAACCCATGGGGCGGAAGTTAGGCCAAAGGACAGTACCCTGTACTGAAAGTGGTTTCCTCCCACCACGATCCTGAGGTATTTTCTGTGGTCTGGATGAATGAGGATGTGAGTGTACGCATCCTTCAGATCTAAGGAGCATAGCCAATCTCCCTGCTGGAGGTAGGGCAGCAGTGTTCCAAGAGTAAGCATCTTGAACTTTTCCTTTTCCAAGAACTTGTTGAGATTTCTCAAATCCAGAATGGGCCGGAGACCTCCAGTTCTCTTTGGCACAAGAAAGTACCTGGAGTAGAAGCCTTGCCCCAGCAGGTGGGGAGGTACAGGCTCTACCACCCTGTCTTGAAGAAGACCTTTCAGTTCCTGGAGAAGGAGTTCCTGATGCAGAGTAGGCCTTGGAGACTCTGGAAAGTAGGAGGGGGGTACCTGATGGAAATGGAGCAGGTAGCCCTTCTGGACTATGCTCAGTACCCAAGCATCCTTTGTGATGGGCGGCCACTGGTGGGCAAACAGGGCCAAGCGACCTCCCGTGCTGAGGTGGGCCAGCAGAGGTGGAGAGGCTATGCTGTGGGAGTCAAAAACCCCCTCCCTGCTGAGTAGAAGCAGGAGCTGGAGGCTTGGGAGCTTTCTGCCTACGGGGCCCATGTCTCTGCCCCTTGGCCTGCTGATCCTGCTGGGGAGCTGGGGAGGCCTTATAATGAGGGAAAGGTTTGTAGGCAGATGCCTTCCTCGGGTAAAAGGTTTTTTTCCCTGAGCCCTTCTTCTTATGAGAAGGGGCAGAAGTTTTTATGGACAACCTTGTCCTTGTCAGAGTCTCAGTCTCGAGCTCAGCAGCCTTTTTGGCCATGGGCTTGCCGAAGAGATTCTCACCCCGGCATGGGACATCGACCAACTTGTCCTGTACCCATAGCTCGAGGTCCGATGACTGTAGCCATGTCTGGCGTCGAGCACCGATGCCGGCCACCACTATGCGGGCCAAAGCCTCGAAGCCATCGTAGGCCGCCCGGGAGATGAATTTGGAGCATTCCCGGATCCCCGAGGACAAGGACTGGAACCTCTGCAAAGGTTCCCCGGAGAGGCCAGCTGAGAACCCGGCTATCTCTTTAGCCAGGTCCCGCAAGTACATGCCCATGTACAGCTGGTATGACTGGACACGGCAAGCATCGAGCCCTGGAAGCACTTTCTGCCGATGGCATCCAGGCTTCGGGCCTCCCTGCCGGGCGGCACCGCAGAGTGCATCTTCTGGCTCTTCAGACGATGCATGGCCGATTCCACAACCATAGAATGGTGTGGCGGCTGCGCCTTCTGAACCCAGGGCTCTTTCGGACTCGATACATGGAATCGATCAGCTTGGTTAAAACCGGCGCCGAGGCTGATGCCTCCCACATTCAGAAGAGGAGCCGTTCCAGTATCGGAGGAACCGGCACAGTAAAGGCCTCCCGCGGGGGAGAGTCGTACTGCAGGGCATCAAGCTCCTCGGCTCGAGGCTCCTCGGGATCCGCAGGAACATTCAAAGCCTTGGCCATGTCCCTGACAAACTCCGAGAACCGGGTGTCCTCCGGTGGGGACCTACTCTGGGGCTCAGACTGCGGTGAGTCCGAAGGGACACACCGAGTCTGAAAGGTTTCGGGGGACTCCTCGTCCTCTGTCTCCCACGTAGACTCATTCGAGGACGAGTCGAGGGACTCCGACCGCGCGGGCTCCGGCAACACCCGACGCCGGGGCCATCGGCGTTGACGCCCTCGGTCCCGAACGAGAGGTCGAGGGAGACCGTGACCGAATCCGGACTCGGGCCTTCATGGCTTCGAGAACCGGCTCGGTCTCCGGGGTCGACTTAGACGTCGACGTCCCGGTGGTCGGGGCAGATGCATCAGTCAGGCTGGCCATCAGCACCCGCTGCTGATCCATGAAGGCAGATAGTCTGCACTCCAAGGCTGTCAGCCTGAGTCCAAGCTCAGGAGACTCAGCAGCCACTTACTCGGGCCCCGGCGGTGGCTCCCTGGGAGGAGAGTCCTCAAGGACAACAGGACTTACATGCTCAACGGACTCCGGCTCTACACGGGATATCTTAGTTGGCTTCTCCAGCTCCAAGGGCCCAGGGCGGTGGTCAGGGGTCCGAGACCTGGCCCTCGAGGAACCAAGGGCATCCTCCGACACCGCTCTCATGAGCTTTCTCTTCCTCTTATGCTCCCGACTGGGGGACCCCCTTTCAGAGGAACTCCGACGAAGCTCAGGGTCAGACTCCCGAGACGTCGCGGCCTCTGACGAGGTCCGGGCACGACCGGAGGCAGAGTAAGAAAAAATTCTCTCCTTCTGATGCTGCCAGCTTCTGAGCGCCTTAGTGGACATCTTACCACACGGGACACAGCCCTTGGGATCATGGTCCGGCCCCAGGCAATGCAGGCAGCAGTCGTGTGTGTCGGTAAGAGACATGAGCTTCTTACAACGATCACACTTTTTAAAACCACTGGAGGCCATCGGGGAAAAATGGGCCCCTGCGAGGTCAAAAGACCGGCCCTCCAGGGAAAAAGAAAAAGAGCGCGAATGCGTGCCACGAAGGGCAAAAGAACGAAAAATAGAGATTGGGTCGATACCGGCGTACCGAATCCAGGCTGGAAGGGGAGCCGGCGTCGAACCGGACAAAAGAGAGTGAAAATCGCAGAAAAAAATCAAACTTTTCCGGGTGACACGGATACACATCCGTTGGGCTCCACGGAAAAAGAAAGACTGAGCAAGATGGCACCTTTGGGCGGGAAGGGGACCGCGCATGAGTGGGTGTAATTCCCAAAGGTTTTCTAAGAAAGCTGGGGAAATGCTCCACATGGGGGCTACGTCGATGTCATCACCCATATGTGAGGACTGACTTCCTGCTTGGTCCTGGAGAACACAGCATATTGTGCTTTCGATATATAATCATATAGGGGTTTCCATTTAAGCAAGGTAGAAGGCATAGTAGTTGAAATATAATGTGGCATCTGCTCATATTTACAACATAAACTTAATCGATTCCACCATGTGTGCCGAGATCTGCCGTGTGTTTCCAATTGGCAATTACGAGATGCAGCACCACTCCCATCATAAAGTCAAACAGGAAATGACAATCCCTCTGTAATGATAAGATGTCAATTGTTGAACGGAAAACAATAATAGACCAAGAGAGATTGGCCCTGAATCCCAAGACCTCTTGGATTTGGTTCCAAATCGAAATCCAGTAGGACTGAACATTAGGGCAATCATAGACCACATGCCTTAAAGTGCCAACATCCCTCTGACAAGACCAACACACATTTCCAATTGACTTATCCCACTTGAAAACCTTTATCGGGGTAAAATGAGCTCTGTGAACAAAAAAGTATAGTGCCTGGGAAATAGAGGTGGATTGAGAAATTCTAATTAATTTACCCCAAAATTTCCCCCATGAATCCGGAGAGAGTGACCCCAGTATCATGTTTCCATATCCGCTGAGTGCAATAGAATGTGGAGAGGACGATGGGCTACCAACTGATAATAATAAGAAGCCACCCCTGAGGCCTGTTGGGCTGTTCCAATAATGTTGAGTATTTATTTTTTATTTATTTACATTTTCTTTTATACCGCGCTATTCAACATCAGTGTGGTTTACATGAAACATAAAATATACACATTTGTATATACTGAACTGTGCTTACAAGGAACAGGTACTAAAAACTTGGATAACTTGGGGTAACTATTTACATCTGATTTTCATGGAAGTCGTATCAAACTAGTCATGCTCATGGGTGTCTTGTAGGGTCAGATTCGATTGTACGACCTAGTCTAGACTGTGGACGAAACTACTGTATCACCGTCTACCTGGTAGTACATAAGGAATAGGTAGTGCTTTACTGCCTTTCTAAACTGGGCCAGGTCAGGGATTGCGCATATGCTGGGAGGCAGAGAATTACAGCATCTAGGTGCACTTAGTTTGAAGGCTCTGTTGCCTGGGTGCATTGGGTTATTTCTTTTGGGACTACTAGTGTGTTGGCCGCTACCGATCTTCTGGACCTGTTGGGGGGAGTGATTTGGATAAGCTCTGCTAGTGATGCGGAGGAGAGCCCATTGATGGATTTGAAGGTAAGCAGCAGGGTTTTGAAGGTGAGTCTGGCCTGTATAGGAAGCCAGTGAAGATGTTTCAGGATGGGCCTGATGTGGTCTTTCTTGGACTCTCCCATTAGAACTCTCGCTGCAGCATTCATCGTGAGCTGTAGAGGGTTTAGAGTGGATTGAGGGAGACCATGCAGGATTGAATTGGCGTAGTCAAAATGAGGTATGATTAGCGCCTGATAGATTGTCCGGAAGTCCTCCGGTTCTAGTAGGAAACGGAGGTGCCTGAGGGTACGGATCTTGTGGTATACCGCTCTAACTGTGTTGCTTATGTGCATCTTCATGTCCAGGTGCTGGTCCAAGGTGACTCCAAGGTACCGGATCGTGGGGTTTGGTCTGTAGTTCAGCTTTACCTGAGGAATGGAGTATCCCCCATTCCTCAGGTAAAGATATAATATTGATGAGGGATTTCCCTATACAGTGTCTCAACTGAATCCACTAAAAGCATAAGAATCTAGGCAAGTCAAATTCACACTGCAGACACACAAAAGGCTTCCACTTATCTTCAGATATCAGCTGCCCTATGAACCAAATACCCCTGCTAAACCATTGCTTCCAGGCGAACGGATTTTGATGAATTTTTAAAAAAGGACTATACCAAATGGAAATAAGCATCGACAAGCATTTTTCCAGAGGAATTATACTCACTAATTGCTGGAAAGCCTTTTGGATGTCCATTATAACCCTATGAAACCTCAACCTCTCCAAAGACACCATGCCAGGGAGGAGACTCAAGGGAAACGGAGTCATCAATCTCTCTTCCAAATCAAGCCACACTGGACGTTGACCCTTATTCTTTTCAACCCATCTTGACCCCTGTTTTAACAAAAAAGCGCAGTGATAAGCCTGAAAATCAGGAAAGTTCACACCCCCTCCTCTTTTTTTTTAGACTTGAGCTTCCTAAGAGCAATTCTAGGTGGTTTGTTTTTCCATAGAAACTGGACAAAAGTCCTTTTCTCTTGTCTGTATGTTTTATCCGAAAGGAAAACCGGCAGCATTTCTAAAACATAGTTCACCTTAGGAGTGATAGTCATCTTTATCGCTTCAAGATGACCCCACCAAGAAAGATAGACTGGTGACCATCTCGCAGTCATATTTCATACAGTAGTAAGGAGAAGTCCCTTCATTATATTGCAGAGTTTCAATAAGTGGGTGGCAATAATGAACTCCTAAATATTTTACCATTTTGGGTTCCCATACAAAAGGGTAGTCAGTCACATCTGCACTACAAACTTGTGAATTTAAAGGGAATGCTACAGACTTTGTCCAATTAATTTTCTATCCCGATAAACCTGAGTATTGGTCTATCAACTCTAGAACAGCCGGAATTGAACTGGGCGTAGTGAACAGCAATAAATCGTCAGCGTAGGCAGAAAGCTTAATTAACATACCAGCAATGGGCACACCTTTAACCGCAGAGCTCTGTCTCAACAGCAGAGCCAAGGGTTCCAAGGCAAGATTGAATAGGATAGGTGAAAGGGGGCAACCCTGATGGGTGCCACATCCTAAGAGAAAATCTCTGGATTGAGTCGCATTCACAAAAATATTAGCACTTGGTCTCGCATACATAGTTTTTAATTAGTTTAATGAACCCTTCACCGAAAACCAAAACAGCAAATAAGAAAGGCCACTCCAGTCGATCGAACGCTTTCTCTGCATCCAGCGACAATCCCAGCAGCAGGCCCTCCACTCCTCCTGCTCCTTCCAACACATGGAAAAACACTGGCATTATCAGCTGTAGAGCATCTCTCTGTGAAGCCACATTGATCCGGGTGGATCAAAGATGGAATTAATTTGGAAAGACGACCGGCCAAGGTGGCAGCAAATATTTTATAGTCTGTGTTTAGTAATGAAATTGGGCGATAGTTACTGACCAGCTGAGGGTCCTTCCCAGGTTTTTCAAGAACCACAATGTTCGCAGATGCGAACGTTCCAGTCTGGGCATCCACTTCCAAGAGGAACCTATAGTATTGTTGAAGATATGGACTTAACACTTTAGAAAAGGTTCTATAAAATTCAACCGGAAGGCCATCTGGTCCGGCAGCCTTGCTCATTTGCATAGAATCAATGGCCTGGATAATTTCCATGACCATGATCTGCCTATCAAGATCTGCAGCTGTTTCCTAATCCAGAATAGGCCTCTGAACATCGGCCAGTAGTCTCTCAAAAACTTCCTCAGAGAATTCTATCTCTGGAGAGTACAGCTGAGTGTAAAATTGATGGAAGGTTTCTGCAATTTCAGTGTCCGCAACAATCAATTGTTGCACCTGGGAACCTCTTAAAGCAGCGATGCAAGAAGCTTCTTTGTGACCTTTTAACGAGTTAGCTAGTAACCGTCCGGCCCTATTGCCTTCCAAATAATACAGCCCTTTCTGCACCTGAATATTCTGTGAAGCTTCAGTAGTTAGGATCGTGTTATATCTAAATCTAAGGCATTGTAAACGTATCAGAATGTTAGGATCAGTTTTCCGGCCTAGGATGCGTTCCCCCGCTTTAATCTGCCTATCCAAAGCTTCTAGTTCTGCTTTACATTGTTTGGCCTGATGTATAGCAAAGCTGGTTATGGTGGCCCGTATGTTAGCTTTGAAACCCTCCCACCACTCCCATCCCGAAGTGTCCTGGGGCGAGTTAAACTGAAAATACTACTCTATGGCCACTAGAATGGTTTCATGGAACTCCTGATTGCTAAGAAGAGTTCTGTCGAACTGCCATCGTGTTTGAGATGAGCAGCTCGTAGAGTCTAATAGGGAGAATGAGATTGCGGCATGATCATATATGTGAGCAGCGTGAATATTGGATTCACAGATTCTGGGACACAGTCCCTTGGAGACTAAGAAAAAATCTATGCGCGACACCGAGTTAGGAAGAGGAGAGAAAAAAGTGTATTCCTTATCAACAGGATGTTGCAACCGCCATATATCTACTAAGCCTAACTCTTGCATTAGTGACAAAAAAACAGGGTGTGCTTTGGGGACCTTACTAGTTCTCACAGGTCTCCTGTCCAACAAGGAGTCTAACATGAGGTTGAAGTCTCCCCCTATAATAGTCGGGTATCTGGATACTTTTTGCGCCAGAGCCACTATAAAACTAATGAAAGTAGGGCAGTCTACATATTGGGGGAATAAATATTGATGAAGGCCAGTTCAGTGAGTCCTATCTTGATAACAGCCATTGCCCAGCGCCCTTTGATATCAGATCTGGTTTGCAGCACAATAGGGGATAGAGATTTCCTTACTAGAATAGCTACTCCATTTTTCTTATGATTTGCAGCTGAGAAAGCCATAAGTGTAAAGGGTTTCATATCTAATTTTAAAGACTCCTTTGCATTCAAATGTGTTTCTTGCAGAAATAGAATGTCAGCACATTCCTTATGCCCATATAAAAATATCTTTTTTCTCTTAATGGGATTGTTAATGTCCTTAACATTCAGTGAGACTATCTTAAAGGAAGACATAGAGACAATATAGCACACAATAATGTACAATTCTTACAGAAGCATACCAGGTTGTAACATAAAATTTTGCATTGTTAATCCACATCTTTGAAGCACCCAGAATTGAAGCAGCATTAATAACCCAAGGGAAAAACACAAGCAGAAATACCACCATAGCCCTTATAGAAGATCGCCCAAAAAAGAACATGATTCTAAATACCGAAGGCCACCAAAACCCTGGGGGGCTATACCGAACTCTAAACTTAGCGGGTGAGCCCAAAAGGACAAGACAGGAATGGAAGGTATGACCAAATGATTCACTTCTTCTCCTCTGCCAAGTAAAACTCCTTATGCTAAGAATTACCCACAACTAGTGTATCTTCCCCAAACGCCGAAGCTCTAAAACACTAGAGCAGAACGGCCCCTCGCAAAGCATTGCATGATCGCAAAAAGATAAATATAAATATATGAGGGCCATTCCAACTTTCAATGTCCCGATGCCTTCTGATCTAGCCCAAACGCCACAGATGACAAAAAAAGAAAGAAAGAAAGAAAGAAAAGAATAAAAGAAGAGAACAGTGTGACCAGAGCAATATTCTGGAGTTGCCCCAAAAGAGCCCTAATGAATGTTGACTCCATTATGGTTCAAATCATGACTTCACGATCTTATAACCAGTTAAGGCTCCCACAAAAGGAAGATTAAGGTACTCTGCAAGCTTATATCCACCGCTGAGTATAAAGCAGGGTTTTCACCGCATCAACACCAGTTCTTTGTCTTCCAAAAAAGCGTGCAACTCCCCTGGATCATTGAATGTCCTAGTTTGATTGTGCAGCATGACTCTCATACGGGCAGGATAAAGCAGCCTGAAATGGGCCTGCAACTGCAGCAATCGTGGACAGAGCGCCAAAAAATTTTTTCTCCGGTCTACAGTTGCTTTCGCAACGTCCGGAAAGAAGAGGAGTTTATGCCCTTGATATTCCAATGGAGAGTACAATCCGGCTGCTTCCATAATTTGCGTGACTTGTTGAAAACGCAGAACATTTAGTATGATTGGGTGTGGACACTTGCCCGAGACCATAGACTGAGTAGGCACCTGATGGGCAATTTCAATCTCAAATGGCATAGCAAATTTGACTTTTAGCACACCCGGGATCATTAACTGCAAGAAGGCCAACATATCTGTGCCTTCAGCCTTCTTTGGGGACTTCCAGGATCCTGATATTGTTTCTCCTAGCACGATTGTTACCATCTTCCAGGTCTCTCTGCAATGACCGGATCAGCTTTGCTTGCTTCTCAACGGCCCTGAGCCGCTCCACGTGTTGCAACCATGTTCTCCACCATCTCCAGCCTCACCGTGATCGACTCCAGACTGTTTTTTAAGGCAGTAATATCTTCTTGCATTGTGGTCAGCAAGTCTCCATTTGATTTCACTAGGTATTTAACAGCGCGAATCTCAGAGAGAAGTTCCTGCAAGGCCTCAGGGCAATCTTGGATGACCGCCATTTTGTGAGGTGAGAAAGGCTCTGTTTTTGTTCGCTTTGCACTGGCACTTTGTGTTCCTTGATAATCCAGACGTGTCGGTTTGGGGCCAGACATATCCGGGGTTGACTGCTTCCAAAATAAATGGGATTTGCTCTAATAAAAGCAGCAGAAGTCTGGATCCTTGAACTACCCCTCCGGAGCAGAGCTCTCATATGTCCATCTTGCCTGAAGTTAGGCTCTTGCCCCCCCCCCTTCCCCCCGAGCAGAAAACTTCTTAATAACATTGTGAACTGCAGACACAGGAATCCCAAGGTCTTTGACATTTGATGTTGGGTGATATTGGCTTTTTTAATGGTCTCGGGTAGCTCTCTTGTCTTCACCATGGTGAAAATGGAACAGGGAGTGAATGTGGCCATTTTAAACATTAGAGCCATCATTCATTGGTTGATTTAAGTCATGTGAGTATTGACATTTGATCACAGGTACATTTAATTTTACTGCAATGGGAATATGGTTCTTTTGTTCAAACTGATTTGAACTGTTTATATGGGTACCAATAATCATGTCCTGGCAGTGTCCCAGTTTTTATACTATTTCCTTTTTTAATTGGTCTTGTTTTATTTGATTCGTTTATGTGTCAAATATGTGTGTCTATATAGTCCAAAGCCATTTCACTGGCCATTTTTTGTAGGAGATATTGGACATTAAGAGATGATCTGTAAGGGTGCCAATAATGTTGACCACAACTGTATTCACCATTCCTTTCCTTATGATTTCTAGCATTCTATTGGTTTTCTTGGCAAGTCCAGTGCTAGATTGATATTATCTACTAAAGATACCCATAAGATTTCAGTATATTAAATCTCTGCAATCATGCCTGTTTCACATCAAGACTCATCCTACAGGAAGTTCCTCAGCTGGCAGACCACAACTTTTCAATCATCTTAATCAGAAATTAAAGATAAAGACAAATGTTAAATATGAAACTCGCCTATAATTTTCCACTAAAAGTGGGTCTAAAGCCCCCCCCCCTTTCAGCAATGGTATATTTATGGACAACTTAAACATTGAAGGAACTACGCTCACAATGATGATAATCCTATCTGTTAACTGTGTTCCTCCTAACCATACAAATGAGGATGGACAGGGATCCAATGTGCATGAAGTTGCGCACATCTTCTGGAGGATCTTAAGTACATCCTCAGAAGTAACCAGAGCAAATTCTGTCTGCTGGCTTTGTCCAGGGACATGTACTGTTGGCACAAGACTTCTGTTCCTTGGTCCCCACCCCCAGCGAGTTATCACCTGGTTCAGCAACAATTGTTTTGTATTTTGGACTGAAAATAATCAGCAAAAGCAGTTGAGCAAATAGACAATGCCCCATTGGACCTATTGTGTCTAGTTATCTAGAGAAGCTGTGAACCACTGAAAAAAAGCTTCCCTAGATTATAAAGAGTAGCTGCTATTTGATCTTCAAATTGCATAACTTTACCGACTGAATTGCCTCCCTATAATGTGTTGCTCATCTCTTCTAATTCCCCCTGAGCTCCTGCCATCTACAACCCTGCTTCAGTACTCTCAACACACTCTTATAACAAAAGGTGTAATTCTGCCTTTTCCTGTATACCCGCACCCACCTAATTGGTGCGACTGCTGGAAGCAGCCATTCCCTGCTTCCACTTTTGGACCATAACATCTGTATCACAACAGTGAACATCCCAATCCAATAACTTGTCTATGACATCCTTCTCTGAAACTGCAGAAAGGTTAACTTGCAGTTGGGTCCAGTCCTCTGTAGCAGAGATGCATGGATCATCTAACTGTAAGAGAAGATCATGGTGCTAATATAGGATCTGGAATTGATGTGCCAAGATACGCATGGCCAAGAGGCCACTATGGTAGGACTTTCTACTGATAGCATCTAATGTCCTCTGCTCTTTACCTAGCAGCATTTGGGCCAAGTTCTTTGAACTTTTAGATTTCTTTAGGACTGCCTTTAAAACAACAGACTGATGTGGCAGCTGTTGATGATCAAATCCAGAGGCTAAAAGGACTTTGTACTTCAAATCTAGATGCCTGGAGGTGGCATGCACCAATGCATGGTCTTCCAAATAGAATCCGGTGGTCCAGCAAGGCTATTACCTTCTTGTGGGCACTACATGTCTTGAGGATGGACTGAAAGTCATGTTTGTTAGTTGGGGGTCTGAGAGATGTTTATGGCGAGTGCCTGGGAGCTCTGCAAATATTTGGGATAGGCGTAGTCCTCTGCAGTTTCTTCAGTGGGTCCCCTGGTCTGGCAAAGGAGAGGAAATACCTTCACCAACTAGAGAGGTTGCCACTTCCCAGTGGTAGGAATAGGGTGCACTTAGGAGGAAATAGGCATCGTCCCTGAGGGGTGCAAGGACATACCAGTCAATGATGGAGGGAGATCTGGAGTAAAGGGACCCTTGAGGGGGCCCCCCAGTGAGTCAAGGGGGGACACTCTGGAGGACGGTCTTGGATGAGGCAGAGAGTTAGTCCTCTTGTAGAGGGATGACCTGCAAGGTGGCAGCACTGTCCTTCACAAATCTCCTAAGTAAGGAGATAGGTGATGTCAATGTTCCTGTTAAGTTGCGCTAAGTCTTCTACTAGTATTCCTGCTGTGGGGGGAGGTGATTGCGCATAGGAACGCAGAGCATTGGCAGGCCCTCAGGACCTGCCTGTGCTGTGTGATCACTTTGCACCCCGCACGGGCAGGAATGCCGGTGAAGGACTCGGTGTAGCTTAGAGGGAACATTGGGTGGTGTTAGGACTGGGTGACCCTTTGGCCGGTGGCAGGAGTCCCACAGGCAAGAGTGCAGGTATGGAGAGCTCCAGGTGCTTGCACACTTTACTGGGAGGGTCCTCCCTGCTGGAGGCATCTCCTGATATGTGGCACTTGAGGCTGCTGCTGGCTTTACTTGAAGAAGTAGTCTAGCTGCCGCTGCTGCCTACTATTACTACCACCAATCATTTGCATAGTGCTACAAGGTGTATACAATGCTGTACAGAGATATGCAAGAGACAGTCACTGCAGAGTTTACAGTCTAGTCAAGACAGACATCTCAATAACTGGGGACTAGGATATGTCTAGGGGAATGGTAAGGAAACATACATTTGGAGAGCAGGAGACTACACTGATCAGGATCCAAAAGCAGCCTCGGAGATGAAGCCTGACGTACTGGCTCAGGTAGTTTGTTCCTGGCATAAAGAGCAGCAAGGTGGAAAGATCTAAGTCTGGAGTTGGCAGTGGAAGAGAATGAATGCACTTATAGGTCAGTAGGAGATGTTTGAACTAGATAAGGAACCAATAAAGTGACTTGAGAAGAGGGGTTATATGAGTCATAGCAAGACTGGCAGCAGATTAACTTCGCAGCTCAAGTTTCAACATATTGAAGGGGAGAGAGATGATTCAGAGGGAGACCAGCAAGGAGGTTGTTGCAATAATCTAGATGGGAGGTGACCAGCGCCATACCTAGCCTTATGGGAGTGGTGCAGCCACACAGGGTGCAAAAAAAGTAGGGCCACATTTGGGACTGCCGGCCTCTGCTCCCCCCATGCTGCCTGCGCTTGCCCTGTTGCTGCTTCTCATGTTGCAGTTGCGGTGGCAGTGGCGAACAGCCAAGTCTAAAAAAACAACCAACCAACCAACCAAGCCTTTCAGATTCCATGCTTGTGTGCAGGTCTGACCTCTCCCTCTCCTGACATGTGTCGCACTGAGGAGGGAGGGACCAGACCAGCCATTCTGTTTTGCCTGTACTTTCACTTTTGCCCCAGCTATTCTTGGCTGTGAATCAACCTGCAAGAGCCTCTGCACTGGAGGGGAGGGAAGGGGATACAGCTGCTGGCCTGAGTCTGCAGCCACTGAAGTCAGTACCGGGAGGAAGTCTGCCTCCAGTTGCACAGCTGCCTTACTTTTCCCTGATTGTGTCTTGTCTGTGCCTAATGGGACGGGGCAGGGGAGGAGTGTTGCAGAGCCATGGCCATGAAAGGAAGAAGATGTTGGTGGCAGGAGGACAGACTCTGATGGCTGACAATCCCCCAATGTTTCTAAAAACAGCAGAGTACTTGAAAAATAAAAAAGGCTGCCTTGAGGCAGTGGAGTTATTGCAGCAGTCGCAAGCTGACCTTTTTTTTTTTTATTAAAAAGAAAAGTCCGATCTGATGCAGGAGGAGAGAGCTGCAGATGAACATGGCCGTGGTCAGAAAATACCAAGGAGGCTGAGCTCAGGAATGCATATTCATCCCCCTACTTGTCTCTGGAGAAATTGTCTAATCTCATGCCATTCTTGTCTTAGGTTCTCATTTCCAACCTTTATTTCTACTATAAAAAAAAATCACAGTATGATCTGACCACAGCTTTATATAGGGACCCAAGGAAGACTGTTTTCCCCAGTCTCTCCCAAGTCATGTCAGTTAAAAACAAGGTTCAGTATATGCCCACCTACATTTGTAAACCTTGTCACATATTGAGCAAATGCCATATCCACCATCACATTATGGCTATTCCTACCTGCGGATCATGATACAGCAGCACATTTATTTAGATCTAGCATGGTAGAACATTGGAGAGATAGACACTTTGATAATTAACAAGTCTATATTTAAACCCTGTGGTCGGTTTTTTTTTTATTTAAATGCTGGCTGCAATGTTTAAAATATTTACATATCTTCAATACCATTATATATATAGTCAGTGGCACTGAATATACATATGATCGTTGAGCTGTATGTATAAGGCAATATTCAGCTGATATCTGCATAGCTAAGCAGTTTCGTTTAAGATAGCACTTTTGCTGGCTAAATTAAATCACTTTGCTATATGGATTGTAGCTGAATATAAATGGCTATCCATATAGTTGGGCAGAACACCCTCGCTCTGCCCTAGTACTATCCTTGGATAGGAAATGTATACATTTAGAGGATAATCTTATAAGGCACTCCTAACTTTCCATGCACGCTTGTGCGGGTAAATGGTCACTTACATGTGTAATGTTGCCGTTCTGAAAGTACACTAGTCGGACTGATGGGGTGTTGTTTTCAATATAGGCATGCACAGGAACAGAGTGTAAATTTGTGTGCACATTATAAAATACTGTAACTTACATGCATTCTCACAAAATCTAGGCATGGTCATTTACACCAGCCTTAGGCCTGGCATACAAGTGCTCATGCTTAGATTTGCCACATGTATCCTACCACTTATGCCCTATTTTAGAAAGTAAGTTACGTGTGTATTTCACTTTATAAAAGAGGTGCAAAATACACATGTTAAAACACATAAATCTAGTCAACCCTTCTAACATTACCCTCTTTGCGATTGCTACTAAATAAATGCTTTTGAATATCTTGCCATAAACATTTATTTTGCTTCTAGTGAAAGAAAAATGCAGACGCCATAGTTTACATGTCAACTAATTGGATCCTTTAAACACAGGTTTATTATTGCTACTTTAATATCAACTTAGATAGAGAAAGAGAGTCAATGAAAGGATTAACTAATGAGAGTTCCATTAAGTTTCTGCAAATGATCGTATTTGTTTGATGGCTCCTGCCTCCACTCGTTGAAGCACGATGCTTCTGTCTAAAGGGCCAGCCTCCTCAAACTCTTCTTTTGGGATCTGGAAAACATGGGAAATGTAGCTTTCTAGGGTTTCAGCATCAAGGTCTGGATCAATGTTGCTGAAGGCTGTCTTAAGGTCCTCAACTTTCACATTTCTGTGACAAAACAGATATATGAATGATTACTGCTTTAAGCTTGAAATAAATTACATTTGTTAAAGTGGTAACCTTTCTGTTTAATCCTTTTCGGGTATGGGTTTATCAAAGTGCTGTAGAGAAAAAGGCTGTAAAAGCTTGCAACAGTAAAGTTCCTACTTCAAGATTTTGTATTTCCCCTGGGACCAATTTAAAAATGGTATTCTCCTGAAAAATTCAGAGTGCTACAGTAAGGGGATTCCTCATACAGAAATCATTGAACGGTGAAGGTTGCCCCTGGCTAGATCCTCCATTTTTCCAGCAATACACCCCCCGTGACCTCAGCAGATCACCCAGTGTCGTGTGACCACCCAGTGTCGAGGGAACCTTTGAGCCATAATGTGTGCTTGCAGGCCATACAGTAGCCTGCTCCTCCTGTCACATGGACTTTGTTACATACAAGCCCATGCAAGAAGAGGTGTTGGCTCAGGGCATGCACTGACTCACAAGCCTGTTCTGTCTTTAATTCAAGTTTAGTTGCTGCTGCAGGCATCAGAAGGCCAATATAGAGGCATAAATATAGAAGCATAAGTTTACATACACACCTCCACCCCCCCCCCCCCCCCCCCGCAATCCCATCTCTTTGGCCTAAGCTGATGAATCTCTCTCCTCCAGCATCACCTCTCAACCTCAATTACCATCCGCCCCCCCCCCCCCCATGGCCAGCATTTCCCCTTTTCCCTTCCTTAGTGTTGGCCGGGATCTCCCCTTCTGCTCCCAAACCCCTTGTCCAGCATTTCTCTTTCCTTCATCTTCCCTTTTCCAGTCTCTGCTGTGTGCGGCGCCTCACCTCTCCTCTTTCACTCCCCCCTCCCCCCACTGTTGCTGTCAGCCTACCTCTGCCAGCTATCTTGAATGCTGGAAACTTAGTTCTGGATGGCACGAGGCTGCTTAGTTCAGATGCATGCCCCAGCTCTTCAGTCCTACTCACTGGGTCGCAAACGTCCTGCCAGAGGGGGCGGGTCCTAGAAGAGCTTGAGCATGTAGGTGCCTCAACGCAGCCAGCAGAGGTAGGCTGATGGCTATGAAAGTATGGGGAGGAGAAGGTGCAAGCCATGCTTGCAAGTAGATCTCAAAGTGTGAGAGGAGGAGATCTTCATGTGTGCATGAGATCCCCCAATGTATGTAACTTGGTATCCCTGATAGGGTCTTGCTGGTAGTTACTGGAGATTTTGGAACCTGATACATACTCGATAGTTTCCAGTTTATTTTTCAGCTCATTCAGATATTCCTCTTTCTCTTGAAAGTACTGCTTCCAGAGCACTGCAATAAAGGAGTCAGACTTCACCTCCTCATCCTATATGGGGCAAAACAGTGAGGTAATATCAGAAGAGTTATGTTTTCTATCAGCAGTCATTAGGATCAGATAAATTAATGGGCTTCTACCATTTTGGGGGGATAAATCAGATTCACAAGCATTGCAGGTAGTAACATTAGCTTTGGATGTTTCGCATGTAGACTACAGCAATGTTTTATAAACGAATTTGCCAACATACTTGACAAGTAAGGCTGCAGATGATAAAAAAAAAATGCAGTAGCAAGGATGATCATGGGAAAAACTCATAGGATTAGTGTGACACCATTGCTATAACAACTGCACTGATCGTGGATGTCAGAGTACAGTTTAAAGTACTGGTACATTCTCCAGGACCAAGCAGAAAGTCAGTCCTCACATATGGGTGACGGCGTCAACGGAGCCCACATGCGGAGCATTTCCCCAGCTTTCAAAGAAAGCCTTTGGGAATGCAGTGCACATGCGCGGTCCCCTTCCCACCCAAGGGTGCCATCTTGATCAGTTTTATTTTTTCCGTGGAGCCCGACGGACGTGTATCGTGGTGACCTGTGAAAAAGTTGATTTTTTCGGTGTGGATCCGTGTAATTACTCGGTTCAATGCCGGTTCACTTTCCCGCCTGGGCCCGGTACACCGGTATCGAGCCCAGACTTCTTTTTTCGTTTTTTTGTCCTTAGAGACTAGCGTTCGCGCCATTTTTTCATTTTTCCCTGGCAGCCCAGTCTTTTGACCTTGCAGGGGCTCTTTTTCCCCTGATGGCTGCCAGTGGGTTTAAGAAGTGTGATCGGTATAAGAAACTGATGTCTCTCACCGACACACACGACTGCTGCCTCCAATGCCTCGGGCCCGACCATGACCCGCTGGTCTGTGTCCCGTGTGGCAAGACTACATGTGTGGCAGCACCAACACGAAAGGATCTTCTCTGATTCCGCGTATGGCCGAGCCCAGACTTCGTCAGAGGCCTCGACGTCTCAGGAGTCCGACCCTGAGCATCGTCGTGGCTCCTCTGAGAGGGGGTCTCCCATCACGTGAGCACCGCAGGAAGAAGAAACCCATGAGGGCAGTGTCGGTGGACGCTCTTGGCTCCTCGAGGGCCAGGTCGCATAGCCCCGACTGCCGTCCCGGGTCTTCGGAGTTGGAGAGGCCTGCTAAACAACCTTGTGTAGAGATGGAGGCCCCGAGTCATGTGAGTACTGTAGTCCTCATGGACTCTCCTCCGGGGGAGCCGCCATCGGGGCCCGAGTCGGAGGCTGCTGGGTCTCCTGAGTTCGGACTCAGGTTGACGGCTTTGGAGAGCAGCTTGGCTACCTTCATGGAACAGCAACGAGTAGTGATTGCTGGTCTCACCGGTGCATCTGCCCCGACCACCGGGACCTCGACGTCCAAGTCGACTCCGGAGACCAAGTCGATCCTCGAGTCCATGAGATCTCGAGTCGATCCTTGGCCAAGGTCCCCTTCGATCTCCCGTGCGGGACCGAGGTCATCGACACTGGTACCCTCCGCATCGGGGCGGATGGCATCGGTGCCCGCCTGACCAGAGCCGCTCGACTCCACCTCGGAGGGGTTGGGATGGGAAACGGAGGACGAGGAGTCCCCGGACACTTTTCGGACCCGGTGCGTCCCTTCTGACTCACCGGATATGAACCTCGGAGAAGGTTCCCCCCCCCCCGGAGGATACCCAGTTCTTGGACTTCGTGAGGGACATGGTCAAGGCCTTGGCCTTCCCCGCGGACCCCGAGGAGGAGCCTCGAGCCGAAGAGCTCGAGGCCCTGCAGTATATCTCTCCTCCCAAGGAGGCCTTTACTGTACCGGTTCCTCCGATGCTGGAACGGTTGCTCTTCCGCATGTGGGAGGCGCTGGCCTTGACGCTGGTTCTTA
Organism: Ichthyophis bannanicus; assembly: GCA_033557465.1. Taxonomy (NCBI): domain Eukaryota; kingdom Metazoa; phylum Chordata; class Amphibia; order Gymnophiona; family Ichthyophiidae; genus Ichthyophis; species Ichthyophis bannanicus. The sequence continues at coordinate 501,846,619 of CM066034.1, read as the reverse complement.
GCAAGCAGGTCGATTCCATTTATCGAGTCCGCAAGAGCCCTGGGTTCCAGAAGACACAGTTGCCGCACCACTCCATGGTTGTGGAATCGGCCATGCATCGTCTGAAGAGTCAGAAAATGCACTCCTTGGTGCCTCCCGGCCGGGAGGCCCGGAAGCTGGATGCCCTCGGTAGAAAGTGCTTCCAGGGCTCTATGCTTGCTTGCCGTGTCCAGACTTACCAGCTGTACATGGGCATGTACCTTCGAGACCTGGCAAAGGAGATTGCCGGGTTCTCTGCTGGTCTCTCCAAGGAACCTTTGCAGAGGTTCAAAGCCTTGTCATCTGGGATCTGGGAGTGCTCGATGTTTATCTCTCGAGCAGCCTATGATGGCTTCGAGGCTTTGGCTTGAGTAGCAGCGGCCGGCATCGGTGCACGCCATCAGGCCTGGCTATAGTCATCGGACCTCGAGCCATGGGTGCAGGACAAGCTGGTCGATGTCCCTTGCCGAGGTGAGAACCTCTTTGGCAAGCCCATGGCTGATAAGGCTGCAGAACCCGAGTCCGAGACTCTTACCAGGACAAGGCTGTCCAGAAAGACCTCTGCCCCTTCTCAAAAGAAGAAGGGCTCTTGGAAAAAGTCCTTTTACCCGAGGAAGTCCTCTGCCTACAAACCTTACCCTCAATACCAGGCCTCCACAGCTCTCCAACAAGGGCAGCAGGCCAAGGGGCAGGGACATGGGCTCTGTAGGCAGAAAACCTCTAAGCTGCCAGCCCTGGCTCCTGCACAGCAGGGAGCGGGGTTTTGACTCCAATGGCATAGCCTCTCCTCCTCAGCTGGCCCCTCTCAGCACAGGAGGCCAGCTGACCCTCTACGCCCACAGGTGGTCAGCCATAACAGGGGATACTTGGGTGCTTAGCATAGTCCAGAAGGGCTATTTGCTCCACTTCAACCAGTTACCCCCCTCCTACTTTCCAGGGGAGCCTCTAAGACTCCCTCTGCACAGGAACTTACTACTTCAGGAGTTGACAAGTCTTCTACAGGAGCAGGCGGTGGAACCGGTGCCTCACCAGCTGAGGGGGGGGCAAGGCTTCTATTCCAGGTACTTTCTAGACAGGGATCATCTGATCAATAATGCTGTGTGCATGAGAATGCCATTAAATACAAGTAGGAACACTGATGACCATAGACTTGTGTACTCAAATATTCATCAGCATCACATAAGATCTGTAGAATACTACAAAATCACTGATGAGTCTTACAATTACATCCTACCTTTAGATCAAAAACTCTGTGGATAACACATTCCTGTGGATGCAATCTCAAAGAAATTTTGTATCCCACTGACATTGTTAAATGAAAGGTTTAGCTTCCTCCTTGTACTTTACGGGTGAGGTTTTACTGGGACGCTATAAGTGTGGACACTGCTTGATTTGCAAGGTGACTATGGTTTTGAACTGTTTTGAAAACCTAGTGGATGGGAAGATATATACATTAAAGAGATTTACTATGTGCGTCAACATTTGTTGTTTATATAATAAAGTGCCTCTGCAATAAGCTGTATATGGGGAAAACACCCCAGACTTCTTTGGACCAGGATCTCTGAGCATCGGAGTGCTTTAAAGAATGGATACACTGGAGGAAGTGACATCAGCTATCTAAATGTCAGCTGAGGGCTTTTGCTCCTGCGACCCATGCCATAAAAAGCACTTATAAACTCAAAGTGGAGCCCGTTTCTACCTTGCACAACTGTTCTGACCTCTGGGGCGAATGGCAGTGATGGGAAAAAACGTTGAACTGAAAGATAAGCCGCATCTATCACAGCAGCTGGTCAGTAAGGTTGGCCTGTGCATGAAGTCTCCAGCCAGCATGACATTTGCAGAGGCAGATTCCAATACACAGTGCAGAGGTGAGCTGGGCCATCTGATAACTGATACAGTGCTTATAAAGAGGGAGTTCCACAGGATTTGATGAGCTAGTGGTTGAAATCTGCACAATGCGGGACAACGTAATGAATAAACTCAATGACCTTCATGGCAACTTGAGAGATCTTGTGAGCAGAATGGAGGAAGCTGAAACGAAGCTAGGGGAGCATGCGGAGACTCTTAATGATCTGTAGTGAGCGGTTGATCGGCAGAAGCAGCAAGCTACTGAACATTTTTATAAAATGAATGACATCGAAAATAGAAACAGGAACAATAACATGAGGTTTCAGGAGTTCTTGAGGCCCCAGGGGAAGAGAACATGGAGACCATAGTGCAAACCTTAAGCAGGGAAATGCCAAATGATGAAGGGCAGGAGGTTAATGTGGCCTCTATGGAAATTGAGCCAGGCACATAGGGTCCTAGGGAAACCGCCTGGCAATAAACCGCAGAGCATAATAGTATGCTGCTCGATTTGTTGCAGAAAGGCTGTCTATGGCAGGCTGTCCCTTATGATGATGTTCTGGTCTCCTTGTACTAGGACGTGTCTACCTTCACTCTTACTCAGCAAAGGGAAATGAAACCAGTGATTGACATGTAGGTTAAGGAGAAGATCCGCTATTCCAGGTCTTTCTCCTTTAGGATGAATGCTACTATGAGAGGACATAGATCAAGGATGTCATAGTGTGCCACAGGAAACAAGTCAGCAGTGGAACTCCATGCATAAATGGAAGAGGGCTGGCAGCAAGTGTTAATGGATGAACTGTTCCACATATAGAAGCTAAAAAATCAGTTGGGGTGATCACTTTACTTTGGACATTTGAACTGTGCAGATGACAATAATTTGTAACAGAGTGGACTCCCCCTGAGGGAGTGGATAACATGAGGAAAGATCTACAAAAGCTGGAAGAATGGTTTAATGCTTGGCAGTTAAGATTTAATGTGAAGAAGTGTACTGTCATACACTTGGGAAGCAGAAATTCAAGGGAATTGTATGCGATAGGAGGTGAGAGGTTGGTGTGCATGGACCAGGAGAAGGACCTCAGAGTGATTGTTTCTGAGGATCTCAAGGTGGCGAAACTGTGTGACAAGGCGGTGGCAAAAGCCAGAAGGATGCTGGGTTGCATACAGAGAGGAATTACCAGCAGAAAGGAAGAGGTACTAATGCCACTGTACAAGTCGCTGGTGAGGCCTCACTTGGAATATTGTGTTCAGTTTTGGAGACCATAACTCGCAAAGAACATAAAAAGGCTAGAAATGGTTAAGAGGAAGGTGACCAAAATGATTTGGAGCCTGCGTCAGAAGACTTATGAGAAGAGACTTGAAGACCTAAATACGTACACTCTGGAGGAGAGGAGAGACAGGGGAGATATGACAATCCCGTTCTTACCACGTAACCTCTGTCAACCCAACAACACTTCACACCGCTCTCTCATATTAACAAGGTTCTTTTATACAACATGTCTTCTAAATGTAAATAGTTACTCTGACTATTATTTGTTGTAAATAATTGCCCCAGTTACCCAAGTTATTGTTCCTGTTCGATGTAAAAACAGATAACTGTATTTTGTCTGATGTTTTCTTGTTCTATGTAAACCGCGCTGATTATGAATAGTGCGGTATATAAAAAATGTTAAATAAAATAAAAATAAATAAATAAAATATGATACAGACCTTTAAATACTTAGGGGTATGTTTACTAAACATTCATAATGTGCGGGGCCGCGCTAGTGTGCGTGTGCCATATAAGGAGTGGGCGTTGCGTCCTGAAAAAGAAAAACACGCGGTTTACATATGCGCCAATGTGCGCCCCGCACATGTGCGTCCCGCACATTACCGCCTGGAAAAGCTGCGCGGGAGGGAGAAGGCGGCGCGCTGATGGGAAAGCACACGAGCTGAGCCACAGCACGATGGGAACGACGCCTACCAATGGAGCAGGGATCGGGGGTTCAATCCCCGCAGTGCCCAATGAAGCGGCAGGCTCAGGCAACATTTTAGGAGGCACCGAAATAGTGGGCAGCAGAAGGCGGCGCACTAATCCTTTACGAGGTAGAGGAACTTTGTGCGGCATAAGGCGGCGCGCGGATGGGAAAGCACACGAGCTGAGCCACAGCACGATGGGAACGACGCCTACCAATGGAGCAGGGATCGGGGGTTCAATCCCCGCAGTGCCCAATGAAGCGGCAGGCTCAGGCAACATTTTAGGAGGCACCGAAATAGTGGGCAGCAGAAGGCGGCGCACTAATCCTTTACGAGGTAGAGGAACTTTGTGCGGCATAAGGCGGCGCGCGGATGGGAAAGCACACGAGCTGAGCCACAGCACGATGGGAACGACGCCTACCAATGGAGCAGGGATCGGGGGTTCAATCCCCGCAGTGCCCAATGAAGCGGCAGGCTCAGGCAACATTTTAGGAGGCACCGAAATAGTGGGCAGCAGAAGGCGGCGCACTAATCCTTTACGAGGTAGAGGAACTTTGTGCGGCATAAGGCGGCGCGCGGATGGGAAAGCACACGAGCTGAGCCACAGCACGATGGGAACGACGCCTACCAATGGAGCAGGGATCGGGGGTTCAATCCCCGCAGTGCCCAATGAAGCGGCAGGCTCAGGCAACATTTTAGGAGGCACCGAAATAGTGGGCAGCAGAAGGCGGCGCACTAATCCTTTACGAGGTAGAGGAACTTTGTGCGGCATAAGGCGGCGCGCGGATGGGAAAGCACACGAGCTGAGCCACAGCACGATGGGAACGACGCCTACCAATGGAGCAGGGATCGGGGGTTCAATCCCCGCAGTGCCCAATGAAGCGGCAGGCTCAGGCAACATTTTAGGAGGCACCGAAATAGTGGGCAGCAGAAGGCGGCGCACTAATCCTTTACGAGGTAGAGGAACTTTGTGCGGCATAAGGCGGCGCGCGGATGGGAAAGCACACGAGCTGAGCCACAGCACGATGGGAACGACGCCTACCAATGGAGCAGGGATCGGGGGTTCAATCCCCGCAGTGCCCAATGAAGCGGCAGGCTCAGGCAACATTTTAGGAGGCACCGAAATAGTGGGCAGCAGAAGGCGGCGCACTAATCCTTTACGAGGTAGAGGAACTTTGTGCGGCATAAGGCGGCGCGCGGATGGGAAAGCACACGAGCTGAGCCACAGCACGATGGGAACGACGCCTACCAATGGAGCAGGGATCGGGGGTTCAATCCCCGCAGTGCCCAATGAAGCGGCAGGCTCAGGCAACATTTTAGGAGGCACCGAAATAGTGGGCAGCAGAAGGCGGCGCACTAATCCTTTACGAGGTAGAGGAACTTTGTGCGGCATAAGGCGGCGCGCGGATGGGAAAGCACACGAGCTGAGCCACAGCACGATGGGAACGACGCCTACCAATGGAGCAGGGATCGGGGGTTCAATCCCCGCAGTGCCCAATGAAGCGGCAGGCTCAGGCAACATTTTAGGAGGCACCGAAATAGTGGGCAGCAGAAGGCGGCGCACTAATCCTTTACGAGGTAGAGGAACTTTGTGCGGCATAAGGCGGCGCGCGGATGGGAAAGCACACGAGCTGAGCCACAGCACGATGGGAACGACGCCTACCAATGGAGCAGGGATCGGGGGTTCAATCCCCGCAGTGCCCAATGAAGCGGCAGGCTCAGGCAACATTTTAGGAGGCACCGAAATAGTGGGCAGCAGAAGGCGGCGCACTAATCCTTTACGAGGTAGAGGAACTTTGTGCGGCATAAGGCGGCGCGCGGATGGGAAAGCACACGAGCTGAGCCACAGCACGATGGGAACGACGCCTACCAATGGAGCAGGGATCGGGGGTTCAATCCCCTGCAGTGCCCAATGAAGCGGCTAGACGAGCCATCATCTGTCATGAGCAATAGTGATCTAGGAGGCATTTTACATGTTATTGTTGTTACTCCCCCTTGCAAATGCACTATGAAAGCACTGTAATATCAGGTGATGCATATGACGCAATATAAGGTACCTCACATGTCAAATCCTAAAGCGCATTGTCCACCAAGGAAATCACAATGTCGTGTGTAGGGTGCTTTACAGTTTGTCGTATGAGGCAGGGCATGGTCCAAGCACAGTCAGTGCTGGCATCACTGTGCAGTCTAACGCAGGGAAATCCCAGGTAGGTGAGCAGACATGCAGGAGGGAACAGCAGTGTAGCACAATGGTTAGGGCATTGCGTGATGGTGCAGGGGTCATGGTGCCAAATGAGCAGTGACCAAGGTTGGCTTAGTGACATCTGTTTTCTCAGAATGCAACTGTACAGTAAGCTGTGCTGCCATCTAAACACAAGCCTAGCCAGAGTATCGTTCCGTTAGGCTGCTACACAATGCACATCATAAACAACCACATCATCAAATGCGAGTGCACATGTAACCCAAATACTGCACAGAGCCGAAAGGAAAGGCAATCCAAAAGTATAAGAAACACTGACATCACAGGTGCTGTACTACAAAGATCTCCACAAGGCTATGTGGCGGCAACAGAAATGGATAAAGACACCTGTGCCAGCTGTAGCTATGTACAGAGTGATGGATAATGTACCATGTTATAATGATGGTGTGTAACCGTGGATGGGAAGATGTGTCCAGCAGAGGGGCTGAAATGGCAGGATCTGTGAAATATCATGATTACAGTGGACTAGCGATGATATGCAGAGCAAACACAGGAGCGACCAACATGGAGAGTTGTGATGCAGGAAGGTGTAGGAGTGCAGGAAGGGTTGCAGCTGCATGCACATCAGGGTAGCATGACACAAGAGTTGGCAGACAGAAGATGGACAGATGCATGGCTCACAACTCAGATGAGTGTACAATGTGTCCACAGCACAAACCTGACAACATATGAGAGTCAAACAAATGGAAAACACAACTGCAGGACACGCATGCACATCCAAGAGAACAGAGAGGAATCACACATACCAACAACCCCAGAAATGTAAAAGCAACAAAAGGTAGGAAACAGCACCAATGTGTGTGTCTTAGCAAAGGGTGCAGTCAGAAATAGTCCAGGCCCTCACGCTACATGCATGCTGGTTGTAAGGACAGGCAAATCCACAAGGGAAACCATGAACAAATGCACCTGCAGAACTCCTGTGTACATTTCAGATCACAGTCTGTAGTTGGGACCAGGGACGCATGCACAAACACACAATGATATGTGATGCTGTAGACACAGCATGCAAAATATACAGACCACATCACCCCAATCCTGAAAGAAACATACATACAGGCACCTGAAGCAAGGAGTCAATACAAAGCCCTCCCACATACCAACAAAGTCATACATGAAGCACGCAACCCCCAAAGCAACACCAGACTGTGTCGCCCAGGCCACGGCACAACTACCAGACAAGCCCCCACCAACTCCGGTACTGTAAGCAACAAATGAACCAAAGGCCCGCAAGGGACCTGCAATCGAGACCCTGAACTTCATGCCCCATGTATCATGCACAGGCCCCCAAGATGTCCTGGTAACAACCCAGACCACTAATCCATTATAATACAGCTGAAAAACATACTGTCCCAGGAACCCCACTAATCCAACCCCTAACCCACCCCATACAAATATGACAATGTGCACAATCTGTCAATGTCCATAGTATGTCCTATGTCCCCATTTGAAACCGTCAATGTAGCCCCCCTGGCAATGGCCGTGGCCAACATGTAAAACCTCCCCCCCCCTCGTATGAAACCCCCCTTGACCGTGTGAAAAGTGGGATACCAAAACAAATACATAAATATATACAGACATAACAAGAGCAAAGCAAGGTATCCCCAAGGGCAGTGGAGGATGCGTGGCGAAGCAATGTACTGATCATGGACAGGACAGCAGAGAGCAACACATGAAAAAGGGTGAACACACACCTGCTGAAACCCAGCACCACCACACCCCCAGGTGCACAGCAGTGTAAACAACATAATGAGAGAAACCTATGTAACAGATGATATCTGCTGGCTAGGCAGCACACAGTGCACACCCTGCTGCACCCTGATCACAGACATGGGTGTGTGTAGAGTTGATTAACCTGCAGTGAACTAATGGTCAAGTCAGCATAATGTACAAACTAATTAAAAACAAAGCATATCGTGGGCTAAACGCATAACCTTATTTGAAATCACATGCCACCAACCACACCCACAAATAATACACTGAGCCCAAGGAATACATAATATGCCAAAGACAGGGTCTGTATGTGAACCAGTAAGAACCTGTGATGTGCAAAATGCCAGACACATGCACAGCTGCCATCGTACACTGTTGTGAGCACAGGTGGACATGCACCTTGCAAGCAAACCAGTAGACACAAGTGTGAATGTGCTCTACGAGAGGAGGAGCAGCCTAGTCGTCACAAAACTGTCATGCACACAAGGCAACCAGGCCTCATTTCAGAAAACCAGATCATGTGGCCCTTGGAGAGTAACTCGAGGAACATTGTCAAGGTAACCACGGAGTCCCAAGGTCACAAGGAGTCATGACATATGCAAAGGTAGACATTGTAGTGCATGTGTGTGAACATGACCAAGCAGCAAAAGGAACTAATGTCTGTATAATACATATATTTATTTGGATCACACCTCCCAGTTACTGTACACAGTGTAATCATAATTTCAAAGTAAGCCCCTCCCTGTTTAAAGATGGGAACACAGTCAGCAAGGTACAAACACACATGCCACATAAAGGTCAATGCCTGCGCACAATTGAGTGGCATGAGATCTCTGGTGGAACAGGTGCATGATATGCACTGGGTTCCAGGGCCACATACACGAGCATCTGCTGCATGCCCACAATGTGTGAGCTACATATGAGGGCATGTACACTCGAGGCGTTGTAAGCGTAAGACCCAAAACACATCACATGTCCCCCCCCCCAACATAGCCCTCATGCAACACAGGTGGCCCCCAAAAGAGAAAGACATATGCTGGCACAATGTTGACATGTGACAAACACCCTCATTAAGTTATGTCCAACCTCCCACATAATGGCTGATTGGCACATCAGAAAGTATTCAGTGTACATGACAAATATCATCTAGAGCTGAATGATTGTATGCTAACAGGTAACAGGGACACATGAACACAGAGAAAATACAAAGAACACAACTCCCTGAAAGGTGCAGACATAACACCGTGCAGTATGTCCCCTTGCATTGTTTGTTTGGCGGACAGTGTTTGGCTACCGATAGCATGGTCCATGCAATGCTGAAGTGTAGGAGGACAATGGACACCCACTCTGACCCACACCAAATATAATGGCCTAATGAGACTGTTGTCAATGCAGGGGGTAAAACAGGACTCTGCAAATGTGCACTGCACCGCGTGGACAAACATGCAGAGTGTCACATCTGTACAGTAAACATATACAATAACTAGCATATCCAGATGCAAATGATGATCAGACAGCCTACAGTGAACTACACAGAGCCATAGGTCCACATGCAGTGTCTCACAAACATAGTTATTGAGAAGCACAGGCACCAGCTGTACACAAACATGGTACAGTGATGCCACACATGAATCTAAGCACCCCTGGCCCCTCCACACATCTAACAAGGATGGTGGCGGACATGAAAGTGTGTATGTGGCAGAACCTGCACCTTGTTCAGGTGTGGGGCAGGTGGACATAGACAATTGGATCCCTCCATGTGTGCCCCCGTGCCACAAACATGGCTGTATGCTGATGTTGAAACCCACAAAGTAACATATCATGTGTGCCATGTCACACACATGGGACACACCTATACACTAACCAACTGTGGAAGGATGTCAGAAATACATAGATTATGTCAGTCCCTGATGCGCACAGTGTCCCAAAAGCAAGGTGTCCTTGACAGGCAAAAGATCATCGCAAAACACACCATGCAAACCTGGCCATGCACAGTAAAGTGCCATCGTCCAAGATGACACAGTCCATGAAAGTCCATCTGTGTCCCTGTCAGCAGCACGACACACAGCCACAGCATGGCACACACTGTGTGTTGTACAGGTCTATCATGGGTAAGTCAGCGGTCAAAGAGCAAAATTGTCCATCACACGCCTGTGTGCCACCAACAGAGGTCAAACATCCAATGGCACATCTCCCTGGAAAGAATAAGATGAACGTCAGTCCCACAACAGACGTTGGATGGTGAGCCAGATGGCGTGGAGGAAATGGTGCTGTTATGTCACCTGCCCTGTGTCACGAGAGGAGAAGTATGGTAATGTTAGACACCATGCCAAAACAGAACAGATTGCCAAGAATCACAATACACAAAATAAAGACCAAAGGGATGCAAAGTCACAAATTACAGCAGATGCATATAAAAAAAAAGGAGATGAGCGCCAACAGTACATGTAAATGCAGGCATGGCTGTCACATGGATATGGTTATGTACAATCCCAGGTCACACGGGCATCTCACAGCTACACACTATATGCATCTGTTTGTGTCTACAGCGATGCTACATAACATGTCCATGTGAGGATCATAAACCCCAGGACAGGTACAGCCAGATGTAATATCAAATTCGCAAAGTTAAAACAAACCCTATGTGTGCATCATGCGGCCCTCATCAATTCCTCCAAGTACTGCATAGCCACATCAGGTCACAGCGAAGGGAGACAATGTCAGCCAGACATGTCGATTTACCATGTACATCAACTGTTGATGCATCTCCACAGCATGCCTACATATGAGAGAAATAAATGTTGCTCAACACCTGTCTCTCAAAACACAAGACACATTGCTGCTCACAGCTCACCACACATGTGGACCATGGTGACAAGGCAAGCAGCACAACAGTAGAGGTAGTACACCCCACCATGCCCGCCAGGTTCACACACCCATGAGAGCACGTGATAATGTACCATGCCCGGACAATGCTGGAGGACATATTCAAAACATAAGCGCAAACACACACACAGTATGCGTTGGTCAGGGGCACAGCTGAAAAACATGGGCTGAATGTGCACAAGTGCAAACCTGTGCACATCATGGCCAAGTCACATGCACATATACCTTGGTGATGTCTGATCTAAATATGATGGTGTAGACAGAAAATGCAGTATCCGTAAAACACGACAACCAAAAACACATCTAACTCTGCTGTACATCTGACTGAAAAGGTGTCCCTGCGAACATACTGTACACAAACACATGGGGAGATGGGTCACCACCCCAAAATATGGGTAAGGGAGGCTGTCAGGGGAGAGTTGTACAACACCAGCTGCCTCATATGACACATGACAGGCGACATGTTGCTCCCATGAACCCATGTACGCACAATGTAGCTGTAGATCCACCTACCCTGGGCCACAGCATCTTGGACGATGGGCCCTCATGTGCCAATGCTACAGTGGAACAGCATCCTCATGAAGCTGGTCCTGTGGAGAGGGAAACAAACCATCACAAAATATATGTCATGTCCCATCTGTGAAACCCACAGTACACAGCAATGTCAACAGCTGGCAGACCCCACAACCTGACCCAACGACTGACTGTTCACCCTCACACTGTACTGATATACCACATGGGAGAGGCAGCATGTAGACGTATGATACCAATGAAATGTCCCCCTATTACTCATTTGCCCCCACCACCCTTGGTTGCACCTCACACCTGTCTAAGGAGGTGTCTGCAAACACCATGTGTGAAACACATCCCAAGGTCGCACCATTAGTCTGTGTTGGCCAGGTTGACAACATTACCCCCTCTCCGTGTCTATGACTCCCCTAATGTTGTTTGTTAGTCCATTGTATATACCTGTGACACCTGGTAATATGCTGTACCACCCCCTGTATCCACTGTGCAAAGGAATATTATGCAGTGTACATCCTGTACATCAATGATTACTTAGATATGTGCACTGATCATGTGCCTAAATACATGGCAATGTCATCACCATGTGTACCAGACAACACCCCCATGTCTGTCTTTCATCAGACCATGATGGCGTCATGTCAGGCCACTGGGTATCAGGGAGAATGTTAATCCATGGAGAGGCTATATGTGCACCTGCACCACATATCACCCAAATAGGTCTGTGTGTGTATGTCAACATAACATCCCTTGCCAGTGTAGACAAGGCATATGTGGCTGTGTACTGTGCTAACCTGACCGACATACAGCATGTACCAGAGCCATGACGTAGATGTTCAGATAGTATCACCCACATATGCCACTCTTTATTTGCTAAATCGGTAAACTAGCAAACATATACACATGCAGCTCTACAGTGGGGTCCTGTAATCCACCCGTTCATGATGTGACCCGCTGCACATCCGTATGTGTGTACAGTGAGAATACTGCAATGTATGACACCTCACTATATAAGATGAAACCAATGATATCGACCCCGGGCTGTACACTGACTATGTCCACATGCCTCACCCTAGCCATGTATGTGCTACGTAAATCAACATACCATATGGTACCGTTTGTTGTGGCAGCAACACCTGTCACATGTAATCTATCCCATCATGGGTATGCAGTCATGCGCATGTGTACTGTGCTATGTAATACATGTTGCATGACACATTATAAACATACAGACATAGCTAGCCCATAATAGCATAACACACACACAAGCACACCCTGATTGTACTACATAAACAAGGTGGCCGCATGAGAGCTCTCCACAAATGTTGCCATCTACACCCCATGTAACCCCGGAACATATGCCTGACACCGTGCCACACACACACACTATAATGGAAACAGTGTGTTTGCACAGCAGTTGCTATCACACACAGACACTAACTGGTACTGTGACCCCCAAAAGCTCATAAAGGTGTCTCAACACACAAACCCCAAAAACACCAACAGCCCCTGTTGTGCCCTGTCCACATTGTCCATTGCACACCCCTGGCCCTATGTTACCGTTGGATGTTCAGCATAAGGACAATGCAGTGATGGATCTGAATGCTATATGTGCAGACACATGACCCGTTATAAACCTCACATGCACACAACAGCACATATATGTGGGAGGATGTGCAATACATACCACTGAATATCTCAGCAATCAACCTCTGCCTGACTGCTGTGCCTGCCTGTGTGTCACCACTGGCACGTACAGGGGGGCACGGTGGATCCTCCGCAAGATCCTCATTAATCTCTGCAGCAATATCATGCCTGAGAGCAATGTTGTGCAGGATGCAACAGGCTACGATTATCTCTGCAACAGTCATTGCCTGATATTGTAAGGCCCCACCTGTCCGATCCAGACACCTGAAGCGACTTTTCAAAACGCCAAAGGTGCGCTCTATGACAGAGCGGCTGGAGGCGTGGGCCTCATTGTACCTCCGCTCTGCACGTGTCCGTGGTTGACGCACAGGGGTTAGCAGCCAGGGGCGACATCCATACCCTGCATCACCTGCAAAAAGAGAATGATGCATGTGAATGCATGAGCGCATGCCACCACAAATCTGCACAGGTATGGACCTTAGAGACAAGTGCATGACACATCCTGACAGAATCATATGACAACACAAATATACATTTGACAGAATATGACCTATGGTGATAGAAATGTCAGAAAGGGCCCCTGTAGTCTGGACAGACATGGCAAATAACAGCAATGTCACAGTTTTGCAAACAAAGATCCGCTAGGTGTGGCATATGCGTCTTGGTATGCAGTCAATGTCCGCATCTCTGAAACCACCAATGGCAGCCTAAACCACCAGCACACAAACAACACGTCAAACGTATATGTTAGCAAGCTATACACCACAAGAATGTTGTATGAGGCAATGTAAACGCACACCCAAAACATGTCTGACCTGGGATTTCTACAACATCAACCCAATATCACCTCACAACACTGTGTCCAGTAAGGTCAACATACCTACAGACAGCAGTCTGATGCCATATGCTGTCGACCGCTGACCAACAACCATGTCAGTGGACACACGGTCCACTGTCACCATCATGTTAATATCCCTGTTAAGCTGTGTTCCACAGATCTGCACACTGTAGCCCACATGAGCCCTGAACTATCACAACAACAGAGACTGTCAAGGTTCCTCTGTATGGGGTACCAACACCTCTCTGCCCGCTCACAAGTTGGCCCCTGCCCTTGCTGTCACCTCTCTCAATGTCAGAGACACATCAGATTAATGACATACACTGATGCCAAAGTAGTGGCCATCTGCAGTGGCCCAAAGTCATTCACAACACACGTGTGTATGCACACATGTTATGGGCTATGCCTAAACCAGAACCCTACCTAGGGAAAGGTGTACCCAACGTTGCCAAGGTTATGAACATCCATCATATGTGTCGAAACCCCAAACAACTACCAACCCATGTCATCCACCAAACAATGTTCAAGTAACCCAGTAATGTGTAGGGGTGTGGCCCTCACACACACAAATGATATGCGATAGGTGTATGGCTTGTGACTCACAGAAATGTGACATGACATAACACAGTTACCTCAAATGCCACTAATGCACAGGTGGGTGTGATGGACAACAATCCCACCCACCCACCTGTGGCCCGGTGAAATACACACACACGTTGAAATGCACACCCATGTACATGCATCTGAACATGTGCATATGTCCCCCTACACCATCAGCATATCACCCCCAGGTATTGTTTCCAACCAGATGTGACATGGCTCATCATGTCACATGCAACTCAATGTCTACACCCCGCCCACAATGTCTGCTGAACGTGAGCTCAGCTGCCTAACACACAGAGCGTATATAGTGCAATATATAAGAGATGTTAAGTGACAAAATGATATAACCTACAGACTACATCATATGTGTGGACATACTCACCCAGCAGGATGCAGTCCCCATACAGTCCCTCCTCAAACTGTCGAAATAGTGCTGAGCGATGCAGGATATAGGAGTCATGGGTGGACCCTGGAAACCGTGGGACCACATTCAGAATATGCAGATCAGCATCACATACAACCTGAACATTCAGGGAATGGTAGTGTTTGCGGTTGCGGAACACCACTTCCCTGTCTCTAGGTGGGACCAGGGCAACATGTGTGCAATCAATAGCTCCCATCACGTGTGGTATCCCAGCTACAGCCTCAAAGGCTCGGTTCAGGGTCCCCCAATGTTGCCTATTGTGGGGAAGGGCTATGTAATTCCCCACCCGGCTGACCATGGCACGCAGTACCTGGTGGAGACATCGGGAGAAGGAGGGTCGGCTCATGCCACCCACTGCGCCCACTGAGTGTTGGAAACAGCCAGAGGCAAAGAAATGTAAAGCAGCAAGGAGCTTAACTAAACCCGGTATGGCATGGGACCGATTAGTCAGGGGCTCGAGGTCAGGTCGTAGATCCTCATAGAGCTCCCTAATAGCCCTTGTGCTCAGCCTGTACAGGGAGATGACCTGGTCCTCACGCATGTCCTGGAGCTGGGCCCTGGGCCTGTAGAGGCGAGGCTGCCGAGCCTGCACCTCGGCACGTCTCCTGCGCTGTGCACGTACATCAGCTGCCTGGCCCTCCTCCACAGCTGCAGGTCTGATTTGCTGCGGGACTACACCCATGCCCTGTGCCTCAGCCCCATGGACACCATCCCCCATGTCCGGCAACCGCAGCATCTGCTCACCATCCAGGGCACATGCAGAAACATATATCCCAGCCATCACCTCACCCCGCAGGCCTACACAAACACACTACAACACACACACAAACCTCCCACAACAGCGACCAACTCACAAACACCGACTGATAAACTGAACAAACGGATGCGATACACAACACAATACACACAATACAATACAATACACACAGTACAACCCAAGAGACAATGAACTACACAGATAACCTAGCCTGATCAATATGTCACCCTCTCCAAACGTACACCTCTCCTACAATACAACCCTCAATGTGTACTATCTATGCATGAGGATATATAGATGTATTTCTGGTGTTGAGATGTGCGCCTGTGACGTTGTGCGTCAATGTGCGCCGTGGGGGAGCGCCGTGCGCATGTGCATCCCATAGAGCAATCCCTGCCGTCCGTGTGCGCCGCGCTGGGGCGTGTATGCGTGATGACGGCATGTGCGTCTGAATGCGCCGCACCCAAACGCCCATGCACATCTCTGACGCAGATCCGTGGCGCGCACAGACGAAAGCGCATGCGCACATCTGTGGCGCGGACAACAAAGCCGAACAGCAACAGCGCATGCGCAACCGGAAAACAGAGCGTAAACGTCCATGTTGTCCGCGCTGGGGCGTGTATGCGTGATGACGGCATGTGCATCTGAATGCGCCGCACCCATACACGCCCATGCACATCTCTGACGCAGATCCGCGGCGCGCACAGACGACAGCGCACGTGCACATCAGCGGCGCACATAAAATAGAAAACGAAACCGCATGCGCAACGGCAAAAGGCAATGATAATATGGTATAAATCACAATGTACCACAGTTAAAAGACTAGTGAGTTGTAAGATACAGTGAGGGAGTGAGGAGAAACAGAGGCGTGTGTGATACTGAAGAGGTAGAAGGTGTTGTAGGGGGAGAGGAGGCTGTGTGTCTGTAGAGTGCCATATCGTATTTGGTGTAGCACTGTTTCTGTGTCTGTTTTATGTGTATTGTTGTGTTCTGTGCAGGGTAGGGTGGATTGGGTGGGGTGGGGTGGTCTGCAGTGTGTAGGGTGGCGTGTGGTGTCCTGTGCTGGGTGGGGAGTGGTGAGGGCAGAGGGTGATGGAGAGAGAGGGGGAGAGGGGGAGCGAGGGGGTGAATGTTGATGAGGCCGGTGGGGATGCAGAACAACAGTGCACTGCAGAGGTGGGTGGGGCGGTGACACCGGTGCCTGAGGCCGTTGCAGGCCCATCGGGGAATACAGGTGTGGAGGTGCAAAGACACACTGGCAAAAGAAAGCGCCCACCTGTGCCAGCTACGCAGCGGAGGAGGGCGATGAGATTCAGTGACCAGGAGAACCACAGCTCCTGAGCATGGTTTCTGGAGAACTACGATGTCCTCTTCGGCCGCCTCAGTAGCCAAACACCCGTGGGGAACCGCAATGCTGTGTGGGAGGATGTGAGGCTAGCAGTGGCTGGGGCGGGTGGCCCAACAAGAGACACGGACAGTCTGAAAAAAAGATTTTCTGACATAAAAAAGAGGTGTACGGCAGGTGATGGTGGCTGAACACCAGCATGCCCTGGGGACAGGTGGCGGGGGCCCCCTCATCTCCCCACTATCGGCCCTCGAGCGTGAGCTTGCAGAAAGACTTGGAGATATCTACACATGTGGCCTGCCTGAGCTCCTGGATACTGCACACCCGCTAGCAGGTACGTCTGACAAATCTCTATGTGACAATGTCCAGGCAACAGCCTATGCGTAGCACCGTATGTAACTGCCAATATGAAACAGGTCTATCAGCTAAGCATGTGCATTTCCAAACCCTTTGTACGCTATGGCTACTAGGTAGTCCCCACAGTGTACGCCTGTAATCACATATATGTGTCAGGGTTGGCCAGGCCATGTAATGGCCAAACCAACATGGCTCACTGTAACAACACCCAGGGGACACTGAACCTGTGAGGTGACAGTAACAGAGCTCACAGCTGCAAACTGGATACCTCTGCTGCACACAGTGTGCGGATAGGGAGACCAGCAAACATTGTCCCCCGGACAACCACACAACATGCACTGTGAGGCACAGCTCACCCCTCCCATCCCCCAAGCCTCACCTCTGCTGTCACATGTATGGAACTCAGTCTGCGGGCCAATACATGACCAACGCACATACAGGATAGAACCCAGAGAAAATGCCCACAGACCTAACATCTCAACCAACAGCAACCCTATGATGTCACCAGCTCCGTCTGGAACCTATGTATGCAATGACGCAATCACGGCATCACAGAGGTCCATCAGTCACACTCTGACAGACAGGTTGCATGTCAAGGGGGTCTGTCCCTCCTGCAATAACCGTGACAGGGCACTGCTGAAAGCTCTGCACAGGCACCCTCCCCGGCCCCACGGGCCAGGACATCCCCCCCAAGAGTCCACAGCACACTCATAACTGAGTGTGTAGGTCCACACAATGCATCCAGAGCTTGCACTCCCTCCATGATACCGCCATGACATCCCTGTGAGCCAGTACCTGGTGTGATAACTGCTGTGACAGTCCCCTCTGACACGACAGGCCCATCTGTGCTGCTGTAGCCTCTGTCATGGCTGCTGAAAGCCCAGCTGCGATGGCAGTGCCTGTTCTGTTGAGCATGTCTGTATGGACACTGTACATACCTTTCCGTCCTGCAGTCCAATCTGCCACTGTGCACCCTGTCCCTCCTGTGATGGCCCCCCTCCCACTCATTGTGTGTCACCACAAACTACCGTACAACATGATGGCTGACACACATATTTGTGAGGATGTAGCCCAATACCCTGGCTCCATGTGTGTCCCTATGCAATGTGTCTGAGCACCCAGCCTGGGTGAGGTCTGAGCACAGGCCGCACATGCACGTGGCACACATCTCCCTGATGTGACCGGTATGATTGTTAATTGCCACGATTAGTGGGGTTCCAATTCACAGGGAGATATCAAATAGATATATAGAGAATACCCTCCAGAAATACATGGCGGACTCACTGGATGAAGGTCCAGACCACCTCCACCTCTGATCAACACAGACCGGGTGTGGATGATATGCTGGTCTCACACGCACACATGCAAAGCTAGGGACGATGCTAAGACAGGATGCCCTAACGCATCACTGACCTGTAGCATGTACCTCTCCATTGACAGGGTACGATATGTTCTCTCTGTCCAATTTTCCTGTCATCCCAGGCTGTCGACGGAACATCACGCTAATCATTACACACACGTCGTATAACATGTGCCTGATCAGCACAGACAATGCTCACCTGAATGCTGCTACTGTGGAGTTCCATGGTAGCAGCAGGCAGATGATCAGTGTCCAACATGACAAAGGAGATGTTATACAAAGGTGGTCAATGATAACAGATCTGTGCAGGTGCAGCAGGAAGAGTAGCGGTGCAAGGCCGGAAAAAACATATCCTAACCTGTGAAATGAGCAGCACATGATACAGGTCGTTGATGCGAGAAGGTAATCTGCCTATGCTGCTGCAGAAGCGTTGCATGTGTGAGTCAGAGATCTGCGGTTCTGCGACAACACATGTGTGTTGATAAGAGGTGTAAGTAGTCTACACCATCCTCAGGTGACCATCCCAATGTCCCCCGGAGTGTACACCTTGTATAGCTATGTAGTTAGGTTCTTATCTATATCCCCTCATACACCGCACTATTCAGCATCAGCGTGTCTAACAGGCAAACCTAATCCCAGTACACTCAACATGCATGAGATCACAGATGACATGGGACGGAACGTCGATACCAAGGCAAACAATGTACAGAAATCCCACAGATGTACCATAAATGATCAGGGACATGTTACCACTATAAGCTGACAGGTATATATTCCAACGTCTATATACTCATCACAGGCAGGTTACTGAGATATCATGCAATCAGGTATGTGGGTGGGCTCGCTCAGGTCGACAGGTGTTGATGACTCTATAGGGAAGAGTGTGCAGGGATAGAAAGTGACGGCCTACCTGAATTGTGATTAGCTGCCTGATAGGCCAGATGCCAGGGGGTGCTGCATTGCAGCACCTAGGGGCAACAAAGGTGAAAGGTCCTGTGGGC